>NC_051171.1:150952573-152152573 GCF_013339725.1 Rhipicephalus microplus | reverse complement strand
TGCACCTACCCTCTCCTACACTCTCTTGCCGCACATGCTCCGGTTGCTAGGGGTAAGGATAAGCCCGCCCGCGCTGCGGGCGGGTGCGTCGGAAGGCGAAACGGTACACCGACAAGAAAAGAACACAAAGTTTCCTAGCCTCGAGGGAACCTCGAGTGAACTTAGTGTCCTTTTTTGGTCGATCTCGAGCGTCCTTTTTTGGTCGAGTTTCCGTCAAACTTCGGCTTTCAGTGATGGCGACGGCGATGGGTACTGCTTGGACGCCACCGAGATTCGCATCAAATCCAGCGCCGCCCGGGCGTCTGCCGGCAGCGGAGACAGCGAGGACGACCTATGGTTCGAGGAGTCCATCCGGGCCACGGCGCTGCAGGTGTTCGTGCCGTTCCTGGCAGCCGGCTTCGGCACGGTGGGCGCGGGCCTGTTGCTCGACATGGTGCAGCACTGGCCCGTCTTCCAGAACGTCACAGAGCTGTTCATCCTGGTGCCTGCGCTTCTGGGACTCAAGGGAAACCTCGAGATGACCATGGCGGCTCGTATGTCCACACAGGTGTGCGGCAAGCTTCCACATGTATACGCAGTTTGCACGTGACGTCACAGACTAGTGTACAGTCATGGCGGTCACGATGACGTCAGTGCACCATAGTTTCAAACTTATATCGCTTTACATCATATTGTCAAGGGGTCTTGGCGTGGACGAAGACGGCAGTAGGCATCTTCAAGGTGAAACTATTTATTTGGCCGAACTTGTGACCACGAAACGGAAAGTTAGACTACAGCAAGACACAGTGAACAAAGATAGCAGTGAGCAGAGCGTCGGCCGTCGATAAACTGATCCGCGGCAAAGTACTACGTCGGCATTTGTACATGCGGCGTTGAACATTTGAGCATTATGACTAGTGGGCGCGCTTGTTCTTTGAATCAACTCAGCTGTCCGCGTTTGCGCGCTCAAGCGCAAGAAATGAGCCCAAGATAATCTCGAACACTCTCAGATTTTCTGGTGTGATTTGCGCTAAGTACTATCTACACGTGCGATGGGCCGGCAACATGAAACACAAAAAAGGAGCATGCGTGGCAATATGACGCTTATAATTTGTTTATCTGATTATATTCTAAGAAATGGGCTGATAAGAAGGGTGTTTTTTGTCCCTAAACGACAATCGTCATTTAGTTCGCTCGCATTACTTTTTTTGGAAGATTCAGCGCTTGCCATTTTGCATTCATGAATGCCATGTCACGCTGACAACGCGCATATTGTTAGTGACTTCGAAGTGCTGGGCGTGCCGCAATAATGCTAGGGAAGGCACACAATATATAGATCAAAAGGACACTTTCTTAGTCGCACTTCTTGTTTTCTATTTGAGTATATTACCGATTGGTAGCTTGGCCTGTTGTGGTACAATTGTCGTCCTTTCACGGTTCTTCTTTGGTCGGCTTCTCAACGCGCCAGTACCCGCAGAGTAGACCATGAAGATGCCAATTGAAAGCATCTTTAGGTTCCTTTGACCGGGCTAATTAGGAAATACATCTTCGACTGTTCAGATGGCTTCGCATGTGTACTTGAGATTCGCGTTCGACAAGATGTAGTTAGTGGGCAAGCAAAGATCATTCATCGAACAGCGCTTCAGCATAATGTGCACCTGGGCTTGAGGACGTGGTTTCGTGAAGGAAAATGGCGTCTAAAATTACGGGTAGAGAAACAAGACCTGTATTGTCGTGTACCTATTTTCTTAACAAATATGAGTTCAACATACAATTAGGCCAAGGAAACCCAGCGGGAAGGGGGACACTGATTGTGGTTTTGCATTGTGTAGTGCAGTAATCATATAAATCATTATAAAATAAATATATTATACAAATCATTATAAAATTAATAAATTTTCGGGAATAATCACACTTTCCGTCAGTGGGATACGATTCCGAACCTTCGACCGCGCTTTCCCTGCTAGCTGTCTGGTAGATTCATTTGGGTGTGTTCAACAAGGCAAGGAATCGTTCGGAAGAAAAAAATTCCCTTCTTCCGTTCTTTCCTTAAGTAGTGGTTTTGCGCTCTTCAGTCACGAACAGTGCATGTAAGAGACACAGTGAGCCAACTGAATTGCACAAAGCACATATCCACACTTCCAAATATCACGTCGTATACGCTTGCGCCAACAGGCCAACTTGGGCAACATGGACACGCTGCGCGAGCAGTGGAAGTCGGCAAGCGGCAACATGGCGCTGGTGCAGTGCCAGGCTACGGTGGTGTCGCTGCTGGCGTCGCTGTTCGCCGTCATGATGGGCTTCATCACGGAGCGCCACTTCGAATTGCGAAACGCGCTCATGCTGTGCGCCAGCAGCCTGGTGACGGCGAGTGTTGCCAGCCTGGTGCTCGGTTCCGTCATGATCGGCGTCGTCATCCTGTCGCGCAAGCACCACATCAACCCGGACAACGTGGCCATTCCCGTGGCCGCTTCGCTCGGTGACCTGACGACGCTGGCGCTGCTCGCGGGCGCCGGATCGCTGCTTTTCGGCGGCACCGAAGACGTGCGCCTCTACCTGTGCGTGGTCATTTTTTTCCTGCTGTTCATCCCGCTCTGGGTGCTCATCGCGCGCAGCAACACCTACACATCGTCCGTGCTGTGGAGTGGTTGGATACCCATCATCTCGGCGATGGCCATCTCCAGGTGCGTGGCATTGACTTTTATTAAAGTGCTATAGTCTTGCGCAGGGTTACAGATTATGGAGGTAGGGGGGCGGGCAGCAAGTTGAACTATGCAGAGCGCCGACAGTAACAACGAGTTCAACAGCAAGCAAGCTTCGTTAGGGATATGAAAATGAAGCAATAAATTGCTGCGCACAACAGCATGACCTTGGTCCCTGGCTTTGGGGGCTAAATGTAGGAACCAAGAACATCATCACGATGATTACACGGGATTAGCTAATTTGCAAATTAACTGGCGTGTTCAGCTCATTTGCAGTGTATTGATTTTGAACAAGGTAAGAAAATATATGATAACGTAACAGGTGTCAACAGTAATAACCGTTTTATAACGCAACATTAGGGATCCGCGTCCTCCAATATTGTCAAAAAAATTCATGGCCACAATCCAGAACATCACAAGTTATGAGTAATGGCTTTGCTATCGCAAGGAGCTGGTGGAAGCCCACTAAAGTACCAAACCACACCGTACCTCGTTTAGACACAGGAAGACGTCCTCGTCTGTCTTGTCTGCAGAATGCTGGCAAGCGATGTGATTGTAAATCCATCTTCGGGCACCCTGTCGAACGTCTCATGATACCTATTCGTAATCATGCCAAGGGCTTGTACTTTTAACCTAGCAAACAAGGCTGCCGAAATGTTGCGTACGTTATCTTTTGGCTGGTAGAAAGTAATCTCCTAATGATTGGTCAAGTAAAGCCCTTCGATGTTGGGTATTCAAACTCAGCACTCTGTCTGCACCATCAATGTTCCCGGTGTTCAAAGCAATGGCAACGTTGCGTCGGGTCACTCTGGTCTCTAATCTCCAGTGCAGTTTCAATTTCAATTTTCTTTATTCGTTCGAGACAGCCATTAGCACCGCGACCCTAACGCCAGCATTTGGTGCATTGCATAGGACGACGCGTAGCTAGCGCTTGGCAAGCAAGCTTCATTTTTGGAGGGTCGGAGGTGAGCAAATTTCTGTGGCAAAGTGACGACACAAGAAACTTAGCGCTGTAACATGACAGTAGAGGTCCGACTGAGCGAAATTTTGGGGCTGGCTTAACGCCTCCCTTAAGGAGGGGGAGGGAGGGGCAGCCGCCTCTCTGTTCTACCCACCCCCCCTTGCGCACGCCTATACTGCTTCATAGAACCGAGAGTACTGCACGGAGGATACAGACAAAAAAATCCGAACAAATCGGCATACATTTTTTTAATGACAATGAACATGTCTCATTTGATTGTTTTTTGTTTGACCACGTTGATTGTTTTATACGTGAAAAAGAAAAGGAGAAGCACCTTGCCAAATAAGCCCTTAAGTTTTCGCTGGATGCGTGCTTTATATTCTGCCATTGGTTGCCCCAAGCCCGTTGGACCGGTGGTGAATAAATTTACGCTCACGCAGCCTCGGGGGTTCCATACTGGACATGACGGTGCCGACCTTCGAGAATCTGGCCGTTTTCCAGCCAGTCATCAGCGGTGAGTCTTTCACAAAGTTCGGTCACTTGTTTTTGTGCGTCCATGGACTCGTGGTCGGAGCTTCGTATACGTCTGATTTCTGTCATGAGCTACACGAAACACAGCTATCTGCAGGATATTAGTGTCGTTTGCTATTTCTACCTCAACACGGGCATGCCCCAGAGAACTCTTCCAGAAGCTATAGTATCCACTTCAGCCGTTCAGCAGCAAACGTCGAGAGCACTTTCTTAGATCGAACTAGGCCCATCCTCTTTCTTCCTCCAACCCCCTCCCTCTTTTTTTCTTTAACGCTATATGCGCCCGTTTTTTATTCATTATGTAACGAAGCATAGAAAAAAACGCGAATAAGATAAAAGACAGCTGCGTATTGCCATTTGTTTTCATAAGTCTGGTTTACAGCAGCGTTTAAGCTCTGCAACACTCTGGATTCTCTCTGCGCTTAAACGGCGATAAATTGTAACGAAACCATTTTCTCCAAAGTAGAAGAATTGATTGGGGTCTCATTTCTTTGCTATAGGTTGTGTCTTGCTATTCGCCAACCAATGAAAAGTTTTGTTATTGTTTCAATGATTACCCGACGCAGTTTCATACGTACGGGCTATTTGTCAGACAGTATGCACTTCAGGAAGGTTGCAAAAATATGATTGGGCCAGTCGGCAGTATGTACAGACACTTTGGTAGTGGAGCAACACTTTACGAAGAAGGGATACAGAAAGAACAGGCGCTTGTGGGTTTTTTGCTTTCTATATTTCTATATTTTTTCTTTCAGCCCAAAATTACGTTTTCATTGAAAAACCATTAGCCTTTTAGTTAAGATCCTGCCACCCGGTTCTTGGCCGATCCCCCTTTGTGGGTGTGCGCCAGAGTGTCAAGGATCATCATCATCATCATCATCATTTTCCTTTCTGTATCCCTTCTTCGTAATGTGTTGCGCTACCTACAATGCTGTTCTTACAGGCGTAAATAAAATGATAAAAATATATAAATAATCTGTACTATCATGCACATGCAATAGCTGACGAGTCTATGGGGCGCTTGTTGAATCACCACTCTGGCGTAAATGCAAATGCTCCCAAAAGAGATGCTGACTCCAGGCATGCCCGTATAGGTGTGGCGGGGAACCTGGTGGCGATCCAGACGAGCCGTCTGTCCACTTACCTGCACCAGCGCACCAAGATCGGCGCTCGCCCGATCGAGGCCGGAGGCGGCATCTGCCTCGACCCCTGCTCGGCCTTCTTCGGCAAAGGTCGCAACGCGCGCGCCGCCCGCGTCCTCATGATGATGGTCCTCCCTGGTCACCTGGTCTTCACCTACACCATCAGCTTCGTGCGGCCCAGCCGCATGGCCGTCACGCCCGTGTTCCTGCTCGTCTATTTCTCGTCGGCGCTGCTTCAGGTTTTCCTGCTGCTGTACCTGTCGCGATGCATGGTGTACTGGATGTGGGCCCGCCAGATCGACCCTGACAACGCCGCGATTCCGTACTTGACGGCGCTCGGAGATCTGCTGGGCATCGGCCTGCTCGCTCTCTCCTTTCACCTGCTGCGTGCTTTGGGAGACGTCAACGCCATGCCGCAGCAGCTCGCGGACGTGGAATTTTCGACGGAGCCCACCGATGCAGCACTGGCAGTGGACGGTGGCTGATGCGGCACGGTCTTGTGGACCCTGTCTCGAACTCAGTGGAGTAACGCTTGCTCTCGGACTTCGCCGGTGACACATAATCGAATCTCGGCCCTAGAATTTACCCGTTCCGAGTTGACTATATTCAGGCAAGATATACGGAGAGTGGACATCTTTGGTAAGTGTCTTGGCAGATGGGCGTGCGGAATTAGTAGACGAACAAAGGTAACAGCGTGAAACAGGACAACCAAGCAATCGCCTGAATGCAGTGCAACTTACCGTGTAAACGTGAAACACTCCGAACATAATCTCCTTGTGGAATATTCTCAATTCAGTTGTAAAGGGAGAAATGCGATTCGGACAAGGCTTGTGAGAACCTATATCAGGATCATGTAGGTGGCAGAGCTGTATTGCGATGCCAGCTGGTGAACATGGTTACCAAGCATTGGAACGAAGTATTTCCATTCTATGAAAGTAATTTCGTTTTCTTTCAGTATTTCCCATCTCTGCCTATATAGTCAGAAACTTTAGGTTTACCTTGTCTACGCAGAAATTTGACCATCTTGAAAAATGAGAAACTGTTACTGAAGTATTGTCAAATAATTATTCGTACGAGCTTTTCCGAACCGTTTCTGTGTGGATCCGGTAAGTCTGTTTCTATAGGAATACCTCACAGTAATTTTTTGTGCTATACTCGCAGTCGACTGGATGTTCTATTTGCGAGATGAAATGGTTTTCTTTTTATTTCACACGATCATACTGTCGCTGATAAATGCATCTTTATTCTTGCAAAGTATGGCGGGAACTGCCTAGGTCTGTTGAATAAAGAGCAGGAAACGTATCCTCATCCGTTTCTTGAAGATTAAACTAAAGAAATGGTCGCACTTTGTTGATGATGGCATCTCTTCAACCCAGAACAAGGTCCGGAAACAGGACACATCGGGAGGTGAACGTTTCACGCAGTGTCACTGAAGTGACTGCTCGGATACGTTGGTAAGACATGATAGAAACTGGAAGTGCATAACACTAGGACAGAGAGGAAGCCTCAGACGCAAGAGGGCTGACCTAAAACAATACTTTTTAGAAACAAGCAACCATTTATATGCATGGCGAAAAACTCGTGACACATCACATGTGCCGCCCACCGATAATTTCTATCCATTCACATACAAAAAAAAAAACAAGATAGATCTTTTCTTACAGTATGCATTCGTGCGTTTCAAGACTGTTCTCTGACCTCGCATTATGCGCTTTTAGTATCTACCACGCTGCTGTTCTCTCAAACGCCATCACTCTTTGGTATACCATCCCGCTGTACGTCGCTCCATCAACAGTTTCACGAGTGTTCAGGAGAGCGCCGACGCTGCTGTCGTCGTCGCAGAGGTTGGCCTGGTGGCTGCCAGTACAGGCTGAGCTTCGAGCTGATGTCTGGCGCGAAGGTGTCGGTCCAGGTCTCGGCGGCGCACCAGTCTTTTGGCGCACAGCGCGCAGCGGTAAGGCGAGTCCCGCTGCGCGTGCAGGCGTACGTGCTTGTTCAGGTTGGACGGGTCGCTGAAAGGCCTCCGGCAGAAACGGCACTCCAGGGGCTTGTGACCGGTGTGAGTGCGTACGTGAATCTTCAGGCCGTACCTGCGAACACGCGCGCACAGCTGTGTTTAGTAAACGCTGCCGCTCGGATCACACACGACATACCGCGTTTGAAGAGATAGCCACTTTCAAGAACTGAGCCCTTGAGTGGTAAAGCTAAAAAAAAAAAAAACGGATTGGGTTCTCGCATTGCACTGTTGCGATGTATACTGGGCAGGCCCGTAACTGGTGGGGGCGGGGGGGGGGAGATGTTATGGGGCATGACACTCCCCTGAATTTTTTGTCGTTCTTTATTTAGCTTTCCGGGTGATACTGAAGGGCTTCCGCGCCTGCGCATTGACCACCAGTCACTCAAGTTAGCTGTCAAAGACAGAAATACCTTCTGAAAAAAATTCTAGAGTATGCCTTGATACTATGGGAAAGCGCTATCTCTAAAAAAAAAAATGTATTTGTAATTGTTCGTATTTGGCGAACTGGAACACACTGCTGCACCGGGAAACCACCTGGTCGAAAGATGAACGCCTAACATGTCACGTGCTCGTGACGTTGACGACGGCAGCAGTCGGCGCGTGCAAGATGAAGCTTTTATAAGGCCGAGCTGTGGACGGGAAACGGAAAGTTAGGCTACAGCAGAACACGCTGTACAATGATAGCGGAGAAAAAAAGAGCATCGGCCGTCGATAAAACTAATCGTCGCTGGGTCGCGTCGTCTTTTACGCATCACGCATCACACTTTCTGGCATCGTCACTGGTGGTCGCGCAGGCGCTTGAATAAGCTTGACTTCTCGCGTCCTGTGGGCAATCCTAACAAAACGATCTACCGCAACGGTGAAGCTTCTCGAACACCGACTCCCGTATTCCGCTCCTCGACTCGAATTTCGTTCTTCACTTGACAGAGTTGAGCACAGCGCCGCTGCTCGACTGAAAATGATGCGGCGCTTCTAAAGAATCGCTGCAGATTATCGCTGATACGCCGTCACTTGCTCCGCTTACACGGCGCCCCCTTCGACTTTCTCGAGTCTATAACCACCGTATTCTAGAACGTCCCTCGACTCAACACTCCACCTTCACATCAGAAAACCGATGGTAGCGCCGCCTGTAGTCACGACAAGTCACTGCATATCAGCGATAATCTGCTGCGATTCTTGAGTAGCGCGGCGCCATTTTCAGCCGAGCGGCGGCGCAGTGCTCAACTCTGTCAAGTGAAGGGTGAAAGTCGAGTCGAGGAGCGTTTGTGAATACGGGCCTAAGTAAGTGTTGAGTGAAGGGACGTTCTACAATACGGGCGTGAGGCGCGTTCTGTGCCGAGCATTTCTGTCAGTCTTCGTGGGTTTAAACCTAGCACATGAGTATAACACGCGTGGCAATATGTTCAAGTGATGTGCAAGATTATACCATGGACTGCGGCGGGCGCGGTGGCATCTGCGGGACGTAACCATCCGTGGTATTCTTCAAAAGCTGTTGTGGCCACTACGCATGATGTGAACTTCAGACACAGCTTTTGGCTGCCAAATCGCAGAAGAGGTGACGACTCTTCGAAAGGTAAGTATATATACTCACAATTCATGCCAAATCGGTGCTTCTAGGCTACTCCGAAGCTGCAATTTCTAAGCCTGCAGTTGTTGCCTTTCCCATGGCTGACACCCAGCGACCATATTAATCCGGAGTGATGGCGATCTCAAACTAAGCCAAGATATGCCGCCGAATAATGTATAAATTTTAATCACATGGTGTCAACAGAAATATCCGACATGAGATTTAGATGGCCGATAGCCGCTTTATTTCTTGCGTATTCGGTGTCGGACGTCGCCGCCATCACCCCGTTTCCTTGGTAGATCGAACTTGATTTTCCCCCATCAGTGACTATTAGCCATTCGACAAGTCAAGCAGCATTTCTTTATACGTTCGTAAACTGGCCGACGTTTTGTGTCCTGCCTCGCTCATCGTTTACCTGAAGGCAGGAAGCTGTTTCTGAGGCACCTGTACATCGAAAATTAAAACAGCACACTGACTACGATTAAAAGCAAATAAAAGCCAGCTGTTTCGGCCTCCGTACGGGAGCCATGTTCACAAGTAAAAAAAAATGTGTGTGAGCAGTCTGGTTATGCATATTACAAAATGCGACGTTAGCAGCGTGTGTATGCGTGTGGACAGTTTTCATCATTACGATTCAATGTGTGCGCCGTTGTCTTCATCGTGATCGATTCGAGATGAACCCAATATGACCAGTTCATTTCTCTTTCTGTTATTCTTGCGTTATCCCAGTCTGTGTCCAGACGTTTCCACATATTCGACCAGCGCATTCGATGAGACCGTCTCTTTTTCTGACGTCATACATATGCTGTTTTAGCCTTCGTGAAAGTGTTTTTCATTAGATGCGAAGCAGCTTTCACTCGGGGCTGCGTCCGTCCCTTGGCGACCGTCCGCTTCACCCACTGCGCATGCGCCAACTCTCCCCCACTCCTCGCTTAAGCGCGAGGAGGTGGGAGGAGACGGGGTCGAGTAGCTGGCAGAGCGCTGCCTCCACTTCGTTTATCCTCCCCACTTTATCTCTCCGCCACAGCTTTGCGCTCGTATTTAATCATGTGTGCGCTCGCTGTGTTGCGCTCTTTTTTTGCAACGACGCTATGAACGTCAAGGTTGGCCCCAGTTGTAGCGGCATCGGTAACATACACAGAAGCATACAAATGGAAACACAAGCGATCAGCAGCGTTGCTTCGCATCCCCTCATGGTCCCTTTAGCTGAAAATGGTGTATTTTTTTTGCTTTTAATCGGGGTCAATGTGTTGTTTTAATTGTCATGTTGGTTCCTAACCAGGCGGACTTCCGTCCAACTACCTATTTCAGCACCTGCACATCCGTCACAAGAACCCCCCAACAGTGTCGTCGAAGCGCACTTTTTGTATATTCTCGGGCCGACGAACACACTCCGTATTGTCGGAGCAACATCGGTGTCGAAAACCGTTCGGCCGATTACGGAGATACGCTCACCTGCGCGAGTAGAGTTTCCCGCAGAAGGCGCACGCGTGCCTGGGAGGAGGCGCCAACCTCGGCGGCTTGGCGCCGCACGCGTCCAGCGCCAGGTGCGCCTTGAGCGGGTTGGGCTGCTCGAAGGCCGCGCCACAGTCCGGACACGCGTAGCACCGGTGTCCGCGGATGTGCGCCGGCGTCAGCGCCGCCGGCACGCCGAGCTCGGCGAGCAGCGCGGGCGAGAGCCAGGGCCGCAGCTCCTCGCCCGCGCCCAGGGCGCGCGTCGTGACGAGCGCGAGACGACCGCAGGCCAGTCGCGACACGGTCGCGTTCTGCTCGTGACAGTCGCGGGCGAGACGCGCGCACAGCGGGTTCGCGGTGGCCGGCAGGAGGAGCTCGACGCCGGCGCAAGCCACGGGCACCGGTCGCGTCACGGGCCGCGATCCGCGGGCGTCGACGAGCATCCGCCGCAGAGGCTGATTGCAGGAAGGCGTCGAGAAGGGCCGAGACCGGCAGCCGGCCGGCAGTGGTTGCGCGGCCACGAGGGCCGTCTCTTCGCCACCGGTACTCATGAGGGCGCCTGCGTATCCCGGAGCAAGTAAGGAGACAATTGAGTTAGTGACAAGAAAAAAAACGACTTTTGGCACGACGCCGCTGCATCAAGGAGGTGGATGAAGCGGCACTGCCGACGTATAGCAACATTGTTCGTCGTTAAAACTGTGCATCAACGGCGCAGCCCGGGATTACAAGGAAACCACACAATAAAGGACACACAAAACTGTACAGCATCAGAGCACAAATGACGGCGAAAGATAAAATTTGAACGTCGTCTATCAGTTATGCCAATTTCTCATTCGGAGAACATGGCGCTTCAGTTCTATGCGTGCCCGTATTCTCTACATTTAATTTTTTTATTGCGACAAAGACTTGCCTTTATAGCATAATATTTTGTTAAATGTGCGCCGTTAGGCCGGTGTTGTGTATGAAGTGAAGTCGTGCCTTGTGGAATATGTTTTCATGTATCCAGTGGTTGTAACTGGCTCTATCGCTGTAGCGAGGGCCGACTTGAGCGAGGTGACGGGAGCGTTCTGGCCGCAACCCTTTACATGTCCATAAAAGGTGGTATGTATCTGCTTGCATTTATGTTCGCCTGATACTTAGTGCAATGCGTTTTTCTTTCTTTGAGACATGTGTAAAAATAAAACCACACTATTAATACTGTCCACAGTGCGCAGAAAAGAAAGAATGAAGCTTTTCAATCAAAATATGCGAACTGTGCGCTTATATGAGAAGGCGTAAATGACAGAATGAATATCAGTCGAAATACAGTGAGTTACACTGCAACGTGCATGGTATGTGGCAGAGCTAAGGATGTAACGATATAAGAGGCATGATGGTCACAAAAAAACGGCACTTTTCTCGACACGTTACGAAGTCGTCAGTTTTTGGCCGCCGTGGGGCGCAGCCAGAGTGAAGGCACCAGACCGTTTGTTCGGCAAGCGATGCAAGTGAGAACCGCAAGCACGGCCGTGCCAGGAGCTCGCACTAACGCGAGAGCGGAACGCCGATGGACACTGATGATTGATAGATATGTGGGGTTTGACGTCCCAAAACCACCATATGATTATGAGAGACGCCGTAGTGGAGGGCTCCGGAAATTTCGACCACCTGGGGTTCTTTAACGTGCACCCAAATCTGAGCACACGGGCCTACAACATTTCCGCCTCCATCGGGAATGCAGCCGGGATTTGAACCCGCGACCTGCGGGTCAGCAGCCGAGTACCTTAGCCACTAGACCACCGCGGCGGGGCACGCCGATGGACACTTGAGACGGGCGCGCACCTGCGCAACAAAGCCACATGGCTGATGCAAGAACGCGGCCGTGAGCGCAACCGCTTCTGCCCAAGTTGCCTGCGGATGGATTGCAGATAATAGCGAATTTTAAATGCGAAGCATTTTTTAGCGAACTTCGGCGACTTTGAGCGTGTTTATCTATCTATCTATCTATCTATCTATCTATCTATCTATCTATCTATCTATCTATCTATCTATCTATCTATCTATCTATCTATCTATCTATCTATCTATCTATCTATCTATCTATCTATCTATCTATCTATCTATCTATCTATCTATCTATCTATCTATCTATCTATCTATCTATCTATCTATCTATCTAAAGTTTGGGTGCTATCGTGGTCACCCCCTTAACTTGGCGTGAACCAAAAGTAGCATGGGAGGGTATGACGCGCTGGTCCAGACATGAATAATGTCGCAATCCTGTCGCGTACGTCGTCAGACACTTCCCTCCAGACAGCGGCACATACCCGCGGGTGGGTATGTGCCACAGGTGATTGACACGTACTATCTACCCAATAATGACGATAACACACATGGGCAATTTTAACGCGTGAGCGTTAAGCAACACCCGACATCGGTAGCGTCGACCCAATTAACGAAGGCATAGTATAAACGTCATTGTTAAGAGAAATTTGAGTAGGCAGAGGTGACCCCCCGACGATTGCAAATAATAAATTTCAGGGTGCCAGCAGGAATCGAACCATAGAAATTCTGCGTGGAAGTCAACTATTCTACCACAGAACTAGCCAGGTTTCGGAACTACTTTTCAAATAGACGCTAATCTTCGTGAAACGTCAATAGTGGTTGCAGTGCTGCCTACCCAGTGTTATAAACATTACATTTGTGCACCTTTGATGGTACTCCTTTGTCGGGTTAACGTCAATCGTGGCTCGGTGCCATGCGCTGAAGCTGATTTATGTAGCAGTGTCCAGGGCCAGCATCTTCGTGAGCATCAGCGCTTCATATCAGCTTCTGGTGATGCTAATATGCATGTTCCCGCTGACATCGTTGCGCAAGTGCAAACAGCTGGTTATATAAACATCTGGAACTCTTCAACATATGTCTGTGCGTGCAACATTTGTACCTATATTTAGCGTCATTTCATGACGTGTCGCTAAAAAAAACTGCAACAAGATCATCTTCTCTCCCGATGCTTCGCATAACGGTGATTCCAAGGTACGTGGGATCCGCTGAAATTTTTTTTTCCTCGTGCGAAGCGTGGGAAGGAATGCACCGTGACCTGGAGGTTCAACTTCGGGCCATCGAAAGAATCCCGTTGTATAGCGCATCGAAGACGGGACAGAGAAGGCACATAACACAAACACAGCGCTAACTTTCAACAATGCAGCTTATTCCGAGAATCAGCAGTTCATATACCTTAACATGGTGCTTGACAATTCACGTGATCAAACCAGCATTAGTGTATCTAAAGGAAATCATCATCGGATACACTAGATAACCAACTAACCCGCCCTCCACTACGGCGTCTCTCATAATCATATGGTGGTTAAACCCCACATATCAAAAACAACAAACCCGCCGTGCAGCCTGAGTTGACTCCATCGAAAGAGTACAAGAGGCGGTTGCAAGTCGTTCCTTAGTTGCGTATGCGTGCGTTCGGGCGGTTGACGGGGGGATCGGAAAGTCTGTCCTATACTTAGAGAGCCGAGAAACAAAAGTGGACCGTTGTGCGAAGCAAGCCATCGCTTCGTTTTCGCTTGTTCATCCATTATGAAGCATTTTGTATATTAAACTCGACCAACAAGAGTTAAGGGGGGGGGGGGGGTCCCATCGCCGGGTTCCCCCCAGTGTGGAACCCTGCGCACGCCTGTGCCCAGTAACATAGGCATGCACTTGCGGGGGGGGGGGGGGGGCAAGGGAGTCGGCCTTGCTACGATGATCTGTACTTGGCCCATCTCGAGCACACTCTAATCCATCCCATACCCTGAATATTACCTGATATTGATCATCGCTACTTACATCATATGTAATGGTGACTCATTTTATTTGGCACCCATTGTGAATGACTATACATAACTGAAGAGAGCCGTTCACTTCTACTGCGATTTGTTTGTTCTCCTCAAGACTCGCGATTTTTTTTTAGCGAAAACTGTATGTAACAGAGTGGACGTGGCATCTGAAATTTTGTGATGACGGGTGTTTCGGCAGTATCGTGAACCGTTCGGTTAGTTGGTGCGTCATTATACAAGGAAGAAGAGACAAGTGCGACGAATAAGGACGCCTGACGAAAGGAACGTATGTGCTGACAGGAAACACGGTCAACTTGCTCAGTGAGGCCTTAAGTATCCCTTTACCCATTGATAGGCATGCTTTTGATTCAGGTGGAGAGCCGAATTGCACGAATCGCATGGCTACAGGACCGGACGGCAAATCTGAAGGGCGGGAAGTTGGGTGGGCTTTGCAGGCAATGCGAAAAGAGATCGACGAGTTGAAACTAACGTACAAAACTATAATATATATGTCTTTGCTTTGATATTCAGAAATCTTCGTTACAAACTATAGATAAGAACTTGACAATCCAGATAGGAAGTGAGTCAATAGACAACGCGAGAAAAGGGGGAGGGTGGTTCTAACGCTGTGCCAGAAGCCACATTATAGTGTCCCACGGGCAGCAGGTTGCATACCCCTATACCTTAGTAGTCTACAGCGCCTGCGCCAAGGCTCCAAAGATGTGATGCGAAGCTTTACCTTTTCAGCTGCAGTGCAGGCGTTTAGAAAATCACGCAACAAAGCTAAAAGTGAAATGTTAAGCATAAACGTAGCACACCTCTCGAGCATTTTGAAGAGAATGCTGGGCAGACGCGCAGAACAGCGTGTGTATGCTTCGGTGCTCGTAAGCACTAACAAAAGCTGTCCCTCTTATCGGTTTCTGTGTAAGAGCTCACACTGTATACTTGACGGCGGGTTTTACATGAGAGCGACCGTCTAAATACGCAGATTCAGTGATGTCGTTTTGGCTGTTGATTGTTTTGGTGTTGACGTTGCAACAAAAAAAAATCTAGAAATACACTGCCTCCAGCGACAAGTTTATATTTACCGTCTGCGAATTATGAACCGAGGTAGTTTGCAGATATGTAAGTACACGGTAAGAATTGACGCCGCCATTTCTCAAAGCTAATCTATCGGGACATTTAAACAGGACGAAATTGGCATTAACCGCTCTGAATATGTCAAAAATATGTCCGAGCGGCTGTCCATTCAGACCTTTGTCGAATTTCGCACGTGAATTTGATAATTTAGGTCGAATGAGATTAGTTGAGGATATTTTCCGAAGGGTTAAGTTCATTTGACATTCGAAAATTGAGCATTACCTCAGTTAAGCGTTGCTCGCTTTTGTAAACCTTGCAGGCTGATGTTTAGACGGGTAACAATATTAGAGCTTTTGTAACATTAAAATCAATTACTTGCATTTTGCTAATGTAAGTAAATAAAACAACGCACTAACGCTACCAGACTATGACGTTCTCATGTACGACAGTTAAGCTTAAGTACCACTATATAAGTGTGAACTACTAATCCACAAATCAGGGTTAAATTAACGAGCTGTAGATAGACAAACTTCCAGTGCTATTCAGGTACAATGACATTTAGGCATGTGCAATTAACAGCGGAATACCAATGCACATACCAGGTTATAATTGATGAATGAATCAGTTTCTAGCTGTAGTAATTTTGGACAACGAAATCCTACAAAATTTTGATGTCTTGATGCACCACAGTTAAATGCACCTCTATATAAGAGCGGAGTGCTAACTGACCAGACAAGTGTTAATTAATGAACTTCAGGTAGAACCAACTTCCAGTGCTACTCGCGTACAAATTACATTCAAATGAATGTAGTTAATAATGGCAGCATCAATGCTTAAAGCAGGGATAAATTAATTTTTAATTAATAAGGTAATATGGAGTTCCAGTACTCACCGTGTGTGAGCTTCCAGTCGGTTGCTTTGCCGGCCGAACTTTGAAGTCGCGTGGAGCGGCCGCCTTTCCCGGAGGCGGAGCGATGGGTCGGTCCCGAACGGAGAACCAACCACCCGCCGCGGCACCCCCACCACGCTGGCGAACCAGCTGCATGGTCGACGCATGGTCGCGGTGTGCTAGTTTGTTCTCGCCTGGGGGCTGTGTGGATCTTTCGAATGAAATAATAAAATAAATAACAAAAAAAAGAAACGACTTTTTGAAACGAGCGCCGTGTATTCGTAGCGAGATCAAACATCGATGCGCCGGCCACCGAACATCACATCGTCACTGGCGGATGTTGCAGGTGCTGACAGTGCTTGCGTGTTATGGCAACAGCGATATGACGGAGTCATTATTTTTTTTTATGGCGGAGATGTTAAGCTTTTCGTCATGCCGCCTGGCGTGACCGAAAACTATCACTGTCGTGAACCAGCGCGCGTTCTCTTCGTCCTCTTCGTCTTGCGCTTCGCTCGGAGAACGCGTGCACCGGTTTGTCCGGTCTGAGATGCAGAAGTGCTTGTATGTTTGTATGTAATATTGCTGCACTGCCAAATATACATAGAGTTGTAGGCTATTGAAGCTGTCCGAGGACGGCTTTTTTTCTACAATCCTGCCATCTGTCTCTCACAAAGATGGCAAATAAACTTATTATTATTATTATTATTATTATTATTATTATTATTATTATTATTATTATTATTATTATTACAGAGTACAGATAGGGAGAGTGAGAACGAGAGATATAGAAAGAAAGAGTGAGTAAGAAGAGAAAGAGAAACATATTGAAATACTGAGAAAGAAATATAAACTGAAAGAGATAGAGACAGACACCACAACGAAGAGAAAGAAAAGAGAGCAAGCGTGTATGGTACAGCTACAGAGGTGGGAAATTGAAGTGAGGGGAGAAGGAGGGGAAGGAAAGAAGGACAACGCCACCTCCGTATTCAGCAGTCTTTGCACCGCCAGTGCGTAGCTGCTCCAATTTACTTTATTTTCAAGACAGACTTCAATGTAGGCTGGTGGTAGTTGATTTTGGCTGTTATTCATAAATATCGACAATATGTTGTCATGGCAGCATTGTATTCATTCACTCTTAGTCCACTAGTCGAGTTGTTGTTGATGATGATTAGATCCCACAACCAATCCGGCCTATTGATAAAGAAACCAATGTCTTTAAAAAAATTGCACATGTGAATTGTATGGCAATTCAGGAATTTCTTCGCTGGTATTCGAGGCCTGAGCTTACTAGCTGGGCCTCCCATTGATCTCTGGAGCCGACAGCCTAAATTGTAAC
The DNA here is from genome assembly GCF_013339725.1 of Rhipicephalus microplus. Classification (NCBI taxonomy): domain Eukaryota; kingdom Metazoa; phylum Arthropoda; class Arachnida; order Ixodida; family Ixodidae; genus Rhipicephalus; species Rhipicephalus microplus. The sequence goes on along the minus strand of NC_051171.1, from coordinate 152,135,108 downwards.
TGTCAAAAAAAAAACGTAATTGAAAACGAATTTACGTAGGAGTGCTCGAACTGAAGAACGATAATACTTGCAAAAAAAAAAAAATCGGGATACATTATTTGTCTGTGAAAAAAACATGCTTATATTTGTTTTTAGCCACAGATACTTTAGTGTTCAGCGAGTTCTAAGGGAAATTCATGGAAAAGAGTCTTGGAATTAACACTAGTCAAGGAGGAAACGTCGTCAAACTTGCACTGTTGTCCAACCTATATATATTTTAAATATTTTTCATATACATAATTTCATGCGTTGAGGCGCAAGTATAACTATAACGCTGATTTATATCGTTGCATATTTCGCGAACACATACTTCGATTCCTGTGCCATGAGGATTACCTTCAAATGCGTTGGAACTTTAGGGACTGCAATTTGAAAATTACAATCTACCCCACAGCATAATTAGTTAATAATGCAATGAGAAACGTTTCTTCTAATTATTCGATCATGCATGCTGACGTAATATAAAATTTCGACTGCCTTTTAGAGGTATTCGAACACAATTGGCAGAACCTTTCAATGGCCCCCAGGAGATTCTTTTTCTTAATCATTAGATCCTTAACAACCTTGAGGACATCTTTATACCATCCGCGCGCGGTTTTGGCTGCACCATTCAGTATGCACCACTCTTGTGTTAAAAACTGCTTACTAATACTCAAAGGCTGATATTACCATGGTTCGGGGTTGCAGACTATTTCCTTTTATTATGTAAATAATATCTACCTACTGAGTGAGACCAGCTAGCTACCCTTTTACAACTAAGCTCATATGAGAAAGTTGCTTAAAAGTTTGCATTCCATGCAATGATAAACTTAGAGGGAAGGTTCTTTACAGATCAAGTTAGAGATTCTGCTTGTGACGGATGCTGAAGCCATAGAGCAGTGTATCATAATTACACTGTGCGCACAGTATCGATAAACTATCGCAGTGGCGTGCGCAGTGTATTTGAGTAATTACGACTGTCGGTATGTCGCACCAAATAATTATCTGTACTTCTTAGTGACTCTTTCTCTGGCCTTCTGTTATGAATGAGATGCAGAAATAATTTATTTATTGCAGGGCGCTGCACTCTGAGCAAACAGCGCTCGAAAGAACGGACCCAAAAGCTAAAATTCACGCCGCAGTGGTAGGTTGAGGGACATAGGGAAATAAATGTTTATTTTCGAAACAGCGTTTCGGGCGATGCCCGGTACCACTTTGAGGTGGGAGAGGGCTCCCTAGAACAGAAAAACTCTGGCTTCAATTGCCCTCCTCGCCCTGGTGGGGAGTTGCCGCTGGTCTTTCACGCCTTTGAAGGCCGGCTTGGTAGGTTGAAATAAAATGAATGTTAAATAAATATTCGGCAGATGAAACGCCTTGTGGATATCGGTTTAATGCGATGCAGCCGTCGAGTAATTGTCTATGCTGTTTTTTTTATGTTTCTCTGATGCAAGCGTTACGAGATGGATCGACGTGTTTTTGTAGTTCTATGCACATTGTGGGCTCACAAGGAACGTCGAATACACCGGCGTTTAAAGGGTAACATGTATTTTGTAAAGATTTCAGCGCGCACACAGTATAGAAAAAGACGGAAAGAAAGAAGACAAACGGGCGTGAACTCACGGCTCAATTTATTGATGAAAAGAACGTACTCATACCATGTCCTTGTCTATTGTGTGCGCGAATAATCCTTCCCGAAATGTATTCTTACGAACTAGCCCATCTCTATACCTTTACATTAACATATGGTATGACGTTACATCAGCCCTCACGTTAGAGCAATGACGGCAGTATTATTGAAAGGAAGTCCACTACATACGAATATCACAAGCATAACTTTCGTTAGCGTGTTCCTCCAGAGTCGGGCAACGTTTGAATATAGCTCGCTAGTTCATAGTAATAGAAGCATAATGTTTGTTAGAATACTATAGATGCGTAACCAACGCTGGCACCGCTTTTGCCAATAACCCGACATCGGCGACATGACGCCTTCATCGTAAGAGTACACATGAAATGTTTATTGCCTTGTTATAGACTTAAATACCGAGAACTGCAACCACAATCAACGTTGCACAAACATTACGCCTGCATTGAGTCTTCTTTCAAAGCAGTTTAAAGAGCAGGCGTAGTTATGTGGTAGAATACCCGACTGCCACACATAATGCCTCGGTTCGACTCCTGCTGTGATACTGATTTTTATTCTTTCAAGTCCTCGGCTCAATGCTGTTGAAGTCGGTTTTTCTTAAGGTTTTTGGAATAATAATTTGGTAATTTAAATGCCAAAAGTGTTCTTGCTGTTGCAGGGTAAATAGAAACTGCCAATCGCCTGTGGCGCCTCCGCATACCGCGGTGGCCCTTGCGATATGGGTATGTGCCACACGTGTCTGCCGGAAAGCGACAGGATTTTCACGCTATTCACGTTATGACCAGACAGTCATATTCGTCCAACCCTTTACCCTCCCATACGAATTTTTGTCTACAGGCGATAATGAGAGCACGCAGACGTAGATAGATAGATAGATAGATAGATAGATAGATAGATAGATAGATTGATAGATTGATAGAAAGATAGATAGATAGAAAGATAGATAGATAGATAAATAGCGGGCCGCTCGCACGCTGGGACAGGCAGGAAGTACCTGGCCGCGGCATCATGGGCCCCTTGGATATCCCGAAGCTAACAGTGACGATCCGTACTTTTGATGGCGGAATGAAATCCTTGTCTTGAGATGATTCGCCCCTTGAGTGGCTTGGGTATGGAAGGGCAGTCCCGCATCATGCGCTCACACACGCACCCACGCATGACCCCTGCTGCACTCAGGAGATGTACCCATATAAACCGAAACATAGCTGGATGGAGGTAGACATATGTCTGTTGGAGTCTGAGCGTGGTTTCTTGTCTTCTGGTAGGATGCGAATGAGGTGAAGGACAGACTGGAGGACCCAGGTAGAACTGTGTCACGAGGTATCAACCAAGCTGTGTGGGTTGCCATGTTAGTTAAAAGCTTAACTCATCAAGATTCTCACACGCAATGCGTACTAATCGTGTTTTCTCTGATAGGTTCGATCGCACAACTCAAACGAGATACTCATTGAAGCGGTATGTGCCTTGGGACAGGAGAAGACGAAGCACGAGAGCCGGGGGCAGGAAAGAAGAGAAGGATGAAGTTAGAAATAAAACAAATTAAGATGGACGCCAGTTTCATACTGAAGCTATAATGCTGTTCCGTTCTTTTAAGTAGGAGCACTACAGTCCTAATGAAATATTGGGGGCGCAAATTAACGGGACACAAGAGAGGAGACAAACGAACGCAGACTGAAACAAGGTTTTTCCGATGAAGATAATATATACCAGAAAGACAAGATTGGAAAGGGAATCACAAGGGAGAAGGATACATCATGGTCAAGTGTCGTCCGGAAATGAGATTTCACAGTCTAACAGTGTGACCTGCAGGTCGCGGGATTGAATCCCGGCTGCGGCGGCTGCATTTTCTATGCAGGCGGCAATGTTGTATGCCCGTGTGCTCAGACTTGGGTGCACGTTAAAGAACCCCAGGTGGTCGAAATTTCCGGAGCACTCCACTACGGCGTCTCTAATAATCATATCGTGGTTTTGGGACGTTAAACCACACATATCAATCAATCAATCAACGATATAACAGTGATAAAGACGATGAGCTGACACAACTATCAATATTCTTCTTTTTATGAAAAATGCTTCCGCAATCTCTCTAGTTTAAGTGTAAAATAAAATTCATAAATAAATTCATAAAAAAGAATATTGATAGCTGTGACAGCTCACCGTCTATATCACTGTTATATATGAAATTTCGTTTTGGACGACACTTGATTGTGGTGTATCCTTTTCAGAGACTTTTCAAAACTCTCATTGAGTAACTACTGCAAGCACACTTGCTTGGTATCCACTAGGGCATTAATAATAACCTTTCGGGTAGTAGGCCGGCATTCGCTATACTATTTCTCGTCATTCTTCTGAGAAGCGTGGTACCCGCTAAACACTTGCAAGAAATTTTGTGCCAGTTGTCCATGCAGTGGCTGAAGACGAAAAGGAAGTATAGCTGAAGTGGGTATGCACCACAGTTAATAGGCAAACAAGCTTCTGAGATGGTTTGGAGCATTGGACGGCCCTCTCGTTACGCTATTTGCATTGTTCGACGACTGTTTGTTATTTCGCTGTTGTAAAACGCTTTATAAGTTGTATTGACGCGATTGCTTTCCCGACATCAAGCCTGCCTAAGGCAAGTTTGACAACAAAGTACAAGCACTGGTGTGGCTCAGTGGTAGAATACTGGGCTGACGTCTACCGGACCCTGGTTCGAGCCCCACTGTGCCATTGGTGCTAGGTCTTACCTGCCTAAAGCATGTTTAACAAGAAGTTACAAACACCGGCGAACTGAATGATAGTTGCTTAAACATTCAATTCCACTTTTTCCATATGGCTGTAGCTTTGATACTGCTCTGAAAACTGAGGCATAGAGAGTGTCAATTCGTGAAGCATACACATAAACGGGTGCATAACTGCTTGTTATGCCCTTTAGGTGGGTTGAATTATTGTGAGTTATAGACACCTAAGCGGGTAGAATATTATGTACTGTGTGTGTAGTTTGCATACGAACTTCGCGTTTACTACTTATTTATTTATTTATTTATTTATTTATTATACCCTCAGGGCCAGAGGCATTACAGAGGGGAGTTGTACAGAACAAAGGCATAACATGAGGTAGCATGGTTACAAAAAACGTTGTGTACATAAAAAGGAAAAGGAAAGGCAAAACAAATTATTATTATCGCAACAATGTGGTCACACATACACAGATTAAACATCAGATATTTCTGCATATACAATATTGGCTAAGGCAGCACGGAACAGTTGGTTATCGGTGATACCCGCAATTTCAGCGGGTATCACCAAGTAAACATCAAATCACTCGGGAAAAAGTTACCTGGAAAGAAAAGTTCATTCCACACCGTCAGTTTTCCTTAGCTACAGTCGTTCTGCTTGCTATCGTGGGGACTATTCGTTAGTTTTACGAATTCGGGCGAGTTCGTGGAACTTCATACTTGAACAAGTAACGCAAGAACATGGGCACGAGAAACAAAAAAGATATGAACAACTCGACCAGATGAACGCTGATCTGGTCTGGCACTTGTTTTGCCATCTTGCTCCTTGATGATTGGTTTATAGATTGATTTATAGATTGATTTATTGATTGATTGGTTTATACAAGGTGCGCCTCTCATCTGCCCTTATCACCTCTTATACATCGGCATCACCAGCCTTTCTGCGCGTGCCGGACACGTCGCCGGACGCGACAACCCGAACCACGACCTCCGCTAAACACGCTATGCGCCACCCATTCGGGACTATCCGGGCGAGCGCTCGGGGAATGTGTTAATGGAAAAGTAAATGGCACAAAGACGACCGCTTCATCAGCGGAGGGAGCGACCGCGTCTAATACGCGCCCTGGCGACGGGGGCGATCATCATCGGCGGTGGTCGCGGCAGGGGCGCACGTCGGAGTCACCGGGGGCGTTGCTTAGTCACGGCGGAGGCTGCTCCCTTCATCGGCCAACGCACGTGCGGCAGGTGCTGAGGGACACTCTTTGTGCTGACACAGCTGCGGTTCGGCTTTGGTTGCGCGCTCGATTACAGCCTCGTTAGGGACCGGCTGCTGGTCGGCCGAGGGCCCTTTTGTGCTCGCGCCGGCTCAGCCCCCCGCACTACAACACCACCTCGAAAACCCCAAGCTCGCGGTTGTCAGCGGCGTGTTGTTACACCGGCGCGGTCCCGGGACAAGTGGCTACTGAGGGTGCCCACAGCGAAGGGCGAGGCGGACCTCAATCTGGCGACCCCTGGGTGGAGGGGTGTAGATTGTACAAACCGAGATCCGAGCTTGGCACCGCCTCTCTGCCGGCTGCCGCTTTAAAATCTTCCTCTTCATCCTCGGCAGGCTCGCGAGCCGGCTGCTGCCTTCGCAGGTCTTCTGCGCTTCTCTCTCCCCCCCCCTCATTCTGCCACCCCTTCAGCTCCCTCTCTTCCTCATACAGAGTCGCTGAAACACCAGACAGTCATATCACTTCATGGCTCCCATTCGCGAAAATTCGCTGCCCCCCCCCCCCCCCCCCACCACCACCACCACGAGCCTCTTCAACACTGTGGTCTTTTTGTCTTTAATAAAGCAGCGCATGGGGTGCCGTTATGGAAGCGTGCTCTCAACAACTCATCGCCTAGCCCTGTTGAAAAAAAGGAAAAAAAGAAAACAAACCGAGCCGAAAGGAAGTTAGATCAATCTTTCCACCCGTGAGTTAGTTAGCCACTTCCCTTACAAAATGTGCGTGATTTTAAGTTCACTTCGTTAACTTAAACTTCCATCACAATGTGCCACGGTGTTTTCATGTTGCTGGTTTTATGGAAGTAGATACCTTGATATATCACACTAAAGACGTGCCCACTGACCTGGCGCTGTTTTCGCCCACATAAGCGCATGAGCCAATCACAACCGCAGCTTCTGGATTATCAGTATTTATGTTTTACTCTAGTGTTTGAGGCAATTTTGGGTCGCTTTGTTTTCCGAAACCAAATTAGGTGCACCCGCAGGGATTGTGTTACAAATGAAATTGGGCGTGATGCCGTTTTGACGGGTCATGTTGGAAGGCCCATGTGACACTAGAAAAACAGTGATGTAAAGAGAAAGAAAACGTTTATTGATTGATTTAATGGGTAATTAATTAATGCGAGAGGATCCCTTGGTTTGAGTCCGCATCTGTTGCTGCTGTTTGATGTGCAGTGATGCTTGCCTTGCACAGCAGTATACAGGGTGTCCCACATAACTTGAGCCAAGAATTTGAAAATAAAATACACTTCAGTGGCGAATTGAACCAAACGTGTACTACTCGCACTAGCCTGTAGGTACTCAGGCTATTTTTGTTTCTCCCCATACGAAATGCTTAATAATTCTTAATTACCCTTTTAAATTCTGAACTATAAACCCAAAATATGAACACTGAGATGTAGAGCACTTTCAGAAACCACCGACTAAACTGTTTCCTGTACGGTACGTCTAGCGCTGTTATTTTTTCCACGTTGTAAAGGAAGCCCGCGAAATGTGAAAAGAAGCCGTGTGACAGACCGCGAGCGCACTGCTATAGCGCTGCTATAGGCTTCCTTTACAACGCGGAAAAAAATAACAGCGCTAGACGTATCGTACAGGAAACAAACATTTAGTAGGTGGTTTCTGAAAGTGCTTTACATCTCAGTGTTCATATTTTGGGTTTCCAGTCCATAATTAAAAATACGTAATAAAATTATTAGCTAATTATATGGAAAGGAATAAAAATAGCCCGAGTACCTACAGGCTACTGCGAGTATAGTATGCGTTTGCTTCAATTCGCTTCCTATGTGTCTTCACTTTCAAATTCTTGGCTGAAGTTATGTGGGCAACCTGTATATAGGCGGGCCACAGTGCCTGCCACAGTGCAGTGTGGGCAGTTGTGGCCGTGTGACGTTGGTCTCATGTGGTGTAAGAGAACGCCGCGAGTAAACTTATATATTCTTTGAAGACCCCTGTAGTAGGCGCCTTCGTCTCTCATTAGTTTGAAATGTGGGGTAGGGTAGGCATGCGTTCACGCCGATCGTGTTGTAGCTGTGATTTTAGTTCATAAAACGGTATAATGCGCTGGTGCTTAAACCATGTTCAAACGAAGGCGTCGCAAGACTGCGCCGTAAACCGTGAGCGATCAATAACATGCAGGACGCGCGCAGATGCCCTAAGATGTTCTGAAAAAACAACGCTTCACAAATAACATGTCAGAACGGTCGTCTGAGTGAATTATATAGATTGCGGAAATACCTTCAAGGATTCGTGTATTCGCTTTGTTCGGCACAGCTGCTCGCAATTGCATTGTTCCACGCATTGTGGCGGGGGCTGTGAAAATAGTTCACCGAACGGCACTGGCGCAGCTGCCTTGAAGATATTTGGGCCACGTCTCGGCCCTTCTTCCGACGATACGGGCTTCCCAAGCAAACTTAACGTAAGTGTTTCTTTCATCGCATTAACAGTGTATGTGTTTCTTAGCTCTTGTTGAAAAAAAGGAAAAAAAGAAAACAAACCGAGCCGAAAGGAAGTTAGATCAATCTTTCCACCCGTGAGTTAGTTAGCCACTTCCCTTACAAAATGTGCGTGATTTTAACTTCACTTCGTTAACTTAAACTTCCATCACAATGTGCCACGGTGTTTTCATGTTGCTGGTTTTATGGAAGTAGATACCTTGATATATCACACTAAAGACGTGCCCACTGACCTGGCGCTGTTTTCGCCTACATAAGCACATGAACCAATCACAACCGCAGCTTCTGGATTATCAGTCTTAATGTTTTACTATAGTGTTTGAGGCGATTTTAAGTGGCTTTGTTTTCCGAAACCAAATTAGGTGCACCCGCAGGGATTGTGTTACAAATGAAATTGGGCGTGATGCAGCTTTGACGGGCCATGTTGGAAGGCCCATGTGACACTAGAAAAACAGTGATGCAGAGAGAAAGAAAACGTTTATTGATTGATTTAATGGGTAATTAATTAATGCGAGAGGATCCCTTGGTTTGAGTCCGCATCTGTTGCTGCTGTTTGATGTGCAGTGATGCTTGCCTTGCACAGCAGTACACAGGGTGTCCCACATAACTTGAGCCAAGAATTTGAAAATGAAATACACTTCAGTGGCGAATTGAACCAAACGTGTACTACTCGCACTAGCCTGTAGGTACACAGGCAATTTTCGTTTCTCCCCATACGAAATGCTTAATAATTCTTAATTACCCTTTTAAATTCTGAACTATAAACCCAAAATATGAACACTGAGATGTAGAGCACTTTCAGAAACCACCGACTAAACTGTTTCCTGTACGGTACGTCTAGCGCTGTTATTTTTTCCACGTTGTAAAGGAAGCCCGCGAAATGTGAAAAGAAGCCGTGTGACAGACCGCGAGCGCACTGCTATAGCGCTGCTATAGGCTTCCTTTACAACGCGGAAAAAATAACAGCGCTAGACGTATCGTACAGGAAACAAACAATTTAGTAGGTGGTTTCTGAAAGTGCTTTACATCTCAGTGTTCATATTTTGGGTTTCCAGTCCATAATTAAAAATACGTAATTAAAATTATTAGCTAATTATATGGAAAGGAATAAAAAATAGCCCGAGTACCTACAGGCTACTGCGAGTATAGTATGCGTTTGCTTCAATTCGCTTCCTATGTGTCTTTCACTTTCAAATTCTTGGCTGAAGTTATGTGGGACAACCTGTATATAGGCGGGCCACAGTGCCTGCCACAGTGCAGTGTGGGCAGTTGTGGCCGTGTGACGTTGGTCTCATGTGGTGTAAGAGAACGCCGCGAGTAAACTTATATATTCTTTGAAGACCCCTGTAGTAGGCGCCTTCGTCTCTCATTAGTTTGAAATGTGGGGTAGGGTATGGCATGCGTTCACGCCGATCGTGTTGTAACTGTGATTTTAGTTCATAAAACGGTATAATGCGCTGGTGCTTAAACCATTTTCAAACGAAGGCGTCACAAGACTGCGCCGTAAACCGTGAGCGATCAATAACACGCAGGACGCGCGCAGATGCCCTAAGATGTTCTGAAAAAACAACGCTTCACAAATAACATGTCAGAACGGTCGTCTGAGTGAATTATATAGATTGCGGAAATACCTTCAAGGATTCGTGTATTCGCTTTGTTCGGCACAGCTGCTCACAATTGCATTGTTCCACGCATTGCGGCGGGGGCTGTGAAAATAGTTCACCGAACGGCGCTGGCGCAGCTGCCTTGAAGATATTTGGGCCACGTCTCAGCCCTTCTTCAGACGATACGGGCTTCCCAAGCAAACTTAACGTAAGTGTTTCTTTCATCGCATTAACAGTGTGTGTTTCTTAGCTCAAGTAGAACAAAAAAGAAGAAAGAAAATACAATGACAATGACCGAGGATTTGTTACGTTGACAGTGTGCATGAGTGTGTACGTGACATCGATGCGAAAAAAAAAAGAAAGGATTCGGCAGCAGGGATCTAATTAGCTGAGTTATAGCGTGGTTTTAACTTTGAGATCGAAATATAAGCTCAGTCATATGAATTCGACGGGGAGTGTAGTGCTAATGCCCTTTATTTCACGGACGCACGTGCATGAGTTGCTAGATAATAAGCCGAAAGGCTCGCACGATGTGCAATTTTAATCGTGCTGCGGCTCAGCTTCGAAAGTTTCGACACATTTACGTAACTTTTCGCCGATATGGCTTCGTCCTGCTCGAGTGCGCGCACTGGCAACACATCACTTCAGATTTGAGTAGCGGGGTGGATTTACCCAATGGCTCTTGCCTCTGACAATGTTGGTGGTTGCCAAGTTATCACGAATGCCTAGAACTGACTGATACAGTGTCCCAATTCTTTTCCCGGCAACAGATTATATATACTAAGCTCTCTGTGAGCCACCAGAGGTGCACTTAAGTGACCTGCACAGTTCTCTAATGCTACCTAGAGGAAAAAAAAAACACGTAAATAAGGATGCGGATAATATTGGTTGCACATTTGTAATGAGAGTAAATGGCTTGCGAATGAATCGCTTATATATATATATATATATATATATATATATATATATAATATATATACCTGTTTCTCTTCCTTGTCACTAAATATTGCGCCTTGTGAACATTGAATTTTCCTTGCATATTCTATCCCGTTGCTTGGTATTAATAGCTTAGCCCCAGAAATGTTTATTTTTATTTTTCAGGATTGATTGATATGTGCGATTTGATGATGATGATATGTGGGGTTTAACGTCTCAAAACCACCATATGATTATGAGAGACGCCGTAGTGGAGGGCTCCGGAAATTTCGACCACCTGGGATTCTTTAACGTGCACCCAAATCTGAGCACACGGGCCTACAACATTTCCGCCTCCATCGAAAATGCAGCCGCCGCAGCCGGGATTCAATACCGCAACCTGCGGGTCAGCAGCCGAGTACCTTAGCCACTAGACCACCACGGCGGGGCGATATGTGCGATCTAACGTCCCAAAAAATTTTTTTTGGTAGGGGGGGGGGGGGCATCATACTTTATGTATGTTTGCGCGTGCATTTGTATGTATGCATGTATATGCACAGATGCACAGTTTACTCAAATCTTTAAATATATCGTGTGTATATTTTCTGTGTATCTTCGGCGTATGACTGAATGAAGTTCCATAATGGGGAAGGGAAGTGGGTACCCGCATACCACATGCACAGAAAACCATTTTTTTTTAAAAAACTTCCTTGCACCATGTTGCTCTGACACACAAAAAAATGTCGCCGCTGTGCACGACAGTTAAAATGATTTGGGCGAGTGCACACAATGAGAAAGAGTTGAATCCCCCCTCGCTCCAGCTATGCCAATAGTCTATGATCACACCGGTGGAGCAGTTCCCGGCTGCGCTTAAGTGGGTATAAAATCCGAAAATGATCGTGTGCTTAGATTTTGGTCATCTTGAAAGAACTCCAGGGGACCCAAATACATTCAGACAGCTCCGCCACAGCGTGTCCCATATGATCGTATTGCGGTTTCGACAAGCAAAACCACAGAATTAAAATTTGAAAATCGAATTGTGTCTGCGTGATTTAGGTCTTTCCAGCTGGCCTGCAAGACTGACCAGGGACCATGGACAGCCCGTGGGTTGCGTTTCTCGCTCTCGCTCTCTTGTGCCCTTCCTCGAGCTGTGCGCACACGCTGGTCAAGTCGTTCGTGGCCAGCTCCTTCCAGGAAATGCAGACGGGTCCGCACGGAACGGTACTGGGTCGACAGGGATACCACGACTCGTCAGGCCACGGACGCTTCATTTCCTACGTGGTCGACAGGGAAGGCCGCGTCCATTTGAAGCACGACCCATCGGTGAAGGCTATCCTGACTCACATGGAGCAGTCGGCACTACCGCATGACTTTCACCCGTTCAGGTACACACAGATACGCCGGAGTATACATAGTTGAAAGGACCGGGAGGCGTTATGTACCACTTACATCCTGTTTATATGTGCCGTGAACTCGGTCTTTTTTGTACAGTTTTGACGTACGCGCACGCTTGAAAGGGAGAGATTTTGTAATCTTGCATAAAAAATATTTTACCAGCGGTGACGTAAATTAGGAAGTTGGGGGGGGGGGGGGGGGTCAGGTTTTTGGACGCCTTTTGTGTTCAGGCTGCCGGGTATACCCTTTGCAAGCGTCCTTCCTTCAGATTTAGCTTTCGAACATCATATCTGAATAGCTTGACCGTTAAGTGTCACTCACTCGGGGAAAGCCAACTGAAAGCTGAAGCACTTCCAAACAGCGGAAACGAAGTACGAAAGTGAAATATGCTTTTCCTTTCAAAACGTACTGAGGGCACGAGCTTCCCGAGGTACTATGCGGATTAATTGTGACGTGCTAGCCTGCAACATTTCCGCCTCCATCGGAAATGCAGCCGCCGCAGCCGGGATTCGATCCCGCGACCTGCGGGCCAGCAGCCGAGTACCTTAACCACTAGACCACTACGGCGGGGCACGGTAGCACACAGAGCACGACAGCCACTTTAGCATGACACTCGACCGCATCTGCCAGCCCGGCCCCCCTTCAGATCAAAGTGATGCCCCCCCCCCCTCCCCCCGAAAAAAAAATTCAGCCTACGCCTTTGGATCGAGACCCATTAATTTATTTATACACCCTCATACCTAGAGGAATTAGGTAAGGAAGTTGTTACAAAGAAAACAGAACACACATATTACAAAGTGAGCAAGCGCCTAACATTCTAATTATATAACGTTAGCTAAGGCATTCTTGAACAGGCGGAAATGTTGTAGGCCCGTGTGCTCAGATTTGGGTGCACGGTAAAGAACCCCAGGTGGTCGAAATTTCCGGAGCCCTCCACTACGGCGTCTCTCATAATCATGTGGTGGTTTTGGGACGTTAAACTCCACATATCAATCAAGGCATTCTTGAACAGTTGGTGATTTGTGATGGAGTTTACAGATGCGGAGAAAGGTGATTCCACTCATCTGATGTCCTTGGTAGAAAAGACTGAAAAAAAAAGGGCGTCAGGTATTTTAAAGCGAACGCGTACTTATTGTACACGTTCGCATCCCCCCCCCCCCCCCCCCCTGTATTTGAAAGCGAGTAATATTAATTTATTTTTGTACGATTAAAAGTAGAACAATCTTGCGTTGACCAAAACAGCTGCCATTGCAAGATGTGTGTCCTCCTTTTGTTGTTTTCGTAGAATTATGCCGCTGCTTACCGGAGTCCACCAATCTGCCCCCCCCCCTTCCCCATGGTTAACCTACAGTTAACCGACAGGGTGCACTCGTACACACACGCCAGTGCATGCACAAGTAAATAAACAAACATCTCATATCTGCATTGAGATTTCGCTTATTTGAACTCGATGCATGCTGCCTAAAAACGCTGAGTTAATGAAAATGCGTCCTCACTTGCTGATTCATACTGCGTGACTGCGGCTCACATACGACAAACTTTCACTTGGAGGCAGCTACATGTACCGCATGCTTTTCGAATAATCATCACACACTAAACCAAACCATGATTTCCGTGACGTTAATATATTTTTTTCTGCACAATTCTTTTTTCCTTTATTATTTTTTTAACGGTAGCCTTTGAAGTTCACGCAAATTCTTATTCCCTGAGTATATAACGAGTCAATAACAAGACACAAATGCAGAATATGCAGAACAAGCCCTTAGCCAGAGGTAAAAGGAAGGCACTACCCCCCCCCCCCCCCCTCCCGAAATTCGAATGAAGCGGGATGTTTTGCCGAGAATAAATATGAAAATAGGGGGGGGGGATTCCTGTACGGGCCTGATGCAGAAGCTTTCATTACCTTGATTTCTGAACATTATTAGCTTAAACATGAGAAAAACACCATTAATCGTTTCAAACTCTAGAATTACATAGTAGGTTTTGCTTATCTAGGCTACTCGATGACTGAAATCGATTGAATACACTATGTGAAATACTTGTTGTTTACTTTTAAGACACATAAGATAAAATAGAGTAACTTGTTCATTAATAATGGTATACATTTCTTTATCTGTAACAGGTCACTACTGAATCCCGCTTTGGGTCTGTCTTCGTTGCATCTTCTACCGCGACTCCACCAACCATTCATGTGTCTCCTGAATCCTTGCAGCGCTGATCCATACTACAACCAGCATAGCGATCAGTATATGCGAATGATGCACGGTATTGCTTAGGCTCACATCGCATTGCCTTCCGACGAAATATTCCTGTTGGATGGTAGCACCAAATTCTTTCTTGCTGGCGTTTTGTGTTTAGCCGACAATAAAAGATACACAAATTAGAACATGACTTTTTCGTTTTGCGTTTCTTAATGCTAGCCTGGAGGATTCAGTCGGTGAGTCCAATCGCTGTTTTTTTATAAAATGCAGTGCCAACACATAATGTCAACAAGGCCAAATCGCCACCTTAACAAACACATGAATATATTATAAAAGGGCTCCATTCACAGTGTGTTCTTTCACAAACAGATATGGACGCTTCGTTTTATGATTAAAAAAGACAGACGGACGGACGAACAGACGTACAGGCAGAGAGTGACGGACACAGACGGACGGACGGACGGACGGACGGACGGACGGACGGATAGAGACACACAAATCCCAGAGAGCGAGAGAGAGAAAGCGATTACAGACGCGCGAGTTTTCCTCAATGTTCATTTGAACTTCCCGCGTTATCACATTAAGCCTCACAAAAAGTTGCTTTGATTTCGTACTTTACTGTTAGTGTCTAACATCAATAATAAACGGTATGCTAAACAAATTTATTAAGTTTATTATAAGTTCAAAAAATAACGTTCTACTAATTTATTTGTTTTTTTTTGAGAGTTGCTTTAATCTCTGAGGACACGTGCATTATGCCGGTAGACCTTGCAGATGGCAGCACCATGTGCACAACAAACCCGCTCGCCCAGCGATGTTGCGATTACGGGCTACCTTCGGGTTCGTTCGTAACAGGATAAACTGGCTCCCGTTACGGCATCTTCCTGTGCCACTTTTATTCGATGGCGGAAAGTGAGCTGAAGCGTATTTGCCTGCGACCCAGAACTTGGCCGGGCGGCAGACTCTTGTGCTCGTAACCCATTTGAGCCGCCGCATGGAAGTGACAGATTGTGAGCGCTGGCTCGCTGCGCGAAACCGGTGAAACCATGGAGGATCAGGATCTGGCGATCTTGTGTTTCCAGCACTGCGAGAAGCGTGCCAACGTGTTGTGTCTGCGTTTGCCGAAGTGCTGCCCCATCTGTGGCCTTGAGCTCGAAGACGCCGAACTTCGAGTACCTCCGTTCAGGATACCGTATCCTTTCCGAAACTCGCAGAAATCCCCGTGCTGCGTCGTCATCAAGCCGTCGAAAGGAGACTTTCTGCAGTAAGGGCAACGCCACATTTTAGTCCGTTATTATTTGTGTCACCTGTGCGCACTGTCACACATGCACGCTGTGTCTACGCTTCCTTGCGGTGTTGTGCAACCTTGTTACACGTAACTTAGAAGTGTGGCAGCTTGGGCTAGTTGGTATGGCATGACGATAGTTATAGCGCGAGAACAAAACGACGACACAGAGACAAGACGCGAACAATGTTAAAAACGGGAAAGATGGTTTTCTTGCCCAGCACTGCATTGAGTGCAAGTGTGTTCCCCTCTTCGAGGAAACAGCGACGTTGTACAAACACAGAGATGTAAGCACCCGGGTCATTGTCGAGGCTGCGCAGATGGCACGCGAACAGGTGCCTTGTATTAGCAAGCCCTCCGTGGCCTTGTCCGAGAAGGAGCGCAGGTTCCTCGAAGGATTCGGTGCGGGCAGGTAACGCGAACAGGTGCCTTGGATTAGCAAGCCCTCCGTGGCTTAGTCCGAGAAGGAACGCAGGTTCCTCGAAGGATTCGGTGCGGGCAGGTAGCTTTACCTTTCTGGTTCGGTTTCTTCTAGGCTTTTCTTTGCTGTTTTTCAGTGCCTTTGTATTTGTGCTGTTTGTTTTTGGTTTTCTTACTCATGTTCTGCTCTTGTGCCATGGTCACTGTCTCCTCTATATATTTTCGTGCTCTGCGCAATAAACTCAGTTGGAAGTTAGCGCTCGTGTCTTTCGTGTCCTTCTTGTCTCTGTGTCGTCGTTTTGTTCTCGCGCTATAACTATCGTCTTGTTACACGGTTTCAGCTGGTTTAGCTTGCATGCTCCGCGAAATAGTGCCGTGTTTTACTGAGGAAACACGAGTGCATGCTTGGCAATGGCTTGAACGGTGGTACCTTTGTTGAGGTCTAGAGAGAATTGCAGCCAACTCATGCCATTCGAACCTTTCTTTGCAGTCTGTATTCGAGCTCATTGGACCTGCATACCGGAGTGACGGATTCTAAAGGTAAAACTAATGCTGATCCACAGCTTTGCCAAACCAACTTACTCGGTGATTGGTTGCTATGATGTTGCCGTTTAGAAGTATGCGTAGGCAACGTCACGGATTTGTGCTCCGTAATCACCCGCGAATATTAAATTTGGTGTTACAAGCTCCTAATCGATGGATCACGCTGTTCAAGTGAATTTTTGCCGTAGTTCACGCCTGTGTGACTGCCGCTTCGATAGGTAGATGAATTGTAGTGCGTGACTTACTACGTTAAGAAGTTTGTGAGAAGCTATCGACTGCTTGCTTTTATTTTTTTCGTTCTCCATCAGGTCAAGTTCACGAATATGACAAGGAAGGACTCAAAGTTGCCAAGCAGTCCGCCTGGCCGCAGTGTATTGCCGTGCCTGTCATCACGGACGAGGGAACAGCCTGGCATGAATTCTGGGATTACACGTTGTCCGTCACTGAAAGTCAGGATGCGTGGGACAGCAAGAGGTATGTTGTTGTGTTATGCAGGCAATCTGTTTGCTTATCTCGCAGCTTTTACTGCCCTGAACTGTGTTGAGTGCCTGCATGCTTACTTGAGCTTTTGAGCCGTTCACGTTTTCGTTTTATCTTATTCCTTTCGGTTAGTTCCTTCCTTTTTTGTTTCGGCAATTACAGTGTGGTGCAGGAGTGTTTGCTTATTTAGGAAAGCCAGTGAAAAAATGTAAGCCTTTGCAGTACTTGAGCACGCGATGTAGACTCTTCGTACTGATTTGCTTGCTGTACATCAGAAGTAAGTTACCACCGCTTAGCCTCCCGTGTCAAAATGCTTTAACGCGAATAATCCTCTGCTTCATTTCAGCCACTTTGTGGTTGGCAGGCTCTCGTCCTGCCTCAATCTGGGCCTCCTTAAAATTAAGAGTGTACAACTGACATAATCTCTGTTTCCTTGCTCAACATTTCAATCCTACAGCTAAGTGTTGAAGTATGTGTGCCAAAAATTCACACACACTTCCTTCATGTCAAAGCAAGCTAGCACTCTAACATGTTGTATTCAAGTTGCATCGTCTTTGGCAATGTGCAACATTTCTGTGCTGCTACTTTCCTTGTTGCAGCCAATGCTACATGGAAACAGTGCGACATTGTACTCTTCCTTTGCAATCAGCCCAAGAGGAAGAGGTCATGACATTCGTTTCCCGTAGCACTGATATTGTTACTTTTATGTTGTCCACGTGACACAGATATGGCTAAATATGACTTTGTAGCACTTAAATCGCAGATGATTTTACAGACGGTGCAGTTCATTATCCTTGTGGAACACAGCTCTCAGAGTCTTGTAATATTGCCCATAACAGACAGAGTGGATGCAATGCCATCATTATCATGCAATATTTACGGTTTTCAGTTGTCATCCTACTGCACACATTGCACGTATGCTTACGTCAGAAGCAGAATCAATTGCAGCACACAGTCATATCCATCCACTTGGTGGCATTTTGTACAGCCCCAAATGACCAACTAACTGCAAATTGTTTTACATAATATTGACTTTCACTGTTTGTGGGATCTGCATAGCTGTTCCTCAAGTCGCTCAAGTATCAAAGCTTGCGTGGCCTTTTAAAAGTTCTTAATAATCACCTTGAAATATATAGTAGAACCACATCATTGAATTTCTGGGGGACAGAGCAAAACGAACACATGAACTGAGAAAACACGGCATCTGATATAAATTTTTCACTCAGGCAAATTTTTGTTGGCGAGCAGAATGTGGCAGGACAGAGTTCCAGCTACAAAAATTTTTTGGCTTGTGTCTCGTATGGCAGAAATATTAGTCTGTGCCAAACTTGTATGTTCCAACAGACTATTAGCCACTTGCCTTAATATCAGTACGACACTATGAGATATTTTTTGTTCCATGTGAAAATGGCGCCAAATGATGATACTGTGAGCATTTTCAGCAGTGACATGTGACACTCTATGTATAGAGGCTATCAAAGTTCTTGGATCTAACATCCAGGAAGAAAAATGTAAAAAAAACAGGAAGCCTCCGTAGGGCATGTAACATTATAAGAGCATGAGAGCCGGTGAAAATGTAACTGGGACACGTGAACTATGTTTTACTTGAACTTTAATTTCTGCTGTGCTAGTTTTTAATAGCACTTGAACATAGACACTGAAGATGAATGCCGAATACCATAGATTTCTCATGAAACTCTGAAATGTACTATGGGAAACCAAAATCACCCAAAAAAAGTAGATTTCGCCTTTATGCGGGATGCTTCACATGTTAGTATAAGCTGCCATGGCCTTCACTATTTATTGTTATTATTCTGTCACTGCTACTCAGTTTGTAAATCTATTGACCACCCTGCTTGGATCATGAATGTTCAGTATTGAATAAATAAATAATAAAAGAGTTTCCTTTTTCATAAATTAATGCTCATCAAAGTAATTTTCTTTGTTCCAGGTACGATGAAAAGGAGCACAACTGTTACTCGTTTGTGATAGCGTTCCTGCGAAACCTACAGATACCACAGCTGCGACCGTCATTGAAGGACAAGCTCACCTTTTCCTCAGATTTCCTTGTCCCACAAACGAGGAATGTTGCCCGGTACATTGCACTTTACAGAAAGCTCATGCAAGATGGCACTTACGTCAAGCGGTGCGAGCCATATCGAACACAGACTTAGAAGTTCAGTAAATATAACGAGCACAGAGCGGAATTGCGACGAAAAAAGGAGCCGGGACTTGTGTTGCTCGATCCCTCCTCCTGTTGTTCCCGTATTCCGATTTATGGTTATTTATCTTCGCTGAATATATACGAGTGAGCCTAGCTACAGGTAGTGTCAACAATTGGCTAGTGCCTTCTCTCATTAGGTGGACCTATAAGTGTTACTGAACAAAAACAACTGAATTTCACGAGCATGAAAATTGAAAATTTGTGACTAATTAGCCAACCTATAAGCTGAATATGGTTTATAAGGTACACTCGGACCTCATTATAACAAAGTTGCATCTGCCACAAAAATACTTCAATATATCCAAAAATTTTTTATAAACGAATATTCGTAACACTATATTTATGGCGAATCTAGTGGTCGCTTACTTCGTTATAACCAATATTTCTTTATATTTGAATTTGTTATATTGAGGTTTGAGTGTATAAGTGCTCTGTATATAAAATTAAATTCTTTTAAACAGCTTGTGAATATCAAATAGAGAATAATGTGATTAAATTTACTGTGTTAAAGGAAGAGAAAAAGAATGGGCGTCTAAGCTTAGCTTTCAATGCCATTTCCACCTTCTATGTGTAGCTTGCAACACTGCCTACGATGATGGATATTTTCCAACTAAGCCAATCAAACAGTTGACTTAAAAGACACGTGTGTCTTCTCTTCTGGAACATTTCATGTTTTTTTTTCTTTGTCTTTTGCAAAATATTTGAAAGAAAAAATATTCCGACATATGCTGTTGCTTGGCGTCTGATAAATAAGAAGCCTGCTCTCACTGGCGTTCAGTCATTGTTGTACGGTGATTTACATTCTTGTATAGCGTATGTTTTTACACACATAGGTTGAATCTGCATTTGCTTTGATACTGAGACACAGCCCTTGTTTGATTTTGCACAGTTCCAAAGTTATGTGTGATGTTGCAGCAAGGCTCCAATTTATCACATTTCATTTCATATGTGCAGAAGTTCTCAAACTGCTAATCTACTCTTACCTCCCGGTGTGTGTCATTTTACTTGTGCTACCATTGCTTTACTTTGGAAGTTTGTGTGCTCTTACTTTCCTTATTACCTTATTGTCTGGACCATAGTGTGCACATGGTGCATAATACATGAAGGCTGATTGAGGCAAAAGATGAAATGCCTCTGTTTAGATGTGCAGAATCCACTGTATAGTTCAAAAAGACTAACTTGATTTGAAAGTGCTTTTCCTTTTTGTTTCTTTTGCTCATGCATGCGCTCAGCTAAACTGAGCTTGAAGCGAGCTCTTAATATATTTCTTTAGTAGTACTTGCTCACATTTCGCGAGCTGCCAATATGAAGTGAATGACTACATTGCAAATATGCTGCTATAGACGTCTGACTGAGTTTCGTTGCCACACAGCGCCGCCTGTAGGAACAGTATTGGGTAGCGCAAAGTCAGACTTACCTGAAAAATTTGCTGTGCAACCAGGTGCAACTGGCGTGTGTGAAACAAAGATTGAGCTAAATATTGCACGTGCTTGCTCTAGTGCACAAGCACGTGCAATATTCAAAAAGAGAGCTATGAATTTCTCTCTGCTAGTCAGATGACTTACCGAATTGGCATGAAGTGCTAGCCGGATCACTCGCCAAAGCAATGGCAAAACGAACAGATGCCACAGCTCTGGACGCTACGAAAAAACTTCACATTCAACGCTGGTGTTGCATTGTGAATTGCCATGAATGTACAGGACTGAAAATGATGTTTAGTTTTACTGAATTTGGTAGCTGTTGTATGAATCAGAATGACGAGAGTGTTGGATATGGGCCATCGTGAATTTATTGGGTGAGCGAAATACTCGCGTTCTCCTCAGCTGGTCACTTGAGAAGTGTGATAATGTGGCTCTTACGTTATTGTTTTAAGTAGTTCTGATGCATAGCTGTGGTATTGTTGACTATGAAGCCCGGCAGAGCCTCTGACCGTGGTGGCTGCCGTGTAGAAGTTAAATGCAATCGGAAGATGCGCATGATAAAGATAGGGCACAAGGTGCTAACTCCGGAACCCTTCCGCCATCAGGGACCAACTCTGGGCCGTCCAGCAGTCCTGCGAGGCGGGGGTGATGCAAGGCCCCGACATCGATAGTTTCCTAATATACACTAGAGGGAACTCTGGCGCTAGTGTCTATGGGAGCTGCAACGCACGGCATTTCAGCGAGCTTGGGAATGATGGGTAGTACACGCATTTGTCTAATCTTTGTACTTCTGGCCTGTTTCTGGCTCTGTGTGTGTTTGTGGGGCTTGGAGATGTTTTTCTATGAAACGAAAATCAGCAAATGTTTGGGGATTGCGCTTCACCACCTTATTCTTTTAGACTTGCCTCTCCAAATCAGGTCACAAAGTTCAAAAGGGCTGAATTGTTTTTTTCAAAACAAAACTGAAACACAGCAATAAACGATGCCGCAAGTACGATTCGTCACCCGCAAGTACGGAGACTAGGCAAATGTGTGTACTACTTATCATTCCCATGGTTGCTGAACGATCGCAGTGACAGAGTCCCCTCTAGTTAATTTTAGGAAACTCTATGCTGACGTCCTCATGCGGGAGACCTAAGGGGCTCGGTTAATGAAAGCTCTGCTAGACTACCAACAGGGTTGTTACGAACCACCAAACCGCGACTTTCCATAATCTAAACTGGTTCTCACCATACAGAAATGCGCTCTTACATTTTGAAGACTCAAAGCTCCAGATTTTAACTAGTGAACTCCAACACGTGTGTCATACAACCACTTAATCGCAAAATGTTGGTCATGAGTCCATCATCAGGTTTGTTTAGCCCATGGCCTCGTCATTGCAGGAGCTATCTGAGAGGGCATGGTTTTGCCTTTGGTTGTACCCCTAGAAGATGGACACGCACGTAACCCCATTTGCAGAATATACAAATGGAGGACGACCGTAAACATAGCATTTGAGGATGCGTAACAAAGTAGTGCAAAGCACAGGGAGCAAGAGATGAAGGCAAAATGCCACTTGAAAGGTGGAAATCGCCAATTCATTCGCCTTTGATAAAGCAAACGTAGCACTCATCGTAAGATACATAGCTAACTAAATTGATCAGATATGTACTTTATCGCTTTGGCATTACATATGTATCCTTATCACAGAATTCACGTGGCAGTGCTTGCCTCGAACTCAACGTCATGCGATGTTCGCTTGCGCTTGCGAGTTGCAGAGCACCGAAGTATTTTAAACATCTTTTGCATTGTGCCCGCAGATCCGATCATAAGCTTCCTGCTTTTTTGAGACATCTAGGGATGAAAGAAGCTTTCCAGATTCTTGATTTTCAGAAAACCGTGCCTGAACACGAACGAAAAAGGGGGTTGTATTGTGGCCTATGCACGTTTGCTTATAGACGGCTTTCATTGCGCTACCCAGTTAGCAGCATGGCAGCAATGAGTGCGCTGGTGGCGGTTTTTTTCGCAGTGCCGCCTGGGTGGGGTCTGACGTCTATATCATTGTCAAGCTCGTTTTGCCAAGTGATAATTTGTGGGAAAGATTTCTAGGTGAAATCTGGTTTTATTTTTTCCTGTGTGCTTTGGTGTCAAATGAATAAAAGTGGGCACCATCTGCTTCCATATATAGTCCGTACACTACAAAATTTAATTGTTCAAACTTGCGTAGTATGTGGACTATAGTTAAGAGAATACAGTGATCCATCCTTATATTGTGTAGCACTCCCTGTTCGATAAATACATTGTTTTTTTTTCGCCTATACAAAAGTGCGTCGCATATAATGCCCAATGTATTATGTGATAATGAGACTCGAATGTCTATAACTCTTGAATGCTTTTGGGATGGGGTCTTGTACAGTTTATGAATTATAAATTATAGTTTTACATCGTGAGGTTATGCCGAGAATTTGGCAGATACTGTTGTGGTTTAGACCAGGCTACTCTCATGCCAGGTGGTTGTCTAGTGTGTGGCCAACTAGATTGGTTTCTGGTTTTTTGTTGTGGTGAAATTGAGGTTGCTCAGTTCTGTCTGAAATTGGGTTAAAAATATTCAGTTATGTGTACACATAGTGTACTCAACATTTAACTTCTTGTATAGTGGACATGAGTAGTAGAATAATAAGTAAGGATGTTCAGATTAACATAACTAAGAAAAATGATGTAAAGCTAAAACCATTAGTATTAAAGAGATGGCAATAATTTGAGATGGCCATATTTTATTAGTCATGGTAATCCTTGTTCATAAAAAGTTTAATGTTTGTGCCATAAAAGACAAGATTGCATGTACACTGCCCATGAGCTAATATGCGACAGTTTAGGGATAAGTAATGCCCATACCAATGTTTCTAGAGTCATCAGCTCATTTCATATTATTGTGAATTCATCTCAAACACAGAGTCAAAATTACCTTTAGTAGTCAGATTGGTAACAATCTAACGTAGCTATCACAAGCAGTTGCACATACAAGTCGTTTTACTAAATAGTTTACTAAATAAATAGTTTAAATAGTTTTACTAAATAGTAATAAATAGTTGTTTTACTAAAGGAGGCACATCAGAAATTTGTCTAGTGCAAGGGCAACTTATCTCAACAACGAAGTTGGAATGCTCACAAAATTACCTGATACTATATTCATAGATCATGCACTGGAATCTATGACGCAGCTCTTGCTTTAGGACATTTGATGGATATTGTTACATTTTTGAAGGTCCTATGACGCGTATGCGACAAATTTGTAACTTGAAACATGGTTACTTTTATTATTCCTTTCTTTCAAAATGCTATCTGTATGGTGCATATGGTGGGCTTTGTGGGGCAAGAATTGTATATTTAATGCACATTTTGTGCATTGTATTTACCAGTTGTATACAAAAATGGAAGGACACAAATATAACTGTTAGCAGAGTGCAATTACGAATTATACTGCTCACATGCTGGACTTGAAAAGCTACAAATTTGGTACTAAAAAGTTTATATAATGCAACATTCTTGCGTTGAGAGGTGTCTTTTAGTGAATTTGTTTGAAGACATAGATCACTGTGGCACATATATGATTCAAAGGAGTTGAGAATGTGTTTCTACTGACATTTATAAATTGACATGGTGAGTATGTTCACGTGGTTGGTCGTTACATTAAAAGTGCATCTTATGGTGTACTTGATTTCAAAAATATGCATGCACTTTTGTTTACTTTTTGTACTAGAATCAGGGGTTCATGTTAAACATGCCTATTTTGGGTCACATGCACTATTTTCATTTTGTATTTTACTTGAAGAGAGAGCCCTTGGTCGTCACTGATATGTCAGTTTTACAAAGTCCCGGTTTGTAACATGCAAGTGGTTTTGGTGTCATTCATTTCATGCATTTTGATGTATATAGCGAAGTGTAATGTTCCCACCTATATTTGTGACAGCCCACATGTTATAAAGCACGCCTTAACATTCGAAGTTGTATACATGTAGTCAATAAAATCCTATATTTTATTATTATGTTGCACATATTTGTTTTTGGTGCTGGCATTGCACTTTTGTCAGGACTAAGTGATGCAACATCGCTTCACCTGGGCAACCGGGAAGCTCTCCAGAATTTTCGTAAAGTTCAGTATCCTTGTCTAAGTGTTCTCACGAGTAGTTCATCAAGATGTAATAAAAATAAGTTCTGTTCATAAAGAAGTACTTTTCGTTGGTCCCCGTTACTAAACTTTGAAGTTATTTTTTTTAATTCGAAGCATTTCTTTGTGTACTGCAAGCACTTCTGGTGTCCATCTGCGTATCTGTCTATCTAGCCTCTTATCTCTGGGGGCTCTCGTGATCGCCCCATTAACTTGGCGTGAACCAAATTTAGTATGGGAGGGTAAGATGGTCTGGTGAATATGACGCGCTGGTGAAGACATAAATAATGTCACAATCCCGTCGCGTACATCGCCAAAAACTTCCCGCCAGACAGTGGCACATACCCGCGGGCCACTGGTATCTGGGTATGTGCCGCTGGTGATTGACATTTATTATGTACAAAAGATTGGCGAAAACACACATGGGTAATTTCAATGCATGAGCGTAAAAAAAAAAAACTTGACATCGGTAGCGTTGACCCGATGAATGCAAAGAATCAATCTCAGGATCCCAGCAACTATCAAACCACAGCATTTTGCGTTACAATCAAACATTCTACCACAAAGCCACGCCAAGTCTCGGAACTACTTTTCAAAACGACCCCAATGTTCGTGAAACGTCAGTTGTGGTCACAGTGCTGGCTATCCGATTTTACGAACATTACGCGAATATGTGTGATACAGCCGTCACGTCGGGTTATCGTCAATTGTAGCTAGGTGCCATGCGCTGAAGTTTATTCACGTAGCAGTGTCCAGGGCTACCATCCTCGCGAGCACCAGCGCTTTATATCAGCTTATCGCTTCTGGTGTTGCTAATACTCGTGCTCCTGTTGGCATCGTGGTGCAAGTGCAAACAACAGGTTAGATAAACATCTGCAACTCTTCAACATATGTCTGTGCGTGCAACATTGGTACATATATTTAGTGCCATTTCATGACGTGCCGCCCAATGAAAAAATATAAAAAAACTGCAACTCGGTAACCTTCCCTCCGCGTGGTTCGCATAACCTCGATCATCCAAGGTACGGGGGATCTGCTGAATTTTTTGTTTCAAAGTGTACGGCCGAAATTACGTTGGAACACTTACCGTTACACCGCTTTGCCGAGGCTAAGGACAAGACGCTAGGAAAAAGTTTTGGCTTTATTTATTATTACTTTGCAATAAATTACATTCGCAGTGAGAACAAGGAGCTCCGAAGGAATACTATGGCAGACAGGATTCGATGTCTCTCTCTCTCTCTCTTTTTTTAAATTGGACAACGCAAGTTAAAGGCTAGAAAGGGAACTGCTAAGCCAGTGTCAAAGAGATGACATTGGGGAGTTCTCGAATAGGGGCTCCAATAGTTTTGGCGCCCCTAAGAAATATTGTCGAGGCCACTACGCATGCGCGAGACCCAGAAAAGCATTTTTAGCTTTGCTTTGAGGACACTATATCATTTTTCGAATTCAGCGGGAGACCCAAAGCCTGTTCGAAAAGCTTTGCGTCAAACGAACACGACGGCACCTACTTAAGCGACGGCTCTTGGCGCGACTCAGAATATATAGGGGGAAGTGCCGTAGACACTTTTCGAAAACTCTTATCTCCTGCTTAACCTCAAGCGAGTACACGCAAAAAGTTTAGGGGGCCCCTATTCGTAAACTCTCCGTGCAGTTCTCACATGACCTTAAATGATTAACTTTTTTGATTAATTTAAATGACACAAAGCAACACGATTGCCATGAAGGGACGAGCGGCACTGCTGGATAAATCTTTGACCACATAACCCGTCGCGTTTGTCTTGTGGTTATGGTGGTTGACTACTGACCAGACGGCCGCTTTCAGATGGACGTTGAATGCTAGAGGTCCGTGTAATTAGATTTAGGGTGCACGTTAATTAACACCAGATCATCAAAATCTGTACAGCCCTCTATTACAACATCCTCCATAATAGCATCGCGATTTGGTGACGTGAAACCCCAACAGTTGGTTACGACTATAGAGTATAAAGTTGGGCATGTTGGTAAGACATACTTAATCGACGTAAGACATACTTCATCCCTTCTGTCCCTTCCCTTGTCCTATGTTTCAAAACGCGCTACGTCGATTAAGTTGGTTACGCTGTGGGGGTTTAGTGGTTACGACGTTCACCCGCTGACCCGAAAGTGGCGGTTTCGATCCTGGCAGAGATTGCGTTTCGACGGAGTCGGTGTGCTAGAGATAATGTGCGCTGTCACTGCTTGTTGAAGGACACCAAATGCTCGAAATTTCCGAAGCCCTCAACTCCGGCGTCTCTCAAAATTGTATCACGGTTTTGAGAACGCTAAAACCCGCAAATTTGTAATAGAACCTCAACAATTAATTTTAACCTCGTGTGGTTGTCTGGAGCATGTCAAAAGCTTTGTTGCCTGCAGGAGTTACTGTAGTGTGTAGCCGTCGAATAGGGCACCGTGGCTGGGATCCCAATGCGAGGCATCATATTGGAGACTTTATTATCGTACCCTATACCACATCATATGGTGGTTTTGTGTCGTTATACCCCGCATATCAATCAATCAAATACGAATCCGAAACCTTGTAATATGCCGCAGAACGTCTAGCATCAAAGCCTGCTTGGCTAGGTACCCTGGAAAGCTTGTGAACTGACGCATTAATTGTTTTGTGTCACCTTATAACAAACCAGCTGCGATAGAAAGCATTATTTGTAGATATTATTGAAATCAATTAGCATTGGCTGGGAAGAGGCCTATTGTGCGAGGTACCCCACTCGGTAGAATGAGTTATCGCGTAATGTCCCATGAGGTGCAGTGTGGAGCCAATGTTTTTTTTTTCTGGCTGTCATTTATGCAGAACTGAAAATTAGTAACAGCGGGGAAGAGGGTCATGGGGGAGGGGGTCACAACGGCATGAATAGTAATATATTGCAATTACGTGTTACCACTCACTTTACACGGTAAGCTGAATGTAAAAACAATCTTCATCCCGCCACTAGCATTCCAGTCTAGCTCATAAAACGAACGCTCACAAATAAGCCAACTTTGCTGTTTTAATATTTCATTGGCTCGCTATTCCAAGTATCTTCTCCTATCAGATCGTAGTTAACAGGCGAGATACAGCTTTGATTAAATTTTCTTCTTTTTTCTACGTAAAATAGGAAAGACTTGTTGCTTTGTAAATGTATGGAGAAATTTGTTTTCTTTGTTTTAAGTTTCATTGCAGTTATAAAGCGGCCTTCGCGCCGCAAGATTACGTTGCAAAACAACAACAACAACAACAACAACAACAACAACAACAACAACAACAACAACAACAACAACAACAACAACAACAACAACAACAACAACAACAACAACAACCATATCTTTAAGGGAATGCATATGTTCGCGAAATTTTTTGCGGACAGTTTATGTATTTAAAAGTTCACTTCGGGGCTCTTAAAGCTCAAATTTTCAGTAATGACTTTCCACGCCCAGCTTTGTTCAACAAATCAACGAATTTACGATTCGGAAATGTGCCAAGTATCACAAATCCCATCTAGGGAGCAATGTCTGTAAAGCTGGCTTCTGCAAGTAGCACACCATCTGAACAGAAAAGTACCCTTGCGGGTAGTGAAGCTCCGTTTTTGTTGCATTTGTTTTGTTCTCTTCTTATTAGTGATTTATTTACAGGAAAAGCTGTGTTTCTTTTACAACAAGCTTATCGTAGAGGCTTAATTAGTTTGGTCAGGTTAGCTTACACTCCATTCATGATGATAGAGACAACACAAACAATAGTTCAAACTTTCGAATAGCTGAAGTACCGTGTATAGCATAGCACGTGGAAGAACAGATATGTATTCAATGTTCTCAAGCTTTGAATTTTAACTGAGTTGATAGAACAATGGACGCCAGCAGTAGCAACGTCTGATACATGCTGTTCTGTTGTCCTGATGCTGTACAGTTCTGATGTGGTAGTTTGCCGAAAAATTAGTAAATAAAGAAATATCGCGTTTTCTTTTTGTTAAATCTCTCCTAACACAGGACTATTCAACGACGTAGTGTACAGCGAGCTTGGCGAAACTGTCTGACATAATTATTGCTTGTCGACTGTACGGTGGCACGACCGATTCTAACTTGGCAGAAGAAGCAGCTTGACACGGCACACTGAACAAGTCCGCCGAAACTGGCAGAACGAGGTCGCAGGTGAGCTAAACGCGAGCTCGTTGCCAGGAATGCCAAATGCGGACTCGGCAAGAACGAAACTGTCGCGTGAGGCTAGAACGACGCGCCGGTGGGCACCGCGGACGCAGAGCGAGAGGTCGTCCTCCTCTCCCAAAGCGCGTCGTCCGCAGCGCCCCCTCACCGCGTTCTCTCTCGCGGCTCTGCTCCGCGGATCAGGCCCGAGAGAGTGGGGCTCTCGTACAGTACCCGGTGTATTATCGGTGCTCGTTGCGTGTGTTTTGGGATGCGAACCGGCCGGCCGCCCTCGGATTCTTGCCGCGGCCCCATGACTGGACTCTGACGGCTTGCACGCGTCGCCGAGAAGAATACCTCACGGGAGGAATCCGAATGAGAAGACTGGAGCGGGAGCGGCCAGCAGCACCGAGCGCCGCCGCCGCGGTGGGCCTCTTCGATCCCGTGGCTGCTCTGCTGCTCCTCCGTCGTCGACCGCACCGATGCCCGCCACCGGGCCTGCCGGCCGCTGTGTGTGATTGAACCGACGGCTCTAAACAAGACCCGCGGGCAAAACAGTGCGCTACTAAACGACGTGACGTGCCCATTCTGCAACCTCTCTTGCGGTGCAGCCTCGCCGCTGCTGCTTTTAGTTTCCTCGGCCGCCTCCCCCCGGCCCCCTCTACTCGGCGTATCCTCCCCGCTTTCCCCAACTTTTTCCCGCTCGCGTTGGTGTGTGCGGTGATCGTACGACGACGATGGTCCGTCGAGATCGGCCGGCAAGAAGGCCTCCCCGTGAGACTGCGACGCCGGAACAGCCGCACCATCCCGGCGTTGCGTTCGGGAGCCGCACGTCGACCCGTGGAGCGGCCACTGCAGCGGCGGCCTCCTGCGGCCTGTCCGAATGCGCTAACCCTCGTTCCGAGCTCCGGCGACGCTAAGCCTGCCGCGCGAGCCGGGGTCTGCCTTCGGCCGTCAGTGGTCGCCGCCCGGCTGGAGTCGGGCCTAACAGACGACGGCCCTGCGGGTCGACCGCCGCTACCGGGACTCGAGGAGAAGCCGCGCTAGCAGAGTGTACGCTTTTAGGCCTGACTGAGGAGAGGGGGGAGGAGGAGGCCGTCTTGTGTTGTTTCTTTCCGCCCCGTCGGAGACCGGTGGCCGTGGGTGCGAGTCGGTGTGCTCAGGCCTGCCGGCGGCCCTCGCGTCAGCGCGTCCGCCCAGCGGTAAGCCCTGCCCCAGGGACGGCCGGCGGCGCCCGGACGGTGCGGTGACATGGCAAGCTGGCGTTGGGCCGGGGACTGACGCGTCCCGCTGACAGCCGCCGGGCCAGGAGCGTCGCGTCGTCGGGCGCGACATCGGCGTCCGTCTCCTGCGGGGTTCCAAGACGCCGCTGGGACGCGGCCCCGTCATCGCCACCGGCTCGCTGAGCGCAAGCGGTGGCGAGCTGCTTTCGGTGCTGCAGAAACATGGCTTCGTCGGCAGCCAAGCCTAACATGGGCGTCGGTTCGAGTGAGCCGCAGCAGTGCTCCTCCGAGCCCGAAGAGGAAGCCAGTCCGACGTCGGCCGCTGGCGCTGAGGGCTCCTCCCAGCAGCAGGACGAACAGCAGCAGCAACAGCAACAGCCGGAGTACGAGACGGGACACGGCCACTACTTCACCAAGCGGACTTTCCACAAGCCCACGTACTGCCATCACTGCACCGATATGCTCTGGGGACTCATAGGTCAAGGGTACATTTGCGAAGGTACGTGATCCTTTTCCCCTCGGTGCTGTTCGGTTCGAAAAAAGTGCTCTAAGCAGCGCATTGCTTTAACCCAGTCGCGGAGGCAGCTTGGCCCTAGCCTCATTGGACTATGGATGACCTGTCCAGAGCACACGCACTGTCGTGATATCGTTCCAAGCTCTTTTAGTGCTTTGAAGCATTTAGACTTCAGTTCTTTGGTAAGCATTACAGAATGTCCAGGGAAGCACTCATTACCAAAAAAAAAAAGCGATTGCGAAAACTAAACCTTTGACGCTAGGCCTAGACCACACGTTGATACTATGCGTTTAAGCTATGCCATTCATTAGTGAACAACTTGTACTGTCACTCATTGTATCGGTTCATGTACTGCGTTTATATGCAGGAAAATGTTGTCCAAAACTTTAAACTTTCGTTCTGAGAAGAAAAGTTTAATTGATACACTGGAAGCGCACAATGTTTGACGCGCATAAGGCCGGGATGTAGGTCTGAAGTTGACAGCATGTTCAGAGACGCCATTTTTTTTTAAAGAAGTGTACGTTGAGTGCACAGCCAGCGTTAGTTATTGCATAGTTTACGTTTGCTTATATTCGAGAAAACACTGCACACGATTCTAGCATGCCCACGCTAGGCTCTGTCGTACAATACCACCTGATTACACTTTGAACACGTTTTTATTGACGACGGAAACGTTCACACGAAAGGATATAAGTTAAACTTAAATCAACACTATAGGCGCACGCAGCGATCCTCGGCTGCTTCACATTTTAGCATGGCGAGTAGGCCTAATTTAGGAACATTACTTCCCGGCTTCTTAACCAGGCGTTTGACCCGTGCTCATGGAAGTCTTCGCAAACCATTTTTCTCAATATCATGAGAACCCCTACCACCCTTTTGGATCGATGACACTGCTATAAATGTGTTTCGAGCGGTCTTTTTAAAGGAATTAGAGGTAATAACAGCGACGGCGCTATAAAGAGCAGCAAGGGCTTCGCCTTCATCAGCCGACAGCTTGAGGATTGAAAGGAAAAACGCGCGACCTTTTTCGAACCATATAGGCTTCACAAGAACGCACGTGGCTCACTGATTCTTGCCATCCCTTCGCATTACATTACAGCCAATGGAGGGTGGTCAGCTCGTTATGGTAGAAAGTGGTGCGTCAGAGTTTCTTTATAGACTAGCACGGCGTCCGTGAAAACTTTCGGCGGTGCCAGCCACTGCGTATGCGTACATCAGGAGAAAGTTGCTACTTGATTACCGTCCGAAGTCTGATCCCTGCATTACAGCCACACCATTGATAAAAAAAAGTACATACGCTTTAATGTATTCACTTGTCAACGTACGCCGTTTTTCAAGCCTTTTTTGGAACACTTGACAACTCAGCGTCCTTCGCGGAAACGTATACGGTCTCGTTATGCAAATGAACGCGTTGTTTGCCGCGGACGGCCCGGGAAAGCATGCCGGGATATAAATTTAACGTCGTATACTGTGTGCCATGATTAGAATACAATGCTTTATTTGTATAGCAGCGTTGTAATTCTTAAAAGGCAGAATGCAAACTGTGTTTGGTCTCTGCTTCCTGTTTTTTTTTTTCGTAGGTTGCCATGGCTACTCACCTCTTTTTAGGGAAAAATGAGTGTTTTTTTTTTGCTCCATAGCAGGTGGTCTTAGTACGTGGAGTCTATGTGTTTGTTTTAAGCTTCACTGGCTCCGTCTCTTTTTACTTATCTTTCTCTTTCAATTTGTTTCATCTAAATCTTTGCTATCTTCTGTAGTGCTGTGTGATCATTTTCCAGTTACGAATAATAATAATAATAATAATAATAATAATAATAATAATAATAATAATAATAATAATAATAATAATAATAATAATAATAATAATAATAATAATAATTTGGAGGCAACCCTAATTCTTCCCTCGCACTTTGACGTTTGCGTGCCCTGTTGTATTCGTTGGGTTCAGTTCATGTTATGCGTCGTGCTGCCCACACAATTCTCATAGGTCACGTAGAAAAAAAAAAAAAAAGAAG
This sequence comes from Rhipicephalus microplus, assembly GCF_013339725.1. Lineage (NCBI taxonomy): Eukaryota > Metazoa > Arthropoda > Arachnida > Ixodida > Ixodidae > Rhipicephalus > Rhipicephalus microplus. The sequence goes on along the minus strand of NC_051171.1, from coordinate 152,102,469 downwards.
CTCGCGGTTCAGACGTGCTCCGCCCGGTGTTGCCACCATCCTAACTGCTCACAAAAAAGCTTCTGATTTTTCGATCGACTCATTCAAATATTTGCATTAGTTACCCAGACAGTTAACTGTTGATTATCTTCCGCGCACTTTGCTCCGATGTCGTATGTATGCAACATAACCGTTATCTCGAAACGGAACCATGCATTACGTTGCAGTTTTATTATTTAAAAAACAAACACGTTGATCGAATATTCCGAAAAGTGAAAGTATAAGCACTTGACCGGAAGTGCTTGAAGCAAAAACAAGCGTGTTGCTCGTTGTTCATGCCACTAACAATAGCAATGAGATGGCCTAGTGTTAAAAAAGAAAGCGGCTTGAGAACGCTGATGCTGTGGATGTCATTCATGTAAACGTTTAGGTAGAGTTTATTTCTTCACCAAGAGCAGTGTAGCCAGGCACGGCGCGCTGTCATTCCAACCAGTGTTGCAACAGGAAACCTTGAGCAGCCTGTTTTTCACTGCGAACTTAGACAAGGCACCAGTTGAAAAAGTTGCATGCTTTTCAAAGGAAAATGAGCCAGGGATAATTACTCGCGCAAGCGTTGTGGAGGACATGGTGTGTGTGTGCGGGGGGGGGGGGGGGGGGGGGGGTGTCACGCTATGTCTCGTAACAGCGGCGCCTTCCAATCTTCGGTATGTTTGCCCCGCCGCGGTGGTCTAGTGGGCCTGGCTAAGGTACTCGGCTGCTGACCCACAGGTCGCGGGTTCGATTCCCGGCTGCGGCGGCTGCATTTCCGATGGAGGCGGAAATGTTGTAGGCCCGTGTACTCAGATTTGCGTGCACGTTAAAGAACCCCAGGTGGTCAAAATTTCCGGAGCCCTCCTCTACGGCGTCTCTCATAATCAAATGGTGGTTTTGGGACGTTAAATCCCACAAATCAATCAAATCTTCGGTATGTTTAAATGCATGACCGTTTTGCATTGCGGTGGAGCTGACCTAATTTCTCCTTTTCCATAGGATGGTTCTAAAACTTTTGCTACCATCTTCTGTGGCATATGCACGTGGGCGTATTTTTTGCAGGCTTGCATATTTGAAAAAAAAATAACAAACGTGCCAAGAAAGAGGTTGAATGTGGCTGCAGTATCTATAACTAATTGGCAAGCTGTTGAGATCAAATTGGCGTGGCCCTTTAACCCGTTCTTTGCCAGGGAGAAATAAAAGGTGCCCAATTTCATGCTGAATCTCCAAAGCTGAGTGTAGGGCTCAGCTTTGGAATTATGATGCAGCATAATTTCGAAGTTTCACAGGAGCGTAGAACTAGGACTAACTCTGTGTCTCTTCTTTGTTCGTCCTCTTTCTATGCGTTGTGAAACCTCAAATCATGCTGAATGTTGCCTTAATTTGTGACCCCCCCCCCCCTTTTTTTTCTTCTCTAACTGCAAGGGTTCTCATAACACCTATTCGTCCATAAGAGGTCCCCGAAATTTCTTTGGCTGGGAACCACTGTAATACGTTGTCGATGACCGTTCACAAAATTGCTCTTTTCATTGCCTTAATCTTTTCTCCCACTTCGATTTTCCGCAAAAGCAGGATGCACAGCCAATGAAACGCGGTTTTGTTTAGCCCCGCCATGGTCGTCTTGTGGCTACTCGGCTGCTGACCCGCAGGTCGCAGGATCGAATCCCGGCTGCCGCGGCTGCATATTCGATGAAGGCGAAAATGCTGTAGGCCCGTGTGCTCAGATTTGGGTGCTCGTTAAAAAACTCCAGTTGGTCGAAATCTCCGGAGCCCTCCACTACGGCTTATCTCATAATCATATGGTGGTTTTGGGACGTTAAACCCCTCATATCAATCAATCAATCAATAGGTTTTGTTTAACCTCGAGCTTGCTTTAGTTTATCGCATCGTCTTTTTTTTTATTCGAGCGTAATTTAAAAGAATATTTAGTGAATTGTGTTTTTTCTTGTGAATAAAATGGTGAAAGCTCCATCTTTGGGTGCTATTTAGGATGACCCGAGCTTCTTGGGCAGACGAGCTTGCTCTGAGCTCCATGGCATGAAGACAGTGCGGAGCGCGTGATAGCAGCGTTGTTAAAAATGGCTAAAAAAAAAAAAAAAACTCGCGTGGCGTCGGAAACGCATGTGGGACACTTGCGGCGGTTATCAAAGAAACACGACGTTCGAACCCGTCAGCGCCGCCACTCAGTCAGCATTTTAACAGTGCAGCGAGGTCAGCGTGATTGTCGCGCTATCTTTTTGCCAACTCGGTACGCGCCTCCCACAGGCGTCTTCGTGGGCGGTTGTATTTTTTCAGGCAGGTTCTTTCGTTCCACCTGCAGCATGAAAATTTCTACTCTATAGAAGGCAGCAAGGGGGGCAGCAGGGGGTGTCAGGGTGCCAGCAGCACTCTCGTGGGGCTCGTTTCGCTGCTATCAAACATTGCAGATAAATATAAGGACAGGTGGTCACCAGGGGCGCTCGAATCATGGCGCAACGTGGCTGTGAGCATAGAGATTCCTAAAATTAACTAGATGAAACTCTGGCGTTGTGATCGTTCAGCGAACGTGGGAATGATGGGTGATACTCGGATATGCTTATGGTGTTCGTACTTTCGGGCGGCGAATCGCACTTGTGGCTTCGTTTATTGCTGTGTTTCGGTTTTGTTTCGAAAGAAAAAGGAAGAACCTTTTTGAACTTCGTGATCCGCTTTGAAATGGTAAGCCTAAAATATTAGTGTGGTGAAGCGCAACCGCTGGACATTCGCTGATTTTTGTTTCGCGAGAAAACAGCTTCAAGCCACACGAATACTCACGGAACCAGAAGTACGAATATTAGACAAATTCGTGTACTACCCATCATATTCTCATGCTCGTTGAAGCGCCGCGCGTTGCAGCTCCCATAGACACTAGCGCCAGAGTTCCCTCTAGTGCATATTTAGGAAACTCTACATATGACTGCGAGTGGATACGTTGTGAGCGCGGGAAAATTGAATGCGATACATAGCAGCCACGTGACATCACTTTCACTTCTATAGCGTGCGTGTGTGCATAGTCTGAGCGATAAAGCTGATAGAATAATCTTGCCGGTGGGCGTGAGCACTGCTTCTCGGCAAGAGCAAACTTGGTGGGCGTACCCGATCTTCTCAGCGGGCGTCTGTCAATCAAACGTGAGTTTCGCCAAGCTTTGGTGATCGTGCCCCCTGTAACATTTTTTTTTTGCCCCGCCGCGGTGGTCTAGTGGCTAAGGTACTCGGCTGCTGACCCGCAGGGCGCGGGTTCGAATCCCGGCTGCGGCGGCTGCATTTCCGATGGAGGCGGAAATGTTGTAGGCCCGTGTGCTCAGACTTGGGTGCACGTTAAAGAACCCCAGGTGTTCAAAATTTCCGGAGCCCTCCACTACGGCGTCTCTCATAATCATATCGTGGTTTTGGGACGTTAAACCCCACAAATCAATCAATCAACCTGTAACATTTTTTTGTGCCAACTAAGGCGCATAATCGAAAGGCATCTTGCTAGGAAGGTGATGCTTCAAATATATGGCATGGTATGGTGTGGTATGGTATGGACAAACTTTATTCAGGTCCGTCGGGGCGTGAACTAGCACGCAGGGGGCCGCTCCCACGTCGGGACAGTTAAGCCTAACCTCGCCACCAGGTCGTTGGCTCGTTGGACAGCCCATAGCTGTGTCCTTAAATCTATACTGCGTAGCGCTGCATCCCATTTGAACGATGCAACGTCTTCAACTCGTAACGCAGGACACCGCCAGAGCATGTGGTCTAAGCTGGCAGTCTGAGCAAAGCACGCATGTGTTTAACGCCCGAATTTCTGGACAAATTTGTTCAAAAGCGCGCGACTGAGATTTGCGCCCACCTGCAAGAGTCTGAGCGTTGATGCCTGGAGTAAAAAATAATTGGTGCGTTTTCTCAAACTATCATCATTAGGCACCTAAAAAAACAACTTCGGTTTGTCAAGGAAATCTGCAGGATTAGGAGACTTGGGATCGGAGTTTATGAGTCGGTACTTCCAAGTTAAATAAAAAAAAAGAGAAAGATTTCAACAATTACCGTATCTTAGCTTTTTTTTTCTTTACATTCTAGTGCTTTCACTCGTATAAAAAGTTCTGGCGAACGCCTAATGAGGAAAGTTATGCGTTTCGCGTCTATATATGTACCAATAATGGCAGTTTGAAAAAAGCTGAGTAAAACTTGCTCTATGGGTCATAATTCCGCGCCGGGGCCAGCTTTCTAAACACTGATTACGATGCTTTAGATAGAACACACTCAGAAATAGCCCGCGTTCGTTGATGGGGCAATTAGCGATATTTCGTGAAGCCACTTCCGGGGGCGAAGCTATTATTTTATCTTTCTTCCTTTCCTAGTTTAGCAATCTTGATGGCCTGAGGTGTCCTGCTAGCGAGAAAGCCATTTACCATCAGCTATATTATCGAGAGTTTAGCAACAATTGCACGTTCTCAATACCGAAATTTCATTATTTCATTGTCAGATTGAGCGTTTGCGAGATATCGAAACCCGAGTTGATGAAAATCGGGAAATGAGCTCATCGTTGGAAGCGTGGTGAGGCATTTTTCTTGTTTCCCCACATGCGCGCCCGCGTGTGGGGAAACACACACACACACACACACACACACACACACACACGCACGCACACACACGCACGCACACACACGCACACACACACACACCCACGGGTTCTTTAACGTGCACCCAAATCTGAGCACACGGGCTTACAGCAGCCCCCAAAAGGGCGGCGGGTCTGCCATCCACACGTGAAAGAAAGCCGTGGCAGGTGGTTTTTGTTGAAACCATGAGTAATTATCCAGAGCCAGTACAAATACTATGCCCACTAGAAATTGAAATTTCTTTGTCTCTACCAAAAGTAGTTTGGTTTACTAGTTATCTCCAAATGTTTATTTAAGTTGGGAAAGAAATTCAGGTTTTCGACCAAAAACCAGCGACGCAGACATGTCTCTGTACAACGAAATGATCTACATATCCTATATGCGCGTAAAATACTTGGCAGAACGGAAATGCGATAACAAGGAAGTTTGCTTGATTCGCATCTCGTGGCAGCGTGTGAGCTGAACGCTGCCGTTCTTATGCTCTTTTGGAGCCCTAATATTTGTCAATACGACCTAATCAAGTGTGAGGCCGAGGGATGGCTTTCAGCTCTCCCATAGTAGAATACTAAACACTCTAAATCGTTACCCACTTTTTCTAAACATTCGGTAGGGCATCTATACAAAGATGGTAGAGCAACAGCTGTGGGTAATGCTTACTTTTGTTCTTACGCCGTAACCAAGTGTAGACGACCTGACTACTCGTGCGTTCCTTCAATATATAGGCTCACGATGCTTACCTTTTGTCTAAGCCGACATCACCCATTTGAGGGGCTTGCTCCTTTTGCTGGTGGTTGTCTCTCGTCGTTGCATCAGTGTTTACGCTAGTGCTCATTGCTGCCGCTAGAGGCGCAGCTGTGCTATTCGTTTCAAGAGCACTCACTAGATGGCGCGCCGCCACTCAGGTGACATGATTAAGAAGTCCGCACTGGAGACCTATCGAACTTTTAAGCAGGAAATTGCCAAGGAAAGGATCTATGATAGTACTCGGGGTAGTTCTCTACTGTTTGAGGCCAGGACGGGAGTATTGCGAACCAAGACATATCGGGCCAAACACGAAGGGGTAGACACGGTATGCAGTGCGTGTGGAGAGGAAGAAGAAACTGCCGAGCACTTGATAATGTTCTGTAAAGGGATTCACCCTATAGTTCTGGATGATGGTGCAGCGTTCTTCAAAGCACTGGGGTTTAGGGACAGGGAGGGCAAAATAGACTTTAAGCGGGTAGAATTAACTAGAAGGAGGTTATCTGATTGGTGGCTAAAGTCAAGGCATGAGTGAAAATTAAACCCTTCAGTGCAAAGTACGAATCCTCAACCTCACTATTTAAAGGAAAAAATAAGTCTCGTTCTTGGTTCATTAAGTATTACGGCTTGGTGGAACTAGCCACCGCCCGATCTAAAGGGTACAGCCATATCCATCCACCCATCCATCCATCCATCGACGTTCGCTTCCCTCTCTGCGCGTGCTATAGTTTGGTAGGGGACTGCTATGTGGCCGCGCCTATATATAGCGATCGCTCTCGGCGTGTTTCCTTTCTCTTTCGCCGGACATCACTCAGTAAGCATCGACACCGCTACCCACCATGAACACCGCAAAAGCCAAGGTGGCGGCGCGAAGAGCTCGTCTTCAGCACCCTTCTCGAACTTTCCACGACATCCTATAATTTAAGACCCTCTGGCTTTGTACTTTATGAATCACAAAGCCATTATACTAAAGGAAAATGTTCCTCCAAGCTTATGTGATCCGCAAATAGGTTATTGAACAAAATGTATATACTGCATCAGTATGTAAATATCTGCATATGGTACATTAATTTGCAAATAATAAATATTATTTAACGTGTATATTGTCACAGGGTCGTGACGTGAACTAAGAGAGCAGGCTCCAGGTCGAAGGAGAAACTCTTTATTCGGGCCGAACTTGTGGCCACGCAAAAGGAAAAGGTTCCAGAATAAACTGTACTGTTCACGAAGTGGCCGTAATCTTAACAAAATGATCTACTGCCGTGCCAAAGCTTCTCGAACAGTTTCGGCGTGGTTTGCGCTGAGAGTTACTGACAGTGAAACGGGGTGATAACGAAACACGAGGAGAGAATGTGGCATTATACAATCACACCACAACAACTCTCGTTACCACGCCTTTATATGATGATGATAATTGAGCATATATACAGAGGAGTCAAGGTTTAGCAAGCTCCTTCAACATTATTCGATTCGTTGATATGCGGGAATCTTTTTTCACCAACACTTCCCCGTCTTCCACTCTGTTCAAATCGTTACGATAATAGCGGACATCGAAATTGGTCCTAATTTCACGCAGACTGCCGATTTGTGTCACTTGAGACTGGACGATATGTATCGAAGATATATTCTGAGGAAAATGAAATGCGAACTGTGTCTTTCGCGTTCCTCTCCGACCCGGTATAACGCCTGAGCTCTCTAATGACATCTGGTTCAACCGCTGTGCATATACGCTGCACCGCGGCCAACGTTTTTAGATACAATATCTAAAAACGTTGGCCGCGGCTGCACGCCCGAGCTGCGGCGCTCGCCTGTACAGCGGGCGCTGGGCCAATCTAATGGCGGCAACTGACGGACGTGGATTGATGGCCTACGAAAAGAAAAATGCTCCGCAGAGAGTATGACGGCAGGCAGCTGAGGTGTATCCACTCCACCTTCTCTCCACTCTTTACATGCGTTCAATATTGAAAAGAGGCAAATGACTTCCGAAAAATGTTTATCGAAACTGACTTCCGAAAAATGACTTCCGAAACAATGACAATAGATATATTGGGAAATATGTATGGTGGACGAGTAAACACGATCAGCAAAAATAAGATTTCATAACTGCTGTGAAGTTTTGCCTGTAACACCACGAAGTAGTTCCGTATCGGTTGCATGCCCCGCCGCGGTGGTCTAGTGGCTAAGGTACTCGGCTGCTGACCCGCAGGTCGCGGGTTCGATTCCCGGCTGCGGCGGCTGCATTTCCGATGGAGGCGGAAATGTTGTAGGCCCGTGTACTCAGATTTGGGTGCACGTTAAAGAACCCCAGGTGGTCAAAATTTCCGGAGCCCTCCACTACGGCGTCTCTCATAATCAAATGGTGGTTTTGGGACGTTAAACCCCACAAATCAATCAATCAATCGTATCGGTTGCACGAGTGATGCTGTCTGTCTGTCTGTCTGTCTGTCTGTCTGTCTGTCTGTCTGTCTGTCTGTCTGTCGTCTGTCTGTCTGTCTGTCTGTCTGTCTGTCTGTCTGTCTGTCTGTCTGTCTGTCTAAAGTTTGGGTGCTATCGTGGTCACCCCCTTAACTTGGCGTGAACCAAAAGTAGCATGGGAGGGTATGACGCGCTGGTCAAGACATGAATAATGTCGCAATCGTGTCGCGTACGTCGTCGAACACTTCCGCCAGACAGTGGCACATACCCACGGGCGGGTATGAGTCACAGGTGATTGACACTTACTATATACCCAGTAATGACGATAACACACATGGGCAATTTTAACGCGTGAGCGTAAAGCAACACCCGACATCGGTAGCGTCGACCCAACGAAGGCATAGAATATGTGTCATTGTTGAGAGAAACCTGGCGTAGGCAGAGTTGACCCCCCGACGATTGCAAATAATAAATTTCAGGGTGCCAGCAGGAATCGAGCCAAATAATTTTGCGTGGAAGTCAAGTATTCTACCACAGAGCTAGCCAGGTTTCGGAACTACTTTTCAAATAGACGCTAATCTGATGATGGCCTACGAAAAGAAAAATGCTCCGCAGAGAGTATGACAGCAGGCAGCTGAGGTGTATCCGCTCCGCTTCTCTCCTATCTATCTATCTATCTATCTATCTATCTATCTATCTATCTATCTATCTATCTATCTATCTATCTATCTATCTATCTATCTATCTATCTATCTATCTATCTATCTATCTATCTATCTATCTATCTATCTATCTATCTATCTATCTATCTATCTATCTATCTATCTATCTATCTATCTATCTATCTATCTATCTATCTATCTATCTATCTATCTATCTATCTATCTATCTATCTATCTATCTATCTATCTATCTATCTATCTATCTATCTATCTATCTATCTATCTATCTATCTATCTATGAAGTTAAATTGAGCGTTGCCGAATTGATGCTGTCGACGTCCTTGCAATTGCACGGTACCTATGCAGCAGTATTGATGACAGTATGTCATGAAAGAGAACAGACCCGGGGGGGGGATGCATTCGTTCAAGGCCTTGAAAAAGACCTATATATTCTAATTATATTTTGTAGGGCACTGCCTGCCCCCCCCCCCCCCCCCCTGGCTTTCGCCGGAAAAAGAAGATCGCCGAATTCATGTCATTGATGTCCTAGCAAGCACACGGTAGCTATGTGGCATTATCGATGAGAGCATGTCATGAATGAAAAAAAAAAAAGCCGTCTAAACGAAGCAGTCCTGCTGGGTGGTTTAGAGAGGGGCACATTGTCGCGTAAAGATACAGCGAGAAGAAGCACAAAATCGAACGATAGAGAAAAAAAAGAGAAAGTTTTGACGTGACGCTAAATGCTTTGAAATAAATACGAAAGCAAACACACGTGGACATATCGAGCACAAGTTCGCACGGAACGCATAAAGGTGTGAAATATACGTCATTGTAGATATATGCTGAAACTGAGCTATTACAAGCGATGCTAATATATTTCACCATATACCTCGTCAGAATTACGTATACGAGTTTGCGGTTAACGTTATTTTCTGCCCAGTCTTTTTCTGGTCGGCACACATGCTACTCAAATCAAAACCATCACTATCAAAGCATCTCGTTGCACGGGACGCATATGTAGTATACTGTCCATGTACTTGCTGTTTTTCAAACTTAGAACCCAGGCCGCAGTATGGAAATCCCCTCCCTGTCTGCCGATGTCTACGCTCCTATAGAGGTTGCTTCTTTTCTGATGGCGCTTGTTCTTCCCCGCTTTCTCAGTCTTCTACATACAATGACATCCTTGTCACTTCGCTTTACAACAGGGTTTATGTTCATTACAAAGCCGAGAAACCTGTCTCTCGCCTCCAGGACGCGGAGTACCCGTTACTGTGATGCCGGTTGTAGGCTATTAAACAAGCTTAAACAGGGAACGGTACCATTTTTGGAAACGGGTGGGCAAACTGATTCTAGAACAACGGTTGTAGAAATCTCTTATGTACACGGGTTATCTCACAGAAAAAAAAGGGGGAGGGGGAGTAGCTGAAAGTTACGATGTAAAGGTGGTGTTTTCGTCAAAAAAAATTCGGAGGAGTGTGCGCGTCGGTTAACCATGCAGAAATGTGACAAACTAGGCAATGTACAAAACTTTTGTACATTGCTGAGAGGTATACTACACAACACATTATTTGCACATTTAACAAACTGGAGCTTGTGTTTAATGCAATATTCCGGCAATGTAGCATTAAATACAACCTCCAGTTTGTAAAGTGTGAAAATAATGTGGTGTGTAGCATACCTCTGACGTGTGGTCGTGTGTATTTTGGGCAGACTGTGTTAACACGAGGATAAGGGAGAGTATGTCGAGTTGAAAAGGTCGCTTTAATACACATTAACACAGCATTGCAATGACTGCGCATGTTCGCTTTGTTTTAATAACACCACTTGAGAATATAGGCATCGAAACCGAACTTCGAGAGAAATAACGGAAGCTTATCACATTGACAAGCTGAAAGAAAAGTGTGTTAGCCACCCATTGGTTGCCTTACTCGAGAAACAAATTTCGCTCTTGTCCGCTGTTGAGTGAGAATGTGATCGTAAGTTGTGCCATGTGCGCAGTCCAAACGTTGTGTTGACCAGATTGCGCAGATCTGGGGGTTCTTGAGTGAACGTTTTCAAAAAACAAACAAGTTGTTAGATTGCGCCCGTCGGTGTGTCTCTTCTGTGTTCCCGTGTGCGGAAATATTTCAAGATGAGTATGTTCAAGCTAGGCCGGATTGCAGTTTTGCTTGAATTTATTTTTTTCGGCACTGCACATAATACTACACCAGCTCACCCGCTGATGCGTCATTTTGATCTTACTTTAGGTTGTTGTTGCTAGCTGTTCTGTTTGCTCATTTTCTATCAATGACACCCTTGATTCAGCCTTCGACCATTCGACTGAAATGTCCACAAGGATCAGTGCTGGGCTTCTCTTTAGCTGATAAATCGGTTACACAAGATTAATTTGGTGACTGGCGTCGGGATCGAAGTGCAGTAAACCAATTTGTGAAACTGTGGATTGGTCTAGATATTATTGTAAAGGTTGAAGACTAGGCGTGTTGGTAAAGCATGGCTGTATTGTTGATTGTATAAATTTAGCGATTGTTGTGCTTATCTTTCTTGTGTCCTGTGCAATTTGTGCGCTATTCAGCCTATGGCCTAAATAAGCCCTTTAAAGATAGATGAGCCCAAGCTTTGACCGCTCAAGCCTGACCGGATGAGCTGCAAGGGGCGTACGTTTGTTTGTTTTTTTTTGTCAGAGAAGTGAGTGGGTGACCGAACCAATACGGAAGCGGCGCAGGCTGCAGCAGCGGTTTCCTTTTTCGGGAGGCAGCGGGAGAGGGGTCGGGATGATCGCCGGTGGCGCTTGATGGCTGTTCGTTTCCCTATATTCCTAAACCCCGCTTTAGCGTTCTCGATTCCTTCGAGCTGCGGCAACGCTTCGATATTCGGGGCAAAGAGGAGCAAAAGCGGGCTCGCGAGCCCTATACGGGCGCTCTCGTATCGCTTCTCTCCTCTTATTGAACATGGCGGCGTCGGAAGCCGCCATTTTAACTCCGGCGTCGTGTACACAGGCACTCACACACGCTTACACGCAATGCTCTCCGCTGGCGGAGGCTGAGGAGGAGTTGGGAAGAGAGGTGGCGCGTTGGCGGCGAGGGAGGAAAAAGAGGGTCGATGGGGAGAAAAAGGGAAAGCGGGGTGCGAGAAGGCGGCCGCCAGCGGGCGATCGACGTGCTGCGGGTCGGCGACGGCCAGGCCGCAGCTGCGTACCCATTTCGCTATGCGGGCTTGCTGATCCGCGGGGTTTCGGAACACGTCGGACGACGACTTCCGCTCGTATCGCAGCTGTAAGGAACTCGAGGTAGAGATCAGATAGCCGTTGATAAACAAGGCGCTGACCGAGAAGTCAACGGGTGATAATACCGCAAAAAAAAGTGAGGAACTCTTTCTTTACAAAAAAAAAAAAAAAAAGAGGAACAAGCGGCGAAAGCTGGGATGTACCTGCATGACCTGCTTCTTTTCTTTCTTCCTGTTGCATTGCGTAATGATCCATACTAACAGTTTCCTTCCTCGATTCCGCGAATTCGACCTGCACGCACGCGCGCATCATTGCAACTCTCCATTTCCTATAGAGGCAACAACTACGGCCATGCCTTGATAGCCGGGTAGCATTGGTATGTGGAAACGTGAGATGGCAAGCGACCTCGATAACGATGTCGTATAGACACACCAGAAGTGGCTGATCGCCGACCGATCCACGATCGAGAGAGCATCAATGCTTTGAAAAACTGCGCACGTGAATACGCATGTAACCGACGCTTCATCGATATCCGCATTTTTTTTTTTGGCACTCACAGGCGCCGGGTTTCTGGAGTACAACGTCACCACCACCGACGCCACCGGAAAACTGTCACTTACAACAATAGCTTGCCAGATTGACGCTTCGTTGAAAAGGTACCGGAACAGTTTTATGGCTGTCCCATAGTGGAGTGGGTATAGTGTTCTAAAGCGTTTACAAATTATTCTAAACACACCTCCAGGTTCGCTTGCGCAAGAAAGGCTGAGGGTTAGTTCGGCCTACTGGCGTCTATACATAGTTATCTTTCAGGGTGGCGCTCAGCGGATCGTTCACCACTATCGCTTGCCTTTGGCACTCGCTTCTCATAATCTTTAGTATTCTTTTGCCACGCCCAGTTAAATGAGCAAATCCACCAAACAGACGTAGGACCTCGTCTGGCAGGTGCTGGCAGCGGATGCAGAAGGAAAGTGACGGAGCCTGGCAATTGACAGAAAAAGAGTGGAGCCACTGAACATGAATTTAACGTAAAACATTAAAATAGCCCAATGTAAAAGAAGGAAGGAAGAAAAATAACTTTATTTGGGTCCTACGGAACGTGACCTGAAGTACTAGAAATATATTTTAGCATTGCCATTTTTCGGGAACGTTGGTAAATTGAATTCAAAAAGATATTCAGCGCTAGCAGTGTATGACGTAAGAATGACGACACCACAGTGCGCTAACTTTTAACCTAGACTGGGAGACTACGTTGAGTTTATCACGCTGGTTTAGAACTCTTCGTATGATTTCTCGTTGTTTCTGCCTAGGAGAAAGCCGGCGTGCTCACCGCTTTGGGACGTTAAACCCCTCATATCTATCAGATCACCGCTTTAAGTTAAAGGTAAGGTCGGTTGCTGATGTAACTTGTCGACCCTTGTTTATCGCCTACAGTTTTTTTTTTTGCTTGGGAAGATTAGTGGAATAACGGGGGAAGATTCACAATATTACAGCCACAGGAGCGAATTGATACCGTTAACACGCCGCAATAAAAGCTACCGAAGTCACTGGAATCACAGATCTCTGCCGACAGCTGGACTCGATCATATACTATGTGCGCAGCTTGTCCTTGCTTCAGGTAAACATCAGGCGTATACACGCACGTTGCATCGAATTAGCAATGTGTTAAAGAACAGAGATCTTGGTCGTATTCAGCCATTGCTCGGGACGTGTAAATTACTTCCCGAGGCACGGATAAATGCGCTGAAGAGTTGTCTTGTGAAGCACTGTTGTCATTACACATTCACTATAGTCAATTAGAGCTAGTGGCCAAGGTACTAGGCTGCTGACCCGCAAGTCACGGGTTCAAATCTCGTCTACGGCGGCTGCATTTCAGGTGGAGGCGGAAATGCTGTAGGCCCGTGTGCTCAGATTTGGGTGCACGTTAAAGAACCCCAGATGGTCGAAATTTCCGGAGCCCTCCACTACGGCGTCTCTCATAATCATATGGTGGTTTTGGGACGTTAAACCTCACAAATCAATCATTATAGTCAATTAGAATCTCCAGTATTGTTAATGCATTTAACTCGAATGCTTCTACACGTACTGCTTGCGTAGACGCTAACAGAACGTTGCAGTTTACTAGGTCCGCAAATAGCACTCCTATTATTTGTTAACACCGCTTTGTCGTTCCTTCAATCAAGAAAACGGACGAGAAAGAAGTACCAATCCACAAATGATGCGCGCCATAACACATTTTATTGTAATCCGTAAATAAACGAGAACGCTTACCGCTTACCGTACGTTGTTCACCCCCCCCCCCCCTTTTTTTTTTTAGGGAAAGGGGGCTTTTCTGCGAAATCGCCCTTTCATACGAGGAAGCTACCTTTTACGACACTCCAGCCTCGATACATCGCGATGTCTCGCGCCGTTTTCGCATTCGGGAACAAGCGAGCTTCTCTGTACCATGCTTCGGCGAAAAGCGTTAATAGCGACCGCCCCCCGAGTTTATTTTTGGCTTTCAACGGCACTCCACTCGTGGCCCATTTCCGGATCCATCAGCGTAGTTTAGCACGTCTCTGACGGCAGCTGGTCGCATTCGAATTTGCCGTTTCACTCCCCCTCTCTCCATCTTACGCCAGCTCTCCGCCGCGAGTCCTATCTCTCTACAAATCGTAAAGGCCGCCGCCACGCTGAACCTGGTTTCCAGGTAGCAAACTTCGTCGGCGTTTACGGGTGCAGTCGCGAAAGGGAAGAGTATCGGTGAATCGAACAAATTGTCATTTTTCTTTGTTGTCGACTTCGTTTTGCTTTGTAGCCATGGCGCAATTGACGAGTGAGGGAGGGGGGGGAGGAGCGTTGCGCGTAACGGCCTGCACGTGCTGGGCGGCGAGACAAACGCGTAGGACCAAACAAGGTTCGCTCTTGCGACCCCTCGCTTACGTCAGTGTTGTGCTGCCCTCCTCGATCGAACGTCGCGTTGGAGTGCGCCGAATGTGGGCCAGGTGTTCGTTCTTATCGTGAGCTCCTCGAACACGGCCTTTGGTTGGTTATCTCATGATGTGTCTGCGCTAACACCGCGCACCTTGCCGCTCGCCACACGAGAGCGCGTCGCCTTGTCGCCGACCGCGTATATGTGCAAATAAACCGCGTAGCTCTTTCTTTCTGTCTCTCTCTCTTCTTTTTCTTTTTTTCGTGAACTTAAGGATTCCACAATGTCTTTTTTTTAGAGGGGTTTCGTCGGCTGTGACAAAACTGGGAAACTGTCGCTTCGCTTAGAAGGAAACAATGTGCAACTCAGAACTCGAACAGAAAGGAAGCAAGCAAAACAGGCAATTCAACGTTTCTTTGAGTATGCTTGCATTCGTGATGGAGACCAACTCAACGACAACTACACCGTGCGTGCCTGCGTGTGTGTACACGTATCTGCGTGCGCATTTGCGCGCATGTGTGTGTCCGTGTTTGTGCGTGTGTGCGTGAAAGAGAGAGAGAGAGTATGTGTGTGTGTGTTTAGGCTCTGCGCCGTGCTCCTGACCGGGTTGCAGAAATTAGGGGCCTTTTCTCCTCTTCTAACCACTACCACCACCATACCTTCGCAAACTTTTTTTTTTTGCCACAAAAGCTTTTGCGGGACGACTTTTACTCGCCTCGCGCAATAGGTTATCTTTACTTTTCCGAAGTTATAATCCACTGTATGGTTAACCAACTGAACTGGAACAGACGTTTCCAAAAACGCGGTGACAACTAATCCGCTTGTCTCTATAGAAATAAATAAATAATAAAATAAATAAATAAATAAATAAATAAATAAATGTCCACGTTGTGATAGCCTGCTGTATAAGCGTAGCAGGTAGTAAATTACCACATTTTGTGAAAAATATGGTTTGCTGACTCATCGGATTTCTGGATAATTTTAATGTACGTCACCAGAATCATTGCCACTTTTGACCTCCTGGCTGCTAAGCGCATTGCTTAAGTTCTTTCTGAACATCTCTCAGAAGTTTACACAAAAGTCCATAAGGTTCATCGTGAACTTAAAGTTCTGTGGTATAATTTCAGTTATCACTGAAATTAAGTTAGGCACTTGATATATTGTAGTACAGCTGAGCGATTCATAATTTTGCAGGAATAAATTTTGAAATGTAGAAAACAAACTAAAAGCTGACATTTATTTTTTTTAGGTTCGTGGGCGTGTCTGTGTATATGCATGGCACTGGTGTGACTCGTTCACAAACGCGCAGGTATAGTGCCAAAAAACGCATTGTGTGTCCAGTACAGTTACACCAGAATTACATTTTGTAACGTCAAATATAAAAAATAACCTGTTCTTCGTTCATTACGATTTTCGTTTGTTTTCGGTTCGATAATACGCATAGACTGTGGACATAGTTATTTAATATACACCTTCCTGAAATAATTTCATCGCTGACCTTTTGAGCCTACTTCGGCTGCGGGTGATGTGGTTTGAGTGTCGGTTGCTCGTATCCAATCAGCAATGCGCTAACATAGATTGGTTCCCGGAATAAGAAGTTTCGCCAATTCATGCTAATAATGCAGTGTTGAACTGTTGCCCCGAATGTGGAAATTCAGTCAATCGTGGTTGTGTGTGGTTGTTACGGGGGTCGGCTACTGAACTGGAAGGTCGCGGTGTCGATCCTCACCACGGCGGTCGCATTTACATGGAGGCTCAGTGCTCGAGCCCCGTGTACAATGCGATGTCAACGGGGTGGGTGTGAAACTTTATCGTTGTCCGGCAAGACGCACGTAGGGTGCAGTGTGTGGCTCCCACGTCGGGACCGCCAGGCGAGGCCTGTCAGCCGCTCCGCGGGCCTGCTGGCCGGTCCAGAGTTGGTCGGACAACTAGAGGAGACAGCTACACAAAGCTGCCTCTCACCTGGCCGAAGTAGTATCGGGCTTGGTGTGCATTATCTTTCACACCCACAGCGCCCGTGGAAGCGTGGATGCACGCTAAAGAACACGAGAAGACAAAAATTTTTGGAGCTCTATAATACGGCATCCATCGCAATCGTATCATGGTTTTTGGACGTAGAACTCCAGGTATTATGAATGTGAGAATTTCAAAAAAAAATGGTGTTTTCTACACGTCATCGTGCTTATATTTGTTCAGCTTGTTTTAGATACTGTTCGTGAGTTTCGTAAGTTCGATCGTTTTCGCATCGTCCATATGTGGTGGAAGAAAGCCGTTGACATGCCTCTACATTTCTGACTCCCCGAGATGCCGACAACACCATAAACTACCGGTTCACTTCATTTTGTACGATTCTTCTTTTTTTTTTACTTGATCCTAGACTATTTCTCAACCACTAATAATGCCACATTTACATGCCGCGATTGTTACCCTTGCCACCGTCACATATAGCGTATAGGTAACTTGCGTTTTATGGCCTATATATGTTGCGATTTGTGGCAGAAATACCCTGATCACCGGACTTACATTTGGAGGACATGTGCGCTTGTTAGTGGAGCCAAGGCACATTTCTTTTTGCCATCAGCTTTATCTTGAATGTTATAACGTTCCCCATTTTCTCGCAATGCAAATGTAACTTGAAACATTCGACGTATTATTGTCTAAATCGTCTTCACTCACCGTGATATGCGGCTGCTATCCGTAAGTGATGCGCTTTATTTGTTCCACTTTTTTCCTTGTAGTTATACAACTGTAATGATTGATATGTGGTGTTTAACGTCCCAAAACCACCGTATGATTATGAGAGACCCCGTAGTAGAGGGCTCCGGAAATTTAGGACCACCTGGGGTTTTCTAACGTGCACCCAAATCTGAGCACACGGGCCTACAATATTTCCGCCTCCACCGTAAATGCAGCCGCCGCTGCCGGGATCCGAACCCGCGACCTGCGGGTCAGCAGTCGAGTACCTTAGCCACTATAGACCACCGCGCCGGGGCACTCATACAAATGTAACACACAGCAGTATTTATTTTTCCGAAAGCTTCTTTCTTTCTTTCTTTCTTTCTTTCTTTCTTTCTTTCTTTCTTTCTTTCTTTCTTTCTTTCTTTCTTTCTTTCTTTCTTTCTTTCTTTCTTTCTTTCTTTCTTTCTTTCTTTCTTTCTTTCTCTTTTAAATGCTTTAACTCCTGACTTTTCGCTCTTATCGGTTGAGTGCATGCCTCTGCATCAGCTGTCCCTAGTAATAATAATAATAATAATAATAATAATAATAATAATAATAATAATAATAATAATAATAATAATAATAATAATAATAATAATAATAATAATAATAATAATAATAATAATAATAATAATAATAATAATAATAATAACATAAAAGCTAAGGTTATAATTGTGACAGACGCCGTAGTGCACGGCTTCAGAAATTTCGACCATATGGTGTTTTTTAACGTGCACTGACACTATAAACAGACCCTGTGCCTTACTATTTCAGTACTTTCCAGCGATACCCTGTCCTATAGTGCATAGACGTTTTCACTAATTTTTCTTTTTTCTGGTGACGGCTTCCTTATTGAGTGGTCTAGATAGACGCCAGCACCGTCTCCTCAAGGAATCCACTAATACTGACTCTCGCGTTAATAGCAATCACCGTGACCAACATTATCAGCGACAGCATGTGCTGGTTCGTTAGCCTACACCGCGCGGCAGATGCATGTAGAGGAGGTCGCCGCTGACTTGCACGCTCTAGCACTTGACTACGCTTGCACGGAAGCGCCTAATCTTTTCTCGGTTGTCTTGGGAATCTCCCCCATCCCCCTCCCATGCCCAGGGTAGCAAACCGGCTGCCTATAGGCTGGTTAACCTCCCTGCCGTTCTTTTCCTTCCATTTTCCTTCCTTCCATCTTGGGAAGTATACGGGGGATACTATTCGGAGACACAATCGCAGTTACGGTTGCGTTACGTTCTTGGCCGGCTCGCGCGTGCGCACTGACTCCACCGTTGGCTCTGCGTGCGTCGAGAAGTGGTTCCGGCCTGAGCCGGTGAGACGGCGCACGACATCGCACTGACCTGACCCTGCGGCCAGATCAATACCGTCGTTCGTCGCTCGCAGTTGCTGGATTCTGTCGGGGCTTATTTCTGAGAATCGGACGGACAGTGGCCGTTGCCGCGGTATACTCTGGTAGCACGTTACCTGGTTTTACCGGCAGTGCTATATTGGCGCAGTCCTGTCGTGTTCGGTTTCTTTTTTCAGTTACACGCGTATGGCTTGTCGGTTCCTACTGAAGATAATAATAATAATAATAATAATAATAATAATAAACTCTATGACCACTTAGCGCAGCGAAAACGAGAGAGGGCCATTACCTTTTGTTTCTCTTTTTTTCTTTTTTTTTGCAATAAGTGTTCATGCGTTTTTATAGACCAACAGTATTCAGTTCCATTTCAGTGACTCAAGAATAAACTGGCAGTGTTGCATTAAAATGAAAAAGAGAAACTATAGAGCTCCAATACTACGAAACCTAAAGGAGTGCGTAGCATGGTCACTCGGCGATTCCCGTTCGTAGAGGTCCTACTTCTCCGTTTACCTATAGCCGTCGATGACGTCAGTGTTTGACGTAAGCACGTAGGGTTTACCCGGTATTACTAGAATGTTGAGTAAAATTTCAAACTCATTGTGCATCATGCGCACTAATTTTCAATGCGTGTTATCGGCTTCCTACTTGTTACGGTAGTGAGATACGTGTACTGTGCAGCGGGTGTGGTCAGTTTATTCCGCCTTCCAGGTGTAGCGACCAAGTGCCTGTGAAGTGCGAGCGGGAAGAGCAATCGCGTGCTCTGCAAGGCGTTGGCGCCCTCTCTTGTACGGCGCAGCAGTCAACCGCATGTGTACGAATTTCTTTAACAATTTTAAGTTAATCATTGCGATTGCTGGCAGTTATATTGTTTGAGACCTTCTTCGCTTATTTCAACCCAGTTTCAAGCACTGATTGACATGTTTTAGGCATGTATTAAGCTCTTAATTGTGAGCGTAATCATGCGACTTGAGATCTATGGCTAGACGACAACAGGGCCTTAAACTACGCAATTACTAAAAAAAGAGAGATAAGCAGGTGTTTGAATGGTAGTCATTGTAGAGTTACTTGTAGAGCTACCTTGGATCAGAATATTGCGCGTTCGGAAGGGTAATGTTTCTTTGAGTGACAAATAACAGTTAGCCTTTAAGTGAAAAAAGTCAAGAAAATTAAATGGCAATCCACCTTTTTTTTTATTACCAGGCAAAACGCACTGATGCGCCAATTGGACCGAGACAATGTATTTTGCTCTGGGTTTTTCACACCTTATAGGTGCAGTTGGCACATCGACTAAACTAAATTTCAATAGAAAACCGCGCAGATGACAGACACTGGAAGCATTTGTGACATGTGTCTATCCTTCTCTCTCTTTTTTTTACTCCCCCTCCCCATGTGTAGGGTAGCAAACTGGACGCATAGTCTAGTTAACCTCCCTACCTTTCCTACATTTCTTCTCTCTCTCTGTACCTTGGTAATAGCTATCTTTCGTATGGACTGAATTGCTGTGCTGTGTTAAGTGCCATTCACTGACAAACCCTCGTGATAACATGCAAACATGGACGCCATTGCGATAGATATTAGTGCAGCTTCTCTGAGCTCCGCCAGACGAATGCATAAGCCTGAGGAATGCCGTGTGACCGTCTAATCATGCTATACGTACGATGAATACTTTCATGCAGTTGAATCGAAAGCACGTCCATTGTTGTCGATAAGACCATTTCGTACAGAATAGCAGATTCTAATGTGACGGGTGAATTTTCTTACAGCCACTACCATATTGCACGCAGTACACTTTCAGAAAAAAAAAGCCCTTTGACACGTTTTTTTTTTTTTTTGGGGGGGGGGGGGGTTATGACTTGCCATGTGTTCGGCTCTCTTTAAAGAGACGCGTCAACTCTCCTTGAATAGTTGCACTCTCTTTGAAAAGCTGTGGAACCTAGAAGACAATCACCGTGCCTCTACGTGGCAAGTCAGGGCTCACGGAAAAACACACATTCTGTCACATGGTCATGACTGCATGTGACGAAAGCAACAGTAAGCTTCTTCAAGGTGAAACCCTTTATCTGGCTGAACATGTCGCCGCGTAACGGAAAGTCAAATTGCAGCAAGCAATGCACGCTCTAGACTGGTATCGGTGCACAGCGCGTTGCCCCGCCGCGGTGGTATAGTGGCTAAGGTACTCGGCTGCTGACCCGCAGGTCGCGGGATCGAATCCCGGCGGCGGCGGCTGCATTTTTGATGGCGGCGTAAATGATGTAGGCCCGTGTGCTCAGATTTGGGCGCACGTTAAAGAACCCCAGGTGGTCAAAATTTCCGGAGCGCTCCACTACGGCGTCTCTCATAATCATAGCGTGGTTTTGGGACGTTAAACGTCCCACATATCAATCAATCAAATCATCATCGCACAGTTCGTCGGCCGCCGATAAACTGATCTTCGTTGGGACGCGCCGTTTGCTATTACGCGTGGAGCTTTCCAGCCTTACCTGTGGTGGTCACGCAAGCTCTGGAAAAATCTCGGTTGTTTGCGACCTGTGCGCAATCTCAACAAATTGATTTACTACACATGCGAAGAACGTCGAACACTGAGGCGTGATCTGCGCCGAGTATTTTTCAGTTTTTTGTGGGTTTATTACGAACACATCAAAATAACATGCGTGGGGAAATTTTTTTTTATGTAAGCGTACGATATGCAATTGCGTAAGCAGCAATAACTCATTTCTCAAAGATTGCGAGGGTTGTGCCAGTTTTGAGAGCTTCGGTGGAAGTCTGCTCACATCGATTAAGAAGGCTGCGCGGTTAAATAGCGTTGGTAGCACAGAAGCTCGCACTCGTCAGCGGTGCTTAAGCACACGGGTGAGTTGCTTCTTTCTTTAGCAGCCATTAAATGGCTATGCGGAACGCGTCGAGTTGAGTACCCAGAGGCGTCGCCGCTACGCTTTCAATATTAAGGCCTCACTCACCATAATGAACGTCGCGTCCACTTTACGGGAGCGGCCTCGTGAGCCCTTCTTGTGTGCGCCACGGGTCCAGCGTTGCAACGCAAACACAGGATATGAGCCGGGAACGCGCCCGCTAAAATAAATGTTGCGTCCCTTCCGTAGCCACATCTTGGGGCGACTGCGTGCGTATGCCGCGTCGTATGTACGCCGTTGCTGGTGGTTTTCGGGCGGCTTTGTGTTGTGCATGTAACGAGCGTTTAACTCAGCCAGTTGACTCGCTTAATGTACGAAAGAAAGGGCGATATTGAAATCGCAAAGTTCAATACAAAAATGCAGCCATCGCGCTGTCTGAATCGAGGTGGAATAAGGACGATTTTTACGCGGTAAAGATGAATAGCCAGTATTAGGGAACACCATAGTACACGCTAACGAACACCATCTTGACTACGTTATCTAGTGTCGCTAATATTCGAATAAATACGGTAGTTCAAACCGGCCTGAAGTTATCCGGCTTGTCTTCATATAAATCGTCGCCGTAATACACGGTGATTGCAAGCAAATAAGATAGGCCCAGGAAGATATCTTGAGAAGATAACGCGATGGCGGCTATTCATGGTGAGCACATGGAAAGAACGGATGAATTATTGAGCTGGTGTTGCTAGCGTGCTGCGCTAGGTATTTCATCAAACCTGTTTGCTTTTCAAAAGAACAGTTATTTGTTTTGCAATTACATAGGAAGCATCGGAGAAAGTATCATCATGAGCCATGTGAGCTGGAACACTGAAATGAGATTTTAATAATCTTAGTGGCTAAACGCAGTTGCCTAGTGCAAAAGTGTTCACGACACTAGAAATGTTCAAGCGGAGAGGTATCTCTGACAATTTATTATGTGATATTCAATCAGCACATTACAAGTAAGTACTCGATAAAGATGAATTCTGTCTTTCTGCTTATATTGCTTACAATAGTACATTAAAAACAGTGCTATTCCTACACACTATTTTTTTTTTCTGTGACGTCGATCTTCGAAGCAACTAACGTGAGTTGAACATGCGAGTTACATACGAAGGAAAACAGCAGTGCACTTTTTCTTGCCTTGTTTACGTTTTACAAGGTTAAACAGCAGCGCGTTGCTAAAAAAAATGAAGTCGTAAATAAAAAAGGTCGACGCCAGATGGAACCAGCATTTCTTTTCACGTGCTGCGCCTCACGTCACCACAGTTTCGCTTTGACTGCTGGCGGGTACGGAAAAGTATTTTTAGCCACACCATCTGTTTTCAGACAGCGCTGTACTATGCGCCACGTGCTTGAAATGGCGCGCTGAATATATATATGTACCGATACCGACGAGTGGCCTTGAACGATTATTGGACACAAGCGGCGGAGATCGAGTTATCTTTAGCAAAGCTTGTTAGGTTGGCTTCCTGTAGCGGTGATAAGCACTCCGTGGAGCACGCTTTACAGGAAACAGCGTGCTTGAAGAGGGGCAAGGGTCGCAACTGTGCGCGAACGCTGACCGGCCGATAGTCTTAGATGCCTTATCAATCGCGAAAATTGACTGTTGGTGAGGGCACAGTGGTTGAAAAATGTCGTCACGTGATGTCGGTCAGCATATGAAGTTATCACGAAATCACAGATCACCATGATTTGTAACGTCATAATCATGTCACATTGTGACGTCACTTGACACTTTCGCTTGGTCAAATGTGGGCCGATCACCGAGGCAGTGCAAAACCAAGCAAGGTGTAGAAAGCTGGCAATACCTTCGATCTTGGAGGCAATGCAAAACACTGTTGGGCGCTGAAAGTTTTCGTGAAGGGCAGGGGACATCAATACGTCTACCGAGAGGATAAAAGACGACTTTCGTTTTCGAGACGACTTATCTGAAAACCTAAGGTGCCTCGTGAATTTTGAATAAATGCGGTAAAGTTGTTTCTGGTTCTGCTTGGTTCGTCGAGCATCAGTGTCCTGCAGACGATGACCTTTTGGCAGTTCGACCAAACAACGAGACAAAGATAGTCCGGACAACTTAAATAAAGGAATTTTCTAGCCCCACCGAGCGGCTTGTATTACTACGGCAGGCTGAGACGTAAGGTTCAACACTGTTTAAGATAGCAGCAATGTTTGGTCACTAAGATGGATAACTAGAACGTTTAGTCTTTCGGAAACGTACAGTTGCGTGTCTTTGTATCTAAGCATTGCAGAGCTGGCGGCAGAAAGAAATTCGGGGAAGTTTGGGTGGAAGGGGGGGAGGGGAGTGACCCTCAAGCTACTTGCCTGCTCCCCTCTGCTTCCTCCTTCCTCAGTCGAATAGCCCCCCTCCCCTTCATTCTTATCGAAAAAAAAAATACCGGTGCCGCAATGCATATCGGTGTCACCCGTTCTACCACGTACGCCAACATTTTCTAATGTTGTTATTTCAAGTAACAGTAACTTTGTCTGCCGAATTTGAGTGAAACCCGAGGAACATTCATGCAAAATTTCTGAATTGGGCTGCTCATCGCATAAAGTTGTAACAAAGATGTGCATGACAAGTTCCACAGTTTGTGGACTTGGGTGTGAGCGAAATCTTGGCTTACAAGCTAACGCTCGGCGTGAATTCGGCTGTGCCAAACAGGGGGCACTACGGACGCGGGGAAAACGCAGTTTGCGCCGAATCTGTAACAGGAGAGGAGGCCACTGCGGCACCAGCAGGAGGAAAGAGGGGGACAACACGGACATTTAGTTCCAAACGTAACACATCTCGGGCTTGGCTCCTCACATTTTTTTGTTTGTTTCTCGAACTCTGTTGCCAGACGGTGGATCAATATTTTGCCCTCCTTTGCTCGTCTCACCACAGTCGTCGCTGCGTTCGGGATATAGCTTTGCTGCGTGTCTGCAGGAACGGCAAGAAATTTTTTTCCCCGAATAACGGCCGTGCCGCTTGATGGAAACTATCGATGGCGTTCGGCATGTTTGTTCGTGAAACGGGCAGATATTGTGCGGACCTCTCCTTCAGAGAGCAATTCATTAATCTTGTGACCGGCATTTGCCAGGAAGTTTGAGAATGTTCTGTGCGAAGACTGGATCATTGATTGACCGATTCGCTATCAACTTGACTGATTGCGATTACTTACCATATCTGTATGTTTTAGCCTACCCAGGTCGTGACCTACATTATGAAGTCTAGGAAGATTTTGATCGCGCGCACTCACATGTATGTATGTATGTATGTATGTATGTATGTATGTATGTATGTATGTATGTATGTATGTATGTATGTATGTATGTATGTATGTATGTATGTATGTATGTATGTATGTATGTATGTAGTATGTATGTATGTATGTATGTATGTATGTATGTATGTATGTATGTATGTATGTATGTATGTATGTATGTATGTATGTATGTATGTATGTATGTATGTATGTATGTATGTATGTATGTATGTATGTATGTATGTATGTATGTATGTATGTATGTATGTATGTATGTATGTATGTATGTCGTGCTGCATGCATGTATGTATGTACGTATGTATGTATGAAAAATGAAAATATTGATATTTAACGTCCGAAATGGGCACATAACCTCGTGAGAGATGGTGTAGCGCCATGTGCCGCAGTAATTTGGCTTAGTTTGGTTCTATTTAACATTGCATATCAAAACATTGACACACGACCATATTCTTCAGCTTTTCATTATTTTTATGAGACTTCAGTTGGAAGTGCACCATCGGGTATTTCCTCAGTGCGCTTGTTTTGTTACTAGGCAGCGATATACGGAAGTGCGGCTCACATAACTGAAACGACTAGGGATCTACGAATGTTAAAAAAATTTGGATAACAAATCTAACCGACGTTTCATTCGATTCGGTACTTGAATCCAAATAGCGCATAATCGAAATGCCGAATATTTTTCGAATAACTTTTTTCTGAATAATAAGCTACAAAGAAAAATGCTCGAAGGAATGAGACTGGGAACAGCGAGGTGATACTTTTATTGTTTTCATCATCGGATTACCCAGATGCATACAGCCCATGTACTTACGGCTGTTTTGACACCCTGTTGATTACAGGATAGGACATTTTGCTTTTATAAAGCTCCAGTGTTGCAGATGCAATAGTGTCAGCTTTCAAGAACTATATTTACTGTAAAGTTAATGATGACGTTAACCCATGAAAAATATATCTAACTATCAGTTTTATTAAAAAGCTGTAGACAAAATACATTAAATACTACAGTCGCTGCTATATTACAGCCGACAGTTTAAAATATTTCAGAGGTTCTAGTTGCTGCATAGTTAAAATAATTCTCATCGCACCGCACCAGTCATGCCCTGCAAGTCAGCCGTCCGCGCAACCACACCGAGACATTTTCTGCCGCTTTCTTTCCACGGTGAACATCTGAATGGAACGACCTTTTCTACAACATTGGCGTCATGACCTGCCCGACTTTATTATGACTGAAGTAAGTATGCGCCACAGTTAATAGGAGAACAAGAACAAGCTTTTGTAACGAGTTGGAGCATCGGACGGCTCACTCGTTGCGCTGTTCACACGATGCGACGACTGCTTGTTCTTTCGCTGTTTTAAAGCGCTTTCTAAGTCATGATAACGCGATTGCTTGCCCGACAACAAGCCTGCCTAAGGCAAGTTTGCGAAATCCCAAGCACCGGTGTGGCTCAGCGGTATAGAGTACTGGGGCTGGTACCCAGCGGACTCGGCTTCGAGTCTCACTGTGTCATTGGTGCTAGGTTTTTTTCCCCTCTAATTTCGCCCGATGTGGTTACGGACACCGGTGGCGCTGGCAGCGGCGAGGGCGGCGGCGGACACCAGCGCTGACCCGAGTTGTGATCTCATAACAGGTTTCGCTGTAAAATGACGTGAAAGGTCCGATGGAGTGAGCTATAGGACGGAATCGGCAACCCCCATTATATGTTCAGGGTGGAGATGGGAGGGAGGGTACTGTGACCCTCTTTCTCTGTGCTCACGGTGATGCCTATCTGACGCGCACCGTGCAGCTGGCATAGAGGTTCCTATTCCTCTACGGCGAAAATATGGAGCGCCCACGCGTTACAGCTCCGGCACTGTCGATCGTGGGAGGATGACGCTTTGATCCGCTGTTTTTGAAGAAATGATGACGTAGACACCTTCCCCCGCGATCTTCGAGGAAACATGTGCTGCTGCCGGTGTGCGACACAGAGACGCCCACGACGCGGAGCTCTATCAATCACTAGGCGAGAAAACGTGATTTGTTCTCTGGAGTTTCTTTTTTTTATTTTCGTCGCTCATAGAGGCATAGTAGGAAGTAAAAAAAAAACAAAAAGAAACACGTCATTGAGTTCTAAGTAGCCGATCGTGTTAACTTGCTGAAACAGTCAATAGTCTTCGGAAGAAAGGCTGCTAAAAGTCAGTCAATGTAGTGCGGTTCTTAATTTATACTGAGTTTTATTTAAAATGCTGTAATGAATACAGCATTTTAATTATACCTGCTTGTACGTGGGTTTCATGCCACTTGTTCTTGTTACGGTGCGGGGCTGCTGACCCGAAGGTTTTAGATTCGATCCCAGTCACTGTGGTCCCATTTTCGGTGGGAGTGAAAGTGGTAGAGGCCCGTGTGCACAGATTTAGGTGAATGTTAAAGAACTCCAAGGTGGTTGAAATTTCTGGAGCTCCCCACTACGGTGTGTCTCATAATCATATAATTTTTGCACGTAAGACCCCTGCAATCATTATTACTTGTTCTTGGTGTGAGCCGACAAATAGTTACTGCTGTATTTATTAGAGTATTACAGGTAGGCATGGGTTGGTGGATGGGCGTAAAACTTTATTTTCCGCCAAGACGCACGCTTGTGGGCAGTGGGTGACTTCAACGTCAGGACCGCCAGGCCAAGCCCGTCAGCTGAAGCAGCATTTTTCAGACGCTGGCCCTCTGGTATATGTATATGTATATGTACGTGTAGCTGAAAGAAAGTACTTAGTAGCGTATATGTACATGTAAAAGAACACGAGTCACCAAAAGGCAGGGAGAGTCAGTGCCAATATACGGGAGCACGCAGATGAGCCTATATGTCGGGGCCATAAAACTGTGTTATAATTTTTTTTCTAAGCCGGAAGAATTCATTACATTGTGTTTCCCACACGTGACGATAACTGTTGTAGTCAGTTTTAGACGAAATGATTTCTTTCTCTTTCATCAATCAACTAATTATTTGATCTCAGAACTCATCCAGATTCAGAGCTCAATACAGATTCCATATCTGATTTGTTTGGTAAATAGTTAGGGCGTGCTTTCTTTGTGAATTTTATTTCGTCTGATGTATGTGAATCCTTTGCGTCAACCCAACCTAGTTTGATAAGATACACCTCAACAAGGGTGATTAGATATGGTTTGATATGTTCCTGGCTTTGCGATTTGAATCCTCATAAAAAAAAAACTATTTTGACATCGTTGATATGCTTCTGCTTCTTAATGTGTCCGACCACAATGCCACTAAATGTCATGTATTAAGACATTTATCGCGTTTAAACCTGGACTGAGCCCATTTTGTTGCTTTGAGGATTTCACTTCTCTGCGATGCGTGAGGTTTTCCATATATTTTTTATTCGTAGCAGGCTGCTTGACACAAGAGTGATAATAGCAGATTAAAGCCCTGTTTTACGCAAGCACTGCAACTGTTTAATTGCTGAGTAATTTTTCGCAGACCAGCTGGCACAGTTGTTCTTATCAGCTGTGCGTCAGTTCAGCCTCGACGTGTTCGAAATAAGTAGAAAGAATCGGAAGACGCAGTCACGTCTGCTTATTAATATATTCGCCTTGCACCTCACGCATCATGCCTCTTTGAAATGCATTTATAACAAAGAGCCTACTTAGAGATTCATGTACCATGTCGTTATGGTTTTTTAGGACAAAAAAATAACAAAATTGATGTCCACAGAGATCGTATAACTGTGACATTGGCTTGATCGAAGCGTATTGAATGTTCCACAGAGGTGGAACTTCAGCAGGCTTACTGTCGTTTTCTTCTGTTTTTCTCTTTGCAGTTTGTAATTTTGTAGTTCACGACAGATGCCTCAAGACTGTGGTTTCTCCTTGTTCAACTATTGCAATCAATGTAATCAAAGTGAGTATGAATCCACTTATCCTCATTACACTCTGCTTGCATTTTGTCACGGCAAGGGTAATTTTCTACCATTGTTGTTTAGGTTTGAAACAAATAGTCAGAAAAAAGACGACTAATTATTACGTGCACCACAAGCACCTAACGAAGACTTCAGTTGAAAAAAAAAACGTTACTAAAGAAGATTATGGTAATTTATGCATGCGCCAGCCTTTTTGTTTTCGTTCTTGTTCTTATTTTACGATTTTGCTTGATTTTATGTGGTGGTATCTTTTATAAAGCATTTGGTAATATTACTATTCTTTACGTAAAGAGTGTTTTTGTAAGTACAAAAAGTGAATTTGAAAATTTCAACAAAGGAGTATGGCTTGTAAACTGAGAAACGTAGAATGTTAACGTTCAGACCTATATGAGAATAAGCGGGTTATTCGCTTTATTTTTACTTACGTTGTTGAGCAGCAACGGCAAATATTTCATAGTAATCTGCTGTATGAACAGTGCTTCAAATGCGTCTAATCATCTTCACACTTAGTGTTATGTTCAGGCTCGGCCGGGCCATACTTTTTCATTGCTTTTCAAGGGCTCTGTGCAAATGATATAAGCATGGACATTGGAAACTAGGAATAATCTCTAAATCATACATTAAGCATTCGATAAAGTATTACTATTATGACTGCAGTTACAGCTATATTACTATTGATATTACTGCTATTACTATATTACGACGTCGTCTCACCCTCTGACATTGTTTTATTTCCTACAGAACCCAGTGCCCCACTGCTGGACGGAAGCAGGCCACCTCAAAAGAAAATTTTGCAATGTCTGCAGGAAACGAATCGAAGACAACTGTGCAGTTAGGTGTGAAGGTGAGCGTCCGTTGAGTTCTTGTTGAAATGTTTGGACTGCCCAAGCAGCAAACAAGCCGCAATGCATGACCTCTGTGAACACACTGACGATGCATCAAAAATTAAGAGCGGTTATTTGTGTGGAACGATGTTCGCTCAGTGTCTTTGGACTATGTTCCCTGACTTGATGTCTTGCTCTTCTCTCTCAATGCGCAGTTTGTGAATATTGTGTGCATTTGGAGTGCCAAGACTTCAGCGTTGCGGACTGCAAACAATGCGCTACTTATGCTCCAAGTAGAAATAAAGTGAGTATCGCACGGCCTGCCCAGACTGCGGTACGATGTTCTCACCCGCAAAACCGTTGATGAATTGATTGAAAGAATGTACGAAAATGACTCTAGAACGCTATAAAGTATAGTGTATTTTGTTGTGACTGCAGTATTTTACACGACTCACTTTATCACTCACAAAACGGTATCGGCACTGGTGAAGTAATGCAGGAAAGTGTTAGCGTACTGTTTTTCGCGCTTTCTGAAGTGTAGCATCCGGTCAACTTGCATATTTTTCAGCTGTTTGACGCGTTTGGTTTAGTACCTGAAGGCGGTTTATTTTTTTAGCGTCATATGGCATTACATTTAAACAAAGCACGGTGGTCAGTCAGTTTTGAGCGGATGTAGAAATACGTTGCTCTTCGAATAGTAATTGATGGGCATGTGTTCTTTTTTTTCACACTTTTGGCACCCAAAAACATGCCATACAATCCTGTCACCGTTTTTAAATGCCTCAGTGCGTTTCTTCTCGCACTCAAAAAAAAAATCACCACTTAGATGTGGATGTTAGGTAGTGAAGATTCTTTGAATACATATACATTTTTTTATGCAATTGACCAAAGTATTCTGGCAACGGCTGTCCATCCTGTTCATGCGTTATTCCATGAATCGATGTGGCGAGGTCTGACAGAGCCCGTCTTGGAAGAAAAACACGGCACACACCGTAGTGTCAGGAATATATGCGATGTGATGTTTATTAACAGAAATTACGCTCGCCAGCCTAACTTTAGAAAACTAGTGTTGCCAAATAATACAATAAAATATCAGTGTAAATCACACATTGTAACAGTGAACGTTGTGTCGCTCATGTTCGACACACCGCGGGTATCCGCGGGAACGAGCCGCGGTATCGTTCACACGGACCACCCTTGAGATACGACCGTCACGAGTCATGACCCCGCGTAACCTAGCTCCCGCCAGATAGCGCCACTGGCGTCACCTCTCGCCACCTCTCGTCACTGGCGTCACCGAGCGAGAGTTGCCACAACGCCAACTCTCGCTCGGTGGGGACCAAGGAGGTTATACTAAACCTCCCTTTTGTTTTTTTCAATATACTTCAGGCCTTCTCGGTCCAAGCAGGAGTGGTAATACAAATCTGTCGAAAGTGACAGTCACATTAAAAAGTAAAAAAAAAAGAACACAAAAAAGTTTAATGTTGGATGGTTGTTAACACTTTCAAAGATAGTGTTTATATCACATGTGAACATAATACAAAAATGTAATACACTGAGTAGAACAAAAAAAATATCGTTGATTTCTTGAGCGAAAGATTCTACCGTTTCAGAGTTCACCGCATGTGATGGTAGACTATCGCAGTATGTTATTGATGATGGGAAAACATAGTTTTTATGAATGTCATTTTGACTTTTAGGCAGTCATGTTGTCTTGTTGTGGTTAGTTCTTCAGGAGTGTCCGAGGGGTTGAAGGAAATGTTGTGTTCCGTATATTTTGTAATGCTCATTACACAAATGATACAGAAATTTAAGTTTGGAAATTATTCTGCGCCGATCAAGACAAGGCTTGGGGGTGACTAAGCTAACTACGCTTACTACGACGCACGGGCGCCATGAGGCGAAAACGACTTTGCTGGGGGTGACACCACCTCCACAGAGTTAGGCTCGTGCGTTTGCATACGACTGTGTGCCAACTACAAGGGGCGCGTAGGACTCGGTTTAGCAAGAATGGCGTTTCCAATCGTTCCTGCTCGTAAAGTTGTGTGCGCGAGTCGCTGTTGATCAGTAATAGCGTTGCCGCCCGCAACTCTGCCCACTTTGCAGCCGTCGGTGATGCAGTTCCACCACTGGCGGGAAGGCAACTTACCCGCTAATTCCAAGTGCCAGCTGTGTAAGAAGACCTGCTGGTCGGCCGAGTGTCTGGCCGGTATGCGATGCGAGTGGTGCGGCGTGACGGTAAGTGCGAGCCCGTTTCCGGAATTCTTTTTCCTTTGTCCTTCGATGTTGTCAAGTGCGGCTGCAGTCACGTTATGAATTAGGGCAACGCCTCCTAGAAAAACTATGCCTGGAACGGCGCTCTCTTTTCAATTGGGAGCCTCCTGCCAGCACGCGATCTCGGAGGCCATGCCTCCTGCCTTGTGTTGCGACCGGCCGCCGCGTGAGACCGCTGGCCTCCGTACCGCTCTGTCACGTGATATTACCGTACCGCTCTATCACGTTACATCACAGCTGCTCGGAGGCAACTGTGAGAGTATTGCTGTGTTCGCAGAGAGAGAGAGAGAGAGAGATTAATGAAAGAGGAAGAGACAAAAAGGACGCTATTTTCTGCCTCCCGTCGCGGGGGCACGGCTCAGCGCCTTTAGGGATCGGGGAAGGGGAAGTAAAGATGATAGGAAGAAGAGAGGAAGGAAAGAAAAAGTGAATGTCATGGCAAGAGAACGTCTTGTCAGTACAGTCAGTAGTGCGAGTGAAAAGAGTCCGTCTATAAGGCGGCGAGGTCCGCGCAAGCACAGAACTCGAGGAAGGCTCGAAGGGCTTTCGTCTTCGAGCGCGCGGGAAAAAGTATGTCTTCCATTGTTTCGGCAGGTAGTCCAAGCAGACGATAGCGGCTTACCAGTGCGCAACGCTCAGTGGCCAGGTCAGGGCAGGAGCAAACAATATGCTGCAGCGTTTCGTCATCACCGCACCTTCGGCACGCTGGCGATGAAGAGCGACCCGCGGAATACATGCGTGCCGCAGGCCAGACGCTGCCAGTACGCAGGCGAAGCAACAACCGCCGCTCGCATCTGTCCAGGCCGGTCTCCGGAAGGGATGGTGGAGGTTTGCCGCTTGCCACCCGTGTGTCAGGGTGGGCCGTTGGTAAGAGCTTCCGCAGTCGCTGTTCGCAGGGGGCGGCCGTCAGAGGCGCTCGCCTTCGTACCGAAGGAGGAGGGTAAAATCAGAGGGTGGGGCAGCGCGTTCGCAGCTCACGTTCCAGGTATAATTTTTATATAAGGCGTTGATAGGGCCGCTGAGCTTCAACAACACTCTTCCTCACCGCGACATGAATTGGCCTCTCTGGTGCAGTACTTGGACCACTAGTTTGCTCGTGGCATTGAATCAAGTGAAGGGACCTGAAGCTAGAAACAGAAAGAAAGAAAAGAAAAGATGTTTCGGTCGTAGATGTGAATTACAGAGGAAACTGTGAGCATTCAGTTTCCTAGTATACAACAATGAAGCTGGGCCTGCCACGTATTGCTTTGGGCTGAGAGTCGATGGTGTACTACAGCCACAGGACGCGTGGCGACACAAAGGAAGTTCTATTGACGACGGCAGAGAACTAGGCAGTGGTCCAATTATGAAGTTTGCAAGTAAATGGTAGTATAAGAACATTCATTTGGACTAATTAATCAGTTCACGCTTAATTCAATAGTCTACGACGTCAGTCGTGATTATGTAATAGCTGTTACAAAAACTGCTACGTATCAGTCTTCTAAAAGAGCCGCAAAGATCAGAATTATCTGCATATATCTTCCACTAAGCTCGGTAAGTTCTTTCTAACCTGTTAACACCGCGGCGAAGCTGCTCTTGTTCGTCATTATGCGCGCCATGATTCATTGCGTTCGGACAATAATGTCGCTTTGTACATTGACTCTGGTCAGACTTATGGCTTACGATTTACTTTATTCGGCTACGCATACTCTGTAACTCAAAGACAGGGGTAAGAAAACAAACATTTTGTTGTATCATGTTCTATTCTTGCCAATCCCTTCGGCGCTGTAAGCATGCGCAAACTGCGTCTGATTCCGCGATGATGTTGTTGTGTGGCGTGGTCTTATTGGGAGCCACACGATGTAAATAGTCGACGGGAGAGTGGGGCCAAATAAAAGCTCGAGAAGACAGAATGTAGCGAGGCATTCTGAGCTATCTTTGCCATCTCGTTTCGCCATCGAAACAGGGCACTAATGACGTGGCTCGCTTGAAGAAACAGAGAAAGGGGGAACGGTGGGGGGGGGGGGGGGGGGGTACTCTGTTGGTTTGCTGCTTTGAGCCGGCGATGCGAAGACAAGAGGGCGAGCTTTATCCCGCGGGATACGCTGCGCTTTGTGGGCGTCGACATAGGAAAACAAACACGCGTCAATCGTGGCGTTCCTTGCGCCGCGCAGTCGAAAGCGTATATCGTAGCTGCGTCTCCATGGAGCGGGGGCGTAGCGACGTCCACATCGGTGAGCGGGCTACTGCGTAGATGTTGCGAGGGCAGCGTGGAATGGTACCAGTATTATGAAGTAGAAACTGCGAAAAAAAAATGTCGTTAAGGGTCGAGTTACAGCCAAAGTGAGGAGACCAAAGGTACGTTGTGGCCTACTACATAGTTTGAAGCACTAAACAGCGAAAAGAGATTAGGAGATATTGTCGCAGAGTCGCGATCATCTTTGCAGATCGCGAAACAAAAGGACAAAAAAAGAGAGAAAAGGGTGAGGGGTACAGATTCAGGACAAGGCACTGACGTCACAACGTTGTACCGACGCCAAAGCGGCCTCCGTGATGTTGTAGCGTATAGTGTGGAAGTTGCGTGCCCTGTTGATTCACTCACCCGCTAATTTCTTTCCGGGCGTGCCGAGAAATCGGCAAACGGGACGGCGCCAAGCGATCGGTGGCTTTACGTGAATGCCCTATACTGAAGAGAAGCTTGTGATAGCAGCTGCACTCAAAAACATCGCCCGAAACGCTGCGTACTAATCAACCAGCGAAGCTGAAACGTGCGACTCCGATGTTTCTGCACGAACTTCGATCTACCGAAGTGTCTTCTGCTGTACATTTTGATGTCTATGTCACCACGTTTAAGAGCTGCATGCTTAAAGCTTAAATGATATAGAACACCTAAAGGCTTTTATGGGTAGAAACTCACGCTGCAGTGGGTGTCATACGTCGACGAGACCAGAAGAAAAACTAGTGCAAGGTCAGGGACCCTTGGAGGCAGCGTATGCTAGCACTGTTTCTTCGCTATAAATTCTGCGCATTCACAAAACACCACATTTTCGAACGTATCAGCTGCGCGCAGCTTCCCTGCAAAAGCTTCCTTGTGCGAGTTTAGACCTGTGGAAGACGTTCCACAGTGCTTATATCCAGGCGCATCCTTTAAGAGCAGCGGCTCTCACTCTATATCTTACGCCCGAAGTCCAGCTTACAGCAATCGCCTTTCTGCCCTTCCTGGTGCGCGCATAGCATATCCACTTTGCCCGTGCCGTCTATTAAAGGCATCACAACTCTCCCGTCTACACATGCTGGTATTGCTGCTCATTTAGCGCCGGAACTTAGCAAAGGGGGGGTCAAGAAAAAAATAAATCGAGCAAAAGGAAGGGATACATCGTTCCGTATAACCGGAACTCTTAAAAGCTTCGAAAACAAACCGGCCCGCTTTGCAAGCGGTGTGTCTACGCGGGTTTTGGTGAGCACAATACAGCTGAAAGCTGTCGAGTCTCTCGGCAGTGAAGCGCTGGCGAGAGGTCAAATTGTTCGATCTTGAACGAGAGGCTCGCGTTCAGCCTTTTGTTTGGAGCCGTCCGTCATTGAAAACAGAGGTGCCTGTTCTATTTTCTGCTGCTGGAAGGAATAAACGTGAAGTGTTCGCTGTTACTTTGCAGAAAAATAAAAGCAACACCTGTTTCATTAAGGCAACTGCAGCGTGCCCCTGAATGCAGCTAATTCAGCTAATGCAGATTCTTTGTGCATCCGCTTTGTGAAACGGAACGAAGCTGGTATGTGATACAGAGATATAAAGTGTGACGTTAAAGGGCTCCTAAACAGCCCCTAAAATCACAAAAAAAAAGAGTGCGTTACTTTTTCCGTTCGTTTTCCGCCTTTGCGGCACAATTAGTGGCAACAGCAGTTTGCTAGCGGGACGTCATGATGAAACAGACCCCCTCGTCGATATACGAGATATATCTGTTGGGAGTTTAATCCTACTTTCCTTTGCGATGCAGTCACATACACGCTCGGCCTTGTATCGCCCGACTATCGTGCGCGATAAACTGATTTAACGTCGTTCGCCGCGTTCGCGACTGCGCTAGCGGAGATAGCGATGGGTCATCGAAAAACGCGATATTGTCGCGGGCATAACGCTTAAGTTCTGCCATTGCACGTGTTTTCCGAAGAAATAAGTGGTGAGGAGGAAGTGTGGCGAGAAGGAAGCCATCTTCTCGTATTGTGACAGCTCCGTCATGTTCTATATATAGTTTCATTTAGTGGCGGCACTGGTGATACAGCTGTACTCGGCTGCTGGCCCGAAGGTCGTGGGTTCGATATCGGCCACACTTAGATGAAGGCTACACAGTAGAGGCCCGGGTACTGTGCGATTTCCGCGCACGTTCGGAATCGCCAAAAAAATGGCCCAAAACTTCCGCAGTTCTCCACTGCGAAGTGTGGCAGTTTGGGCTAGTTGGTATGACATGACGATAGCTATAGCGCGAGAGCAGAACGACGACAAAGAGACAAGAAGGACACGAGCGCGACTGATTTCTTGTGCTTGTGTCTTTCTTGTCTCTTTGCCGTCGTTCTGTTCTCGCGCTATAACTATCGTCTCCACGGTGGCGTGCATATCGTGGTTTCGGCACGTTCAGTCCCATAGTTTTTAACCTGTAACGCAAGTTTCCACTTACAATATGCCACTTGCGCGTCGAACAGCCGCCCATGCGGTCGCGTTCCCACTGCGCAGGCGCACGCCACCTGCTACCGGACCCTGTCGCAGGAGTGCAACTTCGGCGTCCTGGAGAGCATCATGCTTCCTCCGGCTGCCGTCAGCATTCCGCGCACGGACGTTCCCCTGGAAACCATCATCGGAGTGGAGATGCGGAGGAGGGAGACACTAGCGCGGGCCACTTACCCCAGCATAGGCAAGTGTCCTCCGCTGGTGCTCGTTTAAACGGGCACTCAAGACTATAACGCTGGTAACGCTGATGGTATACATTCGACTGATTTCTTATGCCACGTGTTACGGCTCTACGACCTTGTTTTTTTATCGACGCGAACTCTAATCGAGGTCGAAGCTGATGTGGAAGGTCGCCGAACCATAGAGAAATATACTACATAAAGAGTGGCCACTGGCGCCTTTTCGCGGCCCAACAAGAAAGGGTCTGACCAACGGCTAGATGGCGTGCCCATGCTTGCTTTTACTCCTTTGTTAAGGCATGTAATAGCCTCCTCAGGAGGACATTGATTACCAAAGTTTGACGTCAATTTTTTGTACATAAGAAATTTTATTAACTTGTGCAAGTTTCTGTATCCGCTGTACATCATGTTCTGCTTAGGACGTTTAATGACTTACAACAGAAAACAGCAGCGCATGACTAGAAAGTGTTGTCTTTCTGAATTTGTTTTGCACAAAGAGGCACAATCATGTATTTTAGATGTACTGTACGTGTATTCCCTTTGCGGACGCATGGGCGTGTAGCCTACACTAAACACACTCGCTTTCGAAGCATGAGGGTACGGGTTCAAATCCCAGCACCGGAAAGGAAAAAAAAAATGTTACTTTATTTATGCTGAAGACATTACCGGGTCTGACCAGCCACTTGTGGCGCTGAAAGCAGCGCAGTAGCTGGGCCGCAGGGCTCTACGGGATTGTCCGGCTCTTTATGTAAGTATGTTTCTCTATGGTCGAACAATTAATTTCCTCCTGGAGCATTCAAGAAAGCCACGTGACCGCGATTCCATCGGACTTCTGTCGCTCTTTCAAAACGATGCTGATAGCGCCTCCGAATGCTATATGAGCTAAAGTGCTTCCGAGCTCTGGGTTGAGCCAGTCGAATGTGCTCGGAATGCTGGATTTTGAAAATTTTTGAGAGTATGTAAAAGCATGCATGCCGCGAGAATGCTTTGGAGTGCTCGAAAGCGACGCAAGTTTCGCTGAATTGGTGAATTTACACTCCGGGACTCAATTTACGTGTGTCGTAAACTTTCTTCGTGGAGTGACGTCAACAAGCTTAAGAGGGTATGTAAGACAAGCGCATTGATACTATCCGATAGTGTTGATACTGTCTGATTCCATAGTTGAAGCTGCCTGGTGTATAGATGAACGGAACGAACTATTGTCGCTTTGGGCAATTACATGAGAGATCTGTCTATAGCACAATTCGATGGTGTTCCTCGAAGCCGTTGAATAAGAAGTGCAGTATTCAGTGTCGCGTGCGTGTGTGTGATGCGGGGCTTCTATTGGGCAGAACTATTCATACGAGGAGCCATAATTTTATGGAACCGTGACTTTCCACGCCACTTGAGCTTACGTTATCTTATAGCATTGATTTCGCTCGAAAAAAGAAAACCGCGATAACGAAATATTTACGTTGGTTTACCTGGTATACGTATTTGATAAGAAAAAAAAGAAACATTCACAGACGACACTCAGAAAGCAGGCTGTGTTCGCATAGCTCTTGCGTTTAGAAAAATTTCAAATGATTCAGGGTATCATGCGCTCCACTACGAGAGAGTAGCGAACTACTCACTACTCGCTAGCTAACAAGGCAGAATAACATGGTAGAAACAGCGCAATTACTAATAGAGTCGGCGTTCTTTTCTTAGCGCTTGTTCCATTAACTTTTCTTTTGACATTACGTATTGCGTTATTTTGCTACAGTGCAGGTAAGACCCATTGTCGTTGTTTGCAATTACAATTTGGCTGTACTATTGCACACTTCAGAGAACGCTCCCTATTGTCTGTTCTCTCAATTTTTTTTCTTTCACGCAATTCTTTCTAGTAATATTTAGATCATGGTCTGTTGTACTATACATGACTTTAAATGTTACGCTCATGTACCTTTTACTCTATAAAAAAATGTGCATTTACATAAGTAAAGGGAAAAAAATAGGTATGTCGTGCTTAACCTTGTGAACGCTACAGGTACACACAGACTGTGACTGAAGTGCTGCGTGTCTTAAATTTCAGCAAGAAGCATATCGGAGGAATTCTCATCGACAGGGGACCTCAAAAGCAAAGAATTCGATGATTATCCGTCACCAAAAGAAAAAGATAAAGATGAAGGTACGTCGATGCTCCTTCGCAGTTTCTCATATTCTTGTTCATAATGATGGAGGCTGGCTCTCAGATGCTCCTTCGCAGTTTC
The DNA here is from genome assembly GCF_013339725.1 of Rhipicephalus microplus. Classification (NCBI taxonomy): domain Eukaryota; kingdom Metazoa; phylum Arthropoda; class Arachnida; order Ixodida; family Ixodidae; genus Rhipicephalus; species Rhipicephalus microplus. The sequence continues at coordinate 152,063,550 of NC_051171.1, read as the reverse complement.
TCATATTCTTGTTCATAATTTCCGGAGCCCTCCACTACGGCGTCTCTCATAATCATATGGTGGTTTTGGGACGGTAAACCCCACATATCAATCAATTGTTCACAATGATAGAAGCTGGCTCTTATTAGCATGTGCAGTTAAGCGTTGATTCATTATACTTACAAGTCTCAAAGCAAACGTGTTAATTCACCTGCGTTTTTTTTGTTTTTGAATTTCAGAAATAATCAAAGTATACGACGGTAATGCCTCCATGAAGAGAAGGATGTTTAGGACAATCACTGTATCACGCAATGCAACTAGGGAACAAATCATCGTAAGTACACCACCACTGACTTTGCGGTCAAAGCTCGCTCTCTATATCGGATGATGAAGAGCACGGAGTCTGCCATCGCAACCACGCTATCATAAACGGAGAGCTTGGACGTATCCGTAATTCAATAGGGTGTCTAAAGGCTGCGCGCGGCTCATTCCCGGGAGCTACAGAGCATGCGCAGACACGCATTAGATGAACATGCGCATTAGTGCTGGCTTACGTAGTTGCGTGGGAACAAATTAGGTGGAAACCTAGCCCACGTTTCCTGCTGCGTGGATGGTGACACCAAGTTCCTGGTGCTGAGCATTTTGAAATTCAATTTGCTCGCTTTTACCCTATAGCTTGCCTTAATACGTATATAATGTTCACGGGGTTGCGTCTACTCTGTGCTGCATCGTTTACTTTTACAGTCGCTAAGGGCGTGTACTAGCTGCGTGAACTGTATAGCCTGTAAAAATTCTGAGCATTAAACCCATCTATTTTTTTGTTCATGTCCATAGTTGATTCGCATTTGTTCTTCCAGGGTGCTGCATTGCGAGCATTCCATATATCTGGAGATCCAAAGCACTACTACATAACCGATGTGTACGGTACGTGACACCTCTCATTCACATAATGTGCTAATGGTCACCGTGTTGGTCTGTGGTCTGGTCACTGTGTTGCCGTGTAGGTCTCTCCGAAAAACTTTTGTCCCGATACGCAGGACTGTATACCTTGTCTTACGTCAAGTTGGCGACGTCAATGACGAGATAGCGCAATTGCACCACAATACGTCACCAAGTTCGTTACTTGTTGACATTGTCCATGTTTCTCGCATGAAACCCTATTTCTGTCACACTTCTCCGGACTCGCGCTGAGATGGGGCTCCAACGCCCCATTCAACGCCCGGGGGTCCTGTTACGGAGATGAAGTAAAGGAAGAGGAAGGAGACAAGCAGCTGACAGGCACGCTAGTGTGCCAATAAGCCATAGAGAAACAACATGACATAGCGTATCAATGGATACCAGGCCACTGAAGCATTGATGGAAACGACCGTGCAGATGAAGCAGCCCGAACTGCTCATGATGATGCCCCTTGTGTAGCTATACCATTATCAAGAACGGACGCCGCTGCAAGGCTTCGATCACTTGCACGAGAACTGACACTCGCTCAGTGGAATTCACCGGCATTCACCAACGTCCGCCTTCATAATTTGGACCCACACCTACAGCTCCGTCTTCCATCAGGAATAACCAGAGCAGAGGAGACACTTTTGTGCCGTCTGTGGATTGGGGTGGCCTTTACGAATGCTTATTCGTTTCGAATCGGAATGGCTATAAGCCTGACATGTGACAATTGTGGCTGCGCAGAGACTTTCTCCCATCTTCTCTGCGAGTGTCCCCGCTTCAGCGTGCCAAGAAAAGAACTGTCAAAAGCTTTAGATAGAATAGACAATCGCCAATTGTCGGAAGAAAGGGTATTAGGACACTGGCCGAGACCGTCCTCTGCACGCAAGGCATTGAGAGCGTTGTTGCGCTTTCTGCGGGCAAGTGGTCTTAGAGACAGACTGTAAACAGAGTCGTGGATCGTCTGATGACCTTCTCTCTCCTTTTTTTTACAACGTCTCTTCTCACTCATCCTTTATCCCCCTTACCCCCTTCCCCAGTACAGGGTAGCCAGCCGGTCTGAGAACTGGCTAACCTCCCTGTCCTTCCTCATTTATTCCTCCTCCTCCTCAATAAGCCATTGTGACTCTTGCCTATGGTTTTTCCTCAGTAAATGCATTTTGTATGGAAGTCATCAGCCCCGTAATAATATTGTGGACAATTAGCCGTATGTAGAGCGCACATTATATGAATAGATGAAAACTCATTGTCGGCTAGGCTGAAGCTACTCGCTCGTACAACCGCTATACGCCTTGTACTCGGCTAACATAGGGGTCTGTTGTTGATGTTGTTTTTCTTGTAATAACACTCTCCACCTTGCGTCATGCACAGCCAACCATTGTGTTTCAGACCCGAACGAGAAAGAACTGGGCGACTTCATGCCGGTGCAAAGCCTGACACGGAGGGAAGGGAAGCGGCCTGCCATTTTCCTCAGGTATCGACCTCCCAACCCGGACCAGGGATACGTCAAGGTCTTCCCCGGAAAGCTCAGGTGAGTCTGGAAATGGTGTTCAATCTGTTGCCAACACATTCCGGAGACTTCGGTTACACCGTTTCTCTATACGCCTTCACTGCCGCAAGGACACACAATTAACAGTAGCCTGGAACTCGTATAGCGCATTACGGGAAAGAAAAAAAGAAAATGGCCAAACGGACCGACGCAAGAGGACAGAGCGCTAATTTCCAATTGCGAATTGCATCGAGTATGTAGACTTGCGCAGGCATGCAAAAACACCCGAACGTAACGCCATGATTAGACGATGCCATTTCAACGTCACAGACCAAAGTTTCTCAGATTGTTCGCTTGAATAAAGAAGGACACTTCATGTTCAGATGGAGTAGACGAAGGGACGCTGATACTTCTGATGTATGCAATGCGCCTCTATTAATTCTCGGGCATTTCTGACGGGTGCTTTTTTGCCACTTCACATTGATCAAACAAGGACGAACATCCACGATTGTGGCAGTGAATTCCAATGCGTCCCTGCGTTGCTTTGTGCACATTGTAATGGCGTACTTTAGCTCACTCTGAAATTAGCGCTCTGTTCTCTTGTGTAGGTCTGCTCGGCCGTTTCTTCTTTACCGTAATGTCCTATGCCAGTTCAAGAACGACTAACCAACTCTCCCAATCTTCAACACTTGTAGGAGTAGCTCTAGCCCTTAGGCTACAACTATGGCACAGGACGATGTTGTTTGCAGAATGATGAACAGGCTTGTTGTTCGAAAACAAACCAACAAAAGATTGTGAGATTGTGAGAATTTAAAGTAATTGGAGAGAGCTGTAGTCATTGACTTATGTGTTTGGTAGCGGCACTCGCACGCCGGTGTTCACGTTCTCTGGTGTATTCTTGTGGTTACGATTGTGTTTCGTCACACTACCGACGGGATCCCAGGGGCTAGGGGCCACGGGATCCCAGATCCCAGGGGCCACGTAGGAAAAAGCACACGGTTGAGATATTCTCCGCCAGGTGGCGCAACAATTTCAGCTGCTCACGAGGAAAGTTGCTGCTCTTTAAAGAAACTCATTCAGTTCATTTTCATTATTATTATGACAATTATTTGGCCCTTCTTATAGGTAAATTAATACTTTATATTATATAGAATCCAACATAACTCTTAGCTTGAAACAGGGCCATATATTTCGCACCACTTTTATTTTTTTAATAGACTCCTTTTAAGAGTGAGGCTGTTTAGCTAACCGTTTCTTGCTCACGCCATACCAAAAAACTATCATCACCATGAACCGATTTGCCCCACAGAAATTGGATAATGTCCCTAGTCACCACTTCTACACTAGAAATAAAAGTATTATCGTCAAACAGGTACGTGCCACTGTGCGGCCTACCAGAAAACTATCGTTATCATAGATACTGACATTTACCCGTTCGTTTCACTCAGTCTTGCCTCGGGTCGAAGTACAATAGTGAAGCAGTGAGAGGTAGTTTTATGGCACCCACTCTTGATCTTCTGCAAATGATGATAGTGTTTTTTTTAAGTTGTTGGAAAGTAGTCTGGCCATTTATTGCTCCAATTTTCTTCTTTTAGGTCTGCGGACATTTACCGCGTGATTCCAGTGACAAGTGACACGAGTGTAGAAGAAATTATGATCCAGGCTCTCGAAAAATTTGGACTAGACTCTTCGGACATCAACAAGTTCAGGCTATCCGAAGTCACGCTAGACAAAGGATGTACGTATCAATCTTCGCTTTAAATAACCAGTTCGCTTGGGACTCAGCTTTGCAATTTGAACTTTTCTTTCGTTTTCTCCCGCAGCTGTTCATGAAAGAGTGATGGACAATCAAGAAGGTCCTTGGGTGTTGCTTAAAAATATTGCCAGAGTAAGTATCAGCTTAAGCACAAGATAATTTTTCATTATACTCGGAGATTACATATACAACAAGCTACAGCGTTTGCTAAACGACTCAAACGACTTAAATAGTGTCCTTGCAACTTAAAATATGTCGGTAATGTGGTAAGGGTTTAACTTAAACATCTTTAGTGTTTCTTCCTTTTTTTACGCATTTCTTTCGACCATTTCGGCCACATCTTATAAACCTAAACATAAGTGCATTCAGCGTCAAGAGTTTAAAGACCGCGAGACATAAAAATAAATGTTCAAGGTTACTTGCTGCGACAGGCAACCTTGAATTTAATGTTTATATCCAGCTACGCGCTAAGCACTGTGCAGTTCCACCGACTACATTGACGAAAGTAAAACTTTTCTTTAATGTAGTGGTCTCTTAAATTTTGGCGCCAGCTGCATGCGCATTCTTGCAGTCATTTTTTCTGCTCGGGGCAGGAAATATGGCAAACTGTTGGCATAAAAAAATTGCTTTATAGCAAATGAGTGCAGCGGTAATCCTGTTTTCATTCAAATATCGTGGTCATTACTGAATTAACTCATCATTCAAATTCTCATACTACAACCTCAATGGGTTCTCGTAATTTATTCGAGAGGATTTTTGAACTGTGGTTTAAACTTTCTAGCTGGAATCACGATTACTGCAACGTATTACTGCAACGATTACTGCAACGCTGGCACGTGTTTCATCCGCTCGTTCACTTTTTCCTATAGGAGTCAATACGGCAGAAAGACCTGACCAGGTTCTACCTCCAGCAAAAAGAGGATTGTTACAGCTCTAGCGTTGCCCTTTTCGTTGGAAACCTTCCACCAAATCTATCCCAGAGGCAGTACGAGAAAATTCTAGTAGACCTTTTAGGAAAACGTGAGTATCGCGCCTGGCTGCATGCGCCATTTTTTAATTAATTAAAGTTGCTACTAACAATGTAGTCTCACTACATGTCTTTTCTGAAGCTTTCGGAAAGCTCTGCGTAGCCTCTTATTTATATGGTGCCATTTTTTTTCTTGTAACCCTTTTTGAACAATTTCCATCAAAGTCGTGCAACCGACTTCGCTACTGCAATGATCAACTACAAAAATATCGCTTACAGATAAAAATCTGTAACTATGCTTAGGTGTTGAAATGTGCAATGTATCTTTTTTTTTCTTGTCAGTAGTGCTCCTATTCTCGATTTTCATGTTTCGCGAATCAGTTAAACACCTTTTAAAAGCCCATGCGTTTGTGGTAAAAAACAAACAAACTGGACAACCATTATCACATAGCTTTATTGTTTTCCTTCATAGTGACACTTCTATAAAATTGTTTACATTGACTGGGTACGTATTCACTGAACAGTAATCAAAGCAGTTGAATTGTGTAAACACAGTGCACCACCTGTTTTCTAACCAGCGTCTGTTCACTTCTTTTTTTTTTCTATCTTTCTCTGTACAGCTTATAAATTTAAGCAGATAGGTCCAATTTATTACGAGTACGGTTCCCTGATCATCACCTATGACAATGCTGACATAGCAGTGAAGGCTTTTTACATGCTGAGGGAGTCAAGCTTCGAAGACAAAAATCTCCTTGTCCTACTCCTGCCCAACACTATCCCTGAGATGATCCCCGAAGGTGTCAGGGTGAGTACCTATACTTTCATAGCAATGCACACATGTGTTGGAGGTTTTGCAGATGAGCTATCTATGCGACGTAGCTCTTGCGATTGTAACCTTTTTCCATTGTTACGATACCCTAGTAGGCAGTTCGTATAATCTAAGTTTATCTTTTTATATAACGTAGCAAGTGCGGCTGTACGATGTTGCGAGTTTATTAAAGCAGCGCCCTACTAGCAATTTTTCGTTTCTCTTTCCCTACCAGAATGCTTGTAACTTGACATGAGGCCGTACTACCTCGTGTGTAGCATTTTACTTACCTGTTTTTGTTTGTATCACGCATTTTAGATGTTCATGAGAATTGCTACACCTGTCTTTTCCCTATGTAACGCCCATTGCGTGCCCTGAGGGTAAATAAATAAAAAAAAATTAAGCGCGAACTATGCATGCATGACGTGCGTTATTGAAAGTTTCTTGTGGAGACCATAAGGAAGCACCAGACTGAAATCATTCTGACTAAAAATAAAAAGAAAGACTGGTTTTTACAGCCGTTGTATGTGCCCGTCGCGCTCAGCTCGTTTAAACTTCCTGATGCGAGATTTCTCACACTTTTTTTTGTTTTCTTTCAGCCGTTACTGGTATTCGTGAACGTGAAGAGTGGAGGATGCCAAGGCCTGGAACTCATCACATCTTTTCGTAAAATGTTGAACCCTTATCAAGTGTATGATTTGGAGAATAGTGGACCGTTACCTGGGTAAGTTATGTCTGCGAGGGTTGGCTGTATAGACCAGTACTTATCCGTTGATACAGTTTGATACAAAGGTTACTCGGTCGCTTGCTCAGACCAGTGTTTATAGATTCATACACTACCGCGCGAAGGTTACTGAATCAGTGCGGTGGTCATTCAGTAATCATTATATGTAGCGTGTTTTTGAATCACGAAATCATCAAGCGCGCTTGCGAAGTTATATGGCTGTATCGTAAAATGTCCTCTTCCTAATTTTTGCCTTACGAATGTTGTATTGATGCAACTTATTCCATGATTTTTAACATGTGTGGACATCTGATGAAGAACCCCTTTGAAGTTAAATTCAAATAAGTGGTTTCAGACTGTCGTAGACCAATTGTGTTTAAAGAGCCCAATTTTTTAAAAGATCTGGTCGATTACTTGAACGTCTGTCCTCGACAGCGTCACTCACTCGTAAAAACAACACACAACAATGTTAGAAATTTCGGCAGATGTTACCTAAACATCTCATAAACATCATCAGCATTTGTGTTATTCTGCGACGCCGGCTTTTAGTTTTTTTCTTTCGCTTGTGCTTGTGCCGAGCCCCTGCAAGGTCACGAAACATTGAATGAACAGTCAACCTCCGGAGTAATAAGCAAGTTTCTGTTTTTTGCGGTATATTTTTGCTCACGTTTCGGCATCTCTTTAACTTTAACGTAGGCTGGCATTGGCAAGACAGCAGATTGCTGCCATCTGTTTTCTACAGCTACATTTTCAGGAGGGTTGTACATGAATGATTTCGCTAATTGATTCCTTCACATAAATAACTTAAGCTCTTCCGCACTGATCTATCGCTGATGACACCTAGGCAGACTGCAACTGTATTATATCGTGAAACGTACGGTCTCCAGAGTACCTTACCAGTTACTGTAAACTTTTTTTTTTGAAAATTCGATTGGTTCTGGCATACTAGAAGTCCAGCACGTAAGATATTAGCTTTCAAGAATCGCAGATGGGTTCGTATGGTCTTCTTGGCTCATGAAGCACGAGGCCAAGGTTTTTTTTTTTTTTTTGTAAGAAGCTGATAAACACATCTACTCAAAAACGCACTCGAGAGTCTCGCGTTGTTGTTCGAAGCGGGGGCAGGAGCTGATAGATGGTACCATCCCATTTGCACTCCGCTCACATGGATGAATGAGTGTGTAAATACAACCCTGCAAGTAATTCGAGGGGCTTTATTATAAGAAACTATAAGAATTGACACTCATGATGACGGAGTTAGACAAGGAGAGCAGAAAGGTGGGTCTTAAAATTAATCTGCAGAAAACGAAAGTAATGTACAACAACCTCGGAAAAGAGCAGCCCTTCGAGATAGGTAATGGTGCACTTCAAGTTGTAAAAGACTATGTCTACTTAGGGCAGGTAATAACCGCGGAGCCGAACCAAGAGATCGAAGTAACTAGAAGAATAAGAATGGAGTGGAGCACATTTGGCAAGCACTCTCAAATTATGACAGGTAGATTGCCACTATCCCTCAAGAGGAAGGTATATAACAGCTGTATCTTGCCGGTACTTAGCTACGGAGCAGAAACCTGGAGACTCACAAAGAGGGTTCAGCTTAAGTTGAGGACGACGCAGCGAGCAATGGAAAGAAAAACGGTAGGTGTAACCTTGAGAGACAAGAAGAGAGCAGAGTGGATTAGGGAACAAACGGGGGTTACGGATATCATAGTTGAAATCAAGAAGAGAAAATGGACATGGGCCGGGCATGTAGCGCGTAGGCAGGATAACCTCTGGTCATTAAGGGCGACCAACTGGATTTCCAGAGAAGGCAAGCGAGTTAGGGGGAGACACTAGGTTAGGTGGGCAGATGAGATTAAGAAGCTTGCGGGTATAAATTGGCAGCAGCAAGCACAGGACCGGGTTAACTAGCAGTACATGGAGAGGCCTTTGTCGTGCAGTGGACGTAGTCAGGCTGATGATGAGGACTATAGAGACCACGTGACGATCGCAGGCTGTACGTGTTTCGGCACGTGCGCGACTACAAGATCCTGGTGTGCGGCGGCGACGGCACCGTCGGCTGGGTGCTCCAGTGCCTGGACAACGTCGGCCAGGACTCCGAGTGCCAGTCTCCGCCGTGCGCCATCGTGCCGCTGGGCACGGGCAACGACCTGGCGCGAGTGCTGCGCTGGGGACCCGGCTACACCGGTGGCGAGGACCCCCTCACTCTGCTCAAGGACGTCATCGACGCCGAGGAGATTCCGCTTGGACAGGTGGACGGTGGTCTTCCACTCGGATGAAAAGCCGGAGGAGAAGCCCGGCTCACTCACAAACAGCTCGGGCTCCACGTCCGAGGACAACACGGCCATATTCGTCATGAACAACTACTTCGGCATCGGCATCGACGCAGACCTTTGCCTCGACTTCCACAACGCTCGGGAAGAGAACCCCAACAAGTTCAACAGCAGGTGAGTCTCTCTTGTTGTGGTTGTTTTCCTATTGTTAGTGGCGCATACCCACTGTGGGGGATGGGCCAAGAATCGAGTGGTTTCAACATTTACTGTTCATATTTGGAATGATGGAGGTTTAACAGAAAGATTGCCGATAGTCTAGGAAAGTGTGGTGCTAAATGTAATGCATACAAATATTTACATAAACGAATTTATTCTCAGAAAAGAGCAATAATCAGATTTTATACGTATATAATTATGTGAACCTGTTAGGATAATGAAACTGGTTAATTAGTCAACCTATTAGTTTCATCAATATAGTCCCGGATGGCCGCGCATACTATCGCATTAGAGAAACCAGAAATGGAAGCTCCAAAAGACAAAATGACAGGCAGAGATAAGTGCATACCAATACCACGCAGAAGTATTTCTAATAGGGTTTTTCGTAATGTGTTAAACCGCCTGCAGGTCAAAAAGAAATGGTCTATTGTTTCCAGTTCATCACAGAATGCACACAGTGGCGAAGGTGCCTGAGCAGACCTCTGTTTCATGTCGAACCAGCTGTTGAGATGGCGCTTTATGCGTGCTCGAAAATCACCAGGAAAGGTGCGGGAAAAGCTCGAACGCGCTTGTGCCCATGCGCTTCCTAGGTGAACGTGTCTTTTTGCGCACATCCCCAAGGAGGGCCACGGAATAGGATAAGGTTCATAAAGACACGTCAACAACGCAGAGTACGGGGAATGATACGGTTCACAAACATACATGCACAATGGATTATGGGGAGGAAGGGTAAGTGTCACAACACGTCCACAAGGATGGACGCGACAAAAGGAAAGGTTCGCGAAGACACGTCCACAAGGAACGATATGGGGACAAGCGCAAATGCGTTAGTCCCCGTGCCTTCCCCTGTGAACCTGCATTTTTTTCGCGCAAACTTTTTATATCAAGTCTCTAATGCAAAATAACAACAACGCCGACCAAGGTGAAATACACAAAACTTAAAAAGACGTTTTGGCTCCCCACACGGGAGCCTTGTTCACAGTGCTCCCGTGTGGGGAGCCGAAACGTCTTTTTAAGTTTTGTGTATTTCACCTTGGTCGGCGTTTTTGTTATTTTGCATTATGTTTGTCCCCGACCAGACGGGATTCCGTCGGACTCTTGACTATATCGAGTCTCTGTTCGATATGTCCACGGCCTATTAGCTATCACCTAGTCCTTCTCTTCAGCTACTGAATACTGCTTAACGTAAATCTTCAACTATTTTGCAGACTTCACAACAAGGGCGTGTATGTGAAGATGGGTCTCCGCAAAATGGTGAGCAGGAAGACCTGGAAGGATCTGCACAAAGAAATCCGTCTTGAGGTGGACGGAAAAGTGATCGACCTGCCCCCTGTAGAGGGTATCATTATTCTCAACATTCTCAGGTACGTGTACCTGCGGCGGTCCACTACTTGAAGAATTTCGTGTTATAGCTAATTTAAAATTAAAATATTACGTACGATTCGAGCAAAGATTTTTAAAAACATTTTTGTAATATAAAAGTAGGCGAAACGTGATGATTTAGCTTAGTGATATTTTTTTTTTACCTAGCTGCTGTCTGAGCGCTTTGACAAGCTTTGTCGGAAATACAGCTAAAGTAGTTTGAATGAGTGAGCACGATATGTTTGAAATGATTGCTCAGAAAAACTGAGGTTGACAAGAAACTGTTGAACCATATGACACAGTTTTCCACTGTTCCAAGGGTTAACATCCGCATGTTACTGGTTTGTTTAACCATTTAACCTAGAAATCATTTTCATAGAATTCCACTGATAGTTTCAGATTACTCGGCATGAACTTTTCAGCTGATGCCTCAATAGCACGCTCTTTGACAAATATTAGTAGCAATCACGTCTATCGATCTCGTGATTAGATTTTGCAAATGTAGAAACAAAACGTTTTTTTTTTTGGTGCCTCGTTTGCGTCGAAGTGATGTCAACTAAGCTCTTGGCTTGTTTCTTGTAATCGGACTCTATATATTACAATCTAATATTTTAGCTACGCTTTTCCGTGTTTTTCTTTTCTTTTTTCTCTTTTTGGCGCAATAGACTCTACATAATGCACCGCTACGTAAGCCTGTAAGAACTACGTTTATATCAGTTGCTTCCTTTCTCCACATTTACGCTATAGCTATCGTGCTTATGTCAATTGCTGGCCAGTTGAAAATGGTGGCGATGATTTTTGTCACAATATTCATTTTAACTGGTTGGCGACTCGTAACCATCTGACCATTTCGTTACGTATTGCGATAGCAATTTTATCGGCATTCCCGGCGCAATCATGCCGTCGCCGTGAGGTATACCGTATACAGGCCAAGTGCGATAGCATGAACCCACACCTCCGTTATTCTACGTGCGAGTGAAATCGTACGGGCGAGAGCAGCCTATGAGCAATTTGTCGCTATCCCTGTTTTGCCCCTGATGTGAACCTAACTCTCTTACTTCAGTTATCACCGTCTATGGCGCCCCGACCATCTAATAACTTCCTTCTTCGTAGAGCTTCTTTGTTCACGCTGCACGGCTATGTACACGTTAAACGATTGCCTAAACGCCGAGTGTCCTCTCGTGTGGTCGCAGTTGGGGTTCCGGTGCTAACCCCTGGGGGCCCGAGAAGGAGGACATGTTCTCGAAACCGACGCATTACGACGGTATGCTCGAGATCGTCGGCGTCACTGGCGTCGTCCACATGGGCCAGATTCAGAGCGGGCTGCGCAGCGCCATCCGCATCGCGCAGGGGGGCCACGTGAGTTATACTATACTTGCACGCTATTTGTTTGTCTATGCGCCACAATGGCGGCCGTTGACGGTTGGTAACCAATCAGCGGTGTCGTGCGCACCGGTTCACTACTTGGTTGAGCGCTGTCGTTGTTGAGATACCTGTCGGCCTGTTCAAGTTGCAATCCAGTCACAGCGGACGCGTTCAAACATGATCTTGTCATTTTACGCTTTCAATCGTCCATTAGTTGCTGTTGAATGATACGTACTTAGATGTGACAAATTCGTGGCTCGGAATTCGTAGCAGGAAGAAAAAAAAACAAGCAGACGAAAAAGCAACGAGACAGATTTGGGGCAAAACAAGCAATTCAATTTTCGGTTCATTTAGCCATTGAATGAGTCGCATTCGGTGCGGCTTTACATCTGCATTGCAAGAGCGAATCGGAGAATTCTTACCTAAATGTTCAAAGTAGAAGCACAAGTGCAAGCTTGCGGCACTGCTAAGTTTGTCCTCAGCAGACGTTATGCATACAGTTATCAGCGTTCGGTGTTTATTATCGGCGTTTGGCATGCTGTACACAATCTTGTGATAATTTTACTCATAGCAACGTTCTATTTTGCGCGCATGCGCGAACATGCGTAAGATCTGGGCAAAGAACAGAAAATCAACAAATCGAGTTGCGTTTAAGAAGTCGTCTTTTTCTCATAATACGTCTTTCTGCGGAGAAGAGAACGTTACGAGTAAGTTTCCCGATGAGATTTACTTTCGCGTAACTCATGTGACTTGTCCACACGGCATCATGTCAAATGACGGGCCATTATATTGTCTTTAAAGAATGATCGTAATCTACCACGTGTGTGCGTCCTTTATTTAGTTCTGCGATACCATTATATCTTGAGTTTTGAGGGGCACGTGTGTAAACGCGTGTCATGCCATTCGTGGCACGATGTTATCGACCAGATAGAGAAAGCAAGCAGCGGAACACTTAGACGAATAATATTTTGTGGACAAGTCAAGTGGTCATTTTATTTACTTTTTTCCCCCCCTTTTTTATCCGCTTACGCCCGCTGCTCGGGCAGTGCATTTCCACTGTCGGCGCACTCGATCATTGAACGCGGGACGCTTTAGCTGATAGCCCTGTTTCTCTGCCGTCTCGACTTTTCAGTTGCGGATACGGCTAAACACGGAAATGCCTGTTCAAGTAGACGGTGAGCCTTGGATTCAGGGGCCCGGCGAAGTCGTCGTGCTCCGATCGGCCTTGAAGGTAAGCTTCGTGCTGCAAGTGCTACGCACATTCAGGCCGAGAGTGTTCCACGGAGACGTGCTAGAGAGCGCTCAATGTTCTTCGAAGCTTTCGCAAAGCCCAGAACGGTATATAGCTTGGGCTTGTTGGTACCTAAGGTGAGTTGAATAGCGCACACACGGGAACGGAGTTCGTAAGATGCGTTGATCGTGCAGTGTATCGGATCCTATCCAAAGTTGGACATTAAGCCAGTCCGCTAAATTCCCAAACGATCGTTTTAGAGAGCACCATGGCAATGTCAGAAAACACAAATACGATCCTTTAGATGTGCACTGCGGCACATGTGGTTGTCAGCCTTATAGTTTGACAAAGTTCACGTGATTGCCAAGAGCAACGAGAATGAATTTCGTCAGATTATCACACTCGGAGTGGTTGAGCGGTTAGGCACACGGCGTGTCAACGAGCCTTCTGTTAATTTATCTGAAAAAAACAAAATAACTTGCGTTTCTTCATGCCGATTTCAGATAGTTTGCAGTCATGCCTATGTGACGAGCGTAATCGCCTCACCCAGTTTTGTACATTAGTATTTATCAGTGGCGGGAAAGAAACTTTTGTTGAGAGCTAGCGCTATTGCCGTGTAGCTTACTGAATCCCTGTCTAACTGCGTGCTATTATACTCGCGTTCTACAAAGCAATCGCTTAAGAACATTCCGCCGCTGTGGCACAGTGGCTACGGCTGTCGGCTGCTGACCCGGAAGTCGCGGATTCAATCCCGGTCCCGGATTCGATCCCGGTCCCGGAGTTCACATTGATTCGGTGAAGGAGAAGCGCTAAAGGCCCGTGTACTTCTCGGTGCACTTTGAGGAGCACCAGATGGCCGAAATTCCCGCAGCAGCCCTTCTCTGCGGAGTGCCTCATAATTGCGTCGTGCTCTTGGCGCCTAAAACCCCAGAAAAAAAAATTATTACATTAGAACATACCAAAACACGGGAACACAAGACCTTCGTTGATAACCTTCTATCAGTAATGAAACAAAAACAAACAAACTTGTCGATTGAAAACAAACGATATCCCATTGGAAGCTCTGCCAAATTAGGCCTCACTATTTGCCGAAGCGGCGGTTTTGTCTCAACTGCGCATGCTTACGCGGCACCGCATATTTAGATATATTTGGGGCTGTTGTACGTGCAAAAAAAAAAAAAAAAACGACGATACGATTGTAATGCATGCCGAAGCGGAAGGCTTCGGATATTTCGACCATCTGTTGTTCTTTACACATGCACTGACATAGCAGTGCACATGTCGCCTCCGTAGGAATGCTACCGCCAATGCGGGCATCGAACCCACGACTTTCGAGTCGCCAGCCGAGCACTATAACCACTGTACCACCGAGGAGCATACGCAAATTCAGTTGTAAAACACGCCAGCTAAATGTGGACGCTCTAAATAATCTTTAAAAAAATAATCCAAGACATTCGTCTTTACTTATAACTGTACGGGAAGCCGTGGAACACTCTCGCGGGGATCAGTATTGCCGAGCATTTTTTTTTCTACCACACTTTCTCACTATAGGGTTGGTGTACGTATGAACAGCATGCCGACTTAGTCATACACTGCGGCTGACAGTGATTCCAAAGTGGTTTGGCACGCTGTTAAAACATTGCACTGTAGAACTGCTTTGCTACAGCCAATGACTTCTCTGGTATGGTAACTATAAAGTTAAGCAACACCAACCAATGGTAGAGTCGGTGCTTTACTTGCAAGTGCTCGTTTTTGTGTTTGTGCTAATCAAAAAGAAGTTGCTGCAGATTAGAAAGGAAAGATGAGGATTCAGAGTTTTGACACAGCTGTCGCTGATTAACATTTTTTTTGTTGGTTTCGTTCGATGCGTTATTCGAATGGTTGATTCAGTCCTTGCCTGCCTTGCACATCCTCTGTATGCTTCCCTGAGAAACACAGTGAGCATGTGTCGTGAATGTTCCCGAAGTCAATTTGTCCCTCAGTTTTCTTCTCATTCAGTATGTTTCTCTTTAATTTTTTACTATTAGCTACACACACACACACACCACTCCAAGGTACCAGAACCAGTGCGAACGTTTTTCTTTCTCCAGTCTTGCTAAACATGGCAGCCAGTGCGCATAACGACACATTAACAATGCGCGCGAATTGAGGTTCAAGCAATTCAATTTAGCAACTGCGGTTCCCGTAATTGGTCGACTTGCTCATTGCGGCAGCTCAGCATAACACGTAAAGAAAATGGCGACCGAGCTGAAGTTGCGTTAACCCAAAATGTCTGCGGCAGTTGTCGCTAAATAGCCTGCTAAGTGTTTGGAATATGCCAAAGCCATACTTCGCATTGCTTATGCACTAGCCTTAACTGCTAGCGGCTAACTGTCTGTAAATTATAATGCGTCCGGGCTACTGCCAAACATCCCAGGGCTTGCCGCTCACGAAATTTCGCATCTGTGTGCTCGCCTCAATTTAGATTTTCGTGTAGACGGTTTTGCACTGTAGATACGCAGACAGCCATTTGGACGCGAAAATCGTCAGTCTCCTTGCTGTGCCCGCAATATTTTGAGTGTTATAGTTCCTTAGTTTCAAGGATAGCACTGAACAAAGCCATGACGGTTAGATTTCGTGATTTCACTCTTGAGTTTCGTACAGAACACGCTTCTTGAACAGCACCCGAGAGTGACAAAGTCAGTCTGTATTTGCAAGGCAGGCGTAGATAACATCAGCATCCCGAAATTCACAGATCTCTCTGCAGTATATGCCGGGTAGAATCGAAGCGAGATTACAATTTTTGGTACTTTTAAAAATCTTGCTTTTTGTTCTGCTTGATTCTGTGCCACGAATGTATGTATAGCTGAAGCACTCGCACACTTTTTTTTGCTTGCCGCCAAGGGACCGTTACTCGGAACCCTTTCACTCACTTTTCTTTCCCTCCCCCTTTTCTTCTCCCCACCCGCTTCTCTTCCTCACCTCCTTGTTTCACGCTACGTCGGCTCACCGTTCCGTTCCAACCCCACCGTTTCTCGCCCCCACCCCAATTCTATCTTCCTCGTCTCTTCGTTACACCGTCTACGCTGCGTCGGATTCGAACCTGCGAACCAAACAAATACACGTTATCGTGCGCTTCACATCACACAAAAAATACAACGACGATGAATCGGCTCGAACGCGCTCGCCACGACGCAAAAAAACTCAACAAAAAAAAACACACATGATACTTTAAATGTCGAACGCAACACACGCGTGAATTGCGGCGTAAACGCCGTCCAGGCCACCATGCTCAGGAAAAGCAAGATGAAGCGACGCAACACGGAGCCCATGCTGGCCTCGTCGAGCGGCGAGAAGTCCTCCGAAGACTGACGAGGCGGGCAGCGGCCCTCGGCACAAGACGACGACGACGGCGTCATCAGCGGCGGTAGCCACCACCGACGCCGGAGCGGCGACGAGCGCCGCGCTGCAGCCGCCGGCGCAGCATCAGAGTCAGTGGGGGCGATCGCGCCGTGGTGGCGGAGAAGCCAGCGGCCGGAGGCGCCGGCGCGACGCGAACCCGGTCGCTCACGGCGTGGTGCTGGCGTTCTTGCACGCCTGCTGTTGCGGCGCCGCATACCTGCTCGACCGAGAGGACAGCTACACGCGCGACGACGGCTGACTGGCCGCCGGACTCTTCGCACGAATTTTCTCTCTCTCCTCTCTGTATGGGGAGGAGGGAGAGGGGGCGGCCGAGGTTGTGAAGGGACGGGAACCCGCTGACGCCGTATCGCCGCCGCCGATTGAAAAAAAAAAAAAAAATAACTGGCCCATGTCGAGCTCCTGTCGATGCTGCTTCGCTTTGACCCCCTCTTGCGCGCCGGGACGGACCGTGCGCATTTCCGTCGCTGAGAGCTCGCCACGTGAGACGAAGAGACGCCGCCGCTCACACATGTCACTCTCTCTCTCTTTCCTTGAAATCCGAACACGTCTCGGTCTTATTTGTACGACGACGATTTCAGTCTTGTCGAGCAAACCCCTCGCCACGCAGCCTCACTCTCGGGACGAGGACAAACGCAGGGCTTGCTGGAACCCGTCTCGGTTTCTTGTACAGGCCGCACGAGCGCCTTCTTTCTCTCGGCCACTGAAACAAACCCCCACGGTTTTGCACTGACGACCCACTTGTCTAAGGCTGCGCCATCCCCTCCCTTCCAGCGTGGAGAGGGGAAGGTGTGCGCGCTTTGTTGTTCTTTAGGGCGGCGCGGCGCAATATGTGTGTGACTGCGTAGCGCGTGTGCCTGTGTGTGTGTATGCGAGTGCGGGTGAACGCTGCGCAGCCGGCGTAGCACGTCTCTGTGGCGTCGACACATTTTAGGCTTGTTCCTATTACGGCGCGACCGGCCTCGGTCGCTTTGTAGGCTGCACCCCGCCATCCCTCTAAAAGGTCACCGCAACGAACAAGTTGGGCACTGCGACTTTGACCCTCGTTTGGTTCCATTTCTGTTACTTAGCCGCGCTGATTGTAGAACCAGTATTGCCCACTCTGACGCGCAGTAAGTGTAACGTTCACGAAATTTTCGACACATTTAGACGAGGTTCTTGCTGTCTCAGTTGATCTTCGGGCACACTCCGATAATTTTGAAAGAAAACGGTCCAGGATGGGTTGAAAGAATTGCCGGAATACAGCGCCATAAATTGAAAGTCTTTTCATTCGTTCCGGCTGGCTGATGGCAGTCGTGCAAGTGCTAAACGTGGAATGTCGGGAAGAGTACAGTGTAGCTCTTGAAACTGCTCACTTTAGATGGCCCCGGCGCTTCTAGGAGGCATGTTCCAAATGAACACCTCTAAAGACACACGTTTCCTCAGGTGCTAAGATACAAGTGAGTGGCGCTTGGTGTGTGAACGATCCTTGCCGTTGCATCAGTCTCGCTTGTATAAAGAAGTCGCGAGAACCTAAAACTTGCGGTGCAATGGTCAAGCCAGCCTTTTTCACTCGCTTTTTTTTTTTCTGGACATCTTTTCTTTTTTCTCTTCTGGCTCCTCATCTTAATTTGGCTGGAGAAAGCGCGACGTACCGATCCTAAGCGCGGGTTTCCCAGCGTCCAAATCCTCGACCAACCCTTATAATCTCCGATTAATCTGCACACTGAATTATCTGTTCACTGCATTCCTTTTTTTTTTTACCAGAACGCCAAGTAGCAGTTATTATTTCGAGATTCTTTATCTCGCTGGTTGCTCCCGCGCGTTTGAAGAGAGTCGACTAATTGCCGAATAAGGCAAAATGAAGTACAAGGAAGTCGTAATAGAAGCGTAGAAAAAGAAAGGACAAACGAACACGTTTCATTTTTGTTATCATTTTTCCAGCATGTCGCAAAGCTGTCTTATAGTTAGCGGGTAGGCGACTGGAGTTTATGGATTCTACGTGGCGTAGCGTCGTGAATGCGCTGTTCAGTGACAAGAGCATAGTAGCCTTCCGATGAGTTTTGCGATACAATAGTTTATGAAAACTACAAGGTTGTACAACACTTGAGTACCCCCCACTCGTTACATATTGCCGGTGACGAATCCCGTTGATTGTCGTCGCGAGCGGTCGAACTGCCAGGCTCTGTGAAGTACTGGTTGGCACGATCGTGGCCTCGGAGATGAGTTCCGCTAGAGCATTGTTCGCGCTGCCGGAGCTGATCTCGAAGGCCACGGCGCGACGCTCGTACTAAGCTTCCGCACCCCGGGGCACGTGTTTAAGTGTCCTGGTTTCCCGGCTCGAGAAACTGCTAGTTTCATCGTACTACACCTTTTTTTTTTTTTTAAATTCGTTTCGAACGACTGGCACTGTAGTTGAATTCCTAGCGACGCTAGTATTAGTTGCGTACCTAGTATAGGAGGTAGACGTACCTTTGCATTCGGGGCGTTTCCAGCTACTGCGCTAGATACTAGTTTTTGATAGGACTGAATTTTATGTAAGCTGTTGCGTCGTTATAAACGAAAAGTTTCAATGAACGCTAAGCTTCCTTTCAAACCGAAACCAACACTATAGATTACTGTTATAATTAGCCACATGTAGCGCAGAGAAGCAATACCCTCAGCTTACAGCCGAGTGCATTGACTCTAAGAACACACACCGACTCCTTCACAGCATGGCGAAAGAAAGATACTCTCGGGGCCAGCATTGTGAATTAAAGAAAGAAAGGACAACTGAGATGTCCCATTATGCTCTCAGTTGCCGCATGAACAAATCCAATGAAGTGCACGTTTATTCCAACGAGATTACGTACAGGAGCGCCCTGTATGCAGAGTCTATAGAATAAGATAGAGGGGGGTAAAAAAGGAGAGCAGTATGAAATGCATCGTATCCATATAAAAATAAATGAAGGAATTACACGAGGAGATGACTCTCTGCGAACAGATGTTTTACACGGTAGCCACTCGACACACTCACACACGAGCCTTGAGTTTTTTTTTTTTTTTTTTTTCAGGTGCTGCGTCAGTGTAACATTCTCTCGTGCGCTCATCCATAGCGGATTTCGAGCTCTGAGCTTGTACATTGCACGTACCCTCTCGATTGATTTAGAGCGTATGACGTGGCTCTATTTTTCTTTTGAAATTGCGCGTACCCCAGGAGGTGTAGCTGTTTGCGAAGTGCGGTCTTTCGTACAGGTATTATTTTTCTCGTGTCATCAACGCATACGCGCCGTTAATTTAGTGCGGCTTAGGAAGTGTGTCTGTAGAGCGAGTGAATGAATTAAAAAAAAAACGGCGTGGTCTGCATAGACTGTATAGACTTGTGAAGACACGTTCTTATTCAACCTTTATTCTTTTTTTTGTCATAGGAATACGTTAATAATAGATTATGCAAACACATGCGAGTGCTAACATTTGTTCGTGTATTAACGAGTGTGGCGAAAATATTAACGGTCATCTTGACTTGCAAATAAAACAAAAAGGGGGGCTTTCTTGTCTGAAAAAAGTCTTTCGAGTAGTTTTGAATGAGCCGTGCGTAATAACGCACCCTCGTTAACTACGCTTTACTTCTATACTTTTTTTTTTCTGCGGATTGTTGGCACTTTTTTTTTGTAACAGAAGTTTAGTTTAGCGTTTCTGCAGTAAACAGTTCTGTTAGTGTCATTGTTTCCTTTTTAATGTTGATACCAATGAGCGTTATCCAATAGGACAGCTATAGTCATAAGAAGTAGCTTATTTGCGACGGTAACCGTGCAGTTTTCAGAGATGTTAATATAATAAATGCCGCGCCATACGTTGCTTTAAACGCTTCAAAACGCTCGCACACTATTGTAAGGCGACTACGCTTGCCTTTTGTAATATTTATGCCGAATGATCGAGAATGAAGAAAATCGTGAACGAGATCCAGGAAATTGTTCAGAACTAATGAATTCTATATTTAGTGCTTCCGCATCGGAATTCCTTGTGTACCTATGCGCACTAACTCTGTTTGAAACCCTGAATAAGTTATTTTTTTTTTCAGTCACCGTCATAAAAAGTCTCGCTGTTCGCATTGACCTGCCTCCGTTAAATTCTCACCCTTTTACGGTTAACTCAGTCTAACTCGACAGCCCATACGATAACTGCTAAACATGTGCCTAGAGGTATAGGCCATCATCCGTGGATATGTGAACTCTCAGCAAAATCAAAATTTCCCCGAACTATTAATTGCTAATGAGCAAGACTGTGACGTCGGCTTAACTTATAGAGAGATACCCCTCGTTTCCAATCAATCGCATTGAGAAAGCACTGAGATAATACTACTGCAAAAAGAAGCACTCGTTATTGGTTTCTGCGGCAGTTTTTCAATTGTGGGACTTGGTAACTAAAACGTAGTGAGCTAGAGTATTTTTTTTTTTCAAGCTCTGCTTGTGCCTGTTGGTTATTCGTAGATCTGAAACGCAAAGCGTTCAATAGGTTCGTGGTTTTTCTCAACTCACACTTTTTTGAAGTCACGAAAGTCATGTTAACCGTGTTGGTTTAGTCGGGCGTTTGGTTTTTATTCACTGGTGGCACATACGTACCTTGGGGGATCGGCAATGCATCGGTGGAGTTAGAAGAAAGTAGTTATTAATTCCGACTAAAAGGGAATGCCTACATACTAATTCATACTACACACCAATTGGTATACGAGTTCTTCGTTTTTTTACGAGGTTCCGCGAGTACTAAAGTGCCACGGAATCGAAAATGACAAGATTGAAGTAACAAACTATTTGGAAACTGCGATGCAAATTAAGGCATTTTTTTCTTGTTTCTCAAAGATAAATTAGGACAGCGTACATTTTGCCGGACGAGAACAGGAAAATTCGTGACACGTAGACGTTTTTTTTCGGCCTTTCGTAAAAGTGGTGCCTAAGAAAAAAAAAAGATTGAGTATGATGGCAAAATAATGCATTATCCCCACAGAGGGCGCTTGATTAAAATAAATAAGCGGTGTTTTTGAATTTAATGTGGTATTCTGAACACATCACTTTTAGTCGGGCACGTGGAACTTCAGGATTCGTTTTAATGGACTTTATGCACACCAGCATGAACACGTTGCTTCGGCGTGTTTTTCCGTGTCGGATCCCCGTCGAATTAGCTTCTGGTATTGCACTCGGCTACAAGAGTTTTTTTTTTTTTCTTTAAGGAATGTTTAAGTGCCTCTTCTACTTCTGTACTTTTTGACCAGAATATTTTTTCAAAAGTCGCGTTGCATGGCGCTTAGCTTCTTTCTGTCTCAAGACTAGAATTGCCCCTCACACAACCACGTGACAATATTCGCAAATGCTGCGTGCCGTGCTGTTACATAATCTTGATTCACGGTACGGATTTACCGTACTACGTACATGCGCTAAGCCATCTTGCAAGAAAGAAAGAAGGAGACATCACGAGACTAGGCAGGAACTAAATCTCCTTACTTGAGACGACAGTCAAGACCGACCCACTTATGGAGCTCAAACGGCGATGCACTTACATATAGTTCTGCAGATGTTTCGGATACAACTGCTCCGCTGGAAACTGCTCTTTCACGATAACGCTTTTCTTTTCCGCGTTAGTACTCTCCAGCCGAGAACATCACGTGTGCATGCCTTTCACGCGTAGCGGCAGTGTGCCCGATCGAGTGTGGCGGCCATTTTGTTCTTTAATTTACCTTCCCCTCTCTAATCTCTCTATCTGCATGCATGCGCGCGTGTGTCTGTTGGTGTGTGTGTGCGAGCTACAATGGCGTGCGTGTGTATATCACCCTAACGAAGGGCCTGTAAATAGCAGTCTATACATAAAAAAAAAAAAACACTACCTATTTGTATAGCTAGGGTGTTTTCTTATCTATATCGAGTTTGGATCTTGTGCACCTGACAAAGACGATTAAGAAACTGTGACGGCGACGCGGGAAAGAAATGAAAAGAATTGAGAGAGAGAGAGAAAAAAAAATATGTCGCTCGCCGAGCCACCTACATCATTCCTTTTTGACTCTAGGTTTATATGCTTTGTAGAGTCTCTTTCCATAGTCTCGCCAGGCGTCACGTCATAGGCAGTCATGTGCAATGCACAATGTGAATATATTATACTTAATAATTGTTGTTCCGACGGATAATGCAGATGACACGATTGTACCGCGCTGTGGAGAGAGAGTAAGGAAGAAACCAGTGACGTCACGCGCAGAGGCAGTCAGTCTTTGTGGTTTAATAGCTCTCTTCAACGACGACGGTGGTTGCATTTTTTTTTTTTTTTTGATGCCAGGTTCTTCTAGCGCGAACCTCAGACGCGGAAGGGAAGATTTTAAAACGAAAAGGTACGAAGTACAGCTCTTCACGCCGTAGGCATTACTACATACATTAACTGCAGTTAAAAAAAAAAAACGCGATCAATGACAGGCAAGTAGCTATGTTTTCAAAGCGAGGCCTCTGTAGCGCCGGTCCATCCTGGATGACGCACTACTAATGGAAAAAAAAAAAAAAAAATCCCGGCGTACATAAGACTATGTTTCGGTGCGAATTGTATAGTATGTGTTTTTTCTTCCGAATTTTGTTATATATTTTTTTCTTTTTCATGCTCGAGTGTTCATACGAAGGTTCTACTTGTAGTGTGCGTAAAGAGGGATTTTGGTTGCTATCTTCTCGAATAAAGAGAGAACAAAAAAAAAAGTTTAAAGCTCTGCAGATGTATACGTTATACGTGTCGTCGTTTCTTATCCCCCGTATTCACAAACGCTCCTCGACTCGACTTTCACCCTTCACTTGACAGAGTTGAGCACTGCGCCGCTGCTCGGCTGAAAATGACGCTTCGCTACTCAAGAATAGCAGCAAATTATCACTGATATGCAGTGACTTGCCCTGCCTAAAGATGGCGCTCCCATCGGCTCTCTCAAGTGAAGGTGGAGCGTTGAGTGAAGGGTCGTTCTAGAATACGGGGGTTAGCGTGCCTGCCTGCGTGTCTGTGCTCGTCCGCGAAAGTGCCTTCGAGCCGCGAAGCTTCGGTATCGCGCGAAGGCACGCGTCGCGTTTGTTAGTAAACTGCATAGACCTGCCCCGTGTTTGTACACAGGGGTGGGCGCCGCCGACACACTGAGGCGCTCGTAGCAGGCTCCGCCCAGCCCAAAGCGTGCCATCACCCTCTATAATCACCTGACAACTGCCGCAGCAGCTGCAAGGCTGTACCTCCGAGCACAGCGCATCGGGGAGCTTCGGGCTGGACGGAGCCTACGCGTCGCTACAAGCGCCTCACTATGTCGACGGCGCCAACGGCCTCGAGGACATACCGTGGCGCCACCTACGTGATGACGTCACTCATAAGATGCCGGGTTGTGTTGTCTGCTAGAACACCGCATTTCCTGCGCTTTTGCTGTGGACGCCGTGCGCGCTTCCCTTTGTTTTGAAGCTCAGTGCTCAAAAAAAAAAAAAAAAAACGGTAAGACCTGATAATACGGGCAAGCAGACTACGAATCGGTGCACCCGGTGGCACTCTAGTGTCTCGTTTGCATCGTAAAATCGCGACTAAGAACCGGTGCAACCACGATGGACGATGCAAGTGGTGTCGCGAGAGCAAAACTGCCGTATTCCACAACTACTAACGCAGCAAGGCGAGCTCGCGCATCCTATCCGTGACGTCAAAACGATCGCAGCGCTGGCCTCTCTAGTGGAGGCCCTCGCGGCCAATAGTCGGTTAGAACTTTACACGTCTGCGGCACTTCCTCCTCGAAAGGTGGATGCGCACGAGCCTGGCTCAACGGGCGTGGATTTCAAACTGACGTTGGGTGGTCGGTGGCCCCTCCTCGGAGAGCTATATGCCGAGTCACGGCCGGGCTAGAGGAGCGACATGCGCGCACTCTGCTCCAGTCTGGCCGTGGCCGAGCGGCTTTAGTCGCAGAGACTTTCGACGGCCCAACTTTGGTCATTCAGGCGGGGCCTCTGTCGACTTCTTCAATTGTATCTGGCTATAGACAACTGAGTAGGGAGGCGAAGTTGAAGCCACTTATACC
Organism: Rhipicephalus microplus; assembly: GCF_013339725.1. Classification (NCBI taxonomy): domain Eukaryota; kingdom Metazoa; phylum Arthropoda; class Arachnida; order Ixodida; family Ixodidae; genus Rhipicephalus; species Rhipicephalus microplus. Next base: position 152,039,028 of record NC_051171.1, on the reverse strand, counting down.
TACATGTGCGTTAAAAAAATCGAAGCCACTCACTCCTTCGTGTAGAATGTACTCATAGCAAACACGACGGCATACTAAAGCTGCAGAAGAAAGGGAACTTATCAAACTAATCGGATTTGCAGAAGTTCATAACATCTGTGTAATAAGAACAACGGTTCGTAGATTGACACAACGTGAATGCTGGCCTTATTGTTGTCGAAAGTATGGGGCAAGCTGTCCGCCTAAGTAGTTTTCTTAGTCGTAGTGTTCCAACCATTAGAATCACCCCATTTGATTCTCTGGGCCACTTATGTGCACTCCTGCCACACGAAACAATGGCTTTTTTTTTCTTTCTATCGGGTGAACAGGGGCTTGCCGTATATCTACGTGACACTGCGGATTCGTAGATTTATTTATCAGTTAAAGCACACATGGTTCTTGTGCCAATAAACACCATCATCTGTCGAATCAACATAGAAGTGATAGGTACTTCTTTATCCTAATCTTACACAAAGTTCAACTCCCGCTTCGCTCAGACAGAAAAGACGTATAAAAATTCCAGCATATGTACTGGGTGAATGATGAAGAGTTCGTGGCGAAGCTCGTGAAGCATTCATGGTTACAGCGTGAAATATTCAGTGGTTTCGCCCGGCAGTAATCAAAGCGATAATGTGTGTGAAATTTTATTCAAAATTCAATGACTAGTTGACTGTGATAGGGAATCTTGCACGGGCGTGACTTTAAAGTTTGCAAAGACAACGCCTATGAACGTTCTCCTGTCCGTGGTGGGGTTTAGTCGACGAGCACGAGCCGCAGCGGCTTTCCGCAACCGGCGCTCCTTGTCGTCCCTGTTACTCCAAGCAGCTCAATCTGGCAAGCGCATTCGTACAGAGTACAATTTACTCGTACGGTGACGATCCGTGAAATGACAGGTCGCCGCACGGCGTAATCCCGCGCAGCAGCCAATCGGAGAGCAGCTGCACCGCCAACGCCATCTAGCGTACCTTCACCCGACCGCCATATTGCACGCTTGCATATGGGCCAGTGCCATCTCGGAAACTAGACGAGAAATGGAGATGACGACACAGAGTGTGTACAGCGCCATCTTGTATATCGTCACCCAACTGCAGGTTGCATGCATCTCTATGGGACAGAGCCTTCTATTGTACAATAAGGAAATACTATGGGGTACGCCGGATGGATCGACGATCGACAACCGACCAGGTCTCGCTATAAGGAGCTTCGCCCCTAAAAGCAAACGGCACGTCGACGACTATAGTAGCGCTGACGCACATAAGAGCTTAGTCACAAACATTGTCGAAGCTTTTACGTTAGAGTTAGTATTTGTCGGTGCGATCGCAAAATATCGCAGTGAAATAATGCAGGAACCGTGTTCAAAACCTGCGATTGGTGCAGTGTCAGAAGAATCTATGACCACTCAGGCAAATAATTTATTAAATTGATACACGTGCTTTCGGATAACGTTACACAAGTGTTGCCACTTTGTACAGTGGGGATAACACCGGGGGATGATTCATAAACAGCTTCGACTACAACGAATTTTTCTCACAGTGGTCATGCGAAGCACACGCAACGTACTCAACAAGGCCTTGTTACGAACTGATAATTTGAAGTGCCTAGAGACCGTGCGGCTCAATAGTGTCAGTGCTGCGTTGTGGTGGTTCCACATAGCGAATATAAAACGGGCATCTGTGTGGGCTGGTAGTGAAGTGGCGAGGTAGGTTTTGATCACTCGATTTTTCGCAAATGACAAATGGTCAATGGCTCAACAATTGCGAAGACATGCGTGACAGCACGGACGGCGGATACAGTTGCGAAACTGAAGCTGTTTTAGCTTCCTAATTGTGCAGAACATCGTTGGGGCAAACTTAAAAGATGTCGCGCTCTTCCGAGTCCTTTCTTTCGACGTCTTTTAAGTTTGCGCCAACGATGTTCTGCACAGTTACACACCAACTAGCCCGGCAGCATACGTTACTGAGCCTCCTAACACTTCCAGCTTTTGATCAAGCGTATGACGGGAATCTTGCGAGTTTGGAAAGACAGCAGGACGTAGTGGTCTCCCTGCGTCGCATCAAATCTGAACGCGTTTCAACAGGCATCCGCTAAAAGGAACGTTCCAGCATGCACTTTCTAGACCACCGAGGCCCGATGTAGTATTACAACGTCGCTCTTCGACGTGCAGTGACCCGAAAGAACAAGCGTTCCACGAGATACGTAATTCACTAGACCTTGTGGTATACATACGCCCTTCCAAAGCCCCTTCCGACATGAGTGCAAGCGCACCTTCAAGACGTGCACACCTAAGCTCATTTGTACCAGGCACGCTCGCATGCCCTGCTAAGCAAGCTGGCCGCCATCAGTCCTGCCCACGCAAGTGACTGTAGTCGACTGCACATTTTGCACTAGTTCTTCCATGCACTCACGGACGACGTGTATGACTTGCTATCTTCCTATGTTGCCACTTCGTTCTTTCTATTTAGCACCACCAGTCTTACGTTGGCCCTGCATCTTACACCTCCCGGTCCCCACTATCTCTGTCCTAAGCGTTATCCTTGTACGGCTGCTGTGTTTGTCTGTTTTGATGAGTATCCATCGTCAGGCAACTGAAACAAAATGCACAGGCACGGTTTTCATCAAAACAGCACCCACTAGAAAGCTCCTTCAAGGTTGACAGGGCATTCTGTTTGTACTACTTTGAAATCGAGACCCCTGGCCGTATTTTGTAACGATTTATTTCCTTTTCAATGCTCATTTTTTTGTTTTCATTTGACGATTTCGACGTCATCCTAGTGAACGACAAAAGAACGAAGCGCATCGTTACAAATTAGTCTCCGCAAACTTCAGACTAACCATTAGAATTAGAATCGTTTCACCCTAGGTACCGAAATCTGGAATGAAATGAAAATATGGAGCAAGCTGCCCCACGGGTATTTCTCTTGCAGACAAACATCTATAAGGGGATGACAAAAATACACATACGCATTACAGCTCTATTATAACTTTTCTCATCGCTGGTGGTGCATTTAGTGACAGACATGTCAGTTTCACGTTTTACTGGGTCAATTTTTTTTTTGCGCGAACATCATTCCAGGTTCACATGCATCGCTTACTATTACGTTGACACTATTTTTGATTTCATCATTGATTTCAGCTACATGTTTTCAACCGAAAAAAACAAGTGAAAAAGAGAGACTTATCCAGAGGTTTGTAGAAGGGAAGGCAAGCAGACCACTACTGCCATTCCTGCACGACACACTTCGCACGTTCACTCAACAGACCAACGCTAAAAAACAGTAGCACACGTGGAGAACATTCATAAACCACCGCTGTACGCAAGGTTACCTCCTACAGTAAAGCCCCTTCTCCACTGAACACAGAAAACGCATGGAGGGGCTTCAGTCCCGTCACCACCACTACCAGGAGAAGACAAAGAAAGAAAACATGCAGCTACGTGGCTCCAGCCAGTCACGCGGTAGCATCCTTACATTGTCCGCGTGCTATCGAATCGCTGTCTGCCATCTGAACGCGTGAATGCAGCTACCACACCGCCGTTGAGCGACTCCCGTACTGCGCCAGTCGGATCCCCCCTGCCCGAACCTTCCCCGTTTCTCCTTTTCTGCACACTCTTCTTCTCGCTGCTCTTTAGCGCCTAGGAGGCTGGCGCCCTCTCTTTAACGACTTCTCTCTCATCCTCCTCCTTCTTTCCTTTATCTTACTCTTCATTTTCCTGTCCGGTCTTTTCCTGCTCCTCTGCTTTTCCCGATTCCCTTCATGCCCCGCAGGCCACGATGCTCAAGAAGAGCAAGAGCAAGATCAGGCGCCGAAACACTGAGCCCACCATGGTTCTGGCAAGCCTGGAAAGCTCGCAGCAACCGCCTCCGACGACCAGTACGAGCCACACCATGGGGCCCTTCTGAAGAGGGTACTCCGTCGGACTCTTTCAGCCAGGACACTTGCAGTGCGTGTGTGCTGACGTTGCGGCAGTGACGGTCCGCGGAGGGGGGGGATACACCGCCCCCTACGTGATCGAAAGCCAGCCTTCGGGGTGCTGGCTTCCCTGATTTTATCCTTACTTAGTTTGCATGCAGCGGGACAGTCAGACGCCCTGTACTGCTCTGCAGATCAACTGCCGCTTATGTGAGGCAAAAGTTCATCGCCGACGGCTGTCTATATAGCAATGTGCCATGTGGAACTGAACAACTGGCGCTACACCAGGGCGCTACACGTGGAAGCGATTTGTTGTTAGTGACGTAGATGACCCTCTGGTCAGGGTTAGTGACTTGTTCTGGGAGGACCCCACTCGCTCTCAGCCGGACGCACCTCAAGACTAAGCGCGCGAACACTTCTCCTTGGAATCGCTTGCGGCACGTAAACGTGGTTTCGTCATCACTTTCGCTCAGCTTGTCACACTATGCAAGTGCTTTAAGATCACGTGCTCACTCTCAGTTAGCAAATGGCAGAACACACGAGGGCGCAGTAAATGAGTCGAAATAATCGAGAGGTATTTTGCGCTTTGGCGACCGTATACGCTTGAAAAAAGTGAGGCACGAAGCTATATGTATAGGCTAGTTCCAATGGTAGCCCGACAAGATAAACAAAAAAAAAACAAGGAAGCTTTTACCAGAATCCAACTGTTCCTGTGTGACCAGCGTCAGCGGTCTGGGATAGGCTTAAAACACCGCCGGTTCTGTTGAAGTTCTCATGCTTCCTGTATTTTCTGGCCCGCAGCCCATCGCAGTTCTTGCGTAGCGTGCTCCGCCCTATAGAGTTCGGCGAATGCATTCTCTCATTTGGTTCTTCGTGTCTCAGAAGTGGATGGCCTGCGTCTTCGCGACTGTGCTCGTATCATCTAATGTTTCCTTTCGTGTGTTCTCGTAGTGCAGTGTGTATCCGTGGCCCCCGGTGACAGCAGATGTCTTTGGCCTTCTGCTGTCGCCTTCTGTTCTTCTCCTTCTCTTTAGCGTGATTCGTACTGTGCCGTTCCTCCACGCCTTGCCTGGCTGAAGTACTGGGTTGCATTGTAGACTCGGGTGCCATATGCGGATGCCACTGTACAGGCAAACGTGTCTTGTGGCGCTTCCTGTCCCAGTTTTCAGCGAACGAAGCTGTTTCTTTCTGCACTGTTGTTCATATAAACTCAAACCATATCCGAGTCATTCCAGCCTTTGGATGCGTACAAATGGAGAAAAAAAAAAGAGATATATACCTATACGCTGTTCTACTTTCGCTTCGATGTGGTTTGTTGGTCCTTCAGTGGCATTCCGTGGGCTCGAGAGTTCGAGCGGGCTCACAAAAAAGTTACAGCACTTGCTTTTGTAGGCTATATACATATATCCATCTCTATATGTAAATACGGTAGCTACTATGACGAGGTTTTATCCTTCAGTTCACAATAACTAAGTGACCGTAGCTTCATTCCTTGAGGTGTAGTTGCGAAGTTTTCTATAGAGCACGTGTTCTTAACACCCCCTTTACGCAGGCTATTTTCAACCTAGGCAAATATAGGGAAACACCCACTTTTAGCAGAACTGTGTATATAATCCGTGTATAACTCGAGAGCTGGTGTTAATTGTTGTGGAAAACGCATAAACAGACACGTCTCTCATTTGAAGCTAGCACCGCATCTGCAAGACAGTATAGGTGAGCAGTTGACGCTTCGATTCCGGTGCATTGTCAGGCGTTTGTACGACTATAGCCTCGTGCTTTCAGCAGTGGAATAGTACGCGACAACGCACCGCTGGCGTAGAAAACACTCCCCCAGAGTTACGTTATAACCGGGTACGACTTTGGAAGGAACATGTCGCACAAACGTTTTTGATATGCAATACAGAAAAGCATTTGTTTGCGGAGAGTTACCGAAAGGAGGTAAAACAAAAGGTGCTTAGGGCAGCCTCGTATGCACCCGTATTACAGAGCCGCCAGCATATTTTGATTAGACGACATGTACTAGACTATTTTCAAGGACGGCGCACACTTGTTTCTCTCCGTGCTTAAAACCTCGATGCAGAAATACTTACATCTCATTCAGCAGAAATCATGTCTCGTGGAGATATTGATTCTTAAGAATTAACTGCTAGATATCTGTAGCTTGTGAATGTAGACACTCAAGGCTGAGATCATGTACAGCCAGTTGCAAAGAGTGTGGTACCGCATTTGTGGCGTTGAAAACAGGAGATGTACGTACGTTGCAACACACACTGAACAATACATGTATAAATCAATATTTTATACGCGTAAAAGCAACATGGTTGTGCGCTATTAAGGTAGACGTGTGCCAGTATCGAAAAGATCTGCCTCAAACACACAAAAAATATTATGAAATTTCCCACCCTGAATGCAGCTGGCGTACCGAACTTATTCCTACAATTTCATCGGTGCAACGTAGGTGGTCGCCTATGTAAGCTAGTGTAAACAAAGAAATGGAAGTGCTTCTTTGAGTTATGGAAATGCCCTTGCACGTGACACTGAGAAGCTCGCTTGATTTTTAGCAGCCATGCAACACACTTTCAACGCACACCTTCTCATGTATTTACCCGTCATAATCAAGGCAGTGCTGCTTTTCAGATAGAATATAGCATCTACCATTCGGCAGCGTTCGGGAACTTCATATTCCATCGCCGTGTTTTCCAGCCGTCAGGCGCCCCACGTATTGCCCAAAGATCTTTGATCCCCAGTCCAGTTCCCACTCAGACAGACCGGGCCGAGTGCCTCTGTTGTACCCAACGTAATTAGCCAGCGCACGCCCCTTTCTTGCTTGGGCACTGTTGTAGAACAAAGCGCCCCACCAGAAGCAAAACTCGCTTGAGTTTTCTAGCAAGATGCGTAGTGAACACGTGCATCTTTAGGCATAGACATACAGATACGACGAAGCGTGCACTGCTTTGTAGGATTGCTAATTAAAAAAAAAAGGTTTAATATGAAGTGAAACACTTTCTTTTCGTGGCACACAGATAGGACTCGCAGCATGTCGGCTGCTAACATAGCATAAAAGTGAAAAAAAAACTGTCCACGAGCTGTACACATGTTGATAGTCATGACAATAATAAACGATTTATGTCAAGGGAATGCAATGTGGTCTATGTTCTTTGCTTGCGATGAATAGCAGTGGTCGTAAAAGGGCAGCCACAGCTAACACACAACGTTTCGAAGAGACCTGCGCTTGTCAGGGCGCAAACAAGTAACGCTATATCGGTCATAAAGCAACATTTGAGTCGCAACTCTCTTCCTATCCTGTCCGTATCTTTGTTCGCCAGCACAATGTTTCACAGCATTCACGAAAACCAACTAGCCCAACCGTCAACGTTTGGTGGAAGAAACATACTAGGGGAAATCGTCGCTTGAGAACTTCAAGCCTAGTCGTAAAATATTTAGAGAAATTCACCTTTGTCTCGTTACAGGCAATACCGATGGAGGCGGAAATGTTGTAGGCCCGTGTGCTCAGATTTGGGTGCACGTTAAAGAACACCAGGTGGTCGAAATTTCCGGAGCCCTCCACTACGGCGTCTCTCATAATCATATGATGGTTTTGGGACGTTAAACCCCACATATCAATCAATCAATCGTTATAGGAAAGCGCCATTATTGGTCGGCTAGCCATGGTTGCGTCTGGTGCGGGACCCAGGAGGTACCGCACACTGCATTTCGGGGAGGTGCGGCGTCAAAGAAACTTGACTTGCCTAGGTTAACGAACCCATGTGTCGCTGCCTTTTAGCTTTTAGATGCGAAGCAACTCTTTGACTAGCCTGTGTAACGCTGTCCCTCCGTCCGCACCACTCCCCTCGCCGCAGGCGTTGGAGCGTTGCCAAGTAGCTCGCGCCCTCCTAACAGTGCGCGGTGACGCCTCTCTCCCTCGCCTGCCGCGCGCTCGCCGCGTGCCAGCTCTCTCTCGCTTCACCCTCTCCACCACTCGCAACGCTCGAGCCCATTCCTCACGTGGGCATTAGTGTGTAGTGTGTAATTAGCGCTGTAGTGTGTCATATATGCTACATTTAGGTAGCATATACAGTAACTTTAGTGGGCATCATCTCACCCGCACCACCTCTCTCGATTTGTCGGCGAGAAGAAGCCGCGAGCTGTTGGCGCCGCGAGATTCTCGCGGTGCCGACAAAGTGGACAGCGCGCCACCTCTTGCCGCGTGGTAGCGTCGATGGGCGGGACGCCGTCGCGGCATGCTTTCCGCTAGTGTGTGCGTACCTTTCCAAGCTGTCGCCGGCGTTGCTAGGGTTAGCGAAGCCGATCGAGTTCGCGAGTGGCGACGTCAACACCGACAAGGCGCGAGTGAGGGAAGCCAAACGCAAGCGTCGGCAGTGGAAGACCAGTGACACCGACGAGGTGTGAGTCAAGAACACCGATCGCGTTCGAGAATACAGACGACGCGCGGGTAACACCGACAACACTGGAGCCAAGAAAGCCGTGCGCAAGCGTCTTCAACACGTCCCGGCTTCCGTGTGTTTGCGTTTCAAACAAACGTTCATTCGAGTAAGCGCTACACCGAGTTTCGCTTCAAACCGTTCTTCCAGCAACGCCCGGTTTTAACCGTGTCAACGCCGTGTGCACCGCGGCTGCTTCGCATCCCATCAGGGTTTCCTTCGGGCAGATCGACCATGGTTTTTTTTTTCTTCCCCTTGGTCCATGGTATAAATACAATATAAACATCATACAAACCACCGTTCGAGCACAGTTGAACAATTAAAGTCTTCGTCTTCTTGGATATTCTGTATGTTATCTTTTCCTAATAGTAACACGTGGGAGGTACGCAAGACATCACCCTGGACACAAGACTTTATGTATGGATAGACCGGTAAGTTTTATGATCCGATCGAGTGATACGTACTGCGGTGTGCCTGCCTGAAAGCCTGACCTTCGGAAGGACAGGCTGTCCGTGTTGTTGGCCTTGCTTTATCACTACGTGTTGATTAAAGGAAAATTAGACACGAACGTACAATAAGGCCATACCTTGCTGGTGCGTTTCTAGTCACATAGATATTTTTAGAAAAGTCACTCTAAATTTACACGCAGGAAGACAATCTAACCACAGATCGAGAAGATTCCACCAAGAAGAGCGGAGACAGCAAAATTACACTTGTTCGTTTTCTATCGGTATAATATCGGTGGCAGTGCCAGTTCTGTCGCTAACATTTAGCGCAGTGGTGAGTTATTAGTTCGTCTAATTAAGTGTAGGAATGAGGAAGTAAAGAGCACTTCTCACGAGCTCCTGCACTTGGTGCAGAACGTTTGAGTGATCACCAATATAGGCTACCTTTGCACCGTTTTTGTGCGCATCGACAACAGCCAAATATCTGTGGACACTATTCTTTCAAGTGCCCGAGAGAAGACATTGCAACAGAAAGCGACAAAAGCACTGTTGAAATTCCTACGCGACACGGACTTGAACAAGCGGCTGTAACAGCAATGTCACACACCACGAAAAACAAGACTGGACTATGACAGAGTGTGCGCGCGTGTGTGGCTTACTGTGCCGTTTTTATCTCTCTTCCCTCTCTCCTCTCTATCTTTCATCTATCCCATCCTCCTCCCATGCGCAGGGTAGCAAACCGGCTGCCTATAGACGGCTTCGATGTTTGTAAACAAAACTGGCTCGCGCCGAACGGCCTACCCCGGTAGACTTCCAGTGCGGCATTTCCGGCAATTCTTTTTCAATGGTTCCGGCGGTGTGTTCGTGGTGTGTTTGGGATCGCTGCTCTATTATTTATGACGCATTCTTTAGGATGTGTTTGGAGCAACATCAAACGGCTACAGGAAGGGGCTCGACGTAGCACACGGCATAACACAGGCGCGGCCACTGCTGCAGGTAACGCGGCTCGCGTGGCCGACGGGCGCCGCGCAAAATATCCTTTGTGGCCTTCCGATGAGTGCGGCTCCGTTTCACCTCTGATAGTGGTCGTGCCTGTACAAACAGAAAGATACATAAATTCCAGGACACGTTTGTCAGCGAACTTAATTGGGCCAGTTGGTTGTGCATGTGGACGATGTGGATGCGCTTTCGAGACGCGGACCGAGAATGGACAGCGCACACCTGTCTCTTCCCTGTCCACATTTCAAAGCGCACCCACATCATCGATGTGCAGGCGAAAAGTGAAGTTGTTCAACTCAGATTTTCGACTAGAACTGAAAACCTTCCTCCTGTTGAACGCCGAACACATTTGTATTTTCTTCTAAGCACACAACTTTAGGATATAAAACGATTATTTCTGCGCCTGTGTCACACCGGGCACTTATTAAAGAGGTCAGCGGCGATCGAAATCGCTCGCGATGCGAAGTGTTCGTGTGAGTGAGAAATTATAAAATTTACTGATGTGATGACTGCAGCTGCAGGGTCACGTGAAATTTTATGTTTTACTCACGTGTAAGCTACTCCTGACCCACACTTTCAAGTTGAACATACCTAAACCGGCAGTTCATGTTCACACGCAAAAGATAAATGAGCTTGAATGAGGCGATGCTCATTAGCGGCAGGAAAACAGACGATGAGTCATTTGCTCGCACATATGAGAGCCCACTCGCCGACGTCACTTAAAAAAAAAATGAAATGCAACGACAACAAAACGTGGACACCTTGACGTACATTGTGCGGCGATTAATATTAAGCGCGTCTACTTTGTGCCCCATGTTTTTTTGAACAGTACTCATCATTTATATAGCTCAAGCTATAAAATAAACACCTTTGCGATGGATTTTCAGTGTTAGCTTCTACGTTTTTCTACCCATTTCCCGCGTCAGTACACTTATCTGCCACGGGAGGAAGACGACAGTGACTGATGTGTTCCCGGTAACGGGGGCCTTCGACTAGTCTAACGTTTTAGTATCGCTTCTGTGCCATTAGTCTGCGCTGAGCTTTACATTGCTATCAAATAGGCAGAACTAACCTACGCGCTCTTGGTGGGAATCCAGTTCTCTCACGTAATCGCTGCAATGTAGGCACTCTTTATATCGTCATCGGTCAGAAGACATAGCGTTTCGACAAGCATATAAAATTAATTCAGGCATGTAGACCGCATCCTGGCTTGACACTGCTGTGCTCGAGTTGCCAGCGCTTCATCAAAATAATTTTATCTGCATAAAACACCGGAACACAAGCAGCCGCGGCCAGCAACAAACGCTAAAACCACGCAAAAACAAGCTAAACCAGAAGTTTTCAGGGGTGGTTTCCCGGTGAACGCACAGCGTTGCCAGAGACTGGCAGGCTCTGGCGAAACCGTCTATAGGCCGGTTAACCTCGCTGCCGTTTTTTTTTTTCCTCCAGTTGTCCTTCCTTCCTGCCCCGCCGTGGTGGTCTAGTAGCTAAGGTACTCGGCCACTGACCCGTAGGTCGCGGGGTCGAATCCCGGCTGTGGCGGCTGCATCTTCGATGGAGGCGAAAATGCTGTGAGCCTGTGCGCTCAGATTTGGGTGCACGTTAAGGAGCCCCAGGTGGTCAAAATTGCCGGAACCATTCACTACGGCGTCTCTTATAATCATATGGTGGTTTTGGGACGTTAAGCCCCAAATATTAATAATTAGCTTTGCACCCTCATAAGGATCGAGCAAATGTTGCAAAATTTATTGGTTGAAAGACAAACAATTTGTGGGTTTCCGCCTGTCCACCACGAATGATATTCTTGTCTGCTTACTAGCATCTGGCCGAGAAAACGGAAGGCGTATGGATGACTATCCTTCTATATACGTTTGAGGTCAGGGCTGAAGAAACCCCGAGGCGGAGCTCTTCCTTCAGTCGTTCTATCTGAATAGGTAACGAACAGGGGTGTGCGACTATTCGAAAATGTAGAATAACGTGTGGAATGGTGTTCTGTTTGATTGGATATTTCAATCGAATGGAGTGTGTTATAAATACCAATATTTTTTTTCTAATGTTCCAATAGTGAGCACCGACGAGAAAACCACGATGTTGCGAAATGTTGGAACAGCGAGGGGTCACTTTTACCAGATTAAGGTGGCCAGTCAGGCTTGCTGGTACGTAGATATGGCAGGCTACATCGCAAAAGAAAAATACCCAGTCCATGTACTAAAGGAACATCAACGACGAGATGATGGTGACAACACTTGTTGTTTGGGTTTTTTCCGTCCATTGTGAACTTTTTGCGCTGTAGTGTGTCATTTTTACCAGTTTTGACAATCGAATCACCAAGATGCATGTGGCCCCTGCTCATAAGGGACTATATTGATCAATGAATCGTTCTCACCTAAAACTCGCGTCGCTGAAGCGAGCGTCTCGTCATACCACCGTCGTGAGATTGGTCATGGGACGGTGGGCAGTACGACTTCATTCAAACACATACGTGCAATTTTTGTACGCTTTTACACGATTCAACAACAGACGCAAGTGTCGTGCCGATTGGTGTCAGTTTTCTTGCAGATGCAGTATTCAACAAGGATTCGCATTTACCTGCCTGCCGGACCATGATGCGAAAACTTTGCTTCATTAAACGTTCAGCTGCATGTGCGGTTTTGGGTACAACACTGAGTACAATTCTCATGCCTCAGTTTCATTTAAAGACTGGTGAAAAAGTGCCACCTTCAATACCTCAGTCACGGCTGTATTCGCGCGTATGTTTACAAAACATTTCTAATTATCTAGTCACTCATGCATATCTGCTTATACCTCGGTTCACATGTACATAGCAGTAATAGTTTTTGTCGGTTAGAGGTCACCGTAATGTTTCTTCTGTAAAGTTTGTTAGCGTGTTTTGAAATTCTAGAGATGTTCTGAAAACGATGGTAATATTATCCAAAATATATTCGAATGGTATGCGATTCGTATCTGTATTTGATTAGGTGTCACTGCTATTTAATTCGTACTCGATTCGGTTCTAAAATTCGCTGTTCACACACGCTTAGCATGTATGGTACATTCATTGCAACCCCGTGGCTACACCGAGTCGCTGCTGAGGTCGTGCGATCGATTGAGGTCGCTATATGCTAGCTATGATGACAGAGTGTAAAAACGTCGACGCATTTAATTTTGGCGAAGGAGTACGGAAACAAATAACTTTAACATCTTGTATTTTGTTTTTGGCTTTCTGTTCCAATTCGCAGCTGTTGGCTTCCTTATCAATGCAGGAAGCCTTATGGAGCACGGGACAGCTACTTATTTGGAGACGTTTACATGGCGTCCGGTCAAAATTTCGGCCTGAGAGAACATTTAGAAAGGCTACACTATAGAGTTATCGTATATGCTACCTTTGGGTCCCGAAGGGAGCATATAAACTCTAGGCGTGGCCATGGGCGCGGCAGAGGCTTCCAAAAAAGGCCCCAAAAGGGCAGGGGAGTTTGTTCATTATACTTCTTAATAATGTTGTTTGTTATACCCGATATTCGTTTTAACGGAGAAAAAAATTAGATAGGCAATCCGGCTTGCGCAAAATTGACGTTCTCGACGCTGATCTAATCTTCCTTGCGCAGCTGTAACCGAAATGTTTCAATTACATGTGCATATGTATGACACAGGCTATACACTTTACGTTTTCGCGAAGTTTTTTTTTACCTTTCCATTTTCCATTTTTACTTTTACATTTCTTAAATTTTTTTACTTTTACTCATTATCTTAGGTCGTGTCCCTGTGTTACATCCACACATGCAAACGCGCGCACGAACAAACATGGCTAAACACCTCCCTTTCCCCCCACCGACCCCCTATTCAGAAAATTTCTGATTACGCAGCTGGCAACAACGTTCCTCCTGCGGCCACTGTGTACAGCTCTGAATATCTCTCGACACAAACATAAGTTCGTCTACGGTGCCGTTTTGCATGCGGTCAGACAACAAACAGGTAACCGAAATCGACGTGTTGCTGCGCTTGCCTTTCTGCAACTTTGGGACGTTAAACCTGACATATCAATCAATGCCTTTCTGCAAAGCTGGACAAGTGGCGCCACTATTCGTCGCATCATGAACTTCCAAAACCTAGCCGTCCGGTTTCGACGGAACGCGGCGCAACAATGCATTTTTTTTTATCGCTGGCTGATGAAAATTTTTGACATCTTAGCGATTAAGAAAAGTGCTATTATAAATGCAAAAGTGCTATATATATATATATATATATATATATATATATATATATATATATATATATATATATATATATATATATATGTATCTTTCAAGGCGAGAGGGACGCGGCAGCAACGAAGTTTGGAAGTTCATGTCAGTATAACTCATCCCCTGATGAAGGGAGGACCCCTCCCGAAACTGTTGGGAAATGAATATATTTATCCTTGTTGGCAACGCTCCCGTTGTGCCATATCCCATACCTTCACGAAGACTAACTGGCCCATTGAATTATTACTCCCACTATATATATATATACATATATATATATATATATATATATATATATATATATATATATATATATATATATATATATATATATAAGGGAAAGAAGTGTATACCTAAGGGCTCGTTTTTCCGTGTTTAACACAATATTAATGAGATCTAACAGACAGTAATGCCAAGGAATGTACAGGAGAAGTTATTAGAACCAATGGAATGTAAATAAGAAGAAAGAAAAGTGGATGAAAAAATAACCAGCCATGAGCAGGATATATATATATATATATATATATATATATATATATATAATGAGTAAAAGAACAGTAAACCCTCATTAACTAGACTGCTTAATTCGAATGATTTTCGCTGTCCCTAATTTCGCTGCGACGTACGTTTTAGAGATTAACTTGCAGGGGTGGCCAGCATTAGTAGGGTGGCTGGCCACCCTAGCATTAGTCCATTTATTTCCCAAACTTTGGTGCCATGTGTCGATTTTGCCACAAATACTCGGAAACGGTGGACCTTAGAAGCCACAAGGCAATGCAGTGTGGCGACACTAATTAGTGACAGGGTAAGCACCCCACCGTCGCTAATGCAAAAAAAAAAAAGAGAAAAAGATTGACTAAAACGTGTGTTTCTGCGTTAAAGACGCGCTTCACTGCGACGCAGTGGTGACACACGGGCAGCACATTGCACGCTTCTCGCAACGTCAGCGCATCGTGATTTGCCCATTTTTTATGGGAACATAAATACATTAAGGTCAGCCTTACGGAATCAGAAATGCATTCGAACTTCTGATTGGCGGTTGCTTCAGCATTTTGCGCATTTGCACTGCTGGTGAACTTGCTAGCAGCGCCTACTTCAAAAACGTTAATGATCATGTTTTCCACCCAAAAGACGTCGCGGATTTCCTCACACTGGCCATCATTCAATTATTTATTTTAACAGAAATAACTGACGAATGATCACATTACGACGCGCTAACGCTTTGAGGAGCAGGTGGCATGCTGCCCGCGTATCACTATTGTGTTGCAGTGAAGCACATCTTACCCGCAGACGCTCATTTTTGACGCGTATTTATTATTATTATTTTTTTGCGCCTGCCCTGCATTTGCGGCAAAATTAGGACCAGGTATTGCTGGAACACACAATCCTTGTAGCCGTAAACTGGTTGGTACCACAAGTTACCACCTCTGGTTACTTTCAATTATTCAATGTTCCCCGCATCCCAATTAAACGTTTTGTCAATTCGAAAACACGCTTAATTCGAAGATTTTTCACAGTCCCGGTGACTTTGAAATACCGGGGCTGTACTTCGTTTTCTTGTGGAAAAATCAACCGAGAGACGTCAGAAGCGTTTTTTTTTACAGTTGCATTCATGTTACCAAGACTGAGTCTAAATAGGCATTGAATACTCCTATATACTACCCGAATGAACTTTCTGACACATTATCTTGAAGTACCTACCCACGTGCTAGAAGGAATGTTCTGGAAAGCAAGATTTTCAGTATTGCTGAAGGCTAGAAAATGAGCTTTGCGAGACCTTTCGATTGAATAAACTTTCAACAGCCAAGCGACCTCATCAAATTCAAGCTAAACTGCTTTTTTTTTTTGGTAGGCAGAAATAAAGTGACCTGATACTCTTGCTAGCTGTACGTGCGATATTTGATGTAATAAAAGTGTACGCACTGGTTACCACCTGCTGCATTTTTTGTGTTATGTATTAGAACCATACGAGTGATTTCACAAGTGAAAGCTATAGTTGATGCAACACATCATTTTTTTGATTGATATGTGGGGTTTAACGTCCCAAAACCACTATATGATTATGAGAGACGCCGTAGTGGAGGGCTCCGGAAATTTAGACCACCTGGGGTTCTTTAACGTGCACCCAAATCTGAGCACACGGGCCTACAACATTTCCGCCTCCATCGGAAATGCAGCCGCCGCAGCCGGGATTCGAACCCGCGCTCTGCGGGTCAGCAGCCGAGTACCTTAGCCACTAGACCACCGCGGCGGGGCAACACATCATTTCCTGCAAATCAAAAATGGGAAGCGTCGGTTTTCAAGTGTTTGTGACATAAGGAAGCTATTCCGGATGAAAACTTATGCAATTCATGTATTAATAACTTGAGGATATGCTTCATCAAAGCTGCATAAAATTTTCTGATGGTTTTCAAACTGGCTGTTGCTTTATGCAGATGCAACAGTCAGTAGCGTGTTGCTAATATATCTTGTTCCAGCTATGGGCTCTTAGCTCAAGCAACAGCACTTTCATGCGACAAGTGACGAATTACGACTTTTCAGAAATGAGTGATTGAGCAACTAGAATCTGAAAAATTTGGGCATACGATGGCTTGTGTTGTTGCTTGTCGCTTTTCTGTGTATTATTTCTCATGTGGGCTTTGAACTTTGTGTTACTAGTGAAAACAAGACAAAAGCTTAAAATTATAACAGCCAGCACACTATACAGATGAGACTGACTGTGACTGACCTTACATTACTCGAATATTCAAGGTTTTGAAATCTGGGCAACTTCACAGCTGTGGTAAGAGAGTATCAAAGCAAGTGGTACTTGCAAACGATATGCGAAAGTTAAGGACAAGAAACAACCAGTGCTAGAGGTCCATCTTTCAGGTGCATTTTATTTGAGTGCAATGCATGATTTGCTGCAACTTTAAGTGACAGTGCGAGAGCTGCATAAAGAACATTAAAATGATGCTACACAGAACATCATAACAAAGCAGTTATCAATAACAAGTGTAAATAGTATTGCTCTGTACATTAAAAAGAAAAAACGGGTTTGTACACATCAAGACGAAGCACAGCATAATGTAGTATACACGGAGGACGAATGAGAAATTTACCACTAACACTTGTCAACAGAGTAGCATTGTAACTGAATTTAATATCTGTAATAGCATTAAGTGTAGATTTTCAAGGTATTCCCAGTGCACAAAATATGGACATCAGAAAATTCAGGGTGTATAAATTTTTGTAAAATATTGTGATGCTTCAGCTAACATTTTCATGGAAACGCTAATACAAAAGCATACAAAAAAGAAATTAGCATTGATTGGAGCTGCCTCCATTGAACTGCAGTGACTAAAGCTAATGGCTGGAAAATTGCGACAGTGTGATTGGAAAGACTAAACAAGAGCTGAGAGACGGCTACTTATGATTTATCTTTGAGCGCTCCTGAAAGACATGGGCCTTAGAGTGTTCATCTCTTTTCAGCATTCCTTTCACACTCGATTCGCAGAATGTACCTTGTTACTGCAAACCTCAAAAAGGAGTGGTTCATTACAGTGTTTCTTGTGTGCAGCACTACACTGGCAATATGTGAAGTCAGAAAGCCAGGTTTTGTTTTTCTGAGAACACGAGCAGCTGCGAAAAAAAAAAGCAAATAGGAAAGATAGGCAAGTACATTTGCAGAAGTGACCTAGCATATATGACCTTATCTTTCTGTACTTCACACATGTATAAGTAAAAAAAAAACAGAGTCAACATTATCAGGTAATCTTTAACTGGCAGTACTTGATGGACGCTTGCTTTACTGACAAGCACACAAAAGTATATTATTCAAGAAAGCATTTCTTCATGACAATTTTTAGCAAATAAACAATGTGTTTTTCTTTGGTATTAATGTGGATGATACCAGGCAAGTTTTTCACAATGTAGCGTTAAGTACAATTGTTGTGTAAAAGTGGGAAACAATTAGATTTAAGAAAACTAGTTAATTATGGCCGCATTAGTACATTTTGCACAGCAACAGGAAGGAAATCTCGATGAAATGCTAGAACAGAATTGGTATTGTGAAGACGATCGTAGCAAAGATTGCATTTTTACAAAAGAATAAAAACACGTGTTTCACGAGATGGTTTTATTAATAAAATAATGCAAAGCCAAGCATCCTCTCAATCAAGGTTCATAATGCATTGAGACACCGAACAAGCATCACCAAATATTTACATTAAACCTTCCAAAATCAGCACTGCCTCTTAAGGATGCCTGGTGCATGAATGAGCACGTGTACTTTTATGCTTGGCCTGGATACGCAAAGAAGCCACAGTACAGAAAAACCATATAACCCATAATGATTCGCCCAAAGACACGATTGCGATGAAAATATGTTACGTGTATCACTATCGTAGGTAGAACTACCACAGCACAACTTCCTTTTACAATAAACGTGCATGTGTGGAAATGTACTAACAACATAAGCTACTTCACGACTTAAGCCTGACTAATGACCAAGCTCCTTCACTTATCTTAAACAACCCAGCGAACAATCTCCCCGTGGATGCATGGTCAAAATAGAGCACCAAGTTTCAAAAAGGTGTTGTAGTTTACAAAAAGCTCACCAACTGCCGTGACTGCTGTGAACATAGTGCATATATTGCGTCCTTAGAAACTCGTACGTTGCATTGATGATGCCCCACGACACTAGTGCCCGAGTGTAGTTAAGGTGCACGCCGTAGAACATTTTGCGCAAGCTCTTCCGCTCTGCGTAGGTCTCCTTGAATACTGTTAACATGCTAG
The DNA here is from genome assembly GCF_013339725.1 of Rhipicephalus microplus. Lineage (NCBI taxonomy): Eukaryota > Metazoa > Arthropoda > Arachnida > Ixodida > Ixodidae > Rhipicephalus > Rhipicephalus microplus. Next base: position 152,020,197 of record NC_051171.1, on the reverse strand, counting down.
GGCGCGGAGGGCCATACTGCACTTGGATTATCGTCTTAAGAACGTTGATGGGATAGAACACTGTGCTTACAAATGCGCCTACCATTGCGCCGCTGAGAAAGTCGCTCAGTGTCCGCTGCCAGAGAACCGTCTTGTCCATCGGCACAAGGCGTCCCATTTCGTCTCTTAGGCTAAAGAACATAAACGTGCTTGGGCCGTTCCGGAGAAGAATTGGTGTCAATCCCCGATAGTACTCCCGGATGCCATACGGGGACAGGAACTTGAAGGCGTCTATCGTGTTCTTGAAGCGGTGATGGTGTTCCTTGTCCTGCAGCAAGGCTTGAACCCTTTCCAAAGGAGTGAGTATGGCCTCTGTGGAGCCAGCCATGAGGCCAGCGAGGAACTTCACGGTGAGATCGCTCGCCTCGGGGAAGTGGTGAATTGTGAAGCGACTATAACCACTGAACGTGCCGAACATAATGGAAACCGATATGGTCTTCTGGACAAGCGGCGGCAGGCAACCGCGGTAGAGGTGGCGAAAGCCTTCACTACGCAGCTGGTCGAAGGCGTGGTTGGTTCGCACGCCGTGCAGCATCTGCCTGAACATCACCTTGTTCATGGGAAAAGTGCAGATTATGTTTACAAAGGCGGCACCCCAACCGCAGACGAAAGCGCACATGTCATCGTCGGTCGTGGTGATGTGGTGGGCGGTGTGCCCGCGATTCTGCAGCGTGACGGATCCCATTCTGACGTTGACGTCACACAAACGGCGAGGATGAATGGGTAGGCTATTTTCACATTGCAGCAGCTGCAGACGCTCAACCTGTAAGAGGATGACATTGCGTCACAGACACGCTCACTTTCTCCTAAGAAATTTATCAAGAAACCGACAAGCAAAGAAGTGCCCCGACGTATACAAGTACCCAACACAATCTCTGTACTTGGGTCGTGGTAAAGCGAACATTAAAGCTCAACTGACAACGTTGACCTCTCGAATCAAGGTTAGCGTATAGAAGTGCTGCTCACGTCTTACAAACGCTTTTATTTGAGAACAATATACTTTAAGGTCGGGAACGCGACCTGTAGTCGTTCGGCCTTAATGCAACGAGACCGAAATCAGTTAATTCTCTCACCACACGCGACACAGCGGTCCCGAAAACTTGTAAAACCACGACCTGTAAAAACGAACCGGCTTCGGTTTGTCAGCGTTGTTTTTTCCCGCGTAAACATTGGGCCGCAAGGACTTACGTACTGTGATATTTAGGCAGTTCCTTTAAACTTCCTTTCGAAAATATTACGAACGACAAAACCATTAATATGACAAGAATCGCTGCAACGTTCGGGACTTTCCTACTCGGAGGAAATTCCTACGTCGAAGAGCTTGACGCCACAAGGTTAAAAACACGAAAGCAGGCAAAGAGAGGATAATAACAATAACAACAAAAACACTAAAATCACCGGGGCAGACAGTACTTTCGATTTCTATCTGGCATGCATGCTATTGATCAGTCGCATACTTACGGCACCACTGGATGAAGCAGCAGAAAGTGTCAGGGCGTGCGGAAACTAGTTGCTTCCTTCAGATGTCTTCTAAGTAGAGGGAGCATTTGCTATTAAACTATTCATCACCTGATTTCAATCGCCTCTCTGCTGATAAAAAAATAAAGACAGCTGTAAAACGCCACTGTTGCCACCAGGGCAGTTCTCGGCTGGAAACACGGCGCCACACGCACATGAAACAAGGAAAAGGAACAATTTCGCAGTCCGAGCACGCATAACAATAACAAAAATAGCGTTACGCAGCCTAAGCGCATATGCTTGGGAAATGCACTAAACTTTATTTCGTATTTAGTAAAGAGTCGTGCAGAACCCACTTGACATTCAGTGACCTTCGACAATGCGATCGCTTTGATCCGGAGAGCTTAGCAGATTATCTGCGCTAACTTTCGCAACATTGTGCGTTTTATCCAGCACCACATGCGAAGTTGAGCCAAACCAATCCAGTGATGATGACACCGTTTGGAGCGGTTTTGACACCGTGGGTTTTGATGTAGTTTGGAGTATGTGCCAGGAGATTCGTTGATAGTAGTGCGGTTTGACCCTGTTGAGTGGCTCAATAGCACATATTTGCATTTACTAAAGATGGTCCAGCTTAGTATTTTCAAAGCGATCGCAGCGTAGTTTCTTCATCGTGACAAAAAAGCAGCTTATAGCGATGTTCAGAAATGGCCGATCAGTTCCGCAGTTCGCTGTTGCTTCGCGCTTCGACGGCTGCACGCTTGTTGCGCCTCACCAACAAACTCGTGCTTGGCGAAGAAGTGCCGTGGCTTCAAGACTGAACGGGCAAAACAGGCATGGAAAGTGGGTAGATGCTTCCTTATGGCTACCTTTCTCAAAGGTAAGTGATTTGTATGTAAGCAAACATGTTGACGTTTGTGGCTTGAGACTAATTTGGTTAAACAACTCTTAAGCATTTCTTCTTATTGAGTTATTTAGAAAGCCTGTTCCTCGCTTGTTTCGTTGGTTGCTTGTACGTTAACTGCATTACTTGATTATAGCACATCGGAAACTCGAATATTTCACTTTGAGTACGCTACTGGAGACGAAGTGCCTATTGGTGTGAGCAAGCGACATTTTTCGTTTTTAGCATAACTGGGTGTGTGACGCACATTGCAAACTTGTTGCGATCACATGGCAAACTCAAGTAGGTTAAGAAGGCGTAAAAACGATTTGAGTTTCGTACTAGCTTGACAACAGACACTGTGCAACCCACAGCGAAATGATATTTTAATCGGAGTTCTAGGTGCTTGCGGCTGCTCACAAATTCTGCATGCGAACAGTACTTAGCAGCATACTTTGATCTGGGTGGAGCGTCGTGCGCACAATTACTGACCTTTTCCCATTCTGAAAAGACGGTGAAAATTATAAGTATATAAAAGTACCTGCAGTCTCGACTATTTAGTGCTGTGTAGTGCTGTCAAAATCCTGCATTTTTCGCAATACATTGTGTTATCATGATTAAGCATTAAATGTCTGAAAATTGGTTTTTGCGTACTCTTTCAGGGTCTGCCGATGACCTTTGGATCTGCTAGTGTGCCTCCTGGATGATCACGGGAGAATTAGTGTTTCCTTGAGACTGATTTGGTGAGACACCCTTTAGCATTTCTTCTTATTGAGTTATTTTGAAAGCATGTTCCTTGTCTCGCTGGTTACTTGTTGGCTAACTTCATTGCTTAACTATTACAATATGCATATTATCAGTGTACAATGTTGGTCAAGTTAGTACACTGTCGTCCTTTATGAAAGGGTACACATGAGCAAGTGTCTTGCACTCCAGAGTGGTGGCCTACAGTGTGATCAACCAACATTTAAAAAAAGCATGGCTAATTATGTATCGCCTATTTTCAAACAAAATAATAAGTCATGGACACTGGCAAGCACTGCTAAATTACGATTTCGCTCTATTCTCGCAACAGAAAATGTCGCGCCCAAAAGTGGGCATTCTTCAGCCATCAGTTGATGGTGTTGTAGGAAAGGAGAGATTTTGGAGGTCAGATCATGACTTCACCATGTAGTCGGCGTCCCTCATCCGGGACACTGAATAAGGAGGCCCCATCTCACTCTCATCTCACCAGAGTCTGTTGAGACTCCAGCGAGGGGCAGTTGAGAAAGGTAGTTTTTGTACAAGGCTACACTGTGTGGAAGATATGGCAGATCTCCCCACAGTGTGGGCACCATTCATCTGTGTTCAGGTGGAAATGTTGCATAATTGCAGGACAGAGCAATATACTTGTCTGCAGGCACCTTAAAGTTCACTCCTCCACCTTACTCAGCCCCTTTGTAGAAGCCAGGAAAAAGTGGCGAGTGTTGTGATAACATGAGGTAGTCTCACTGAACTGCAGCAGCAATTTATTGGCCTCCGAGTCACAAGAGCTTGAGCGAGGAGTCCGGGGGTCAAGTGCTCGGGTAGCCAGGTCAGCGGCTTCATTACCTCGTAAGCCCTCATGGCCAGGAGCCCAAATTACACATTTCAGGCTTGGATCAGCAGCAGCCTGCCTTAGAATTTGGCTGGCCAAGGGTCTTTACACGCGCACAGCCGCAACGCACGTGCAGGGACCCCTGCCGCGAGCAAGCGGGTGATAAATAAGCTAAGCCAATTGGCCACACTCTTTCACCCTCTGGTTGGGTGCGGCAAGTGTGCCGGCATGTGCATTGTCGCTGTGAGGCGAGTGCGTGGAACGGCCCTAAGGGGGATATCTCTGCTGCCAAGTTGTCCACCTCGGTGGAACGGTGACTACGGTACTTGGCTGCTGACCTGAAGGTCGTGGGTTCAATCCCGGCCGTGGCAGTTGCATTTTTATGAAGGAGCAAAGGTACAGGTTTGTGTAATGTGTGATGTTAAAGAACACTAGATGTTCAAAATTTCTGGAGCCCTCCACTACGGCGTCTCTCATAATCATATTGTGGTTTTGGGATGTGAAACCCCAAATATTGTTATCATTTATGATCCCCTGCCAAGTAATAAGCACACGCTCTGTGGGAGTCTGTGATTATGATTTTTGAATTGGGATCCGTGACAGCAAGTGCTATCGCTACGTCCTCAGCTCACTCTCAATTTCGCGCTCCGAAGGAAAGCTCATTGACATGTTTTGCTTGCTGAACTACAGCAGCTGTGTTAAGTCCCATGGGCAACAGCCCTGCTATGGCACCCACAGCATATAGCGCTAGAGTTCTGGAATACGCTCTGCTTCCTCTTGAGTGTAAATGTGTTGGATATGTAAGCGGTTGAACAGGCGGTGCCCGGTGATTGTCTTCATGTGCCGCTTATATTTATTCATTAGGTGGGCCTCCCACAACTGGTAGGAGTTCAGCATTCCCAAGATCGTGAGTTTCAAGTTGGAAGTGGCCACTGGGAAATGCAGTGCTTGTTTAGTTGCCTCAAAAATGATAGTGGCTATTATTTAATTTTTTTTGCCTGTTAGTGCGAGGGTATGGAATGCTGTAAAGAGTCTGGTTAGTCACGAAGGCACCGGTGAGCCAAAGCATGCCCCTGCCCTGCAGACTGCCTTGCTTATTGAATATGCAATGAATCATGCACCCTACCTGTTCGCCTAATTTCTTGAGTTTTGCTGTAGTAGAGTCTGGTCTGGCTCTGTGGTTAGTGAACAGGCCCGGAATCCGGAGCTCCTCCACCTCTCTGATGGGATCCCCAGAAAGAAAGATGTGCATTGCTGACTAACCCTTCGGCTTCGCTCAAACATGCAAAAGCTCTGGCTCCGCCGCAGTGGTCTAGTGGCTAAGGTACTTGGCTGCTGACCCGCAGGTCGCGGGATCGAATTCCAACTGCGGCAGCTGCATTTTCGAGCGAAAATGCTGTAGGCCTGTGTGCTCAAATTTGGGTGCACATTAAAAGAACCCCAGGTGGTCAAAATTTCCGGAGCCCTTCACTACGGCTTCTCTTATAATCATATGGTAGTTCTGCTACGTTAAACCCCACATATTAATTAGAAGCTATGATTTGGTCTGAGCAGAGTAGAGTCCACAATCATCGGCATATGCTTCGATTATAGTTGTGGCCTGCTGAAGGCATTCCTGTATTTCCCCAACACTTCCACCAGTGGCCCAGATTTTGTCGTCATCTGCATATACTGCGTGCTGAGTGCCTTCCACCCGAGCCAATTGGCTTGGGCAGCTGCCATAGAGTGCTTGCTAAAAATTCGTGTGTTTCCTTTCATAAAGGGCGACAGTGTACATGTATAGAATGCGGAGTCGAGCAGAGGTTTTGGTAGAGACGGGGCTGTATACGGGACAGGGGCTCGCTTCCCATTGAGCATAGGTTTGCAGACTCGCTCGTAAGTCATCTCACTAAGGCTCACTCGAACCAGCCTGTGAGGGGAGTCAGAGTGAATCACACAGAGTAGAATTTTGGGAAGTCTGGGCTTGAATGTGTCCATATGAGTATAAATTTTGGAAATATGAATGGGAGGGATACATAAGCAAACAGATTTTCTGAGTGAGTTTGAATGAGGGCTGTCGCTCTTGCCGACCTGCGAAAAAAAGAGTGCTTAAATGGCGGCAATGGCGCAGTGTAATGCGGCTGTGCATTTCTGCTCAGTGCATGAGTTATAAAGAATGTTTGAGGGTGGCCTTTATTTGTCTATTTGTGGTGGCACATACAACCAGGCACCTCCTCCATCAGCCCCAACTTTGTCTACTGGAGCAAGCTGCATCGTTCATTACAGGTTTCCTTATTACAGCAGCAGCCGCTACAGATTTAGATGCTGCCAACACTACACTGTCATGGTGCCACACATCAAATTTCCTCTCTGCTTATCTTGGTACTCTGAAGGCAGGATGGCGTAATGCCCTCCTGGCCCTTAGGGCATCCAAATATATAAATCACTAAATAAATAAATGTATAAATAAAGATAATGAATGTGAAGAGTGTTCGCTGAGCAGTGTGAAACAACTAGGCACGTGCATGTACTGCATGCATGTAAGCGTTCCCTTGCACATCCTTTCACCTTCACAGTCAAGGTTGCACAACTCTATAGAGTTTTGGGCACTGCAGCATAAGTGAGATAAATGTGGTCATTGACAACGGGTGAGTTTTCAGACTTGTGTAGGTTCAGTTATCTCGCTTTCCACTCCAGTCTAGCGCTCGCTCTGCCCTACTTTTGTTCTTTTTGGACTGCATGAATGTTGCGCTCATTGCTTTGCAGGAGCTGCCCATTCTTGCTTCAGCATGACTGGTGAATTATCATGGTCGCTCACACATTGGGCTACGCATCATTGCTTACGGGAGTCTCCGTATTGAGTGGCCAGACTGTCTGAATTCCTGGCGTCCCGTGCAACTTTCTAGAACGCCAAGGTAAGCTATATTACTGTAGTGGTGTCATGAATTACAGTTCATTTGATACCTTTCACATGGGCACATTAGTGCTATCGAAGAAGGAAAAAAAAAAAATCTAGGATGGCATGTGTTACCACGCAGCTAGCCTTGGCCAGCCAGCCTACTTAGACACTACTACATAATGTTCTCTTCTAGATTTATCCACATGATGACGTTTAGAGAATAGTTTTCTTGCTGCTGGTAGACTGTTTCAAAATACCGTTTGTTACTCTGTAGCTATCAGTTGCACCACCATTACAACCATGGTCACAATCGAACCTTGCCTTGTGCTTTCTGGTTTACTCTTTTGTCCACACTATGCACAATGTGTTGGCTAGAAACTACTGCTGTGTTGGGACCGATTTCCCTCTAAACTTTCTTGCATTGGTGACTTTCGTAATGCATAGGTGCTATGGATGCATATTATGCTATGGTGCTATGTATGCATAGGTGCGATTAATGCATCCATAGTTGCTATGGATACATTTCGCACACAAACCCAGCGGGAAGGAGATCCAACCTGGACATCGAAGGGGGAGCACAACTTTTTCATCTGTCAGCTCCTTTGTTCTTGTAGCTTGCTCGGACTCGCAAACGGTGCCTTGCGCCTGACGTGAATGCATACCTTTTGTTGCCCTTTCCGAACGCTAGGCTGAAGAGCGGTGCGGTGTGTCAAGCCATGCCTACGTCAAGCCATGCCTCCCAAAGCCAACGCGAGCGAAGTTTGCCCTCGCTCGAATGATTGGGTCTTGTGGTCACATATCGTGAGAACACGCAGCATAGTTGTGAGGGCCCGTTTCTCTCTGCGGCGTGCCACCGTGAATCCCTTTTGCCCAGAGTGACGTGCTCGCGGCACCCTTTGTGTTGTACTTTTCGTTTTTGGCGTGGATAAGCCTTGTTTACTTTCCCGCCACCTTTTGCAACAGGCACTGTACTGCGTTTTTGGTGTTGCCGCAGGCAATAAAGCGTTGCCACTTGTTTGAGAGCATTACTGTGTACTTGCCACGCTGTTCTCGGTGCCTTGGCTGTCCTAACGGGTGTGTGCAGGGGCGTTAGTCATGGGAGGTGAAAGTGAACGCGGCCCTGTTGCTCGCTAAGACCAAACTCAGGCTTGTGGCAGTACTTCTTTAGGATATGTGTACACTACACTGGCACCCAACATACACTAAATGTTCACCATGGCAGACGTTGATATTATTGTGATGCTGTCACAACATCAGCATTTGCTGACCGCTGTTTTTCTGTGCTATATGTATTCAGTAGTATAGGCAATCAACAATCTTCTCATAACGGATGAAATCACAGGTATTCCAGTAAAATCGCTATTAGACTTGCACCTCTGAACCTAAGGTACACAATGCCCAGATAAATTTGTTCTTTCTGTAGACTGGCCAGGACAACCCTCTTAGTGCCTATCGCAATGTCTGACAACTCGTAAAACAGTGAGGAGCTATTTTGCTGCCAGTGGCTTGACGTGACTTTCACGAATGCTTGCTCCTTTTGGATTGGAGTGGCCAACTGCCTTACAAGTGATAATTGAGAGAGAGAGACAACTCTTTATATAAAAGCATAGATTTTAGCCAGCTTGTACAAATAGCTGACTTACTACTCTGCGTGAGGAAGGGGATTGAAAGTATGGACAAGGAGAAAGAGAAGAAAAAGAAAAGTTAAGATATTAAGAAAGAAGATAGAATAAAAAATAATTGTTATAATTGTAACCATGAGGAAATGATTGCTAATTTTTTGGGGGGACTGTTCCCCTTTCAGCCCAGCCAAAAAAAGAAAGCTTTAACATGCGAATTTGGGATTAAATGTAGGGATAGGGAGAGAGAAAGAAAAAAAAAAGACAAGAAGTTAAGATAAACAATATAAAGAATGCCAGGCCTGCGCAGAAGGCACAGCACAGTCACAGCGAAAGCTAGAAGAGCGGCCTTTCAAAGCTTTTTTTAAACACTCATTGGGTAACTGCTGCAAGCACACTAGCCAGGTATCCACTTCGTCTTTAATCTGGGGCCCTCATCTTGAGGTTGTTTTTGGTTCCAGGCTGTATTCCAGTGCTGTGCCTGAACCTGTGCCTTGACCGGAAGCTCTGCTGGGAACAGTAGCCGTGCCTGCGGTGCTGACACTCTTCTGCGGCCACGCCTCGTGTTAGGCCACCCACGCCGTTATGCCACGATGTCGTCCGGGTCATCAAGACCGACCAGTAAGCCCTGCTGCTTTGCTACAACTACAGTTCCGCAGACTTTGAGTGCTTGACTGACGACAGGGTCTAGTATACTCTAGGATGTTCATGTCTATGTTATAAATGTTAGTGCCGGCCATGTCCTTTGTTTTGTTTCATTGAAGTGTCCCTCTGTGTCTTTTGGTGCGTTCTTCGTTTGGCCAACCTGTGCTCACATTCGGATTCCCACTCATGTACAGAGATGCTCAAAAAAGTGGACGAAGACCTGTTATGACACTTTGGTTAGTTGAGCATTGGACGCGTAATATGAAGGTTGAAAGGTCACATCCAATAAAATAGGGGATTTTATTCTAGTACTTCGATTAGGGGTGTCCGAACAGCAGACTTGGAACCGAATCGAATATGAATTGTAATTGAATACTGTTCGAATAGTCTTCAAATAGTAACTATACCATTTTTACAACAGTCTTAGAACACAACATTTTGTTTGAAACAAACATTCACAAACATTTACCGAAGACCATTACAATTACCTTTAGTTGACTCAAAATGCAGTCGAGCCCACATACCGGGTGTTCAAAATTAAGCTTTATGATTTTTTTAAAATTAGGCGCTCGAAGGCACGTGAGAACCACTTGTGCAAATAAGTTAAGCGGCCAGGGGGACAGAAAGTTAGATGATAATTATCGCTGTCAGCAGCCCAATTAACTAAAATTTAATAATTAACTTTTTACTGGCTGCGGTAAGTTGGCATGTTTATATTGAAAAAATGTAGGCAGTGGTGTTTGTACACAGTTTCAGTTGGAAGATTTTTTCTAGCACGCCTGTGTTCCGAGATATCCGGCTCCAAAGTTTAATTGTCTTTCGCACGATTACGCATGCAAGAGGGTGAGGGTCCGCGCAAAGCTCCTCCCTAAAGTGACGCATCTGTTGCGTGTGGTGTTTAGTGTGTGAAGAGGGTGGAAGCGTAGGCATAGGTGATAGCAATTACCCTTGCCCTCTTCGGCCGGCGAAATCAAAATGTGACAGCGCGGTGCGCCATGAGCCTTACGCATGATCCTGATGAACGCGATAACAGGAGACCATTTTTCGCGACGTTTTTTCGTGACTTTAGATCACACTGAGACATCTTCTTGTGAACGCGTTAGCAGGACCGTCCTGCACTAGGGTGCCTCCGGTTAGAGCACAGCGTCTCTGCATTGAAGGTCTACCAAGGAAATCCACGTGGAGTCCTTTCGAGCTAATATGGCTGCTTCTGGCGTGAGGTATTCTACCAAAGTAAAAGTAGACGTGGTGCTTGCAATGGCTGAAATGAATGGCAACGCTTCGTTAGCAATGGAGCTTTACGCGTCTCGCCACCCACACCGTCCCCTTCCAACAAGGCCCACTTTCACAAACCTGTTTCGACGCTTCTGCACAACAGGCTCTGTCCACCTTCCGAGACGGACCAGGAAGGCAATCGTCGATGAAGACTTTGAAATCGACGTTGTCGCGTGCGTAACCTCGATGCCAGAGCTCAGCATCCGACAGATTGCCGATCAGTGCGGTCGCAGCATCGGAACAGTCACAAATGTTTTAAGAAAGCACAAGTTCCATCCATATCACGTTTACCTTCATCAGGACCTAAATGAGGCGGACTTTGAAAGGCGAGTTGACTTCTGCAATTGGGGCCTCATCAAAACTGATCAAGAAAATGACTTTTTGCACAGAATAATTTGGACTGATGAAGCTCGGTTTTGCCGAAATGGAAGTGTTAATCTTCACAACGCCCATTATTGGGCACAAGAAAACCCACACTGGCTGAGGCAGCACAAGCATCAAGTTCGCTGGAGTGTGAATGTGTGGTGCGGCATACTCGGGGACAGGATCATCGGACCTCACTTTTTTGAGGACAACTTGAACGGAAAGATGTACACAGAAGAAATATTAGGTGTTGTCATTGATGATCTTGTCTGCAGTCTTTCCCTGAATGACCTGCGCCAAGTATGGTTTCAGCACGATGGAGCACCACCACATTTTTCTACCAGGGCGAAGAACTGGTTGGACAGACGTTTTCCACAACAGTGGATTGGGCGCGCAGGAGCGATGTTTTGGCCACCAAGATCACCTGACCTTTCTCCGCTCGACTTTTTCCTTTGGGGCTACGTTAAAGATCGAGTTTACGTAACAGAGCCCAGCGATGTTAATGACATGAAGGACAGGATAACATCTGCCTGTGCGAGTATTCCTGCAGAAGTACTGCGCCGAGTCATCGAGTCGACGCGACAGCGGTTCATGCTTTGCGTTGCTGCCGAAGGCAGGCATTTTGAACACTTTTTGGGGCATTGACGTCTTGAGAGGTGAAGAGTTTCGATGAGATTTGTGCATGACCGAAATATGCTTATGTAGCAGCAGGAAATATGCGTTAGCAAGGATAAAACTGTTTCAGTTATTATTGGTGGAGTTGTTGCTCTTGTTTCAATAAAAGTTACAGTACTCGGACATCAGCAGTCACGCTATTCGCGTAGCCCAGGCAACGACCACGCATGCTTCTCTAGTGATTATTACGCACGCGCACTGGCATCCAGATTCTCCGCTCGCACCATTATCTCGGCATGGTATCTGCCACTATCGTTAGAGGCTCTGCAGTTGCGTGTTACGACACTGGTTGCAAGCGTTCTTCGATTTTTGATTTCGACGGCCGAAGAGGGCAAGGGTAATTGCTATCACCTATGCCTACGCTTCCACCCTCTTCACACACTAAACACCACACGCAACAGATGCGTCACTTTAGGGAGGAGCTTTGCGCGGACCCTCACCCTCTTGCATGCGTAATCGTGCGAAAGACAATTAAACTTTGGAGCCGGATATCTCGGAACACAGGCGTGCTAGAAAAAATCTTCCAACTGAAACTGTGTACAAACACCACTGCCTACATTTTTTCAATATAAACATGCCAACTTACCGCAGCCAGTAAAAAGTTAATTATTAAATTTTAGTTAATTGGGCTGCTGACAGCGATAATTATCATCTAACTTTCTGTCCCCCTGGCCGCTTAACTTATTTGCACAAGTGGTTCTCACGTGCCTTCGAGCGCCTAATTTTAAAAAAATCATAAAGCTTAATTTTGAACACCCGGTATAACGGCCCCACTTAAAATGAACTTTCGCTTAAAATCAACAGTACTCGCTTGACTGGGGAAGTGTACATAATTTAAATCGCACATAGTCGCACTTACAACAAACGTCTCTGAGCACCGCCGATCGGTTTCAGAGAGTGAAGTTGGTGCTCCGACGACTTTCTGGAACACCACTTTCGACCACCGATAAGTCATTGGCGAGGTGTTTATAGATTCTTATTGCTAAGCGCCAACCCCATCTCTGCAACCCTCTAGTTGTCGCTCTCTCCCACCGTTTTTTGTTACGCACACTCCGTTATTTGCCCCCCCCCCCCCCCCTACTCTGAGCACCCCGCATCGCCAGACAAGGCCCGTATTTTTATACTGCCACCAATCTTTCGAAGGCTGGTCAGCTGACTAGTCCCCCCTTGTTTGGTCGCTGGTCTTGTTGGGGTCACCGGCCTAGACTGACTAGACCATTTGCCTACATTGTCAGCCGTCGACTGTACCCGATAATGCCTTGTCTAAATCAATGTTGTATTGTTCTAGTGCACACAATTGTACCTTGCACTACCCCACCGAATTTTATATTTCGCGATTCGTTCCGTGTTTAGGACCTGTTCTCGCTTACTTCGCACTCTGTTGAGCATGCCGTCCGCACGTGTGCGAAAGCGTAAAAATGGCTGTTACACGAAACGAGTCGTGAATAATGAAGTCGGTGGGGCTTCGCAAGTGCGCCGCCATCACAATACGATTTTGGGACCTCTACGAGCGCAGGCCACTGTCTCAAGTGTGCGTTTCGTGGACGTTTTTAGTGAACTACCAGACCTGCCTTTTCAAGGTCTCCTTCGCCCGTCTCCACCACTTTGCGATGCCATTCACACTGGCTCGAATGAATAAGTTTATTTCTTGGCTAGAAATGGGCCCAGAGCAGTTCCACGCGTTTCGGCTTGTATGGCACGCGTGCGCGTCAGGTTCGCTGTTGGTGTGCATGTGTGGTCAGGAAGGCAAATAGAAGGCCTTCTGTGCCTTTTCATGTTGTTCGTCACAACATTGAAGGTGCAGCTGCTTGGCTTGGGTGTAATTAGCATGTTTAAGACTTGCTGTAGATGCCGTGTTGTAGAGTGCTTGCTTGTAGTTGTTGACAGCCCGGTAGCTGGCTTGCCACTCCGGCTGTCCCTGTATTCAGCTGTGGAGATGGGGATGGTTTCGTGGGTGGACGTGATGGCTACATGTCTGCGAAACTGTTTTCGTGAGGCTGACTTCTATGACGAGCCTGAAGCTTCCAAAGGGACCACTCTGGCAGCGATTTGTGGCAGCGTGGCATTGACTCTGAAGTGGGAAGGCAGGACATCTGTTGAGATGATTTTGTTACGACCGATAGTGATGCTCACTTTGTGGAACTGTGGGCGTATGAGGGCATCGTGGTGGCAAGAGCGATTTGGAGGAATCAGATGATGACGATGACAAAACTTGGAGCCTGTGCCCTCGAACATGCTTGTAGCAATTGGCTACATTAATAGTGTCAGGCAGCTAAAGACCTTGGCGAAGAGCACTCTGCCACCTAAAATAAACTCTAGACCACCCTTATCGCTCCTCCTCTTCAAAACCCGTGCATTATGGATTTAAAAAAATTGTGTTTTCACTTGCTACTGTTTTGAAACTGAGTTTCATTTACTACGAACTTTTGAATACAGAAAATGGATGCTGCTTTTTCGTTATAAGTGGGCTCGTCTTATACAACTACGAAAACTAAGGTAAGATCATATACAGCAGGAACTAGAGGCTTCGTAATACTTTGTAACTCTCGTTTCAAACACAGCATTTACTAACGTTACCAATGTGAGAGATTGTTACGCCATTTGAAATAAAACTGGGACACACAAAGTAAGCATTTTTCTACCAAACACCGCAGATACAGCTAGAGATGTAATGAAGCAGATTAACGTGTCATTATAACATGTAACACAACCAAAAGCATGTAACAATCTACATTTGCAAGAACAATTTACATGAACGGCACACTCGCATCTGTTATTAGTCGTGAAGCTGTAAGCAGTTGTGGTCTGCGCGTACAGTTATCCCAAGATGTAGTCAGGAGCTGATTAATGCAATGCAGCTTCAGCATAGTAAAAAGTGAGAAAGAGTGGAGTTTTGAGACGAAACAATCCACCCAGCGAACAATATGGTGTCGGTAGTCTTGAAGCAGCTTGCGGTGCGTGCAGATTACGTCAGGGATTAAAAGAAGAAGAATGACCTTTAGCAAACCAAAGTTTCATTCTTTTGGCGTTCTGCCGTTGGGGCTAATTATTCAAAAACTATTAAAAAATACATTTGGTGTTAGGGTTATTTTCAAATATGTACTAACATTCGAATCGATTACTGAATCAAATACAGTGCTGTTTAATTTATTATTAAAAATTTCCAGATATTTGCACACCCCTAACTTCAATTCCTTTCAGTTCACACTACACTACAGTTAAAAACACGTGTCTTCCATGTTTTTGTTTTTTTGCGGCTTCCATGTTTTGCTTGACTTTTCTTTGGGCAGGGAACAAAGCTAAGGATGCAGATGCAGCCAACCTGGCTTCTTTTTTGTTGAGGTTTTCGCTGCATGCAATGAATCGGTGCACTACCAAGAAATCAGTGCAATGTTGATTGATGACTGATATGTGTGGTTTAACGTCCCAAAACCACCATATGATTATGAGAGACGCTGTAGTGGAGGGCTCCGGAAATTTCGACCACCCGGGGTTCTTTAACGTGCACCCAAATCTGAGCACACGGGCTTACAACATTTCCGCCTCCATCGGAAATGCTGCCACCGCAGTTGGGATTCGATCCCGCGATCTGCGGGTCAGCAGCAGAGTACCTTAGCCACTAGACCACCGTGGCGGGGCGCAATGCAATGTGGTGACGTCCATCGTCCCGCTTTGCTCCACAGTGAATGTTACGGTGCTTGACAGCAGCAACATCTTGTGGACTCAAAGAGATATGTACCACAAATTTTGGACTGTTTTCTGTGTGTCAATGGAACACCATAGAAACGCAAGCATATCCCAAACTGCTGGCACCGCCTCTCAAGCGTTTTTTATCAGTAGGCAGGGGACCGACCTAATGATACAGACACGGCTAACCTGGATCGCTTTTAAAGACAATAGTCTTTCTTAGGGATCTTCGGCGCAAAATATTTGGTCCGTCTGTCTACCTGTCTGTCTATACATTTCTCTGTTTGTCCACCCGTAACGGTACCGAGTATGTATTCTAAACGGCACCAGATGATACTTCAAACGGCCGACCCCATCCACAGCGCCCATCAATGCCGCTCAAGATTCAGCGTTCATACTTGTGTGATTGTCAGTTAAAAAGCAATTATTGCGCATACCTGGGGCATCATAACAACACATATATATTCTGCACGTGCACCTTTACTAGAAAAAACATACATAAGTAATTCTAAGGACCGTAGCGTTTATCACGTTGTGTTGACCATGCAACGCCCTCTCCCAAAGGCAAGTGTTTCCAACACTTTGCTAAGACAACACGGTGGTGGCACCTATTTGTCGCCTTGCGTTCTACACCTTATCACATCAGAGACGGGCGCGCACGCCGTGCGCTCCGTTTTTTAGGATAATTGCTAGATAGCGCTCATGTCTCACGTGTGACGTGACTTGATGCATTCGTTTGCCTCCTCTGCACGCTCGAAGAACTCCAAAGCAGCGCCTCCAGAATACCATTCACCAATTTTCTTGCGCAGAACATGAAATAAACGTTTTGATCATTCTCTCCAGATGCAAGACTATCGTGTTTCGACGATATTTGCAGATTAACATGCAGATATGGGGCCATTTTTTTTTTGTGCAGGTTAGTAGAAAAATTACTAGTGTAGGCCTTAACAGCGACTCCTTGTGTCAGGTTCTGGTCCCCTGCCCAAGGTTGTTATGTGAATGTGTCGTGGATTGTTTTGATTCATTGTGTCTTTTGGTTCTTTTGTTAAGATATCGAAAAGAACCCCCGGCCTTACAGTTCCTGAGCTATTGGCAGCAATTCTAGGTAATCAAAAGGAGGCACACATGAGCTTACATCTATGTGGGAGCTTAGAATGTCACGTTAGTGAAACTAACAAGAGGTTAGCCTGAATTCAACAGAAGCTGCTGTCATGCTCAGTGATTGTACAAAGGGTAAAAGAGTGTGTGCTTCTTGTTTCAAGGTTTTATCAAAAGACTAAATTCTTGCTAAAAAAGATGATCTTGAAATAGAAATCAACCAACATTTTTATTATTTAAAGATTAAATGAATGTGAAAATGAAACGGTGGATATACTGAAGGAAGTTGTTTTTAAAGCATAGTGGGATATACCCTGCAAGGCGTCTTGGACTAGAAGTGTAGAGGTCAACATTATGTGTGAGCTGTGCTGTGGCTGTTCACTGATTGCTGTTATTTCCACGTAACAATATTGTTTCGATGCAATATAGACATGAACGAGGGCAGTGGTCGCCAAAGATGAAGACGATGAGTACCACGCACAAGTGCTCCACGTTTACTCGTCGTCATCTTCGCAACCATCGCCCTGGTTCATGTCTATGTCGCACCGTAACACCATCTTTGAAAAAGATGTAGGAATTGAAGTAAACAGTCTTGAATGCATAAATGAATGTCTGAGCAGAAAAAGAGTGGGCAAACTGTGCCCAGTGATAATGTGTTTTTTTTTATTTCAGTGAAAAAACACAGCTGCTAAAAAAGGCAAGGGAGCTCTAAAGAACACTGGATACTGGATGTCTGAGGACTATACTCAGAATTCAGAACATAAGAAGCAACTCTGGCCGACTGTCAAAGATAGCCGCACGCCTGATGATAGAGTTGGTCTGAAGTATGTTAGGCCGGTTATCAATCCAGTGACATATGTGTCAGATGACAAAATGAACAGGTTACGCAGGCTTGTTGAGCCTGGTACCAACTCGGATGGTGGCATTACACAAGTTAATGAAAATCATTATGCACCTTGCAATCTTTGAATGGTCACCCGAATGGCGGCAGAGAAACTGCTCACAGGGCAAACGAGATTACAAACGATACAAGAAAATATCGCAGACGGGCCATACAAACCACAGGGAAACGGCACGTGTAGTTTACGGCTACTCTGTTTAAATGTGCGATGTGTCATGAATGAAATACCTGAATTTGAAGTGCTGTTTTGTGACCTCGACTCATGCGTTACTCTGCGGACAGAGACCTGGTTGCACGTTGAAGCGAATGATAACAAAATAGTCCCATCAATGTACAAGATACTCAGATGTAACAGGCAAACCTGAAAAGGGGGAGTTGCTATTGTCATTAAAAAAAAGCATAAATGCGACACTTTTAGGAGAACATAAAAGCATCTCTTGCAAATTTGATCTATACAGTAATTAAAATGTTATTGGTGTTGTATGCTGCCTAGAGATAGCAGAACTTGTGTTTTTTAAAAGGACCCTGAAATGATATTGACAATTTTTTACAAACTTATTGGGTCGGTAGACCAAGTCCCAAGCGTAATTTAGAGACCGATTTGAGCTCTATGCGTAAACTGTGTAATTTATTACAACGCTTTGATGCTGCGAATCTCTCCAGATCGCTGCGACTCAGCCAAACAGGTTTTCAATTGCCTACACACCAAGCGACATGCTCTGCCCCACTGTACAGCCATTCTGGAGCATAGTGTAAAATTATTATTTGCTCGGGATTTCGATTTACCTGACATTGATAAGCCAGCAATGAACCTGGCGGGCATAAATGTTAGGCACTCCCAGATTCTCATTAACATTGCTTTTTTGTGTAGTCTTGCTCCGATTGCTTCTACCCTATCAGAATTACTGCTACCGCAAAACATATTCTTGATTTACTCTTTATAAATTCAACTAGGTATCAGATGTGACTGTGTTGTTACTACAAACGGACTCTCTAATCACGAGTAGGTACTTGATACCTCCTCCTTTCAGAAGCGTTATAGCAGAAGTTAGGCTGTGATTACTGTGAATATCTTCAACAGGGCATATTATGAGAGTATCTTAAACTATTTAGGAATGGAGTTTGGAGTGTTTTGATGATGATGAATATGTGAATGTACTTGGTGCAAATTCAAACACATTTGTTTGCGTGCTGTTGCCATGTTTGTTCCTGACAAAATTACGAAAAAGAAGCGGAATCTCTGGGTTATGACAGAGGTGATTCTCATAGAAAAAAAAGCTTAGAAAAATGAGATGCTCAGGCCAGCCGTGGGACTCTACCATTAGCACATGAAAGGAACGCTAAAGGCAACTATTGAGCCATTATTGATTGTTAAAATAGCACTCCAGAAACCTTGTACTGTTACTTTTGTGCCAAGGAAGTGCTTATTTTGAAATAAAATCACGTTTTTGTTGTCCGCATCGGGTTAGTGCACTTCAAATTACCCGCCTCAATCGAGACATCTCATGTCACTGTTGCCGTGCACAACGTTGCCTGGCTTTACTGTGCGGCCACCAACACTACTAGCAGCACAATGAAAGTAGTGGGAGCCACATGCCTACAGTAGCAACAACGGCCATTAGACAATTTCCTGCTATTTCCTCCAAGATGGCAGATTTGCTTTGTTTAACTGGGCCCCGCGAGATGGCACTACCTGTCTAGTTTAAACTAAAGAGGCTTTAGTTTAACCAAGCTAAAATTAAATTTTCGAACCACTTGCCCCATTCCCCATAGTAGCATCTGGCGGTTCCTTTTTTTCCATGAATGAAACTGAAATGAACAAGCAGCATTTTATTACCTCCCTTGATGCATGGAAGGTTCTTTATTTAGTGCAGCTAGTTCGATTACTAGGGATATATTGTAGGCGGTACCTCTCGCGTCATCAGGATTATTTTGCGAATGTCCTACGCATGCCGTATGCATTCTTGTGCATTCACTTTAATTTCCTATTAAGTTGGGCACTGCTGTTGATAATATTGTTGTTTTAGACGTCGTACATTGAGCCTTCATTCTGGCATAAATTGTTATTTGACTTTAGTGTCCCTTTAGTGCAGTACTGAAAACTGAGGTTAAGAAAGCTAAGGGCACGTTTTTTGCTACTGCTTTAGTCAACTTCAAGGAAGCACTAGTGAAATTTCGGAGCTATTTAGCCGACAGCAAATTCAGTAGTATTTGTTTAATGATTGATGGTACACCAGTCTCGAAGTCTAAACAGTAGCTGATGAGTTTAACTGATACGTACAATTTGTGTGTGCCTTGGAAGTTACTAATGTCGTTACTGAGCATGAAGGGATTATTTCTTTTGTGCTGAATATTGTTGTGCACCAAGAAGGTATTTCTAATTTGCTTCTTGATCTCTACACTAAAAAAATCACAGCATGTACATAGTGAATGATGATAAGAGGGCGAGGCTTCAGAGGGTTTTATTGGCAAACCAAGAATCCTCTGTCCTTCCATCTGTCTGCCCGTCCATCCGCACCTGCTGAGTGAGTCATAGAACGAGGTGGTCACATAGAAGGGGTTGTTGCGAAGCGCACCTCTGACGACGTTACGAAGGGCGCCTCGAAATCTCACCTGCTGCAACCACTGTTTACGAAAGACGGCGACGCCAACACGGTCCCGAAGGCGCCACTGCTTCGAACTCCGCCAGGAAGGTCACCAGCCGTTTGGTAGCGTAGGTTTCTCAGCTCGCGACTGCTTCTGCGGAGAGCTGATAGACGAGCGGACGAGACCACGGTGAGTTAAACAAGGTTTATGTACAGCATATATACAGAGGCATTACAAATCCGGCACTGGGGCCGACAGAGACTCGAAGAGTCGAGCTCTTCTCTCTAACACATAGGTCTGCTTTGAAATGGGTCTGCTAACACATAGCTCAACTCTTTATCACATAGCTCTCTGCTCTGACACACAGCTCAAACTCTCTATCACATAGCTCTCTTGTCTGACACACATGTCTGCTCTCACATAGGACTGCTACTAACACATAGCTCAACTCTCTATCACATAGCTCTCTTCTCTGACACACAGCTCAACTCTCTATCACATAGCTCTCTTCTCAGACACACATGTCTGCTCTCCAACAGGTCTGCTCTCTGACACACAGCTCAACTGCGACACACATGTCTGCTCTCACATAGGACTGCTCTCTGACACACAGCTCAACTGCGACACACATGTCTGCTCTCCAACACGTCTGCTGCTCGCGACGCGCCGCAGGGCTTCTTTTATATGCACCGGGTGGATTCTTTGAATAACAAAATGTCCAACCAGAAGCGCCGCTGGTCATGAGGTCAGACTCCTCCAATGGGGTCGCCGCTGGGCCACGTTATTCTTTCTCATCGAATCTGGAGAGGCTGAGCTGCAGGTGGCTGCACCCAAGGACAAGTGACGTCGCCAGGCATTGCGTCAGACCCGCCAGACAGGAACGTGCCGGTTGTTTACTCGACGGGCTCGCGGGCTGAGATGACTCACTGCACGTGCGCGCCAGAAAGGCGCCGTCGCGTGTTTACGCCGTTGAGTTTGTTCGCGTCAGGCGGGCTCGCGGGCTGGCCTTGACACAGATTTCCTTTTTCCGAGGCATGGACGTTCGCTGTGGACTCGCAGGCATAACAGGGTGTGCAGACCCGCGGCTTTAGGAGCTTTGCCCCTAAAGAACTGTTGCCCCCGATAACATCTCAATAGTCATTTTGCCACATTATGCTTTTGGAAGTAAATTTTTGCTATCCAGTTCCCAGCATGGGTTTCGGTGTGGTTTGTCAACAGTGACACAGTTGCTTACACTGTACGTCATGATTTTTGACACTGATTAAGAACAAAGTTCAGATATATGCCATATTTTTTTGGCTACTCAAAGGCTTTCAACAGAGTGCCTTGTAATAACATATTGCATAAACTATATGCCATTGGAATAAATAGCCAACTGATTGACTTCATCCGGGCATATCTGCAAGATTGATATCAATATGTCCAGGATTGATAACTACTGCTCAGATACCTTTGAGGTAACTTCAGTGGTATTACAAAAGTTAGTTTCGGGCCTGATTTTATTCCTCATCGATACAAATGGTATTGTAATGTAACACCTAGCAATGCCAAGATAAAGCTTTGTGCAGACGACTGTGTCCTTTACATCATAAGGTAAATCTCAATCTGATCAGAACTCACTCCAGAAAGCCATCATGGAAGTTTCGGACTGGTGCGAGAAATGGAGCATATTCTAAACGCTGACAAGTGCTTAATCCTCAGCATATGCAGGAACGATATCATTTGGCACCATTCTTATTCTGTGGATGGCATTACTGGCTGTTAAATATACTGCAGTTACCATTAGACAAAACCTGAGCTCGGGTTTTTGCATCAATACAGTGTGTATTAATGCTTTTGAATTTCCTTGGTTTCTTCGACGCAAGCTTGCACAAGCCCCAACAGGCGTCAAACTAGCAGCATGTAAAGCTCTCGTACGGCCATGCCTTGAATATGCCTCATGGCAATGGCATCCTTGGAGACAAAAAGTGTTAAACTTGAGACGATTCGAAGATCCGTGGTCCGATTTAGCTGCAGCAACTACAAATGCACCGATAGTGTTACTGATATGATGAATTGTATTGCTTGCGATACACATAAAGCCTGACTTGCCAAAAGTAGATTCAAATACTTGCTCTTGCTATACAACGATTCAATGCGAAATAACAATCATAATTAAATTACCCATAACACACTGAAGTGCATGTTGGATAACGGGAACGCGATACAGGAATACCGATTTCACACAATACATTTAAGTATATTTTTTTTCTGAAGACCATAAGTGCCTGGAAGAAACTACCAAAGGAAGTTGTTGATAGTCCCAGTGTGGAAGTGTTTATTACAAAGTTAAGGAATATATTTGAGATGAGCTGCACTGTGCCACGACAGCGAAGTGACAGATATCGGTACGTCCCACAGCCATAGTGCAAATGCACTGTGGCTGTGGTACCTTAGCCACCAGCGAGTACCTTAGCCACTAGACCACCGCAGCGGGGCTGACAACGAATGAGCACAAGTATACGGGTTCATTATTTGAGCAGCTGTTGATTTTTATTGAGTACATAATTAAACCTAGTTGCAAGCCTGACTGCAGACTGACATGAACGCAGTGTCACTAGAATAACCTGATGACGAGGGCATGTATCTGCTGCTCACAAAATGTTTCACGAATGGCTTGAATGCGTGTTGACTCGGCTGCGGAGTTTGTTCATCCTTTACTTTTGGCATGTATATAGTTGAAACGACGAAACGGAATCATAGCCTTTTTCCTGTTCATGACAGTGCATATAGCCAGTTATAAACTTTGGGGGCCATTGCTTCCAATGCTGTCAGTGAAATACATGTGATGGACTCACTAATGCTTTGAGAAATAGTTGAACAGGGATTGTCGCTGGAACCAACGTTTTGAAAAGTGAACATTTATTTCTCAAGACAATGCACTGGTGAAAATAAAACTAGTCGTAACATATTTTTCAGCGGAATTCGCTGCTCAACGGTTTCTCTTCGCTTCTGGCCTCTGTCTTTACATGAACATCTGTCCTGTTTGGGGCTCCAGATCTGAAAGAAAATGTCAAAACAAAGCTGTCATAAGAAGACGCGATTCAGTCAAGTACGACGTTGCCACACCACTCGGGAATGTTAACTTTCGCATGGGCACGGATATATTCTTAAATCATTGTTTGCTCACTTTGTGCATTTCTTCAGTTGTGAAGTAGAGCTGCTGTTGCAGATTGACTCTTTATACTACGTGCATGTCTCCGTTTTAGTACGACACGTGTGATACAGAAACAAAAGACTAACATCTAAAACAATGTTAACCGATTTTAACGAATGGCAGCGTTGCCCAAGCGGCCGGAGGACGTGCAAGATAGCGCGAACACATTCCGCTTGCATGCGAAGAGAAAAAGGACAGCTTTCGCGGTAACCCACGGTTCACGCCCTTTCCCTCTATTTGCTGATCTCACTAGTGTCGTCATGAAAGCAGTTTTTCTTTGTGAATTATTTCTAGTAGAATACACGGCAAGGGGAGGGGGGGGGGGGGCTGCCAGTGGTGGAAGCGGCGCAGCCGCATCGAATCGCCTTGCGAGATCGCGTACCATGGAAGGTATAGGAAGTTTCCGCACCCTGGTGGTGGAACTCCTTTCCGCGTACCATAGCAGACAATAGAGAGCACTAGTTGGCCGGGTTTAGGAGGGAGCGGAGCGCGACCCGAAAAGAAATATCGGGTCGTGCTCTGATGCCCTCTTCGTTCGCTAACCCGCCCAGCTAAAACTCTCTAATAAGGAATCAACTTCTTTTCAGTCAGCTCTACAACGTTGCCATACTAGCTGAATTCCGTTTTATACAATTTGTTTTAATCATGTCTACCGTAGTTTACATATTTGCTTTGTTTCCACTTGTTCTTGTATTTCATAATTGTGCGAATGTACTGACCCCGTTTTAGAACCCTTAAGGTAAAAAAAAAAATGAAAACTGAAATACTGATTTCGCTAAGGATCGATGTGCTCGAGCTAGCTACAGCGAGCGAGCAATAATACAGCGACAGGAGCGAGACAGCGTGGCTCATCACGAAAGAATTTATTTAAACACAGGCGTGGTCCAGGGAGTCTTGAGGCTCTTCCGGGATGCTGGAAGCAGTGTCCGCAGCGATGAAGGCCGTGCACGCGACGGAGAAGCGCAAGGCAACAGTAAAAGGTCCGGGAAGGCAGCACAAAATGGTACAGCCACGAACACCGCCGGCGGCTCCCGTAGATGATCTGGTAGACCTGCGGTGACAGAACGAAGATTTTCAACCGACACAAGCGACAGCCAACTAGCTGGGACGACAGAGGAAATTCAGACGGGCATCACGGTAAAGACATGTACACACAAGTTCGACAGGTATATAATGTGGCCTTTGTAAGCACTTTCGAATCGTATTTGTTTTGTAGGAAAGAAGCTTACGCCGAAATTCCCGCCATTCCGAAGACTAGCGACGAATTCATGTGGCAGGAAGGCCAGGACCGAGAAAGGTCTGCGCAGCCATGTCCGAAACGGGTTGGTCGGATGGCGCGTCTACACCGAGCGTTTGGAGACCAGGAAGTCGTAGCGAACCACCTCGGCAAGGCTGTGCGCCGAGGAAAATCCGTCCGAGCAGGAGTGGAAGGGGTCAGTCATCTGCAATTGCAGAAAAATATAGATCGTTAATGCACTCGCAAGCCAAAGTGCGATTTACTCACCCGAAAAGCCACGTGAGAACACGCGGCGCGGGAAACGTTGTGGAAAGAACAGCGACTCGGAAAAAACGGAGCTGACGAAAGGTGCAGTGAAAGAGCGCACATAAGAGTGCTGCCGCATTCACGGCTGCTATGTCAGCTTGACTGCGCATGTGCCGGAGCCTGTTCCACATTGAGTCCTGTTCTCGGCACGGTTTGTCTGGGCGCAGTGTCAAGATGGATGGTGAGAGTCGCACACATGTGTGCCAAGACCCACGTGCGGGGAGTCTGAAAAAAAGTGAAAAAGAAAAACAATTAGGCGGAAACGTAGCGGTGAAGACATTGTGAGCTTACCTGGGGAGGCAGCGGTTTAGCGGAAAATCGAAGGCGAGGCGCGCTCGTTGAAAACACGCGAAAAGGCGTCCAAGAAATGCGAAAAAAAAAAAGCAGAGGCTGCAAGGAGGGAAAAACGTTAGGCGAGGACACCACAGCATCCCTGAATTCCGAACGCCGAATTGCGCCGGGCAAGCACTTATCGTTCAAGAGCACCTCAGGCGCGCGGGCATTCCTTGACACGATAACGTGCACCGTTTGCAGTGGGCTTTTCGAAACGAGCACTGCTCGTGACGCAAACGCAGGAGGGGGGGGGCAAAACCTGAAGCTAATGTTGGGTGGACCTGAAGCTGATGTGCAGAGGCACCCCTTGCGCTTCCGTCACTGACAGGACCCGGCATGACGACGAAGGTCCAGGAAACCTCCAACTACGCGTTGCAATAGTGCACGCAATTCCGTATTAACTGCAAAACGCCAACCAGGCGCATGGTTTCCTGAACAACAATCGCCCTCGCTAGCAATGATTCCGACCTTTCGTTGGCGCAACACGCTGTCCCCAGCCAGGTCCTCGGCGACGTGGAAGCGGTCGTGTCCAGCTGTCCTCGACGAACAACGAGAGGGTCGAGAACATAGTTCGGCGTGAAGCACCCGTCTGTATCCAGCACGGGTGTCACGGCCACACAGCAAAGAGGGGCGGCAACGAGTGATTCCTCAGGTCTGCTGCGTCCGCGTTTATAAAGACCAAGTTAGCCATCGCGCGCAGGTGCAGTTGGCGCCGCTCGTTCTTGTCATCTTTAGATCTTCATTCCCGATAAACAGAGGCGGCGCTTGCGCGCAGACACGAACCGCAAGGGTTCGCTACTGCTCGTTCTTTCTTTTTTTTTTTTTTGCCTAGCTGGCTTTTTGAAGGGCTCGTTTTTGCGTGTAGGCAGGCCTCTCGTTTCTGAAGAATTGCCCATACTAGCTCCCAGGTGATTGATTGATATGTGGGGTTTAACGTCCCAAAACCACCATATGATTATGAGAGACGCCGTAGTGGAGGGCTCCGGAAATTTTGACCACCTGGGGTTCTTTAACGTGCACCCAAATCTGAGCACACGGGCCTACATTTCCGCCTCCATCGGAAATGCAGCCGCCGCAGCCGGGATTTGAACCCGCGACCTGCGGGTCAGCAGCCGAGTACCTTAGCCACTAGACCACCGCGGCGGGCTAGCTCCCAGGTGAATTCGCAGAGTAATAATAATAAAGAAAAATACTTTCTCGAGATTTTTCATCTATTCATTTTGATTAAAATTGATCTGTAGCCTATAGCTGATAAGATTAAATTTAATCTGCGGCGCTGTTGTTCTTTTTTTCTAGATCACAATAAAATGACCGGGACCAAGCGTTGCTACAGGCATACAGGTGTGCTTTAAATCGGCGCGGTCGCCCAGTCTCTGAGGAAATATTCCTAAAATCTATCCATCCGACGTACGCAAACGCATCTTCGCGTATGCGCGACAGAAATTGGTTTTTAAATGCGAAGCACTTCTTAGCGAAGTGCAGGAAATTTGAGCGTTTAGATCTATCTATCTATCTATCTATCTATCTATCTATCTATCTATCTATCTATCTATCTATCTATCTATCTATCTTATCTATCTATCTATCTATCTATCTATCTATCTATCTATCTATCTATCTATCTATCTATCTATCTATCTATCTATCTATCTATCTATCTATCTATCTATCTATCTATCTATCTATCTATCTATCTATCTATCCATCCATCCATCCATCCATCCATCCATCTATCTATCTATCTATCTATCTATCTATCTATCTATCTATCTATCTATCTATCTATCTATCTATCTATCTATCTATCTATCTATCTATCTATCTATCTATCTATCTATCTATCTATCTATCTATCTATCTATCTATCTATCTATCTATCTATCTATCTATCTACTATCTATCTATCTATCTATCTATCTATCTATCTATCTATCTATATATATATATATCTATCTATCTGTCCGTCCGTCCGTCCGTCCGTCCGTCCGTCCGTCCGTTCATGAAATGGCTCAACAAACTTATGCCCCCCCCCCCCCCTTGTGCCAGTGTGCTCAGATTTGGGATTTGGGTGCACGTTAAAGAACCCCAGGTGGTCGAAATTTCCGGAGCCCTCCACTACGGCGTCTCTCATTATCATATGGTGGTTTTGGGACGTTACACCCCTCATATCTATCATCAATCACCCCTTTTTTCGATTTTTTTCGCCATCACATATAGCGCCCAAAATGGCAGTCGACCACATCTGCCTTGCATGCGGTGTCTCTCATAATCATATGGTGGTTTTGGGACGTCAAACCCCACACATAAATAAGAGAAGCTGAAACGTGCCCAGAAGCACTGCGGTAACCCAGCCTCGCTCGATTTAATTCAAATTATGCTAATCTTTTTGTTTCATTACTTTCGTTTTCCTCTCTCTCTTTTGTACAGTGCCTCCTATCATTTTCACTTGTCCCTTGTTTTCTAGCACAACAGAACAGCGGCTAATTTAAGAACTGACCAACCTCTCGTTTTTTTTTCAGCTTCGCTTCCAACTTTGCCTCGAGCTGAAACAGGTTAACTTTGTAGTTTTCACTGCCAGCCAGCAGGATTGTTGTTGTTGTTGTTGTTCTCCTATTGTTAGTGGCGCAGGATACTGTCTTGTTTACTCAGAAAAAGAAATACCCTAAAAGTACCATTTATTCGAACCGCATTGTATTGCACTGCTTCAAATATTCTGCCCTAGGAGCCTCCTCATTATATCATTCTTAAATGCACCGCTATAAAAAATATCTAATGGAAATAGGGTGGTTTCGACCACAAGTTTGTAAATTACCATCATTAACTTATCATCATTGTAAAATTTCTCGACAGCCGCATAATTTAAGGGTCCATTCAAACTTCTTTTTTTTTTTGAATATCAACAGAATGGGTGGGAGCCATAAGTGCAGGTCGTCATCGTAATCGTCATCATTACAGTATGCCGAGTGAAGAAGAAGAATGTCCGTGTCGCCGCTTTCGCTGCTTCCTTCTACAGAAAACCTCGGAGACCGCGAATGCCCATGCCCAGGCGAAACGGCCTGTTCGTTCCAGTGCCCGGCTCGCGCTCAGCTTCCGGCTGCGTCGGGGCGAGTGCTGCGCGCGATCCGATGGCCACGGTGCATCGCCGTCGCATCGACGTGCTTGCTGGCCGTGCAGTTCACTCTGCTCGTCGGCTTCTTCCTCCTGCCCAGGGCCAAGCCTCCGACGTCGCAGCCGCCTCCCAGCGACGAGCGCGCTCACCAGTCCCACAGCTGCCACCAGCCGGAGGAGAAGAAGAACCGTCTCAGGTAAAGTGAGCTTTCTAGCTCACTTTATCTCAGGTACGCGTCGCGGATTAACCAAGGTTATCGAGAGAAGTACTAAATGCACCGTATTTAGGTTATCGGGCGAAGTGCAGTCGGGCGCGGTGTGAAGGTTATCGCGCAAGCATTCACCAAGAACTACAACAGCGCCACCTCTCGGAATACCCTTTATAAGTGAAGATGGTGCCACACAAGCTTCACTCATCTTTTTTTTTTCTTTTTTGATGCTCCTTCAGTTGCGATCACTCTCGTCTTAGGAGGCTGATTAAAACGATGCAGTTCCAAGCACCAGCTTTAATTAGCACATCTTTCACAGCAATTTTGTAATTACCTGCAGAGCCCACCAAGAATACACTTGATTGTTACGAATAGAAGGCTCAAAATAGAGAGAAAAGGCGTAGAGTTCGTTGTAGGGCGATTGTTGTAGCATGGAACAGCCGACGAGGGAGAGAATGCGCAATCTTGGTTTTCACAGTCTCAAAACGTGCCGCTATAGGCCCCTGGGACGTTAGGCTGACCACGGCAGTAGAAAATCTGGAGGCGACCCTAATAATACTTGTCTTAGGCGTCTGGAAGTAGCACGTACACATTTGGGTACCTTGGTGTACTGCTTGTGCTGATTTTGTGTTTCCCATACTAGTGAAGTGGTTCTCACAGTTCTCGTAGCAAGAAGCGTGTAGTTAAGACCTGCTCCGCCAGGTACCGCAGAAATCTTACCTGCTCCTGAGAAAATCGCCTGCTCTTTCATTGAACTTATTCAATTAATGTTTCAATAATTATTTTGCCCGTTCATTAGCCATGACCTTAACTACACATATGCTAATATATATGTTATATATCCGATATAACTTTCAACTTGGTACAGAACCAAATATGTTGTGTAAGCATTCATTGGACATCATCTTGTTCATCTGTAAATAAGCAACATCAGTCTTGGCGTCGTCCGTCTTTGTCGTCGGTGCCATCTTGCTGTTCCTGGATTGAAGCCTCGGCTGAACCGTGTTATTTCAAATGGTGGAAGTTCTTCCCGATTCACTCGACCTCTCTTCATCCAAAGACATTGGAGCTCCGCTCAGGGCGCCGCTTACGCCAGCAGACCACCATGTCGCAAGATAAAGCGACAGTGTTAAGTCATGTCGTCCAACCAGATTTAATATTTCAAACACATTTTCTAAACAGTCGGAAAACGGGAAGTAGTTGTTCTGTCGAGAGGGCTTGCACGAGGAAAAGCCGTGTCAATCGTCACTCGCGCCTCTAGAAAATTACGCAAATGCTGTCGGTGTGCAAAGTTCTACTAGTTGAACTGTCTGAATGTTACACACCGTGGTGGCCTAATCATATAGTTAGTTGCCGAACTGGGGCGAGAAAATTGACAGTTAATGAACAACCATAGTGGCTCCGTTCAAATCTACCTTCGGGGACGCCAAGAAATCTGCTAGTGGCAATCTGGAAGCTCAAAAATTTAAAGTGAAGAGAGCCACCATTAAAAAAAAAGTGTTCTTTTCTACACAATGAAAGGGTAACATTAGGATTCTGCGTTGTGCGTAGTACTTCTGAGCACTAAATTTGTTTAGCGATCGCGGTGCCACGTGAGTAATCTATAGTAAGATAATCCATAGTAAGCTATGAATTATCTTATCGGTGATGGTGTTAAAGCGAAAACATGCGCTGCCGCTGATCGACGGGAGAAGCTGACCGCATATTCGCAGTTAGTTTTCATCCGAATGTTGGCGCGGTCCTCGGCGTTCCGTTTTCGTTCTAGCATTTTTTATTCGCTTCTGTAAGCGCTGCAGTTGTTGTAGGTGTAGTAGTTGTACTGCTGTAAGGCGCCGAAGGAACTGCCATACCGGCGAAGGTATCGATTCCTGCAAGTTACACAGCGATGACAGGTAGATTCTTTTTGCCAATACGCGCACATTTGCTATTTTTTGTCGGTGATTTTGCTTTGAGACATTGTTACCGCTGTCAGTGTTGTGTATTTGTGTACTACCTTCATTTGCACTGATCCTGCACATGTTCGAATGCTCGCCCTTCACTCGACTTTCGCTCTATCGCGATTTCCTTGCGAAAAACCCTACCTCCTTGTGTGCTCAGCTTGATCGCACAATGTCGTAATGCAATAAAAAACGGGGGGTGTTAAGCCTTGCTCGGGGAAAGCAAGAGCTGTAATTTGATACTTTCACTGAAGCACCTCATATGCTGGTTTTCACGACTGTTTTGTAACGATAGTTCCTACAAACCAGACATGCTTTTCTGTTCCTTTTGCCTCTGAAAACGAAGTGCCGTTTGCGAACTCTTGATAATGGTTCTAACACGATAGATTTCCTTTTTTTATTGAAACCTAATTGATAGTTTGCTACCTATAAATAATATTGTTCCCCGTACTCACTCGTGAATTATTTTTATCGGTGCCAGCTGCCAATGAATGACTTTCGGTTCCACGTAATCTTTGTACACTGTCGTCCTTTATGAAAGGGAACACGCGAACACGTGGCTTGCGCTTTGCGGCGGCTGCCTACAGCACCATCAACCAACAGCAAAAGAAAACACGTTTGCTTGCAACCGTCATCTGTTGCCAGAAAAAAATAAATAAACGAGTTATGGCCGATAGACAAGCGCTGCTAGAATGCACTCCATCTCGGCTCACTTCTGTAGTGCGTGGTCCACTGCCAACATATCAAACGTTGTGTGCGACCACGGCGCAGGCTGCAGTAATTGCCCGATATTGCTCGCCGCGCGAGCGGGGAGGGAACGTAATCTAGCAGCGCTTGTCTACCTGCCGTGACTCGTTATCTTGCTTGGCCATAGATGACGCCGAAAGCGAACGTGCTTTCTTCACTTGCCGGTTGATGGTGCTGTAGGCAGCCGCCGCAGAGCGCAGGCCACGCGTTCGCGTGTTCCCTTTCACATAGAACGACAGTGTATGCGCACAAGTACTGCGTTCCGAAGGGCGCTTTGGTGTGCTGCCGGGCGTATCGACGCGCTTTAAACAAGCGGGCGAAAGATAACGAGACACCCGTAGCCTTGCACGAGCCCCGGCCTTTTTCGTACACTTCTGTTTAAAAAAGATAGCCGTAGAATAAAGAATCAGCCGGTGCAAGTGCGTAGGCGCATACACACCCGGTACGAAGTGATAAGTGCGGTTATTAGTTTTTTTCCTTGCCTAAAAAGCAAAAAAACAACAACAACAAATTGTTTCCCGCTTTCTGTTTACGCATGCAGCGCCATCTCTTAGGTGCCCTCGGCAGTTCCATGCGCTACGGCTGCTTATCTTGAGTACTGTCGATATGGTTACATCCCCTTCTCTAAATTTGATCTTTATTCTATGAGTGGGCTACGTAGGGTTCCTCGATGGGAGGCGCGCACACATCGAGGCACCATAAGACTACGGGAAGCTGGCGCTAAACGGCCGCGCGTGTCAAGAATCTCACGAATTCGTGTTTTCGGGGAATTTTGATTGCACTGGTGCTTCTCGCAGGCTTTCGTTGATTAGAGGGGGGGGGGGATGCAAATAACGCGAACATGGCGGCGTGCTTTTTTTTTTACCGGGGCTCTGATCGTCAATAAAAGATGGTAGATTTTGTTTAGTTGTATCACGTATGATGACTGTTTTTAATCATTCATGCAGGCTGCACAGCTTAAAAATATAATTGCAAAACAGCATAGAAGGTAGATACAGCATGGTCGCGTTTTTTTTTTTTTTTACGCTATTCCGCGGGCCTGCCATCTGTTGTCAGGCCGAGCTGCTGGTTCGGTGCTTCCATTCGAGTTTAACAGTATTCGTGTTTTCATTTTATGTTTCGGGCAACTGCAACCTCATAATTTGCATGCCTCACTGTCGTGTTGTTGTGTACCACTCTGCATATCAAACGCAAGGAAATCAGATTGTCTTTCTTTCTTTCTATTTTTCATTAGTGACAAAGAAAAAAAGGAAGAACTCACATGTTCTTTTGAGACGACTGAGAGGCGATAACCATCTTATTCCTTACCTTTCCATTCATTGTATTGAACGTTCATCTTTTAACTGAGTAAGGGCGCGCACACAGACACGGACACCATATAACAAGAAAATGCACACAACATAAGTGCCACTCGCAACTAAAGTTCATTCGAAAGAAAGATTGGTACATATGTATCACTTCTGTCACATGACCTGGCAGGTGAAACAGTTAAAATACTCAGTTAAAAGATGAACTAATACCAAATAGCCCAATTATCCGTGCTATTGAACGTTCCTTGCTTCCCTCCGAGGTATTTCTGCGCTAACGTTCTTCTTCCAACTGCCTCAAGGATTGTAGACATTGCTTACTCTCTGCCCCTCAGTTGGTTTGGCACTGCCTCCTTGATCGGCCCATTTTGACCCTGCGAATATATAACATGATGACGTCACATTATCTGAACTTCCAATACGTCACAAAATTTTACGATCTGTGACGTCGTACGTTGACGTCTTCACTGAATGATGATTGCTTGCATCACTCGTATTGACGGATCCAATACGAGACGACGCGGCCGATCATTTTTTTTTTTGCTTTTGATGAGGAATCTGAGGCCTTCGCCTAAATACACTACAGCTGTCGTTTCATGACATTGCAGCTGCCTTAGGGGTTTGGGGGAGGGAGTTCGCAGTAATCAGTTGGGATGATTGGTCTCCTAATAGATCTTCGAACTACACTCTAATATGTAGCTCTCATCTAGTACCCGAGTGTATTATAGGTTATTTTTACAAATGGCGGCTCAAGACTACCCTTCCCGTTTAGAAACATGGCAATTAAACTAAACGCGACTGCGCTGCGTCTGAACTGTCAACGAATGAGTCTATCTGTAGCTACGCTGCATGCCTCGCGATCACTGCCCCTTGCAACGCTAAACGAGTTATCGTGCTTATAATGCTTAGCAGGATGCCATTAAGCCTCAACTTTGCTCAATATGGCCAGAGGGAATAAAAAAGAAACAGAGCGGATGAGCCTTATATTGAGGCTACAATAATCCATCAGCGAATACGCCGATATCCCAAGCGACTTGCAACAGGCCGCATTTTACGTGCCCGTTACATTGGCTCACGTGGATAGTCGGCATTGCACTTAAGTCGAACAAGTTAACAACGCCCGTTCAACACATCCGCCATGGTTGTAGGAATCACACCACATATATGCAACTCACGTTGATTGTTTCTCGTACTACTTCGATTTCATTGCTTTAAGCTCTTAAATGATGGAACCATTGCACCTATAGCAGCTGGCATAGTTCTCATTTTCTGGCATTTTTTGGCAGTCATCCTATATTTAAGCCTCGAGGTTTCTGCTCCGTAGGTAAGTACTGTCAAGATGCAGCTGTTATATACCTTCCCCTATTGGAATAGTGGCAATCTATCAGTCATGATATCACAATGCTTGCCGAATGTGCTACACCCCATTCTTATTCTTCTCGTTACTTCAGTCCCGTGGTTGGGCTCCGTGGTTACTATCTGTCCTAAGTAGACGTAATCGTTTACAACTGCCCCGCCGTGGTGGCTAAGGTACTCGGCTGCTGACCCGCAGGTCGCAGGATCAAATACCGGCGGCGGCGGCTGCATTTCCGATGGAGGCGGAAATGGTGTAGGCCCGTGTGCTCAGAATTGGGGTGCATATTAAAGAACCCCAGGTGGTCAAAATTTTCCGAGCCCTCCGCTACGGCGTCTCTCATAATCATATTGTGGTTTTGGGACGTTAAACCCTACATATCAATCAATCATCATCATCGTTTAGAACTTCAAGTGCATTGCTACTTATCTGGAAGCGCTGTTCTCTTCCGAGATTGTGATACATTACTTTAGTTTTCGACAGATTAATTTTAAGACCCACCTTTCTACTCTCCTTGTGTAATTCAGTAATAACGAATTGCAATTCGTCTCTTAAGTTGCTTAACAATGCAGTGTAATCGGCGAAGTGCAGGTTACTAGGGTACTGTTGCGAATCTGCCTCCGTGGATCCCACCGCTGCCACCACTGTTGCGAACGACGGACCGATCCCGCCGAAGCCACCACTGTTGCGAAAGACGGCGACGCCAACACGGTCCCGATGGCGCCACTGCTTCCAACTCCGCCGGGAAGGTCACCAGCCGTTTGTAGCGTATGTTTATCAGCTCGCGACTGCTTCTGCGCAGAGCTGATAAGACGAGCGGACGAGACGACGGTGAGTTAAACAAGGTTTATGTACAGCATATTTACAGAGGCGTTACAATTTCGGCACTGGGGCCGACAGAGACTCGAAGAGCCGAGCTCCCCTCTCTAACACATAGATCAGCCTTTCGCCTAAGACCGCTGACTCACACACATGTCGGCTCTCCGACACGGGGACTCCCTTCTCGTAGGACCGCCGATCGCGACGCGCCGCAGGGCTTCTTTTATTTACACCGGGTCCAACCAAAATGTCCAATCAGAAGCGCCGCTGGTCGTCAGCGCAGATTCTTCCAATGGGGTTGCCGCGCCATGCGTCAGACCACCAGACACGAGAACGCCGGCTCGCTGTCACGTGCGCCGCTGACTCAATGCACGTGGGCGAGAGAGGCGCCGCGCGGGTTCACGCCGTTGAGATGTTCGCGTCAGGCAGACTGCGGGCTGGCCTTGACCCAGATTGCCTTTTTCAGAGGCACGGACGTTTGACGAGGACTCGCTGGCATAACAGCACCCCCGCCGCCAGACAATGCACCGGAAAGACGAGCTGCTTCCACGGGGCTCGGATGTCAGGTGCGCTCGTTCGCCAGGTCCCTCCAGGTTCGCCTCCAGGGCCATAGGGAGAATACAGCTCCAAACTGTTCCGGGAACACATCCCATTTTTGACGACGGATCCCAGCTCCACTGGCTTGTCGCCACAACTTTGTCGACCAGCTTCACTCGTCTCTTCTGACCATCTTCGGTTTCAGCACTTGTCGATGGTTCTGCAACTTGCTAAGAACGGTTCGACAACAGACAACACACGACACAAGCAAGTGCCCTCGGTCACCCGACAGAACACCAGACAAAGTATAGTACAACATATACCTAACTACGTGTTTATCGGAATTTTGTTCCCTCTACATGAAGAGGCACATGTGGGACACAAGACTCTTAAAATGACAACTCAATTTTTTTTCCACGTACAACAACGTAACGAATTAGAATACCACAAAGTTGGCCCCTTGAGATCACTCTGAACGAGAGCGCTCAGCCCAGGTCGTGATGAGGTCAAAATTTTGCCCCGAATCGCCAGCCAGAAACCGAAAGGTTGAGAAGTTACTAGCTGGAACGCACTGCTCAATGCACCTGCATTAGCGTTTACCTTTCCTTTATTTTTTTTTTTGATAGCGAACGTCAAAGTTGCGCTGTGGAGCAACATGCTCCACTTCAGTAACCGGCCACTTTTAGGCGACGATACCTATGCGGCACCAAGAGCGGCTCACACTTTCGACGTTGCACAGGGGAACAACGATACGGCTTGCTACTGATTGACTCCTCACCGCTTAGCTCGATATCGTGTTCGATCACCGTCGTGTCTCCGGGACGGTCCGACAACACATACCCAAACTCGGAAACAATCTTTCTCAGGTCCTCTTTCTCAGGTACTCCTTCACTTAAGCTAGGCTCTAGGTTTATCTGCTCCCGGATTACTTTCGATCCCCCTTCGATTACCTCACTAGAACTCAAATTTTCTGCTTCCTCTTCCTCTGAAGCCTTCAACAGCTGATTTACGACCGCTTGATGTTGAACATTGGGTTTCATCAAGTTGTAAATTTTGTTCTGCCGCCTTCCTACTTGCACCTCATAAGTTGTATCGCAAGGCTTCGATAATACTTTGGCGGGCCCTTCCCAATCAACATCAAGCTTGTTCCTTTTGGACGGCTGCAGCAGCATTACCTGATTATCAACTTCAAAAGCGCGCTTCTTCACCGATTTCTCGTAGTGCTCCTTCGACAGCACTTGTGCCGCGTTTTTCTGGCTTTCCACTTGCGCTTCAATTTGGCTTTCCACTAGCGCTTCAATCGAGAGATCCTCACGCTGCTCTCGAATGAGCGTCTCTCGATCAACTCTCGGCAGCTCGCTCCCACTTTCCGCTACAGGCGAGAGCGTTGCAACCCTCTCGCTCTGACTCAATGGCGCCATGCCGTCTCCCCCAAGGCGTACCTCGCCGACCGCTTCCGCGACGGGCCGCTCGCGTGACCGCTCACATGACTCATGCGGAAAATTTCCCTTCTGGGGTTCCGTCGACCCGCCGACAAGGTCACCTGAGAGTTCACCGCATGGAACCAGATCAAGCTGCCGCGATAGCTTTCGCGCTTGCGATCGCGTGAGGGCCATGCACGCAAAGTTGGGGAAGAACGATTTGCCCTGCTCTTTGAGAAGCTGCTCTGAGTTGTTGGAGAAAAGATATGGAAAACGATCATTTAGCGCGGCAGACACAGCTGCTTCGGTGCGAAGCTTACCGAACGGGCCTTCAATGACAACCGTGGCGATTGGTAAGCGAACACTCTGCACCTCGGCGACTTGCCTGATCCACGCGCATTCTCCTGTGAAGTCATCCGGAGACACCAATGAAGGATGGACAACGTCCATGGTTGCCGCTGAGTCTCTAAGTGCTCGGCACGTTTTCTCATTGACCCTAATTTCTTGGAGATACGGCTCCAACAACCGCATGTTTTTTTTCTGATTCTCGGATTGTTGCGAAGGCAAATTTTTCCTGACAGTTTCTCGCGATGTGTCCTTCCTTTTTGCAGTTGTAGCAGATTAGCGGCTTCCGTTTGTTTTCCGATTCAAATGCCTGTGTGGTAGAAACCTCACTCGATCTCTCCGCTTCTGTTTGCCCTTCCCCTACACTGTCCTTCGTAAGAGACGGGTCCTTTTTGAAATTACGGTGCGGAACGGGTTTCCGTTGATCAGGTTTCCTTGAAAAGCCCTCTTTCCTTTCATCCTTTTCAACGCGCACTGCCCTGCTATGCAACTTTCGGCGAGTATAATACTCCTCAGCTAACTCAGCTGCCTTATTTAACTGTACTTCCCCAAGTCTGTCCTGCAGCCAAAGTCTGACATTATCCTCGATGCAGCGGTAGAATTGCTCCAATGCAACGCATTCCACCACTTTATCGCGGTCGTCATAAACACCTTCGCCCTTGAGCCATTCAATTAAATCGGCTTTAAGACGAAACGCGAAGTCAACGTGTGACTCATTCCCCTTTTCAGCATACCGGAACCTTTGCCTGAAAGCCTCGGGTGACAACTTATAACGTCTCAAGAGCACTTCCTTAACCTCGTCATAGCTCTCAAACGCTTCCCTCGACAAGCAAGTTAATGCGTCGGACACTTCGCCGGGAAGAAGAGCTAACAGGTTCTGCGCCCAAAGAGACCGCTCCAAAGCGTTTCGCTCACAGACGTGTTCAAACTTGACGAGATACTTCGCTATGTCCTCGCCTACTACGAACGGTGGCAGTTGGTCCCGAATTCTAAAACCGCTGACCTGAATCGTCGGAGAAGCTACGCTAGGCGCCTGCGAACACTGTAGGATTGCCAATTCTAGTCGTTTCAACTCTAGGCGCTCTTGTCTCTCGGCCTCCTCGCGACGTTGGCGCCTTTCAGCTTCTTCGCGTTCGCGAGCTTCGCGCCTTTCAGCTTCTTCGCGAGCTTCGCGCCTTTCAGCCTCCTCACGTTCGCGAGCTTCTCGCCTTTCTTCACGTTCGCGAGCTTCTCGCCTTTCAGCTTCTTCACGTTCGCGAGCTTCTACTTCTCGCCTTTCAGCCTCCTCACGGCGTGCTTTAATATCCACCCAGGCCTCATCGACTTCCTCAGCCGACACTCCCTCATCCTTCATGATCTCAAGGATCGCTTGCTTTCGTTTCGCACGGCCCAAAGTAATGCCGAGTTCCTCACAAATTTCGATGAGTTCCTTCACTTTAAGGTTCTCCATCGTTCACACTAGCCTCTTGCTGTTTGCCCCTGTTAACAATTTACTTGCCGTACCCACTATAAGTCAACTAGCAAGACGCGCAAGCAACTTTTCACTCTCCCGTGTTTACCCCCTCCGCATTAACTTTGGTTTCAAAGCACTTCGACTTTGCTTGAAACGATCAAAGCTCACTCTAATGCTTCACACAGCCCTTCTCTAAACTACTACAACCTGAGCTAGAGTAGTCTGGTGAACTGAGGGGAAAACATCAGGCACTCACCGCATCGATGTCGCTGACGCCGGCCGATCCCGCAGCTGCCAACCACTGTTGCGAATCTGCCTCCGTGGATCCCACCGCTGCCACCACTGTTGCGAACGACGGACCGATCCCGCCGAAGCCACCACTGTTGCGAAAGACGGCGACGCCAGCACGGTCCCGATGGCGCCACTGCTTCCAACTCCGCCGGGAAGGTCACCAGCCGTTTGGTAGCGTATGTTTATCAGCTCTCGACTGCTTCTGCGCAGAGCTGATAAGACGAGCGGACGAGACGACGGTGAGTTAAACAAGGTTTATGTACAGCATATTTACAGAGGCGTTACAATTTCGGCACTGGGGCCGACAGAGACTCGAAGAGCCGAGCTCCCCTCTCTAACACATAGATCAGCCTTTCGCCTAAGACCGCTGACTCACACACATGTCGGCTCTCCGACACGGGGACTCCCTTCTCGTAGGACCGCCGATCGCGACGCGCCGCAGGGCTTCTTTTATTTACACCGGGTCCAACCAAAATGTCCAATCAGAAGCGCCGCTGGTCGTCAGCGCAGATTCTTCCAATGGGGTTGCCGCGCCATGCGTCAGACCACCAGACACGTGAACGCCGGCTCGCTGTCACGTGCGCCGCTGACTCAATGCACGTGGGCGAGAGAGGCGCCGCGCGTGTTCACGCCGTTGAGATGTTCGCGTCAGGCAGACTGCGGGCTGGCCTTGACCCAGATTGCCTTTTTCAGAGGCACGGACGTTTGACGAGGACTCGCTGGCATAACAGTACTCTCTATTAACTCGTATCCCTAACTTTTTTGATTTTAGTCCTCTGAAAACCTCCTGTCACTATAGTAGTCTATAAAGGAAGTGACAGAATACCAATAAAGATGGGTGTAAGATAAGAGGATACGACCCCCCCCCCCCCTAAAGCTGTTTACCGTGTGCTTTCAGTATTAGCTCCTGGCAAACGCTGCTTTCAAAAATCGACTTTGTCTCAGTCAAATTAACAGCTTTCAGTCAAGCGAACATATCGGTAGCAAAAAATCTTCCGTGGATCACTGGCTTTCCGGCATCGGCCGACGCGCGCTCGCCTCGATCAAGTAGCCACAAACGACACATGCTTTTGAAAGAGGCTGATGTCAAGATACTCTTACTTGAAATGGGCTGAGGTCACGAGGCACACCAACCTAACGGCTTGGTGTGTCTACCCGTTGGGTCCGTGCATTCTTGCTGTTCAAGTATCTTGAAAACCCTATCAAGGAGCGCTTGTGTGCGTTCCGTAAAGTTGTCCCTGCGCTTGTGAATGTGTCATTTCTTTTTTTCGTGCAACCTTTTAAATTTCATTCATATCGAACACACAAGGCTAAAAACTAGCTTTTCTATGAGAGATATTTTTGTTGCCGGGCACCTAAGGTGCTTGCATACAGAAGCCCATGCGTTGCTTTGTGCTCTTTTTAGGTGCTGCTGTCGGACAGAAAAAAAATTAAGGAGATGTACAGGGGCACAGAGGAATGTGTGCACCCAATGGCTAGGCGTCCCAGGGAACTCTAATGACCTTGCCCTTCGCGACTCGAGAATTATTGATATGACTGTGCAGATATGTTCCGGACCACCTCCTCCATTCCAACAAAAGCAGGGACGTGGACCCGAGCAAGGTTCCCATCTTCTGTGTCTTCCACAACACCGCGTACAGGAAGTTCAAGAAGGTCCGTTACAGGCTCGGCACCGTCCCTCACTCGATATGCACGCATCTGCTGTACCACTCGGCTAAATATTCTTCCGGCGCGATCGCGAGCCGGGACAATCTGTTCGACGAAGTGTACCAGGGTTTCACGATCGCCGCCAATATGCGGAGAGTCTGGAGGCACCTGCGAGTGCTGTTGACGCTGTTCGTGAGTGAGCCCGAAACGGCCGAGTTCTCGGAGGGCATTCAGGGTGGCCGTGACGGGATCTTCTTCGCTGAGGCCGCGTACAGATGGCTCACGAGTCACAGGTTTGACGGCCTCAACCTGGACTGGCCGTACGCCGGAGGTCCTTGTGGCTCCTCGTCCGACCTGAGCCACTACGCGGCGCTCCTGAGGTCCTTGA
This sequence comes from Rhipicephalus microplus, assembly GCF_013339725.1. Taxonomy (NCBI): domain Eukaryota; kingdom Metazoa; phylum Arthropoda; class Arachnida; order Ixodida; family Ixodidae; genus Rhipicephalus; species Rhipicephalus microplus. The sequence goes on along the minus strand of NC_051171.1, from coordinate 151,979,879 downwards.
AGACTCGCTTCCAGTCGCGCTTCATGCTAACGGTCACAGTACCCGGGGAACTCGAAGACGTGAGCAGGGGCCTGGACCTGCTCGCCGCCAGCGACGTTGCCGACTTTTTGCTCTTGAGGTCCCACAGGCGCAGAAACATGGACCGTTTTCAGTACGACTGTCCCGGCCACGCGGTCGCTCCAGTGTTTTTCGCCTTAAAGGCTCTCGCTCCAAATTTCAAGATATGCATCTCAATTTCTTTCAAGGTTAGAACTTATACAGTTACACTCGGGCTTCGTTCAAGAGATTCTTATCAACAAAACTGAAGATTGTCGTTTTCATATCTAGAGCAGCGCAAAAGGCGAGAGAAAAGAACGAAGACCATACAGGACTACGGGCTCATGCCATTTCTTGTTTTGTGCTCCAGTCTTTTATGCCCACTGCTCTAAATATTAACCTTAAAGGGACATTAAAGTCAATTATTGAGTCAGCGTTGATTGTTGAAATAGCGGTCCAGAAACCTCTTGGTGTTACTTTTGTGCCAAGGAAGGGCTTATTTGGTAATAAAATTGAGTTTTAGTCATCCGAATGGGGTTAGCGCACTTGAAATTACTCGCCTGAACGAAATGTCTGACGTCACTGTTGCCGTACACAACGTTGCCCGGGTTTAATGCGTGGTCTCCGGCAAACGTAGCTGTAGAGGGAAAGTAGCGGGAGCCACAGCAGCAACAACGGCCATTGAACAATTTTCAGCTATGACCTTCAAAATTGCATACTTGATTGGTTCAACCGGCCCCGCTAGATGGCATCACCTGTCCAGCTTACCCACGCGAAAAGTGAATTTTCGAACCACTCGCGCGTTCTTTATAGTAACGTCCGGCGGTTCTGTTTTTCATGAATTAAACAGAAACGAACAAGCAGCATTGTATTGAGCCTCTTGATGCACGGAAGGTTCTTTATTTTGGTGCAGCTAGATCGATTACTAGTGATTAATTGCAGGCGGTTCGTCTGACGTCATTGGGGTCATTTTGAGAATGTCCTACAGCGGCGCATATATTGTGCATTTACCCTAATTTGTCGGTAAGTAGAGCTCTGCTGTTGATAATATTGTCGTTTTGGACGTCATACTTCTAGCTTTTCTCTGACGTAAATTATTCGACTTTAGTGTCCCTTTAACCAACTCGCCCAGTATTTCAACGTCTTATTGTGTAATTTGTTGGATAACAGCACAGCGAATTTTTGTGCAATATGGTTGAGAAGTATTAAGGCGTACAGAGTGGCAGAAACATATTCTTGAAGCCTTACGATGGTTGAATATGTGATTGAGGTGTGTCTACCGATATAATTTATTGTTGCATAATAATTCGGCGTTTCTTAATATGAAAATATCCCCCCCCTCTTAAATATTAAATAAAAGCAGAAGTGCAGGGCAGGATGAAAGACATGAAACATTTGTGAACTCGGGTTGTCGCTGGAGCCAAGGTTTCGACAAGTGGACTGACCTTCTTCAAGGAAGCAACTGCAACAATTGATGCAGCCTTGAAGAAGGCAAGTCCGCCTGTCTAAAGGTTGGTTCCAGCGACAACGCGTACTAATTATTGTCTTACTGTGATAGCTCACTCAGTCTATCCCGCTCCGTGGAAACAGGTGCGCGCTTTCAAGCTTCGCGCCAACCGTCCCGAGACCAACGCGCGGATGGAACCGGCAGACCCTACCGGGTACACGAGTACTCCAGGACTGCGCGCCTTTTCGGAAGTCTGCAGGGCCTTTGACATCAGCTTGGACCCTGTCAAGTACTGCACACTCGCGTCAGCCGCGGGGAACGTGAAGCTCGTCTTGGAAACCCCTCTTTCCATCCGACAAAAACTGACCGTGCTGTCGAAGCCGTGTGTCGTGCTCTGGGACATGGAGCTCGACGACTTCGAAGGCCGCTGCTCTACTGCGTCCCGTGACCCGTGGCCCCTCACGGCAGCGGTGTACAACGCCTTGAACTAACGGATTCAATCAATCACTCGGCTTCGCATGCGGGAAATGATTGTGTATTTCAGTAGCGATTGAGACGTATTGTATTCAGGGTTCACGTTTCTAAGGGGAGCCTGCATTTGTGCTTCATTATTTTATTTATTTCAGACATGCATGTCTCTGCCAATGGAGATATTAGCAGGGAAGGCATGATAGTCAGGATATATACAAATATAAATTGGTTGAACATGCCGCAAATGAGAAGTTGTAGTAACTATAAAGAGTTCGGCATACATTTATCAAACACATTTATAGCATAGCATGTATAAAGAATGGTAGGGGTGATGCCCCCCCCTCCCCCCCACCTAAGCCTGTGTCATCACCTCCCCCCCCTGTCCAGTTCTTGCTGTCCACCTCCTATCACCACTGTGAGCACGCATGAACAGTATTTATTCTATCATTGGGGTTTTTCTGCTAGTAAAAACAAAGTTAGGACCCCGCTCCTCTTCCCGGTGCTACTTTAAATGACCTACCCCTCCCCTACCTCCCTAAAATGAGTGGCTGGATCCGCCCCTGCATGTAATGAATTGGTCGTTACAGAACGCCATCGATTTGCCAGTGTAGTATACTTATTTAGGGTGCTGTTGCCTGCTCGACTGAAGCACTCACTCGCGTCACCTACATCGCTTCTCCCCACTACACCAATTCATTTCATCCAACCTCTCGTACAGCCGCGACCAATTTTATTAACGGTGACGTCTGCTTGGCCCATGTATTTCGTCATACCGAGCTAGTTGAGCTTACCATCATTCGTGTTATGATCAATCGAACATGCACGGATATACGAGTCCTTTCCGACCGCTGACGCAGTCGAGATTACTCTTGTGTCGGAAACCGCTTGCACGGCGCGTGCATCCCTTTCAAGCCACTTTTCTGACATATATGGACAAGTGCCGACTGGTTTTCAGAATGGTTAAGTATAACGCCCTGCGTCCACCAGACGGCATATATATTACCTCTTTGCAAGATTGAATGTGTAGTATAGACGGTGAAACGCTCAAAGAAAAAGAACCTGTCATTTTTATTTACTTTGCAGTTAATTGTCTTACATGAGGAAGTGATGGACGCTTGGCCACGCAGTTATCTCGTTGGCCGTACACGTCTTGAAAATTGGCTAAGCGTTCATTAGGAAACAAGCCACACAAGCCTTGAAAAAGCGATATTGGAGGATTCTGAAGACAGATTTGGTTGCTTCTATGCTGTTTTTACGCCTTAGTTAGTTGATGAGGGTTGTTTCTATGTCTTCGTCCGTCTGTCTAGACGTCCGTCTGTCTAGACATTCGTCCGTCTGTCTGTCTGTCCATTCGTCCGTCCGTCCGTCTGCTGCTGCTGCTGCATTGAAAGGGCTCGTTAGCACGCACTATATAATTGCTGCTGTTGCAAAAAGGCAGCTTTGACTCACAAATTATAAAGTCTTTAGACTCCTCTGTACATAAAAAATCTATCACTAATTACTAACCAATCAGTTCTATATTCTATATATTATGCTTATGCATCCCCTTGATGCTATGTCATTGTTTTCAGACTTCTCTTTCAGGTTGCCCAGCATTCTTGAAACTCGCAGGTGAAAAATTTTACAGCTACCCCAAAGTTCACCATAACAAGTGAGATACATCAGACAGATTGCTTGTATTAACGGCTAGGTCACAATACAGACGATAGTTAATGGAAAAATGTGATGGCTCATAGATTTGTTGGTCATTTCCAAGTCAAAACCAAAATGTACAGGCAAAGAAGTTCCTTCTTTGAATTTAGGTTTACATGTATAGAAATAAAACAAGTCACAGCTTTACCGCAAAGGCGAAGCAATGAATGCGATAGCAACAAATTGGAATGTCACGCGAAGAATGGTAAGCAGATCAAAACGCGCCCCGCGTCGCTCACGCACAAATGACGCACGAAACGTACTAACAGGTACACGTGAACGCGAATAAGTGTCTCAATTGTTAATTCGCTTTGTCTGATAAGCGCGCCCTTTTCACGAACGGAGACTGTGCAGCGAGTGCAGTGACCTTTGTGCGCCCGGTAACTAGAACGTCATCGTTCCGGTGAAAACCCAAGGCGTAGGATTCTCCTCACCGATGTCTACACCCCCCCCCCCCCTGTGGGGCAAAGTACGCGTGGGAGGTGAACCCATTAGCGTGTGTCGCCGCGTCTTGACGATCTGGTGACCTCCGCTGATCGCGCCATCACATCACATCACATCACTTTAATACCTTAAAGACCCCCATGTAGGGGGTATTACATAAGGGGTGGGTTACAGGTAAATGTACACAGGTTTTCAAATGGAAATGTGCGTGGAAATGTGCGTGTGTGTGGAATCTCGCTGGCAATGCTGATACCACAAGAGTTCCCCCCGTGATCGGCAGCGGTAAAAGATATAAATAGCTTGCCGTTTCAACGTTGAAGGAGGTGCTCCTTCGTGGCTCAGTGGCGAACGCCATGCACTCACAATTAAGCGAGATGTCCGGCGTCCGATTCCGGGCGCCGGATTCTTTTTTTGAATTATTTTTCTTTCTCACGTTCTCTTGTATATAAATATACGGTGAAAGATGGCGGAGAGATTGTGTTAGAAAAACTAGCCCAGGTGTCTCCTGACGGGAAGAGTGCCAGAGTCTTGGAAGAACGCTAACATCATCTTAATACATAAGAAAGGCGATGACAAGGACTTGAAGAATTACAGGCCGATCAGCTTGCTCTCTGTAGTATACAAGCTATTTACAAAGGTAATTGCTAACAGAGTAAAGAAAACATTAGAATTCAATCAACCAAAGAAACAAGCAAGATTTCGAACAGGCTACTCAACAATCGGCCACATTCATACTATCAATCAGGTAATAGAGAAGTGCTCAGAATATAACCAACCACTATACATAGCCATCATAGATTACGAGAAGGCGTTTGATTCAGTAGAAATATCAGCCGTCACGCAGACACTGCGGAATCAGGGTGTCGATGAAGCATATATAAACATCCTGGAAGAAATCTACAGGGCATCAACTGCTACCATAGTGCTTCATAAAGAAAGCAACAGAATACCAATCAAGAAGGGTGTAAGGCAGGGGGACACAATTTCTCCAATGCTATTTACCACGTGCTTACAGGAGGTTTTCAGAAGCCTAGAACGGGAACAGTTAGGGATAAGAGTTAATGGAGAGTACCTTAGTAACCTGCGCTTCGCCGATGACATTGCATTGCTGAGTAACTCAGGGGACGAATTGCAACTCATGATTACGGATTTAGACAAGGAGAGCAGAAAGGTGGGTCTTAAAATTAATCTGCAGAAAACGAAAGTAATGTACAACAACCTCGGAAAAGAGCAGCGCTTCAAAATAGGGAATAGTGCACTTCAAGTTGTAAAAGACTATGTCTACTTAGGGCAGGTAATAACCGCGGAGCCTAACCACGAGATTGAAGTAACTAGAAGAATAAGAATTGGGTGGAGCACATTTGGCAAGCACTCTCAAATTATGACAGGTAGGTTGCCACAACCCCTCAAGAGGAAGGTATATGACAGCTGTATCTTGCCGGTGCTTAGCTACGGAGCAGAAACCTGGAGACATACCAAGAGGGTTCAGCTTAAATATAGGACGACACAGCGATCAATAGGAAGGAAAATGGTAGGTGTAACCTTAAGAGACAAGAAGAGAGCAGAGTGGATTAGGGAACAAACGGGGGTTAAGGATATCATAGCTGAAATCAAGAAGAAGAAATGGACATGGGCCGGGTATGTAGCGCGTAGACAGGATAACCGCTGGTCATTAAGGGTAACTAACTGGATTCCCAGAGAAGGCAAGCGGGTTAGGCGGGAGACAGAAGGTTAGGTTGGCAGATGAGATTAAGAAGCTTGCGGGTAAAGATTGGCAGCAGCAAGCACAGGACCGGGTTAACTGGCGGAACATGGAAGAGGCTTTTGTCCATGCAGTGGACGCAGTCAGGCTGATGATGATGATGATGATGATGATGACATATACGGTGAATGACGGCGGTCACCGACGCCGACGGCAAAATCCAGCTGAGAGTGTTCATATAATTGCTATCCTAATAAAAAAGTCAATGTTGTTAGGTGAGTCGATTCATAATTTAATGCAAGTGAACATGACTAGCATTGCGAATTCTACACCTTGACCATATTTTCGCTCCAACCATGCCATTATGCTTACTCACACCTGACTTTGCCCAGATGTGCAAGCATTTTCGTTTGTGTGCCTATCGGTGTACAAAGAACAAAATGTAGAAATATAAATTGAGACGGTTAGCATTTCATAAAATAAGGTGCAGAAAAAAGACAAAAAGAGAAAGAGTGTTTCCTTAGATACCTCAAGCTAACTTGTTTTTACAGCTAATGAACAACTTAATTATGAATGAATTAGCTTCAAGAATAGTGCATAACTGTGTTGGTAAAATGATGCGGTATTGATAAAAAGTGGTGCAGAGTAAGGTCTGCTAGAGCATACGCAGTCTTCGAGATAATTTCGCGTCGCACATTCTCATGAACAAATGCGTTTCTTTATGTACCAGGTCACCAATCTATGGACCGAGTCAGCGACTACCGCAGCCTGGCACTCGCTTCGCCCGATGCTAGCAGCCGCATACTAGAGCAAGGGCAGAACAACATCGATGCCCTCAGCCAAGTGTCCGACGGCACGCTGCACCGAAGCTCACCAAGCAACAACATAAATGACATCAACAGCCCTCGATCAGCAGCCGTCGCACCCCAATAACCTTCAGCGTACCCCAAGCCACATGAAAAAGGAGCAAAGAGGCCCAGAACGGACCCCATCACCGAACTTGGGCTCAAAGTCAGAGGTCAGGACACTACTCTGATTCGCCGAGCGTCTATACAGTGCGCTTGCAGAGCACATTCGAGTCCATCGACAGTGATGTCTCCTTGGTCGGTCGGCTGTCCGACATCCCCCCGCCGCCTGCGCCTACCAGTCCCAGGCCTTCTTTGGAGACCTGCCCGACATGAGCCAGCATTCTTCGTCTGACAACGGCTATGATCAGCGACCTCTACTCGTCGCGCCATTGTTGGGAAACTACTAGGCCACGTCCCTGGCGCACGTCATGCAGGGCTTTGCCAGGGACTATGCCTCGTCCTCGCCGGAGATTCCTTGCTACGGCGCGAACCAGCAGCGGAATTATGGCTCTGGCCGTCGCAAGCACATCACGTTGGCTTCAACGGGCCTCCCTACACTCGCTCAAGATGTTGTATTAGGCCACCCTGGCTCAGAAGCTAGAGGACCCCACGACGAACTTCTCTTCGTACCAGGAACGGTTGCTGACAGCTTGGACTGCGGGGACACGACGCCGACGCTTCCGGGCTTGTTGCACGGTCCCATCGAGAGCAACCCCGTGGAGATGGCGGTGCTGGGCGCTGAAAAATACGTGAACAGGATTCGTCCAGACGCCATGATGACTACACCTTTGTATCCGAGATTGCAGCATCCGCGGCGATACAGCGTCAGCACGTACTCTTAACCGAAGTGGTGTGTTTGATTGTTACGTGCATGTGCAGGTGGGCAGTGCGGGCCTTTTCTTTTTGCCTGATTAGGAATTTGACACTTGCGAGAGACAAACTGTGTGTTCCCAGCCCGTGTACCCGTCTACGAGGGCACTTTTCAGTGTCTCAGAGGAAAGCAGGCATAAAAGAGAAAGACGCTGGTTCTGTGAATCCTAAGCATCACAATAGTCAAGGGAGGAGTGCGAGTCGCTGGCGAGAGCGAAATTGGCGCAGCTGTTCTTGCCAACCGCCTGTGATTGGAGCTAGGGCACGGAGGTCTCTCGACTCAGTTTAAAGAATAAAATGACGAGAGACTGAGTGGTATTTTTGCTGTGAAGTCGCGACGAATTGACGGCCTTCTACATTTCTGTCAATTATTTGCTGTAAGTACAATGCGAATCCAGACTTTTGTTCTTGTACTTAAATGGCCTTGTTTTGTGTTGTGTATATTTGTTCCTCTTGAAAAATACCGCAAGTGAACCCACCATAAAGCTCTTTTTTTGTTGTGGATGTTCACTAATTAAGGCGTGAGAGAGCTATTTTCGCAGTTTCGTAAGTCACTCGTGTCACCAAATCGCTGACAGTGTTGTACACGGTATGACGGAACAACCATTGGCCGCACAAAATATATTTGCTTGCTGCCATCTTTGAGCATACATGCCTGGCTTGCAACGCATGACCAGTCAATTTAGCTGTCGCCGATGTCTTACGAGATGCATTTCTGGAAGCAAAAGGGCCGAGCGAAATAAATGGAAGTTTGAAGCCTGACTCAAGCAGCATTCATGGCATCATTATTCATCACAGTGTGGAGTTACCTTTCGCACCATGAATAGTGCTCCCGTTGAAACATTCCTGTAATCACATTAAATTTCAGCTACGCTAGCAATTTACATCATTAGCTGGTGCGATGGCAGGAAATATAAACATTCGTTGCGCTTATCCGGTATCTATAGTACCATGAAGCCAAACCAACCACGCAGCTAACCCCATCAACGCAAGGTGTGACGTCAGACAAAACTTAGGGCTAAGCGGGGCTGATAGGGGCCTAAACTTTTTCTGCTTGTTTTCAACGTAAGTTGCGGTGAAGCCAACCCACCAGGGGAAATTTTCGCTCGCAAGCTAGGTGTTCGTGGCTTCGATCACGCACCCGTGGACTCGTCAGAAACGCCAGGAGATAGGGCACACAGAGGTTCGTTTGATGAAAGGTATTAAACTCATCATCGGACAGAATAATTACATCAAGGCTATCAACGTTCACGTTGCATATATATTGCGCGATGTTGCTCTACAGCGGCTTAAAACCGGCACCATCCGGAGGTCATTTAGGCAGGGCTATGTAAGGCCTATAGCAAGGATAAAGCCTTTCGGCTCTTTTGTAATCTTTTGTAACGTGGTTTTGCCATGTTTAGTGCTCGTAGTGAACAGAGATGCCACACTTAGAGCCGTGAACGTCTTCCGAGCGAATGTCCCCCTGATGCGTTGGCTTCCCCGCAGCAAGTGTTGAAAAGTGGTAAAAATATTGAGGCCCCGTATCACCCCTGATAAGGCTCGACTTTTGTCTGACGTCACAACTTGTCACGTGGGCATACTGTGCGGTTGTTCAGAGCTAAAGCGTCCCCTGAGGAGATGGCTTCCCCGCAAGGCATGGTCAAAGCTAGCGAAAAAAGTTTAGGGCCTTATCAGCCCTGATAAGGCGCAACTTTTGTCTGACGTCACAACTTGTCACGTGGGCGTACTGTACGTTTGTTCCAAGCTAAAGTGTCCCATCAGCAGTTGGCTTCCCCGCAATGCATGGTCGGAACCAGCGAAAAAAGTTGAGGCCTTTATCAGCCCTGATAAAGACCAACTTTTGTCTGACGTAACCTTGACGTGATGGGTGCCCACGTGACAAGGCGTGACATCAGACAAAAGTTGGGCCTTATCAGGGCTGATAAGGCCCTAAACTTTTTTCGCTAGTTTTGACCATTCGTTGCGGGTTTAGCAACCGCTGAAGGGACACTTTAGTTTGGAACAAACGTACAGTACGCCCACAAGACAAGTAGTGACGTCAGACAAAAGTTGAGCCTTATCAGCGCTGATAAGGGCCTAAACTTTTTTCGCTAGTTTTGACCATCCATTGCGGGGAAGCCAAGTAATGAAGGGACACTTTAGCTTCGAACCAACGTACAGTGTGCCCACAAGAGAAGTGGTAACGTCAGACAAATGTTGACCCTTATCAGGGCTGATAAGGCCCTAAACTTTTTTCGCCAGTTTTGACCATGCATTGCGGGGAAGCCAACTGCTGTGGGCATACTTTAGCTTGGAATAAACGTACAGTACGCCCACAAGACAAGTTGTGACGTCAGACAAAAGTGGAGCCTTATCAGGCCTGATAAAGCCCTAAACTTTTTTCGCTAGTTTTGACCATCCATTGCGGGGAAGCCAAGTAATGAAGGGACACTTTAGCTTCGAACCAACGTACAGTGTGCCCACAAGACAAGTGGTAACGTCAGACAAATGTTGACCCTTATCAGGGCTGATAAGAGCTTAAACTTTTTTCGCTAGTTTTGAACATGCATTGCGGGGAAGCCAACTGCTGAGGGCATAATTTAGCTTGGAATAAACGTACAGTACGCCAACAAGACAAGTTGTGACGTCAGACAAAAGTGGAGCCTTATCAGGGCTGATAAGGCCCTAAACTTTTTTCGCTAGTTTTGACCATCCATTGCGGGGAAGCCAACTGCTGAGGGCATACTTTAGCTTAGAATAAACGTACAGTACGCCCATAAGACAAGTTGTGACGTCAGACAAAAGTTGAGCCTTATCAGGGCTGATAAGGCCCTAAACTTTTTTTCGCCAGTTTTGACCATGCATTGCGGGGAAGCCAACTGCTGAGGGCATACTTTAGCTTGGAATAAACTTACAGTACGCCCACAAGACAAGTTGTGACGTCAGACAAAGGTTGAGCCTTATCAGGGCTGATAAGGCCCTAAACTTTTTTCGCCAGTTTTGACCATGCATTGTGGGGAAGCCAACTGCTGAGGGCATACTTTAGCTTGGAATAAACTTACAGTACGCCCACAAGACAAGTTGTGACGTCAGACAAAAGTTGAGCCTTATCAGGGCTGATAAGGCCCTAAACTTTTTTCGCCAGTTTTGAATGCATTGCGGGGAAGCCAACTGCTGAGGGCATACTTTAGCTTGGAATAAACGCACAGTACGCCCACGTGAGAAATGGTGACGTCAGACAAAAGTTGGGCCTTATCAGGGCTGATAAGGGCCTAAACATTTTTCGCTAGTTTTGACCATGCATTGCGGGCAAGCCAACTGTTAAGATGACACTTTAGCTCGGAATAAACGTACAATACGCCCACGTGACAAGTTGTGACGTCAGACAAATGTTCAGCTTTGCGTCAACTTTTTTCGCTTGTTTTGACAATTGTGGGGAAGCCAACTTCTCTGAGGACACTTTTCCCCCCGTATTCACAAACGCTCCTCGACTCGACTTTCACCCTTCACTTGACAGAGTTGCGCACTGTGCCGCTGCTAGGCTAAAAATGACGCTGCGCTACTCAACAATAGCAGCAAATTATCACTGATATGCAGCGACTTTCCCTGCCTAGAGATGGTGCTCCAATCGGCTTTCTCAAGTGAAGGTGGAGCGTTGAGTGAAGGGGCGTTCTAGAATACGGGGGTTTAGTTCGGAACAAACGTACAGTACGCCCACGTGAGAAGTTGTGACGCCAGACAAAAGTGAGCCTTATCAGGGGTGATAAGAGCCTCATTTTTTAACCACATTTCGACCCTTGCTGCGGGGAAGCTGACACATCAGGGGGACATTCGCTCGGAAGGCGTTCGCGGCTCTAAGCGGTGACGTCCCTCTATCAGTTGTCACAAATCCCCGTAAAAAAAGGGGAAAAGATGTTTCTGGTGGTGTTGGGCTTCGAACCCAGTACCTCATGCTCGGCAGACGAGTGCCTTACCCACAAGGCTAAACACCAGCGCTCGCGTCGCGTGAACGTATCTGAATCCTATCATTGCTTTGTAGTAGCGATAAAAAACTGAAACAACTGTTTGTTTGAAGCGCTTCGTTCAAATATCTCGTGGAAGTCGGAGGGGCAGCCTCTTCTGGAGAACATTAACAGCCGGCACTGATTATGGCAGCTTGCAAGTGTAGATGAAATTTGAAGGACGGTAAATTGTAAAGTGTGTTCAGTGAAAGTGTGTGGCTGTCTAACAGACTATGCCACGGTTTTTTTCGTTTTATTCCAGTTGTTTTTCGGGTCTTCTATTTTTATTTCCTCCGTCCTTTCTTTTTGTGACTGCTGTGCCATCACGTGATTGCAGAGAGAGCAAGATCTCCCCCACCGGGCCATTTTACACTAATGTAATAAAGCTTTCTCTACCTCTCTTTCCGAATAAAGTTTATTGCTCTTGCCATTCTCCGCCGTTTTAGCATTGTGCGTGTCTGTCAGCATTGGTGGCCATCGCTTCATTCCCTGCCTCTTCTCGCGCAAGACCACCTTGCGCAGGACTTCGACGAAATTCTTTCCCTCTCTTTTTACCCCCGATAGGGGTAGCAGACTAGAAACCCGCCTTTCAGGCGGACCTCTTCTCCTTCATCTCATTAAACACCTTCTTCTTCTTTATGCTGCTGTCATGTTTTACTAGAAAATAACAAACATGCCTCAGTAATACGCATTCAAAACCACAACTTCTTCAATAAATTTGAGCATTGGAGACCTTCTTCTGATCTATTTCTGTCACTTACATACGCCGACAGCTATACACGGCATCATTTGGATTAGATGGACATGGGACTCCCCGTGTTGGGCTTGGTCAGCAAGTGGCGTTGCTAGGAGTGTTCTAATTCCGGACATCCTGTATCCTGTAAACGGTTCTAAAATACTCCGTGTATTATTAGACCACGGATTTTAATTAAGATTACTGCTGTAAAAAAACTGGGCCCAAATAAGAAATACAGACTTCCTCGAGCACCTCAATCACTTTAATCAGTCGGAGTTGTCGAAATCTTCTTCGGCGGCGCTCAATGGTCTTGCTGGGAGCCCTTTCCGGAGTAATATTAACAATTTGTGTGGTTTAGCGTTCTAAAGTGACGATATGATCATAATTCACGCCATAGTGGAGGTTTCGAGAACTTCAGACCACCTAGGGTTCCTTAATGTGCCCCTAAATCTAAGCACATGGACCTCATGCATCTGCGTCTCCATCGACAATGCGGCCACATTGGTTTTGATCTCACTACCTTCGGCTCAGCAGTGGAGGACCATAATCACTACACAATCATGGTGGACACTTCCTAGTCAGATGAAGATCACCGCTAATGCAATTTCGTCTTATACCATTGATGGGAATACGTGAGGATGCGTTTGGCCAGTTTTGAGGTCTTGGTTACTATAGGCTGCAAGAGTATTTTAAGAGCCCCGCCGCGGTGGTCTAGTGGCCAAGGTACTCGGCTGCTGACCCGCAGGTCGTGGGTTTGAATCTCGACTGTGGCGGCTACATTTCTGATGGAGGCGGAAATGTTGTAGGCCCGTGTGCTCAGATTTGGGTGCACGTTAAAGAACCCCAGGTGGTCGAAATTTCCGGAGCCCTCCACTACGGCGTCTCTCATAATCATATGGTGGTTTTGGGACGTTAAACCCCACATATCAATCAAGAGTATTTTAAGAGACGAACTTTTGCACCATTTAGCTGATGTGTCGGGCGAATTGTATGAATGGCGATTAGCTGGACCTAAGGTTTGCGATTTTATGGTTGGCCTTCTCGGGGTTTAGATGGTGAAGTATAGGGCGAGCAGCGATTTCGTGAAAAGTAAAAGGCTGCATGAAAAGAGGACATGTTCACACGACGGGATGCGGGGGACAAACGCGAACTCGGACTGTTTACTCCCGGGCGGAGCCACTGGAAAGATGGGAAACATGCATGTAACACCGATATAGGATACCCGTAAACCAAGAATTAGATGCGGCGCCAGAAGCAGTTTCTCTCCACTGTACAGGCTGATGAATGGATCCCTAACATAAGCAGCTGCCTGGTTGTTCTAAGGCGTCGATTACAAGGTCATACTTGCGATACTTACGAACACTTCGATACTTACGATCAGAGGTGCATGTACAGTGGTACTTACGGTATTTTGCTTTATGCTGCCAAAGAGGGGAGGGCCACCGAGGTTAGGTCTTCTTTTGTTGTCGTGCCGCTTCCAGTAGCACAACTCGGGCGGGAAGCGGGACAAAGGATCACACCATTTATCTATGTCGTTTATTCAAACAACTTTTGTATCGGAAAAACGGTTTGTTACTTATCAAATTAATAAGAAATTGTGACTTGGAAGTTTTTCTATAAGTATATAGTTATGTCTCGCACAGCGGATCTTGGTTATTAATATTAGAGTATATCTGAGGTGGCCGTTTTCACCCATTCACGTAGGGGGCGTTTAACTCGTAACTCGAGCGCGGTTGAAGCCTGCGTTTAATGTGGCCAAATTCTGAATTTCAAACGAAAACTACATGTGTGGGGCCGAAAGCAAAATGGCGTTCCGATTCTCAAGGTATGCACTCGGAGAACATACGGCGACGGCGCAGTGAAATACGGAATACGAATTCGTGGACTCATTCAACAGGTGCTCGAACTCCTCAGGGTGATCACAGGAATGCAAATGATAAACCTAATATTTTCTAACACTTCAATGAATGTGTTATGGTACGCCTCATTCGCGTTCCGCGATTTCTCCTGCACGTAAAGCATCGGGCGTAATTATACTCCTGGAGGTAAAACTGGTAATCTAAATATAATCGATTTCGAAAGTTCACTGTGTCCTGCTGTGCAGCGCGGGTAACCTCAGGTCGTGTCTGCGCGAAGGTGTAGTGTATAGGAGTTCACGGAGGCATGTTCATGTTCGACGTTGTTCGCCGTTTTCGTTTGGCACTCTGCAAGCGTTGCTCGTTCGTCTATTTTGAGTCGTTATTTCTAGTGCTTTCTTCTACACGATCATGTGCCTGTCTTTTTACAAAAGCGCAATGCAGCGTAATCATTAAGTGCAGCTGTGGAGCCATGGGCAGTGGCTATCCGCGGCTTGTCCGAGGTTTTATCACACGCTCGGCGTTTAAAATCAGGTTACTGACGTCCCCGTGTGTCGCTCGACCAATGGTCACTTGTTCACGCGGCTGATGTCTACATAAAGCTTTTTCGAAGACGCACGCCATGTCACAAAAGTGCGACTCCCCATAAACATGTGGTGTGCCCTGTAATAGGATCGTGGTGACCCGGTAAAAATGTGGCAATAATATTTGAAATCCCTGCACCCAATAAGAGGCATAGTAGGCGACGGTCGTAGGTTTGTCATCTGCCAGACTATTGGATTGTGGTATACATACTTTTGTCAGATGTTGGGGACGCGATGAAATTAGTTGGTTAAACACCGTAAGCCCAAGGGCATCACGGATGTAGACACGTGATGTAGGAGCTGCACAATATAATATATTTTTGCCGTTATTTTGTTACGCTAGGTATTTAAAGCAAAAAGGACAGCCTAGCTGGCAAAACAAAGGGCTTATGTAAACAATACTTCTACTGCATGCTCACAGGTAGCTTGTTCTCGTCTGTTGGGTCGTTTTCGTTGTTTCCATGCAGTAGGGGAAAAATCACGAGTTGGTACACGTGGTCTGCGCTTGTTTGCCTTTGCATTGCTCAGAATGGTATAATAGAGAAAAATGATATTTACCATTGTCAATGAGAAAACAAAACAATGCGTTCACCATAATGGTGGTAAGCAAACGAAAAAAAAAGCAAGCGGTAACAATTATTCAGGTGCCAGTATAATTAACCAAACAGCGCGAGTTTCGTAATATCAAACGTGTTCTCCGATCATGTGGATGGTCTTTTTTGTGTGTGTGTTTTTGAGTGCCTTTGCGACGGTTGATGCACTTCCTCTTCGTAACATTTCTGTGATCAGGTCGACATACTAGCTGTCGCTTTGTTTTCGAGGCATTTAGAACCGCAACAGACGTGCATAAAAGTGAGGGACGTTGTTGTTAATCCCCTTCTTTAAGCATACTTTCGCGAATTTATTTCCCGTTTATACACGTCACTTTGGTCTGCGCAAAACTGAAATGAACTTGCGCTTTCCGATTTACAATGCCTAAAAGTGAAAGCTGCAACTAATTTTATTTGACCACTCACACGAAGGCTTCAAATGCGCTGAAGTAGCAATCATCCGTCCATCCGAACACGACAAACAAGATAGGGGGGCCACCATGGTCTACGCAATGCCATTGTTAGAACGCCTGGGACTTTTTTTTTTCACGACGCGCGCAGCTAAGGGTTTGTTTTGTTGACCCCCGTACGGAAACGCACGCCATTCGGAAGAGAAGACGACAACAATGCACAACTGTTAACGAGGGGCGAACTCCGCGAAGAGACACCCAATTTCAAGATTCCTAAATATAATAGTGTCCTCTTATAGCTTGAACGACGCCTCAAACACAACTTACGTCGCAAACCGCGCACAACACAACAAACTGCGCTATCTTCTCTCGGGGTTCTGGCACGTCTTCTTCAGGTGTATCCACTCGAAGACGCAGTCCCACCGAATACAAGGTCCGGGCTATATCGCTGCAATCTAGACGTGTGCGCATCGTTCATTCTCTCTTTCTCGCTTGGTCTTCTCTTTGTTCTTCCGTGCCTTCCTCCGTCGAGGTCGCGTTGGACACCGCACGTAAAGTTGTCCGAGCCACCGTTGGAGAGAAATCCATCTTGGAGCTGCTTTTGGCACCATTAAACTCTAGAAATAGATAAGAAACAGGCATAGATACATAGTTGATTACACATCTAAGCGTATTCTCTATTCATTTGATGACTGCGAAAGAGCTAAAAAATACAAAAATGACAGACACCACTACCAACACCACCATACGACACCATCATCAGCACATACCAAACCGTCACCAGCGAATACAAAACCATCACCAGCGAATACAAAACAGTTACCAACACATACAGCACCGTCAGCAGCATATACGACATGGTTACCAATACCTACGACGCAGTTACCAGCACATACAACACCATCACGAAAGTTGTCACTAACAGCTACACCAGCAGCAGCACCACCAGCACAAAAAACATACCCCCCCCCCCAACACCCCACCTTTCGAACTGACAACGACAAACACATTCGGGGATACCTTGTGTGCCGATGAAAGTGATGTGCGACCCTTTACCGATGGCAGGGGGGAGGGGGGAGATGAGTAAATTAACACCATGCAGCGTGATATAGGCGCATTTTGTTTCTGCCTGGCAAAGAACGGCCAAACGAGAGTGCAACGGCAACTCGAACTCAGCAGCTCGTCACTAAGTCGTGCAGCTTGTTTCCATCTGTTCGCTCTTCACATCTGAAAGCCACGAAAAAGTGTGGTCGGGCGCATGTGTCGTAGAAAACTGAAACAAATGCTTTACAACAATCTCATGGAGACAGATAAACATAAGTCAGCTCCATTGTATTGCAGTTTTGTTATACTGTGCACGGTGCTGCATGCGGTGAAACGTTCCAAAAATTACAGGAGGGGTGTTGTTGCGGGGCATACTGTACCTACAAAAATGCGTTTTTTTTCTCGTGGATAGATTTCGCAAACCCCAAAAAATGACTCCGCACACCCCTAGTTGAGAATCACTGATGTAAACAAAATATATATTAAAAAAATGTCCTCTATTGCATTACGGAAGGAATACGGCGCAAACGAGACGAACACTGAGAAGAGACACGGACAGTTGGTAGTAGGCCTGCGTCCATGTTTCTTCTTGTGTTTGTATCGTTTGCAACTTATTCGTTCCGCAAAACTTGCACTAACTTGCTAAAGAAAAAGTTCTACTTCAATACCTTTATTGTAACTTGCCTTCCCTTTCCCCTCTTCCCCTTTAGGGAGATGCCTGCCGGGATCAGCCGACCCTCCATGCTTTTGCTTATTTCTTTTATTTCTCTGAAATATACGTAGCGTTTGCTACTGATAAAGAGCTTAATACGAACGCTTAATACGATTAGGAGTTCATGGATCTGTCGAGGCTCGGTGGCAAGCATATCGAGCTTGCACGAAAGGCAGCCAGGTAGGCGGCCACTTCGTTGTCATGGCCATTCGTGTCGGCGATCGGGGAAGCGCGCACGACAGCAGCTCCCGACCGACCTGTGATTGCGCAACCGCCCTGTCTGGTTGCACCCAAAGTAAGGCAAACTAGTTGCAACCGAAGAAAGATGGTTGCCGCTTCTTTGAGACTCTTGTGTTCACAGGTGAACGCACAGAGTACACGAGAAAGCGTACAATGTGCTTATGAAGTGAAACAAAAAAATAAACTACTGAATGGAAAGTTTGCATGCTGTTCAGTGCTTTCATGTTTGACTTAGCCAGTGCCTCTCACAGGCGGCAACATGTTTTTACGCATAAATAATAAAAAAATAGCAGTGTCTAGAAAAAAAACAGCATGAAGTGTAATTGTACCGTTTGATAATAAAACCTACATCAAAACTGTGGCTGTACCAACTATCTGGAATAAGCAAGCAATGAAAGTCGTACTCACACAATTTAAACTACCATCAAACTTTTATCCACCGGTCGATAGAATATTCCATGGAAGCGAGCCACCTGGAAGCAAACGGTTAAACGTCAGTTTTCATTGTACACCTTAGATGTTACTTTGGACGTATTTGCAAAATTGGGAAAACGATAGTTGCCTGAAAGAGCGAAGGGCGTCACCCGTACGAAATATTTGACTGCTAAAATGTCTAAAACAGAGCCAAAATTGTAAACACGGAACGGCGGTCGGCATAAGGATGCGCACGAAAGAGGGAGAGGGGGAGGGCACAATTATTCTCCACTCTTTTGCACAGCATAGGACCACTCATATACCTATTTTTTTTAATCCGCAGGATTGTGGGAACACATGCTTTTGGCGATATGGACCACCGAGTACCGATGATTCGCATTACAATAACTGTTTACTTCTCAAATTTAATTCCGGAAAGTCGGGGTAGGCCACTACGAGAAGCACGCTATCGCTTCATTTAGATTTTTGCGTTTACAACAGAGCTCGTTTTCTTTCGAACTCGACCGAAGGGGAAGTAGGGCGGGGCGCCGCGGTGAATCTTGGGGGGTTCGTAATGGAGTACTCCGCCTACACCTGTGCCTGCCGATACGTTGTTCTGTCTTAACCCGTAACTTCGTACATACTGCAGCAATGAGTTCCCGTAATTCACGTAAAGACAGCAAAGCATGTGTAGGAAATAACAATCATGTTTCTGTGATTATTGGCGATGCTAGTAACGCGAGCGATCCATCACAAAGGGGAAAGCTCGGCGGTATAACGTCGTGCCACTCCTTTGAAAGTTTCCTCCGAGTGATTAGTCCTTCAAGAGATTAGAAGAAAAAAAAAACGTTTTTCATTAATAATTATCTAAAAGAAAAAAAACCTGCATGAATTGATCAAATCTTGATGACCTCTGCGTGTGTTCTGGCCGCCTCTGCTGCAGCTTTTTTTTTTGTGGGGGGGGGGGGGGGGGGCAAGGCACGTTGAGAAAATTGTTTCAATTACTTCTTCCATCCAACAAGGGCTTCACAGTATGTGTATACTGAAAATAATTTTATTGGAAATAAAGCTATTAGAGCCAGGTGAAAAAAAATAATACTTGTAATCGATCTTTTTCCCCGACTACTCTGTCGATGAGGCTTTAAGTCGAGCCGGCTTAACATCTAATGGACGTCGAAAAAACGGAACCGAAATAACCCCTACAGAGAACAATTGCTGTAGGCGAAAAAAAAAATTACACTTGTATCGAGATACTTGAAGTTAAGGCACGTTAGCTTCTATATCATTACATCGACGACGTCCATGTTTGCAAAAGAGTAGCGCACTGTGATGCCTTTGTCCGTGTAAGCAGGAAAACGTTACCTTCACCGCTTTGACAAGTTATTACCCAAATAAAACCGTGCTGCACAGAAGTTTCAATTATTAGGTATTGCGTTTTTAACAACGTGAGCCTGGTTATTTCGGACAGTTTGGCACATAACGACTGTCCTCTTCGCACACTCTAAGAAAAAAAAAAAAAGAAGTAATAGGGAGCCCACTGATTCGTTTTAAGCGCGCAAAACGTTAGCGGCTCGGGTAGTCGTAACCGGTGCGCCGCTTGGCGTGGCTCAGGTAAGATCACGTAAAAAAAAAAGCAAGCGAGAAATAAAGAGAGAAAGGAAAAAAATAAGAAAGGTAGACATAAAGAAAAATAAATATAAAAAATCATTAAAAAGACCGGGAAGCAGAAAAGGAAAGAAAGAAAGAGAAAACTGATAAGAAACGAAGAAGGTTGCCCGGCACTGCAATTGATTCAGGCTTAGCCTCACTAGTGCGAAGCTGCGTTAACCTTTTTTTTTAGGAGTTCTGGCTGGCCACGCATATAACTCTCCTCTGCGCATAGGTCGGCACTTTGAGACACTACTCACTCACACTCACTCACCACAATTTTTTCAGCCTTCGCCCTCACTCACGTTCATACTCACGTCTACTCCCACTCATAGGTCATCACTCACGTTCATACTCACGCCTATTCACACTCACTCCTACTCACTCACGTTCATACTCACTCCTTCTCACACTCAAAGTACTCACTCACGTTCATACTCACTCCTACGCGCACTCATGAGTACTCACCCACGTTCATACTCCCTCCTTGTCGCACTCAGAGTACTCACTCGCGTTCATACTCACTCCTACTCACACTCATGAGTACTCACTCCCGTTCAAACTCACTTCTACTCACACTGAAAGTACTCATTCACGTTCATACTCACTCTTACTCAGACTCATGAGCACCCACTCACGTTCATACTCACTTCTACTCACACTGAAAGCACTCATTCACGTCCATACTCACTCTTACTCATACTCATGAGTTCTCACTCACGCTCTACTCACTCCTACTCATACTCATCAGTACTCACTCATACTCACGCTCACCACGTTCAAATGAGTATGAATGATTGTGAGTGAGTGTACTCATGAGTGAGTATGCCGAGCTATGCTTCTGCGTCACACGACTCTCAGAAAAAAGTATAACGAGTGTCACCCCTAAGAAGAGCGGACGTGATTCTTGAATGACAGTCATATACGTGCAAACCAGAACTCTCTCGCAAAAAAACAAAAAAACAAATAAAGATCGAAGGACTCCCCCCCCTTTTTATTTTTCCAGTGTAGATGGCCCGCTGATCTCTTCGCGGTTTATTTATTAAAAGGCTGAAATCGTTACATTAGGATATAGAGAACGCGTATAATTTCATTACTATTCTTTGTCTCTCTCTCCTTGACAAAGAAAAAAAAAACAATTCGAAATTATTGCTTTGCCTTCCAAGTTAAATCAATGAAAACGTGGAAGGCCCTCAATATAAAACTAAAGAAATGTACTCACACGGAATATCTTACATTTGAAAGGAAACAATACATATTCTAATTACCGAACTGAAAAGAATTCTGGCTTAAAGGATGAAGCAAAAAAAAAATGATGTTAAAAGCTCGCAATTGCGAAGAAAATAAAAACTTTACTTGCAATTTCGCAGCTTTACTAGAAACGTAAATATAAAAAGTGACAAACTGTTTCTGCAGTAACGTGTACAGCATGCAGATATTTTAATAAATCTGTTTCTAACACGGAGCTGGAGAGGATAAAGGGATAACATAAAGACACCTATCATTATTTTGCAAAATCTTATGAGTCGATTAATAGTTGTAAAAAAAAAAAAGTCTAAATGCACCGCTTCGAACTTGAAATATTTCCTTGTATTTATAGGCACAGGTTAAAAGCACAATATATAAAAATTTCGTTTGCCGAGTTATATTTATTTCCCTTCAATCCCGGTGCACCTCTCTATATACGGACGTGTTCTCTGTCGTTAGTGTACTTCTGGTGGCGACATCTACGTTGACTTCATTCTACAATACAATATGCTAGTATTTCTTACTGATATTTAAACAGAAATCCCCGACACGATGATTCAATGTAAAAGGTGACAAGGTTTATATTTATTTGCGGACACATGTCCACTGTCCTTGGTGTGTCTGGTTTTTGTTTTCTCAATGTTCTTGCTCGGCATGCGCTCTTGCTGAATAAGAAACGGCATTAAAGATAAAAAAGTTACGTTTAGGTAAAGTAAAGACAGAAGAGTGACCAGAAGGAGTCGTACCGCTTCTTCTCGTACTCGGTGTCAGCCAGGAATCTCAGATGCCGCATCAAAGGTTCGGGGGGTATCGCCTCGAACGTGTTCTTCTTACCGGTCATAGAGCAGCTCTGTACGCGATAACCGTGAAGAAGAAACGCGCCTGCGTAGAAGAAGAAAGGGAAACAAAGAGCACGTCAATCAACAGCTTATGGGCCAGCACGACGAGATTTCAGGCCTTGCGCAGGATTAGTAACGCCCGCGGCCACGCCACCCATTGAGAATGGCGACCAAAAAGCGGCTGAAGATGACCAGCATTCACACACGTGCGTGCGATTTATGCCCGTCGCCACACAGGACTCACGGCTACTATAGCATCGGCATTGCGCCTACGAAATAATCTGATGTCCTCTGCCTGAGCATCAAGAGATCTAATCTGGCTCCTGTGCCTGAGCATCAAAAGATCTAATCTGGTGTCCTGTGCCTGAGCATCAAGAGATATGATCTGACATCCTGTACCTGAACATCAAGAGATTTGTGAGTGCAGATACGTGACTTAGCCATCGGGCAACGGGCTACTGTGCCAAAGTAGTCGCTTCGCTACCAAAGCGGCCATTTGCGACCAGTTGCGACCAGTCACTTTATGACTGGTAACTGGGTAACGCGACTGGTCTAAGTAGTAGATGTTAACGAGCCTTTAGTATATAATAGTGACCACCTCAATTTTTCCCGTCTTGTGAAGTATGCGGGTGCCATGAAACAGCTGCGCACCTTCTGTGACAGCACTCGCTTCAACTGAGAAAGAGCAACCCTCTCAATCGCCATAGGCCAGCTGGGCAACCGTTCCCTGACAGAGAACAAAATCCCCGGGCCCTGGGCTACCCGGTCTGCAACAATAGCTGCTCTTAAGGCGTTGTTGCGGTTCACTCGAGGAACCGGACTTAGAGACAAACTGTGACTGTGCGCGGACAGCGTTGCTTCCCACAGTGCTCGGATCACTATTTTTACCCTGTCGTCCCGAACTCTTCTTTTCTCTCTCTCACTATTTTACACCCCTTTTCTCTTTCTCAAGCACAAGGTAGCAAACCAGAGCCTTTTTATGGTTAACGTCCCTGTCTTTTCTTTACCTTTCTCTCTTTTTAACTGAATATTTCGGGTTTTATGTCCCAAAATTACGTTGATTACCATTCGAGTCAATAGCAATTGAAAATCCACATGTAAGACACCGAGCCCTATACAAAAAAGACATATGGAAGAGGCTGAAACTAGCAACTACTGTCACTAAACGAGCCATTTAAACCCTGTAGCAGCGTTTTAGCGCATGTGCGACTGTGCTGTCTCGGGTATACTAACGTGTACCAGTTGGCTGAACTCATCGCCTTCCTATTTAATTGGGCGTTGGGAGCTTTTTTTAATAGATGCAGCTACGAAGGTTGGACGGCTAGCACCTGAACCAATTCGGACAAAGCTTCAATTGCTCCTGGAGACAACCGTATTTCAGCAGTGAAAAGTTACAGTATATCTTATATAATTCCCAGAAACAGGGAGGTATGTTCGTGTGCCTCAGAATATTTGAGACGGAATCTGAAACATTTGAGACGCCAAGGACAGGCAAGCTTGAACTTTCCGCACATGAGAATAATCAGGACTTCGACAAACAATGCGTATAGTTCAACTTGCAAAGTATTTCGAGGACAACCGCGCAATATTAACAAAAAATAAAACATGGAAAGATAGAGATACATGTACAAAACACAGGTGCTGAATCACAACTCAAGACGCCCCTACGTGCGTATTTAGACAGTTCAACATCATCTATGCAACGATGCACACTTGAAGACCGTGTACAGCCAACTAGTGCACCTACTAAGACCACCTTGCAAAGTATAAACGCCACTCTGTAGCGTGGTACGCGCGGTAACCTGTTTGCTTTGCTGTATACTGACCCACGGCGACTGGAGCATTCCGATCCTTGTAGAAGTACAGGCAGGCGTCCTTGAGCACGAGGAACCTCTTCTTCCAAGATTTCCACTGCTGACTGAGCTTGCATAGGTAGCCCTGACAGTCGGGGTCTGGCAGGGAACCGCACGGCGAGTGCATGTTGCTGACCACGGTGTCCATGTACGAGGTACCCTGGCACGCAAGACGGGAAAGTCAACGATCTCGAATGTATATGCGAGGAGATTTGAACAAGGACGTCGCTGAAGCGCGACTAATGCCGGGAAAGGGCAGCCAGGCGTCCGCCATGTTAGGAAGGGCACGACAAACAGCTCATATCATGGGTACTTAAAAAGAAAGACGGGGAGGGGGGGAAGGAATTTTTTAGTGTACTAAGCGCGCTCTACTGAAAAGGCTGTCAAGATTGATTGATTGATATGTGGGGTTTAACCTCCCAAAACCACTATATGATTATGAGAGACGCTGTAGTGGAGGGCTCCGAAAATTTAGCCCACCTGGGGTTCTTTAACGTGCACCCAAATCTGAGCACACGGGCCTACAACATTTCCGCCTCCATCGGAAATGCAGCCGCCGCAGCCGGGATTCGAACCCGCGCCCTGCGGGTCAGCAGCCGAGTAGCTTAGCCACTAGACCACCGCGGCGGGGCAAGGCTGTCAAGATGAAGAAAAGTCAGTGGTTTTCGAAAGAGTTGAAGATGACCAGCTTCGCTGGACATATACTGCTGCTTACCACTCAAATTCATAGCTTTAGCGGTTTTTTTTTGAAAACTAAAGCAACAAAAGGTCACGCGGCATCTTCTGCGTTTGCCTATAAGGCGACTCAAATAGGAAAGCGATCTTTTTCTTCTCAGCCAATCATATTGATTCCCCCACCCCCTTCCCTCCTTTCCCAGAATAAATGTGCACCCAATGAGGTTTCGCGTTGCCTCCGAGATCAAAAGAATTGGCAGCTTATGCACTTGACCTCTCGCGGCCTCGCCGTGCTTCCACCTTTAACCGAGTGACGTTGTCTGATGACGACATACGGTGATGTCATGTGTGACGTCATGATGGTTTCATAAGGTAGCGTTGCCACATTTTTTTGCTCCGTCACTTGTGTTGACGCCTACGTCACCGATGGTCTCTTATGACGTTGGATGAGGCTTTTCAGGCTACCGCCTCAACGAAACAGGGACTTGTAATGTCGGCGTGGCCGTTGTATCACGCGTTTTGATCCAGCAGCCGTGGCCTGCGACGATAATTTCCTCCATATATATCCTCCATATTTCCTCCATATATAAGTTGTTCAAATAATTCACCTACAACACCACATTGGGAGCCGCACCTGACGTACGACTAATGAACAAACAGAGGAGCCTAGCATGTGAGCGTGGTTACTCCACTTCAACATGCAAAAAAAAAAAAAAGCCGGACAAGAACGTTAGATGCTTAATCATGAAACCGCACATGGCTAATGCAAGAGAAAGGCGCAAGATTGGGATTTGGGCGGCGTTAGGACTAAGATTGATAGAGTCTTCCTTAGCGAAGTAGAGTCGTTTTAACGGCAATTTTCTTTCTATTCGGGAATACTTAGCCGTTTTTATACGAGCGGTCGTCCTAATATCGTCTTAATTTTGGTAAAAGCTTCACGGGGCGTCGTTCCCCTGATGAAACAGCTAACGGTGCAGCCGCTCCTAAATGTAGACCACGAGCATGAATTATATATATTCGCTATTAGCATATTGCTTATTCGGAGGTTAGCTATACACTACGAATCAGTATTACTTGACTGAATTAAATTATACAAAGGCATTAAGATAATTGATGGTGCCATGGTAGAGGAGTTCCGATTGCGGAGGGGTGCTGATGTAGCCTACACTGTCGCGAGGGAGAAGCTTTTAAGACAAGCTAGATAAGGTGGGTGAGTGGTCATTTATATTTAGCGAGGCAGGATTGCAGAAATAATGTCTTTGACTTACCCTCGATGCAATGCAGGCGACTTGGTTCAAGGCACTGATCCATCTGCAGAAAAAGCGAAAAAAAAAACTATTTCGGCGTGTGGCAGTATTGTGGTCAAATAAAAGGTATCGATCAAACAAGAGATATGGAAAAGAAATATTAGCGTGAGATACTCGGCAGCCGTAGGACTCGGACGGTGATAGCCAATTAGCCTTCCTTAACACCATTATCACGAGAAATGTTATCAAGAGAAATGTTATCATTTTATCACGAGAAAGTTATCCCGAGAAATGCATGTGTGTAAAGCACGGTAATTCGCTAATGCACTTTTAATCTTGTTTTATTTTTTTTTGCCTAGATGGGGTCACGGATGTGATTAAGCATTCAAGATTGATGGGATGGAAATAAAGGACGAAAGAAAAAAAAAAGCACATCGCGATTTCAATTCAAATCACATTGTAGGGTGCATCTAAGGGGACGAACGATTTTTCTCTTATTAGTAAAAGACTCTTCCGATATCAAAAACATCAGGCGTGCTGTCAAAAAGCACCTTGTAAATAGGAAAATGCGCAAGGAAAAAAAAAAGGCGGGTGCCACCGCCACTTTGGAGTTGTCACTCCTGTAAACATGACGTCATAATTTTTGACGGTGTCTGCTGAGGTCTACGCAGACTTAACATGCCAAGTTTTAGGAAACTTCGTGTGGTTGATGTGGCCAAAAAACGACCCCCTCCCTCCCCACACACATTTAAATACATGACGTCACCGTAAGAGGAAGGAAGGAAGGAAAATGGGGGGAAAAGAACGGCAGGGAGGTTAACCAGCCATTTGGCAGCCGGTTTGCTACCCTGCGCATTGGAGAGGGATGGGGGAGATGAAAGATAGAGAGCAGAGAGTGAAGAGAGAAACACAGCACATTCGGCAGCACACGCGCGCACACTCAGTCATAGTCCAGTCTTGTCTTTCGCGGTGTGTGACATTGCTGTTAAAGTCGCTTGTTCCAAGTCCGTGTCGTAACAGACTTCATCGTAAGAGACTTCAGCAGGAAGTATAGATGTGAAACTTTCGACATTAGTTTCCTCATCTGTTAATTAACGTATAGAGATACATTGAACAATATATATTTGAGACCATAACTAATCAGTCTAAACTAATTTATTGGTTTGTTGGTTCGCATTAGTGTTTCTTCAAGAGGAAAAGAACCTGAAACGGGATGCATGACCCAAGATTACGAAACATGCTAAAAATTTGAAATATCTCGCTAGTACACGTTCCCGGCAAGTATATCAGAGTATTGTATTCCTAAAGCGTGCTTTCAGACTGAGGCAACTATTGAGATAAAGCAAGATAAGCAAGGAACAATGAAGAACAATAAAGAAAACTAAAGACCCCAACTTGAGGGTCAATGTTTCTGGTGCTGCCGAAGAGCGAATGGCAAAGTAGTGATCCTGTACGGTCACTTGGGAAGTGCCAAAAGGACGTATAGATGAAACGTGAATCGAGATATAGAAAAGCCTGGCCTATACAAAGGTCTCGCAAAGCTACATGCATGCATCACAATGGCTACAATGAAAAGAAAACAAAAGAAGGCACATGTAGAGAGCTGTTTTAGGAGGTTGTAACTGCGTGGGGAGGCGTAACGAAGGCGAAATGCAGTTATCTCAGGAGAAATAAACTTGTGGCTTGAAGCGCAAACACAATAAAGAATAAGAACCACCAAAGGACAGAAAACGAGACGAGGAAGTTCTCCGTTCTTTATTGGCTTACATCTCACAAAATAAGACAAAGTTAGGACATTCCTCTAAAGATGTCCTTAGAGGGATGTAGAGAAAAAAAAATGAAGGAGTGGGGAGAGTGGCGGAAGCAGTATGAACACAGAGGCCAGCCAAAATGGTGGAGATAGTAAACACAAGCGATAGAAGTCCTTTTCGCGGTACCCCTTCTTGTTGTGTTTTTTTTTTGTATGTTTCTTTTGCAGCACACACCAAGACCGGAAATGGACAGACAGAGATGAACAGGCTCTGGCAACAGAGAGAAGGAAATTGAGGGACGCGGGAGGCATCTCAAAAAGAGAGGAGAGATGAACGCATTTGTTTTAGGCGGCGGTTCGTTGTATGAGTACCGAGACAGGAAACCGGCGGGGAAACCAGGCAGGAACTCGAGGCTAGAGTGAGGACAGCGAAGGAAAATGGGAACTTCTCCCGAGTCACACAAATCCGTGCAGTGTGGCAAGAGGCTGCCATAGTCGCGTCGGTTAAGAATAGCCAGGAACCACGGAAGAAGAAGATGCTTAATGAAGAGAGGGTGGCTTGAAAAGTGAGTTTCCAGCCTGCTACTCCTCACGGGTGCAAGGGGGAAACAGAGAGGAGGGGTAAGGAACTAGAATCACGGTGATGCCTAATTAGCTGCGTGCCTAGAAAGCTTTCCGTGCGTTAAGCCAATTTAAATTAGCTCCGAGAATTAGCGCTCTACAACTTTACACCAGTCAAGTATATTTTGATACATTTAAGCTTATTAATTCGTCGGAGAAAATAATTAGGTATGTTACCAGCGCACAACTTGAGGGCCATACTATTACCTACCCGTTGATCCTGTATTACCTAAACTTCCTTTATACTCCCACCTCTTTGCGTGTAACGAATTTCAATGAAACTATTGCATTTGGGCTATGTTGGCGCTGCAAAGTTTTCGTAACCAGATAATGCATTTCTAAATAAGTAGAATGCTTCGAAGGTTTTAGAACTAGTACAGGCTAAACTTCGGTACGCCGGTAGGATCATTGTTCGTTCTGACGAGCTGCAGCAGGAAGAATTTAGCTGCCTACGCAGCAGCGTCCTCTTCTTACGCTTTTCTAAGCAAGCCGAAAAATACTTTTTACTTCAAATGTGAACATCACTAAGTTGCTCAATGGCACTGCGATAAATACTTTAGCAGATTAACAGATTTCCGTGGCCTTCTTTCTTATACGAATGACCTCATCATAATTATTTGTATGGTACGCGCGACTTTCTTTTTTCTCTCCTTGTGTGGCTCGTCGTTATGGACTGCACGTCCTGCGATCGTTTTTGCATCGTTTTGTGTTCTCTTCAATAAACACTCGATGCGTTCTTTTCAAGCGACAATAGACAAAGATGACTTTTTTTTTTCGCGTTAACGTGCTACTTTGGCGTCTTTCACGACATCATAAACACCCCGCTTGTTGGGAGAAGGCGCTTGATAAACGAGAACACGTGAAAAAAAAACACAAAAAAATAAAGAGCGCGAGTGGCGACGCCGCCACGAAGTTCCCGCACCCGTTGGCATGACGTCATAGATACTTGGCCCCACGTAGTTTGAATCGGTAAGGATAAACTACACAGTGTTAACGGTAAAAGATTGACACAAGTGAGCCGTTGCCGGAGCAGCGAGATTGCGATTCGTGGCACTGCGTTTTTTTTCCCGAGAGCGCCGATCTCGAAAGTGACTATCACATTCCATTTTTCATAGAAGGGGTGGCTGGCAGAAAGATATATATATATATATATAAGCAGATTTTTCGGGCAACTGGGATAGATACGACTGCTCGCAACTTCAGCGAACAAAAAGAATATCCAGAGTGCATAGCCACATCTGCCGATAAGCAACGAACGAGCGCCATTTAGGATGTTGGTCTTCGGACGGGGCTAACCGCAAGGTGGGCTGCTTTTAGCCAGCCAACCCCGCCTTTGGAAAATCGAATGTGCATGGCAATATCGCTATCGGCATGCCCGTGAGACGCAATGCCACGTGTCGCAATTTTGTGGCTCCCGGCACCGTTCACATTTGCTAATAGTTTTTTTTTCCGTTGAGACTGTACGGTGTCTTTGTGAGGGAGCAGGAGGTTTGACGTAGCAAGCTGCAGGATGTTTCGTTGAGCCATTGAGGTGAAAGTACAAAAGAAAAAAAAAACCAAACATCTAAACTTGTGATTTCAATATCAGAGATTTGGGTAAGAAATTTAAAGCTGAGACTTCTGGCATTGATTTCCTCATACATTAGTGAACTTTTGGTGGTGAAATTAATGATAAGTATTTTCAGCGCATAAAGTATTGGTCTAAGCTGAGTTATTGTTTCACACCCTTTCACACAAGGATTGTGGAATGCTTGGCATATTGGAGGGAAAGAGTAACGAAAAGACCAGGCAGAGCATGCAGAACACGTACAACAGCGCTGACACGGCTTGACCGGTAAAAAAAACAAAACAAAAAAAACAGCTTGACCCCTTGATCACCCGGGTTTTCATTCCCTTCACTGTTGAATGAAAAGAATACATTCACTATACAAATGAAAAAGACCTTTATTAATGAATGAAAATAACCTACGTTTACGAATGAAAATAACCTTTATGTTTCCATCTTTTGGTGGGCTGTCAAGATGGGAAGCAGTAAACACCAATCTTGTCAGGCATCTGACAGTGGAATGGTTGCCCGTGTAATGCTGGGCGCGGAGAATGCTTGGCGAGCGCCCGTTTTCATTGAGACAACTATTCCACCATCAAGGGACGGATCTTTTTCAGCGGCACTGACACTAGCTTTCGCTGCACTGTACGGAATTTGCGAGATTGTGCACGCGAACGCGCGGAAAATGAGCAAAAAAAGCGTGCCTTCCGGCGGCCTCTTCGTCGTCGGCCGCGAAGTAGATGGCGTTGGAGTTGGTTGTGGTCCCCGGCGATTTGACGACCTTGAAGGCGTGCTCGGCCCCGGCCTCGACGACACGGCTGACGGACACCGCCTCCAGCATCACGGCGCCCACCATGTCGTAGGCCTGTGTGGGCGTGTGCACGTGTCAGACGGTGGAGGTGCCATGTTCATTCATTCATTCATTCATTCATTCATTCATTCATTCATTCATTCATTCATTCATTCATTCAGTTTATTCATTCATTCATTCATTCAGTTTATTCATTCATTCAAAATACAAAATTCGTAGAATGTAGTATGCAGACGAGGGTCCCAAAGTCAAGCGACTGCAGTGGGACCCTCGGTTAACAATAACAATAAAATTATTAATTATAACAGCATGTAAAATACGCAACACAAGTGAAAAGTAAACAGTGAACTTACATAAAATAACATCAAGTAAACAAAAAAGGCAGTCAGAATGCATGTTAGACTGAACTATAGAGGAACGCATTATGCGGGATACCGAGGCAGCGTTCACGAAAAAGAGATGCGAGGGAATAGAAAATTACAATGCACATTTCAAATCAATTTGGAGACATGCGTGAATATGCACTCGTGAAGCTATGGTGCGCAAACATTTGTTGTCATTGACGCGCTCATTAAAGAAAAAAAAGTGCAGCTATAGCAGTGAGCACTATCCCCGGTATTCACAAACGCTGCTCGACTCGACTTCCATCCTTCACTTGACAGAGTTGAGCACTGCGTCACGCTCGGCTGAAAATGACGCTGCGCTACTCAAGAATCGTAGCTGATTATTGCTGATATGCAGTGACTAACCGTGCCTAGAGATGGCGCTTCCATCGGCTTTCTCATGTGAAGGTGGAGCGTTGAGTGAAGGGACGTTCTAGAATACGGGGGTATAGCTGAAGTATCCAAGTGTTTATGGTACCTGGCTGCGGGAAACACTTGGTGAGAATCGCTTGTTGAAACATTCATGTGCTTTCATCTATAAGAGACCTGTACGGTACAGTATATCTTTTAACATGTTTTTACAGCGAAAGCTGTACATGGCTAGGAGAAACGAAAAACCACTCTGCAGCGGGGTAATAAGCGCTGTCCATTGGTTGTGTTATCGGTTACCTCGTTCGCAGCATCATACCCAAGGAGGTTAAAAAAAAAAAAAAAAACGCCAGGCCTGCACGGAAGGCACAGCACAGCCACAGCGGAAGGAAGCTAGAAGAGCGGCATTTCAGAGCCTTTTCTAGACACTCACTGGTTAACTGCTGCAAGCACACTTGCTTGATACCCACTACGGCATTAATAATACAAATTTTCGGGCAGTAGGCCGCCATTCGCTATGCTATTTTTCGTCATTCTTCTGAGAGGCGCAGTATTCGCTAAACACTTGCAAGAAATTTCGTGGCAATTGTTCATGCAGGGGCTGACGACGATGAGGAATTATGCCTGAAGTGGGTATGCGCCACAGTCAATAAATGAACAAGAACAAGCCTCGCAGTAATGGGTTGGAACGTTGGACGACCCACTTGTTACGCTATTCACATTGTGCGACAACCGGTTGTTTTTTTTTTTCGCTGTTTTAAAACGCTTTATATAAGTCGTAATAACGTGATTGCTTTCCCAACATGAAGCCTGCCTAAGGCAAGTTCGCCAACAAGTCCCAAGCACCGGCGTGAGTCAGTTAATGAAGAAAAAAAAAACCGGCATGGCTCAGTTATATAATACTTGGCTGGCACCCAGCGGACTCGGGTTCGAGCCCGACTGTGGCATTGGTAATAGTTTTTTTTTCCAATTTCGTGCGATGTGGTAACGGACACCGGCGGCGGCGGCAGCGGCGGACAACTACGGCACCACGCTTGACCTGAGTTTTGATCTCGTAACAGCATTCGCTGTAAAAAAAAGAATGCTGGAGTGGAAATAATGTTTGGAAAGCGAAGGCAGAAAACCGTCATCTTACTTCAGGTACAATTAGAGGTGTGTGCTAGAAAAAAGTGGTTAATAATTTAGAGCACTTAGTACTCTACTATAGAAAAGCATCAAGCCATCGCGCGGGCCTCACACTTGATAAAGCCTTGTTCGTCTTTCGTGCAGACTTCAAAGTCAGCTGTGTTTAGAGGAAAAGTTCAACGATTTAGAGTATACTGTACTCTACTATGCGAGAGCTTTCAGCTATCCAGTAATTATGGTAACCATGCCCTCGTGTGATAAGGAAATGACAGCACGGATTAAAAAATCTCAACATCGTTCGGCTGGCACGCTGTACAAATTTAATAGCGGTAATTGCTTCAGATACACACTGCTCAACACGTGTCTTAGTGTTACTGGCTTTCCGTAAGAAGCCTCGAGGTCTTCGAAAATATTAAGTGAGAGCGAGCTACCTGTGCTAATCCGCATTTGTTACAGTTGTCAGGAGCAGCCGTCTCTTACTCTATGTTTAGGCAGACGAACGCTTCAGCTTTCGTTGGTTAACCATTTGTACGGAGTACTTGGGTGATGACTTTTTCTTTACACTCCTAGATCTATGTAGAGAAAACTTGGAGTGTATATAGGATGCGCTCCGTGCTATAGCTGCAACACCTGTAAGGCTCACCTGTTGTAAGGACCTCACGCTATGCACCTTCAAAAAAAAAAAGACACTTGCATTTCCTACGGCGAATTCTTCAAACAAGACGGAATGGAGAGGCCCGCATAGAAGCGTCAAAACGTTCGCGGGTCGTTGCAACACTGACCCTGTCAGAGGAACGCCCAGCCTGGTTCATTACATGCGAGCTTGTAGCAACATGGTCGTACAAGGGTTGACTGATCGGGAGTGGACATTGAGGCGAGAGAAGCAGTGTCGTCTGGGGATGGTTTATTGTCTCGTTTTAGTGACACACACTAAGCACGATAAAGACAGTGCAAAAGAGAAAAAAACGTTAGTGTATACGAATCGATCAGCGTCCTGGTATTCTTAAAGGGGCACTGACTCCAGTTTTAGAAGATGACTTTACCCCGCCACAGAAGTCTCCTGTATACAGAGACGGTTCTGAGCAAATGCAAAGCTCACAAGATACCGACGAGATATTGTAGCGATACTGCAGTACGCGGGCTTGTAAAACAAACCTATTTATTAGGTTGCACTTGTGCCCAAAAGTCAAGGCGACTGTGGAGAACTGCGAATCCGTCGAACACTAAATAAATTCCCCCGAACACTTCCTCTTTGTCTTCACCAGAAGATCGAGCATGTTTGGGCGCACGTTAAAGAACCTCAGGTGGTAGAAATTTCCGGAGCCCTCCACTACGGCGTCTCCCATAATCATATACGTTAAACCCCTCTCATCAGTCAAGCTTGAGTACGTGACACATGCGAGCTGTGAATGGACAGGAGCCACCACGGTCTCGGCGCGTCACGGTGAAGGACGCTTTATATGAATGCGGCCAATATGTCGCGGTAATATGTCATTTTCACATTATAACAGCAACTGTGGGCCGCCCAAAGAAAGCCAACGAAGCCGCCCGAGTCCAATGGATCGATGTCGATGACTAAACTAAGACATAATCGAGTAAAATGGGTGTCTGTCCGCAAGAATAATCGTCATCTGTATTGCGTTCCTTTTCTTTCGTTATCGTCCAGCGGCCGGCACTTTCAGGCGACGAACGACATCAGTATGTCAGCGTGTCGTAGCCTTCTTAACAGGAAAGAGGCCAGCGCCGAGTTTTGAAGAAAGGAAGCGCAAGCAAGCCGCATGACGATTATTGTCAGATAAAAAGACAACGTTTTTATTCGATCATTTTTATTAGTGTAGGCTGGAGCTGAGGCCCACACCGAATAGTCGCGCGTAGCACCCACTGACAACGACGTCAAGTTACTGCGACAATGAAAGTGACTTTGCGCGCCTGTACGGCTAGTTCTGTGACATAATGTACCAAAGCATGCAGTAGCAATTAAGCGTCACCAACAGAGACATGGAGCCCAGCAGCGGCAGAAGTGTGTAACGATATTTCGTGTTATCACGGGACGAGGAGCGCATACCATGTCGTGACGTCATGTTACAGTAGGAACTGAAACTAGCTTTTACAATAAAAGCACGGAGTAACGTTTTAGGGCACTCACCCTTACGAGCACATTCTATAGGCTCTTGAGGGCTTGGCCTTTAGCTTGAAGCGATAAAACCACAAATGAAAACTTTTGTGTCAGGGGTCTTTGAAGATATAACAACACATTAGAGACTGCTTTGTAATTTATAGCCCCGCAGTAATCGATTCACGCAAACTATGGAGTGCCGAATCGGGTCTGGTATTTAATTATTGATCATTAACGTAACGCCTTAATAAGCTCATTAGTGGCGCTAGAGAAGTTCGGTAGTAAGCAGCTTGTCGAATCGGCGACAAAGGCATCGCGGTAGCAAACGCAAAACTCGGCTCTCGGGGAAAAAATCGAAACGGAAAGATAAAATAATAAAACATGCAAACGGATTAAATAGACACAGCACAAGTATGGCAACTCTGTACAACTCTCGACAGGCTGAACGCAGGCAAGGAAGCGTAAGCGACACGAGGAGCATTTGCATTGCGCCCCGCCGTGGTGGTCTAGTGGCTAAGGTACTCGGCTGCTGACCCGCAGGGCGCGGGTTCAAATCCCGGCTGCGGCGGCTGCATTTCCGATGGAGGCGGAAATGTTGTAGGCCCGTGTGCTCAGATTTGGGTGCACGTTAAAGAACCCCAGGTGGTCTAAATTTCCAGAGCCCTCCACTACGGCGTCTCTCATAATCAGATAGTGGTTTTGGGACGTTAAACCCCACATATCAATCAATAATCATTTGCATTGCCGTCTATCAGCAGCTAGTTGTAATGCGTCGTGAGCAGGTCACTACGTAACCAGTTCTTGTGCACCGATCAGTATGCCAGAAAAAAAAAAAAAAAGTGAACTGTTTTATCTTCACACGCGGCATCGCGGTTTCGCTGGGTGTACAGATTCGCTCTTTTTATCGAGGTAGACACAGCTGTATTGCTATACGGCGTCGAGTTAATGACCACGAAGTTGTGAGTGCGACCAGCGACAGCGGTGGCTGCCTTTCGACGGGGTGAAATGCAGGAAACGACCCGGATTTAAATTTACGAACACCCAACGGCGTGCCTTATTATTTTCATAGCATTTATATGGATAATCTCGGCTGGTTTTTACCGTTGCCACCAGTGCCGCCATGCACCGTATATGTATACGTATCCTCATTTAGGAAAACTAAAGAAAAAAAAATTGGCCCTAATCTAAATGTTACACTGTAAATGTCGTCGAAAGACGATAGCCTTGCGTCTGGAGAGAGTGAAAAAAAAAAACGTTTATTTGATGTTCTGAGCAAGAAAATCGGTGAATGGTATTCTGAAGGCGCTGCATTAGGGTGCCTGGAGCGTGTAACGGAGGCAAACAAGCGCATCTAGGCACGTTAGACACGAGCGCCATCTGGCAGTTATCTTTGAAAACGAAGGCGCGCGTGCAAGAGGAGAAATATGCGTGCCATTCTCGGAGGCGATAAGGTGTAGAACGCAAAGCGACAGACAGGTGCCACCACCATGTCGTCTTAGCAAAGCGCTGGAAACACTCGCCTTTTCGAGCATCACCTTGCACTGTCAGCGCAGTGTGATAAACGCTACGGTCCTTAAAATTACTTGTGTGTGCTTTCTGTAGTAGAAAGGCGCACATACAAAACATCGACGTCTTGTTATGGTATCTCAGATATGCGCAATAATTGCTTTTTAATTGAAAATCGCACAAGTATGAACGCTGAACCTTGAACAATATCGGTGGGCGCTGCGGATGGGGTCGGCCGTTTGAGGTATCGTTAAAGGAGGAAAAACAGACAAATGTACAGAGAGACAGGCAGACAGACCGAAATTTTTCTTTCGAAGGTCCGAAAAAAAGACTATCGTCTTTAAAAGCCACCCACGCTCGGCACCCATGCAGCTCGTCGCAATGCGCCAACGCGTGCTTATCTGTCACGCGTATGTACTTTTCCCCACGCATGGGGGCGGGGGTTAGGTGCTTGTGCGCTCGCGCTTATCCTTCGGTGGGAAGAATCGTGTGCCTTGGCGTTTCACCGGAATGATTGCGTTAGTTGCCTGAGCCACAAAGCTCGACTTCGCTCCCTGGGCAGGTCCAGTTTGCGAAACGAGCGCGCTTTTCAAACACAGTGTTTGTTCGCACTCATATTTGTACCCGTGATTACGTTTTGTGTGTCATTTTTGTTTAAACATGGCGTTAAGCGTTGAGTTGTAAACGTTAGTTGGCTCTCCTTCTGCATGTGTTTTCGTGTGTCATCATCTGCTAGCCGTTCTCAGCGTGACATTCCAATTTATTGCTATCGCATTCATTGCACCGCCATTGTGGTGAAACTGACTTTTTTAATGGACTTTTATTAAGAAACGTACAGTGTCCCTTTTTATAAAAGAAAGCACGTGAGCGTGCATGGTCTGCGCTCTACCGCGGCTACCTAGAGCACCGTCAACGGACAGATAAAGAAAGCGCTTTCGCTTTTAGCGTCAACTATTACCAAACAAAATAACGAGTTATGGTCGTTGGAGAAGCGTTGCTAGATTGCTCTCTCGCTTCGCCCTCGCTGCGGACAATGCCGCGTAAAGCAGACGCACTTTTCATATCTCTCGGCAGATGGCGCTATTAGCAGCCGTTGCAGAGCGCTGACCACACGCTCACGTGTTCCCTTTCATAAAAAAAGGACACTGTACACTCGAAGAAGAAAACGATAAAGAAGAAAGAGAAAGAGTATGTGTTACTTTTTTTTACGTGAGTCCTGACTCGCCTCGTATTTCACTAGCTTTGAGGACACAGGTTAACTGCCCTGTGCGTCCCACTACTTTTCGATGAGAGTATAATAATCGCTTAGGAGAGTTCTGGCGTCTCTTTATTCAGAGTCATCTAAGTGACAAGTTAAGACTGCCCAATCGAGCCGCAGGATTGTTTTCTAGAGACTAAGATGCCGAGAACTCAACTGCAGATATAGAGCAAGTTGTTAGCCGCCCCACTTAACCTAATTAATGATCTTGCTCTAACAATATTGCTGGAACTCATTTAAAATCGGGGCTGGTTGTGGTAGCCAGTTTTTTTATCAGATCGTTTTTTACCATTGTACTTAGAATCGAACCCACTGCCTCGTGCTAAGTAGCATTATGAAAGTACGCTGCAAGAAGTCATTTTTGCACCACTCAATCAAATCGGAGCGTGGGAGTTAAACGCGAGAATGCACGCGTACAGTGCCGTGTACTCTTAGGGTGAGCATGGCTCAGCGTGGCAGCGCTCTGCGAAGCGCCAGTGTAGCCGACGCGGCCGCGCATAGAATCGAAGCGGCGCAGGCGCACACGAGCGTGCCAACTCTTGCTGCACTATAAGAGACACCGATGCTTTAAGGGGTCGCGAAACGCTCACTCTAAAGCGACAATGCGAAGCCACCGGCGTCCACACGCACTAACTAGGTGACGTCATCATAAGTAATGCTTTGCCTATCGAAGAACGCGGAACTCTTCGGTACTTGCGAGTGCGTGCAACTGGGACACTCATCAGCGTCTTTGTCATACGCAATTGGCGCTAACTTGAACTCTGGCGTCATATTAAGCAGCGTCTTTGTGGAACGCGGATCGCGTATGGCAGACGCCGATGAGCGCCACTTGCACGTGCTCGATATGCCTTATATACAGTTCCGCGTTCCTCGATAGGCAAAGCGTCTATGCAGGTACACTCGGGCTGATGATACAGTTAGCGCATGTGGCTGCCGATGGTGCCGCATTGTAGTTGTAAAGCGGCCGTTTCACGACCCCTTTAAGTAGCCTGGCTACTACGGAATGGCGCGCTCAAGCGATGTAGTAGACGACATAGAGAATCTCCCGCGTGTGCGAACGCGTCTCTACGCTTCGATGCGCGGCACACTGCCAGCGGACGCCACTGTACACAGATGCTGCTACATGGTGTGGATGGCACTCACGTGCTCGTTCTTGTACCAGTAGAGGCGGTTGTCGGGCTTGAGCACGAACCAGCGCCGGCACCAGCGTTTGCTGCGGCCCCCGCTGCTGAGACGCTGCAGGTAGCCCCACATGATGGGAGGGTGCTCCTTCACCTTGGGCGTGAGCACGTGGCACGTCCGGGCAAGCTCCATCACCAGCACCTCGGTGCCTGCGTCGCGACGAGCTTTAAAGCACCATCGAAGCAGAAGAGCCGGAATAGTATGAGCCACTTGGTTCACGATACTCAAAGAAGGCTATGGCACGAGACACGAGTAAGAGGCAGACGCAGACACCGCTGGAACTAGCAACTGCGACTTTATTGAAGATAAGCATGCATCCAAGTGACCTCACAACGCACGTGCAGCACGTCAGTATCACCTACAGCGTCATTCGAGGAAAGATAGAGTGCACTATCAAATTTCTCGCCACCATTGCAACGCATTTGTCAATGAGGCAAACTGACGGTGTGCTTATGGACTTATCTTCGCTTTTCCTGGGGTGGTATGTCTCGACAATTTCGCGTTCTTCTTTGCCCTTCAATCTTCCCAGATAAGTCACGTTATTGGAAAGCGGGTGGCAATCACATTCACGATAGCGAAGTGCAATATAAGCGCCCCCGTTGGAATACACATAAGCGTAATATGCTCACGCAGCCTAGTATTTTGATACGTCGGCTGGTTTGACCGATGTTTACCTTATCACAGGTCAACAGAATGTTGTGCACAATGCATGTGGCACGTTTAGTGAAACAACGCTCGTGTTTCGTAGTGCACACCTGATTGCTAGTCTTTCCACAAGCTATAGACACCTGAGCTATAGCAAGTTTGCAAGGAGACGAAAGAACAACATTTAAGCCCCGTCGCCCAGCAACCTTCACTGATATTGGGAAATTTTTATGTCCGTAAGTATATATAAGAATTCAAACGGTATCTCCCGAATGTATTGTGCTGGTATACCAGTACTAGAGCTTGCGGCATCTTGACTTTTGAAGTACAACTTCAGCCACCGCGTATAGCAGATCCTTAGGTTAACCAGCAGCTTCCAGCCTTTTGAACTGGTTATATAAACTATATTCTTCACAAGGTGAAGGCGACTTTTTTGAATGCATTTAAAAACAA
Organism: Rhipicephalus microplus; assembly: GCF_013339725.1. Taxonomy (NCBI): domain Eukaryota; kingdom Metazoa; phylum Arthropoda; class Arachnida; order Ixodida; family Ixodidae; genus Rhipicephalus; species Rhipicephalus microplus. Next base: position 151,940,526 of record NC_051171.1, on the reverse strand, counting down.
TTTTAGATAATGTCTCTTAAGAATCTTTGAGTGTGTAAACCCAGACGACTAAAGCGCTCTACTTCCACGCGTAATACACCAACAAACATGGTCGTCACCATGGAATGTTAATTGCAGCTTTAATAGTCTGATGGAACGATTGCTTTTGACACCCTTAACTTTTTACCTATGAACTTCCATGCAATCGTAGTGTTCGAGAGGTGTTTGCGTCTGCCTCTTTATCGTGTCCCGTGCTTGTGCTGGCTTTCTTCAAGCACCGTCAAAGGACTTGAGCAGGACTTGAGCACATGGCTGTAACTATCATGCTTGTGAATCATCTCGGGCAGGGTGAGCAAATGTTTGAGGTGGACGGCCAGGCTAAATAATGCCGACAAAGGGGGGGGGGGGGGGAGCACAGCAACAGAAAAAGGGAGAGCCTTGGCAGGTAAAGAAAAAAATTAGGCGAATTGACTGAATATACAAAACTAGAACAGTTATGTATCTTTTCAGCACGTATGGCACAAAGTTTCAAACATATATATTACAAGTGAAGCGAAAACGCCGTTGAGGGGCAAATCTGCCGTGTCTGCCTTTAGATGGGAAGGGACAAGGAGGGGGGGGAGAGGTCTGACGTTGTGCCGGTGTCCGCATAAAACTTTATGGTGTGCTGTCAACCCCTAATCTAGGCTATCATGACATTTTCATATAATGTAGATGCTTGGTGCGGCATACTCGCTATAAAAATTGTTAGGCTTAGCTTTCTTTTATCGCGAGCACTACCGAACAGCAGAGCCGAGGGGAACGCTTAGCAAAGTTACGTGAAGTTCATTTTTTTCTTCCTAGTTCGTGCTAGTTTTTCTTTCTCGCTGCACACTTTCCCTCTCTCCCGACGTGGCTATGCTGAGAACATCGCTGCACACGGACCAAGCTCGACTTAAGCAGCTGCACTGCTCATACTGTGCGTTATTTTACAGCAGAATTAGAAAACCAGCGCAAAAACCAAAACAGAAAAAAAGAAACAAAGTACTAGTAGAAGAAAGATACAGACAGCAGAGCCAACGTACAAGGTTTATTCGTCACAACCACGCAAATATATACCTTCGAAGTCCAACAAAACAAGGAACGATTGATGAAAATCGCAAAGGCAATTCAACGATAAAAACACTGTTCAACATCAATACGTGCCACGAACATAAGGCGTATGAAAGTGCTCAATAAAATCAATTTCTTTGTCAAATAAAGCGATCGAAAACTTACTGGCGACCACGCTGGCTAGCCTATAGCCATTTCCGAAGCCTCGTAGATCTTGTGCCCCAGCTGTGCCCTTTTACTGGTCCTCTGTCGAGTGCGCTCTTTTTATTTAAAGTTGTTGCTCTCTCCCTTAAAATTTATTTCATCTCTTTATCTCCGTCACGTGTGTGGTAACACGTGGCCTGCCTTTCATTTCTTCTCTCTGCTTCGCGCCTTCTCAACGCATGCATTAAGCGGCATATGAGGCATAAGAAAAACGCCCGTGTGTTAAAACGATGCAGATGTCCGAGAGACTGGTTTCGGGTAAAAATAAACTAGGTTTTGATGTAATGACTTTTTTATCTATTTATACCACACTGCAGTCGAAAGACCGAGCGGAGGGGCATAACAAAAAAGTAAAGAATTCACAATGTAACTTCAATAAAATAATTCAAGCAATAAAGACATGATAAGGCAGTAGAACATGATATAACTATATAAGTAATCTCTTTACTATAGACAACGTATTTGCAAATTAATGACGCAAATAATGAAGGGAATATATTTGCTCGAAAAGAACCAAGTACTCGCGCCATCAACATCAACAATGAAAGTGACTTAAACAAAATTATCTAGAACAGACTGTGCGTTTCGTCAGAAAAGAAGTTAGTGAAAAATAGCCCATTTTTCTACTGATTCATTCCTAGAAGTGTTAAAAACTTCTGGATACAGTACAAACAATAGCCTGTCCTTTTATCACTTAAATGCGCAAAGTTTAAGACACAAGAGAGAGGAAGTCGATGCTGAAATGAGGCAGATCAACTACACTTTTGATTTTTTTTTTGCTTTTACCGAGACGTGGTTCCGCTCGGAGGAAGACGTCATTCAATTCACTGGCTACAAACATGTAACTCAATTTAGGAAAGAAAACAGAGGTAGGAGTGAGACTATATACACTCGCCAAAACTTATCTTTTGACATCTTGACTGATTATACGGGCGTTTTCGAAGATTTCGAATGTGTTAGCCTGTTACACAGGAACATTTTTATCATTGCGCTGTACCGCCCACCTCAAGGTAACGCAGAAGCTTTTCTTCAGTTTATTGAGACATGTTTAGATAATGCTAATTCAAATAAATGGCGTGTTATTGCACTTGGTGATTTTAATATTAATGTTATGGGTAGATCTCCGATTCAAGCGGCCTTAACTGAAATAATGCTACTGTATGGCTGTACAAATACGATTGAGTACCCAACACGAGTAAACAGATCAACAGCAACAATAATAGATCTTTGCTACACGAACTTTTCTCGAGACCCGGTTTTTTCCGGAGTGTTTTCGTCTGGTCTAAGTGACCACTTGCCGTTCTTTGTATTTGTTCCTTTAAGTAAAAAACGAACTACCCCTATCCATTCACGTAGAACGAATGATTCCAATAATATTGCTGTTTTCTGTGATTTGCTGAAAACAACTGATTAGACAGACGTCTACAATGCAACCGATCCAAATGAAGCGTAAGAAAATTTCATTATAAAGGTTATTAACCATTAGAATGCTGCTTTTCCTGTTATGGCAATCAGAAAACACAGAAAGGCCCGTAAAGATTGGATAAACAAGGCTCTTATAATGAGAATAAAAGAAAAAAACTAGATGTTCGCTAAATTTCTTAAAACAAGAAGTTCTGAGATATTAGCTGAATACAAAAAGTTTCGTAATGTGCTAAATGCTGATCTAAAAAAAGCAAAGTCCTCATTTTACAGAAAAAAGTTTTCAAACATAGGTAACAATCCTAAGCAGATCTGGGAAGGAATTAAAACTCTCATCGGCAGCAAAGCTAACACAAAACCCGTCGAAATGCCGGTTAAGGGTATTATCTATGACGGTGTTGCATTAGCCTAAAAATTCAATGAACACTTCCTGGAAGCTGGTAAATATGCCGGCTCAATTCCCTTGCCTAATAATACTTCTCTTACGTCATGCATTCAGATTTCTAACTATGACTCGATATTTCTAACGCCAACAACAGAAGCAGAAATCACAACCATTATTAATTCTCTAAAAAGTACTTGTGCTCCTGGTGATGATGACATCTCACCATTGCCAATTAAAAATTCCATTAGTTGCCTTATAGAACCACTGACCTATATATTCAATCAGATGTTGGCTACTGGCGTGTTCCCAGATAGATTAAAGATAGCACGTGTTACTGTTGTCTTTAAAGGTGGAAATAAAACAGAATTCGGTAATTACCGGCCAATTTCAGTTCTGCCAATTTTTTCTAAGGTTGCTGAAAAAATAATTTATACATGTTTCTTTGGCTTCCTTTCCGCAAATAATGTGATAAGTGATCATCAATACGGTTTTCAATCTGGGAAATTGACCGAAACCGCATTGCTTTATATAGAAAATGTCTTAATTCGAAACATTGAAATGAAACACTTTACTATCGGACTATTTCTCGACTTCAGTAAAGCGTTTAATTCGGTTCAACATGACATTTTCTTAGCAAAATTAGAAATTTATGGAATTCGTGGCATTGCAAGAAGCCTTATGAAAAGCTACCTGACTGCACGTCAAAAATACACAAAGCCACATAACGACACTTGCTCTAACTACGGAACAATAAAATATGGAGTACCTCAGGGATCAATATTAGGACCCCTTCTATTCACTGTGTACATAAATGATATTGTAAACATTCCTTCATCTTCGAACATTATCCTATATGCCGACGACACTAACATCTTCTTTTCTAGTCCCAACCTAAAAGAACTTGAGCAGAGAGCGAATAGTTGGCTTGAAGAATTCGAGGGATGGTTGAGGATAAAGCAGCTGAGATTAAACGTGAAAAAAAAAACTAATTTCATTTTATTCCGTGCTCAGAACAAAGCAACACACCACAACCCAAAACTCTATTTTGGTAATTCAGAAATAACATGTAACAGTAGCTGCAAGTTTCACGTGAGTCATGTAAAACTGAAAATGGCTCGATCCATTGGTGTTATAAGCCGTATCAACCATCTTCTTCCTCATTCGGTGGCAAAGCAGCTATACTTTTCTCTCGTTCATTCGCACCTCACATACTGCAACTTAGTTCGGGGCACATGTAATAGGACCAATGCACAAAAATTAATTACCATACAACAAAAAGCATTGCAGCTAATAACTAAAAGGCCAGATAGACATAGACATAGCAATTTATTTTCTGTTTTTCGTGTATTGCGTTTCACTGAATGCTACAAACTTAAAGTGATGGTTCTTATTTATAAGCGTACAAAACAAGATTTTGCTTTATTCAGCAATATGTACCTCACTAGTCACATTGAATATAACTTACGAAGGACGTCACTTGTTTCAGCACGATCTAGAACAAATTATGGTACCCAAACGCTTGACCATCGAATAGTAGATATATGTAATAGTTTTGCTTCTGTAGTAGAATTATCACAGATAAACAGATCTGTACATCATTTTAAAAAGAAAGTAAGATTACTCTTCGATCCAGGATGAAGTGCTTGATGCAATGTGTTTTGCCACTGGCGATGTATACTTTTGTTCACCAAGTTGTACTTCACTGCGTTTCATTTGTTAAGCTATGCACATTGTTAGCTCCACTTGAATTCTGAATTATGATGAATACTATTGCACCTCTTCATTCAACAAATCTATTCACAACTTTATTCTGATGGACATATCAACATGAAATGATTTTTATAGGTTTTCGTGCTTCTATAGCGAAATTGCTTGAAATTCCATGACTTCTCTACAGTGATGCTGATGAATTGTGCTGTACTGGATGTTTTTCGCTTTCCTCACCGCTGTCCTTGTTTTGTTTTTGTTTTTTTTGTTCACGAGCCGGGATGTGGGCCTAGTCAGGAAACAGTTTCGTCTGTTCCCTTTTGCCTCATCTCGGTGACATGTAACTGCTTTGTACACATGCCAGAATAAATTATTATTATTATTATTATTATTATTATTATTATTATTATTATTATTATTATTATTATTATTATTATTATTATTATTATTATTATGTATTAATATCAATGTTTGATCTTTTTAAAACGACATATTATTACTCGACATGCGTGCAATCGTATTATATTCATATCTGAACATTTCTTTTGTGTTTCAATGGAGGTGAAAACGCTGCAGGCCCGTGTGCTCAGATTTGGGAGCACGTTAAAGAACCCCAGGTGGTCGAAATTTCCGGATCCCTTCTCTACAGCGTCTCTCATAATCGTATGGTGGTTTTGGGACGTTAACCCCAAATAATAATCAGCATTTTCTTTTGTGTTCGTATACTGATATCAGGTGGTCGAACTGTCTATTTTGCTCTTAAGAGCTACGGTTGGATAATTTGATCGTTTTTATTTTTAAGCGGGTAGTGACAGTTTGGTACTCACCGGCGTGAGCTATCCGAACCACTTCGGAATGATTCGCATCCAGCACACTGATGCCGTTGATGCTGATGATGATGTCGCCCACCTCCAAGCCACATGACTGAGCAGGCGTCCCTGGAAAGTGAAGATTATGTATGCTCATAAAGTACAGAACTGCACGAGGCTAGTTAGTTAAAGCAGACTTTATTGTTTTCGTAACTTTATTACGCGTAGTATTTTTTTTCTCTTACTGGGGCGCCACTACTAATGAACACGTTAATAATACGACGCCCACCTGACAATTTTTACTTTCTCCCTTTTCGTTGCTTTATAAGGTATATGCACGCTCGTTTACTGCCCGTGCAATTAACAACAATAAACTAGAACTAGCTGGAGCAAACAAAGAAAAGTAATAACGAAAAGCGAGGCTCTTATAATTATCTCATCAGCTAAGCGCGTCCTCACAGTTTGGCAGCGTCCACTCAGGGACAGAAAGCTGCTGACGCATAAAGAAAGCATTATGAGCAGCGTCCAACAAATGAACCTAAAAGAAAGAATGAGGAAACGCAGAGAAGACAAAAATAAAACTCTTTACGTGCTCACAATATTGTAAAGATTGTACAATCAGGCAACTTATTCAACAACCTTTAACGTTCCATAGGCCACAAACATCAATAAATGAACGAAAGAAGAATGATTTTGGGGCTCGTTTTTTTTTTGTTAAAAAAACCGTAAACTAGGGCTTCGTGGTTTCAAATTTTACTTTTCTTGAAGTTTGGAGGGTGCTTCTTGCATTTTATTTATTTCTTTTCGGAAAAAGTCGACGTGTATCGGGGTTTATTTCTCGTAAACCCCGAATTTTCCAAAATTCGGTGTTTAATATTGTATTCTAGGTTGTTGTGACACGAGCATACCTTGCGAGGTTGCTGCATTCGATTGAGGAGCGCTCCGTTCGGCCGATGATTGTCAGCTTCAAAAATGCCCTCTTAAAATAGGAGCCTATCGAGTAAATCGAAACTTTAAAAACGATTTACTAACGAGTGATTATCGAATCTTTTTTTCAGATTTATCCGATAATACGGGGGCCCGAACGATAACTAACAGATAATAAGGCCAAGACAAGCACAGGGAAAGTAGTTTGCATGCTATAAAGGTGAAGAAATTAATGTGGGCGAGAAGACAACTTTCCGCATGAAGGCATCCAACTTGCGACCTACTAATAACACGTATACAGACGTGTATCCTGAACGCTGTGCAAAGCACGTATAAATGTCACCGGCAAATGTTGATATTGCAACGATGGAGGCTTCATTTTTGCAAAGCGTTTCAGTTACCTTATTTAGGAGTGAAACTGAAATCAAATATGCAGTGCTATCCGCCATTATCATTTGGCCGAAGACAGTTATAACGCAAAAGATACGGCATTCATAAGCGTAGCTTTTGCGAGAGCCATAATTGTAGTAGTACGTCATTACCTTAAGCACTTTTAATCAAACGGCATAAAATGGAGCACTATATTGTGCTTCCGCTTGTGCCGCTTGCCTAGCGACAAGAAGTTTCAGCTATGGAACTGTTACAACAGCTACATTCTTGAGAGTGCTTACACCATATATATATATATATATATATATATATATATATATATATATATATATATATATATATATATATATATATATATATATATATATATATATATATATATATATAATGAAGACTTGGTTTGGAAGACCTTTATTAGGTCCGAGGAACCGGCAGCCGACAGCTGAGATGAACGAACCAAGATGATGATGGTACGTGACAACGATGAGGATGCATGAGCAACACATGATAATGATGATAATGTACAGATGAAGAGGATTGGTATACTAAATTCCCACAATATACTACTTTCCCATACATTTCTTGGCATTATTGCCTGTTACATCTCATTATTATTGTGTCAAAACACGGAAAAACGAGCCCTTAAGTATAATCTTCTTTATCTTATTCATTAACGAGGGTCTCGTACTGGCAGACTTGGTGCCGTTAGGTTGTATATGAGGGACTATTTGTCAGCTGCCAGCTCGTAATCAGTTCACGTGCTACGTGACGCCAAACAGGCTCATAAAGAGTGTGCCACACTCGCCTCCATGGCTACAGGTGGCACTCACTGACACTCCCACGTTTAAACTGACATAGATACCCAATAAAGTGGCTGGGGGGATAGCTGTCGTGGTAGCTCAGTAGTGGAGCATCGAACGCGTTATTCGAAGGCCGTAGGTTTGGTTACTGCTCACGGCAAGTTCATCCTTTCACCCCCTTTTCTTTATTCACATTTACAAAACAATTGGTCTAATAATTCCCCCTATACATTCCTTGGCATTGTTGACTGTTAGATCTCATTAATATTGTGACAAAACATGGAAAAACGAGCCCCCTTAAGTATACACTTCTTTCCCCTATATATATATATATATATATATATATATATAGATAGATAGATAATGTGGCCGTGGGAGGGCTTGCTTCATCTTAACATCTCTTAACGACATACTTTAGAATTCTCGCCTTTTTTGTTGTATGGAGACTTCGCTCGGGGTGTTCCTGCAGCTGACAGTGATTGACGTGGCGTCCCTTTTATAGGTCGCAACGACGCAGCAAGACAGCGGTAAAAAATATGCAATGTATGATACACGTGTTTTTGAAGCTTTTTAAGAGCCCAGTGTTGAGAACGTACAACATTTTCTTTCATTGTTACTATTGAAGATGCTGCCTTTGGGGAGGGCACGCATAAAAGCAGATTGTCGGTGGCCCGATGTAAAATGTAAAGAATGTTTCTCAGACACTGGTGAAATCAACGGAGTCGATGTGTAACACGCCGTTTTTAGAAGTCGAGAGCGTGTTCTTTTTTATACTTCACCTCTTTTCCTTCGTTACACGTGTTCACAAAAAAAAAAAAAAATGGATGAAGTGGCTGCTTGTCACTACACATAAAAGGCGGAGCATGTGCGTAGATCTTTCCGATGTTCCAGCGTAGCCTTTTAAAAACTACGTCTTTCTCTATCTCTCTCTCTGCCTAATCAGCACACCAATCGCAAAAATGTGCATGTAGGGTAGAAGCACGTGTACGCATTTTCATTTCCGGTGAATGCTTAGGGAGACTTATCAAGGTAGCACCGTGCAAGATTGCTTTGATAAACTGGTGATCTATGCGCATGCATTAACCGTCGCCATGGTAGCTGTGCTCTGCGGTGGCACAGTGCTTGGAACATCGTGACGGGTGACGATGCCTCGATTGTCACTAATCTCTCTCACAGAGCAGCATGGAGACACATTCGTTGGCAAAAAGTGTTCAGCAAACTTGCAGTGTCGATATAGGCGTGCTCACGAAAAAGGAAGGGGGGAGCCCCGCCCCCTAATTCCCTAAGAAGGGGGTGCAAAATCGGTCCGACACATATACATAATAGGGAAGGGCAGCGCTGTGACTCGGGGTAGGAGCGCAAATTCAGTCCCATATATTGACTTGAGTGGGGTGTTGCGATTAACCTTCGCCCTCCCCCTCTCCACCCCTCTCCCGATGAAGAACTTTGCACACGCCTATCAGTATCGATCATACTTTCAAGAAGTGCGAAGAGACCATAAGAACCCCAGAAGCCAGATACAAATATACGCGACCTCTGCCCTTCATTCAGCACTGTGTCAAAGTATACTGGAGATGAAGAAACTCGCCCAAGTAAAGTTCTCGGCAGCTTCACCGCAACACTGCTCCGAAGCTGATAAAAAAAAAAGGCGCTTGCTAGAGATGTTCGAGTGCATACAGCTTGCTGCAGTAACTACGTGTGGCGCAACACAAATAGAGGCTCGCTTCAGCCACCTAGCAAAAATGACCCTATGTTTAGAATAAGGTAGATAAAGGAATTCCTAATTACGTGAAGTGGCATTTTTGTCAGTGAAGGTTCGAAGGCCAGACACGAGGAAAAGCTTGCAACTTGAGAGTTCAGCAATCAAACACAGTGATCGTAGAAAACGTTCTAGTTCTACTGCGAAGAAAAACAAGTATCGAACAATTTGGGAGCCAGACTTTTCAGGTAGCAGGGGAGTCAACGTAGGCATAAGGAAGTGATATGCAGCTGTAACTTGAATTAACGAAGCGACTAGGGTGCCCGAATAATTTCGTTGAATTGAAAAGTTCGTAAAAACGGTAAATATAAAATTGTAACGTACCGACACCTGAGAGCTACCGCGGCATTGTATCTATAGCGTTCACAGCTGCATGTGTGAGAACTAACTTTTAACTTTATTATATCTTAGTAGAAACTACGCTGCGGGAGCATAGTTTCTGGAAAGCCGTAACATGGGGCTTCCCATGAGTGGAACAAACAGGCAGGATGGACCGTCACATAAGGTTATGACAAAGTGCGGATATTTAAAGATGGAGAAATCGAATGCAGTACTTTGCAAGGAGGCAGAGAAAAAAAACAAGGAGAGAGGCGATCAGTGTCATCTGTCGCATAAACCATTAAACTACGAAAGCAATTCAGTTAATTGGGGATCAATGTAATAGCTTTCTTAGTTCATGTTATGAGAGAAAAAGAGGGAAATCGCACTTGATGAAGTTTATGAACACATTCAACCTTATGGGTATGCCGGCCAGCGGTACCCATAAGGTCAACTATTCAAGATTCTACTATTAGAGCGAAAAATTCGTAAAATCAGGTGAGACCGCACATGTAGATATAGCATAAAACATTCACTGAATGCACGCATATACGCAGAAAGCAGGACCAAGAATGAAAGCGAAGCAGTCACTGACGTCATCCGCACCAAGCGGAGTGAGGGCTTTCACAGCGATCGAAGTTATTACAGACACGTTTAATATTCTACGGCATCTCGCGCAATGTTCCTATATACTGAGAGATACCTGTGTCGATGAAAAAAAGGGCAAGCAGCGCATATCTTACGCAATCAGCAGACTTGTGACCTCAGACATTTTGGTCGACATCGTTAGCGCGCTCCTCTGACACAAGTCTATATCGATATAGCAGAGGGTGCACACTTTTCCAACACCCTTGAAAAAGGGTGTTCCAGTTCAAAACACCCTAACACCCCAAGTTTCATTTTGCTCGACACCCTTCGTCTAAGGTGTTCACATAACACCCTTTCAGTAGGGTGTATCTGAAAACACTCATGGGGTGTTTCTCTGGCGACAAGCCAGTTTACACCCTTAAGGGTGTAAAAAAATTTACTGTGATAGTCGGCTGACGCAACATATAGATTTTGCAGTACGGCAAGCAGTTGGGAACAGAAATTGTGGTTACGCTGGCGGAAACGCGGTGTATTCTCGCTTCTGTGATCATCTATAGCAGTCAACGCGCTTAAGCAACAGAAAATGTTTTATTGCTCGCGCCAGCACCATTCAGCGTCCCGTTTCACTGCCGCTCATTTATTGCCAACGCTGTCGGAAGCCTACGCGACAATTAATGATCCGGCGTTTGTTCGAAAGTCAGCTCCGATCGGCACCGAGTGAAAAGACGCAGCGTAGGAGCTCGTTCAAGTATCGAACCAAGTTTCATCGTATAGGGCAGCCCAAGAAGGAAACAAAATATAAGGCGTGGGCGGCGTAATGGGTTCATCTCGCTTATAAGAGACGTCGTTGGCAGGCCTCTGTGTGCAGCGATCGATGAGGCCAGAGGCGGGGGGTAGCGGGGACGTGCTAGAGATGTTGGGTTGGTCGCTTTGTTCGGTCGCTGAGCGGACCCAAATTGGCCCGGAGTATCTCACGCGGCGTCTCGTCCTGCGCGCTGGTTGTCCCAGGCGGCGCGGCAGACCGACCAAAAATCGATTTCTCCTTATCACCCGGAATTCGTGCGAGTTTCGATACAGTCCCGCTTAACCATTCGATACGAAAAGAAATCCCACGCTCCAGCCATTTCATTCGAAGCGATATGCGCGCCCGTCACAACTCCGACGCATCGGCGCCTGCGGGCGTCGCGAAATGTTCCCGAATAAGTGAGCACGCGATGTACGGTGCCCGACGCATCGCGCACATAGGTCGGCAAAACTTGTGGAGCTCACTCAGACTCATTCATGAAATATATCATGAGATTTGGACTCACTCAAACTCACACTCACTGAAGCATCACTCACCCGGACTCACTCAGACTCGTGGCTCGATCTGTGTCTTAATGAGTCTACTCATGAGTGCTTCAGGTTAGAGTTAGTTTCTTCGACCGTGGTCTCAATGCTCTATAATACCAATTCGGTGCTCTCTTCTTGGTGCCGTTTGACAGTGTCTTCGAAAACGAGTTCTCAGTGCTTCCAAACCAGTAAGGTTCGTTTTCTTGGAAGAGATGACAACACGAGATATAATAATCAAGAAAATACGTACAACAGTTGGTGGGGGAGGTAATGGCAACCCCCTTTCGTAATTCCCGCCTCTAATTAGTAAATACTGAAACAATGTATCGCACAACCTGCTTTGGAATAGCTGTGAGTAGACGCGAGTATAAACGTGAATCTAGGTAAGGCTGATGATTGCTGAAGATGGCTAGATAGGACCATATATAGGTCTGCAAAAGAAATCGAAACTCACTCAGACTCATCGAAATTCTCCTGGGCCGAACTCCCTCGGACTCAGACTCACAAAACTGTTACTCAACCGGACTCGCTCAGACTTACGTACGGGATATGAGTCGATTCATGAGTGAGTTCGCCAACCTACGATCACACCACATGTACAGTGTCAATTTTTATGAAAGGGAACACGGGAGCGTCTGGCTTGCGCGCGCTTGGCAGCGCCTTCAAGTGGGAGCGAGAGCAACCACAACCTATTTAGGCGTCATCTCTCGGCGAGCAAAACAAGCATTCGTTGATGAAATGGGGCGAGCGGCAAAATAGCGACCCCCTCCTACGTCAAGGCGATCACGTAAGAGGCCGGTAATGAACATGAAGGGGGAGGGGGTTACAATTTTGCCGCTGGTTTCATGTCAGCAATGAATTGCTGTTCTGATCGCCGCGAGATGACGCAAAAAGAGGCCGCGGTTGCTCTCGCTCCCACTTGAAAGAGCTGCCAGCAGCGCACACTGCAGGCCACGCGCTCCCGTGTTGCCTTTCATAAAAACTGACACTGTACAGTACTTGGGAATTTAAACGCGACATCACAGTTCTCGCTGTAATGACTAATAAGCACAATTTGTCGATTTAAGTATACATCGTATCGCGATGAATCCGGTCTCTAAAGAAAATGCTGGCTTTGATCTACCCGTTCGAGCCGAAATGGCACCGACACGATTGAAATTGAAGGCGGCGGTAACTGAATTATGCGCGTTACTTTGCCTCAAATTGTACCATTTCAATTGGTAAGTACTATAACAGTGAACCAATCGTAATGTACGCTATGATTAGGGACAGTAAGCGGGCAAACACACAAGAGAGGAGATCAAGACAAGACAAACGTCGGCTATATATCTTTTCGTCTATCATTGTCTGCGTGACTGCCTTGTATCACGAATTCGTGCCAACTGTCTTGACATTGTGTCGTTCTACGCTAGAATAACTCCCCTTCCTTATTACGCCTACACACATTGCAGCTCTCTTTCTTGCTTTGTCTCCCTTCTTTCTGATACCTACACAGTTATTCTGAGGCAAAGCCAAGAAATCGTGAGAAAAGCGCTGTAACGCGAATGATTATGAATCGCACCGTGGAAAAAAAACAAGCTTCCCCGGAACGTTTGTTAGCCGAGCCGGCTGCACTTTGGAGCGTATACAATGCGCGCGAATCGTGTCGTTGAAAGTAAACGTCCCGCTGTCGTGCGCAGCGCCACCTCCCTTAGGTTATTCTTCTAGCCACCTAGGCCACTGTTACTGCGAGAAAGCGCATAATAAAAAGAGGAAAAACAAACAAGAAAGAAAAAAAAAACAAAGTCCCATTTGTTATGTCTCGCACTCTGGAGACCAATCTCGGTCACACGTTCTCGCTTCCGTATTTTCCATGAGTCGTTGCTCGGATACGTATGCCACGCGTTGACGATGAGACAAATGAATAAGAAAAAAATATGAATAAGAAAGAAAGAAAGAAGGGAGGAAAGAACAAACGGTGTCTCTGCTGAATGCCAGAAAATATAGAAAACATGGGAAAAAAGAAAAAGAAAGGCAGTACAAGGACATTTGCGGCACCGAAAGCGAAGCAAAGCGATTTCGTTGTGTCATCAGACGACTACTGTGGCCGCAATATTAAGGAGATACACGCACATACAAAAGAAAGAATAAATAAAGAAAATGGCCAAATAAGGAAAAAGAAAGAACCCCTGTGACGGGTTCTTCGTGTCTTCCGTCCATTGTAGCGGTATAAAATCTTTTGTCGCCAGCCGTTTTTTGTTCTCGTATGTCTTCGCATTGAGTCGTGGTGCAACGGCGAGCAGAGAGGGTGGGCTCCCATTCGAACTTGCCTTTTAATTTTCTCTCCATGCAGCTTCAAGAAGCACGAATAGAGAGGAAGGCATGACCGATGTTTCTTTCGTTCTACTAAACACTCACCGTCTACACTGCTTATTTCCCTCGCGCCGTATTTTTCGTTTCGAATTCTCGCTGTTTCCTTAGTTCTTTGAAAAAGGCGAGCGCCGCATCGATTACATAGGGCTTGAGAAAGTTATTAGCGCCGCCGTAACGACGGGTGGTGGAGCGCTAATGCCATTGGGTATCAGCAGCTGCCCGCTGTGGACTGAGAAAGAAATTCGTTTGATTCAATTGTAAGATGGAGAGGTAGAGGTAAAGAGATAAAAAGAGAAAGCGAGCGAAACAACCAGATGAAAAAAAAAAGAAAGAAAGAGAGAGAGACAGAAAGAGAGAGGAAGAGAGAGAGAGGAAGAGAGAGAGAGGAAGAGAGAGAGAGGAAGAGAGAGGGAGAGAGAGAGGTTATAGACACGTGTGGCGTTTGAACCGTGTCAATGTCTATGCTACCGCTGAGGACGGGCCCCTTGCCATTCCTACCCTTGCTTCTGAACTGCTGCTCGTGTTGATGACGACCGTGCCACTGCTCACTTAATCTTTTCTCTTCTTTCCACTTTTCTCCCTTTTCCCGTCCCCGCAGGCACTGCGCCGTGCTCCCGACCGGGTTGCAGAAATTAGGTGCCTTTTCTCATCTTCTAACCACTACCACCACCAATGTCTATGAGCCATCCATTGTGGTGTGTATTCGCTTAGAAGTGGGTGAAGAAGAGAGCATTGCTTTCTGGTCTGGTTCCGGGAAAGACGTCCACTCCTGGCTGTCTGTAATATTTCGTACATAGCAATATAATACTAGCATACTAGGCAGGAGGCGAGCGTGAGAGGGTTTCCGGGCAGGGAACACGCAAGACGCAGATTGCTCATTCCATGCAAGCGAGAGCGCGAGCGGCCAGTTTGCAGCGACGTATTAACACTTTTAGATCAGGAATGCGTGAAAGGAAGGAGCACAAACTCAACGAGAAGGCGCGTCGGAGAAATGTAAGGATTGAAAAAAAAAGTACGTGTGCATCCATGTAGAGAGAACCGGTCAAGTGATACAGAAAAGAATCGACGGCGAGTCGAGCGAGCGAAATTTGTTATCGTGAGGCTCCTCGCGCGTGATGATAAAGAAAACAGAACGACGCGTTGAAATATAAATGATCGATACCGAACGTGGACAACGGACGTGCGATATACATTTGTTATCAGTCGATGAAGTGGCGCGAAAGGGGAAGATAAAAAGACAAGAAAGGGTCAGTGAAAGAAGAAGTAAGAAAAAACGAAACCATCATGCATAGCTCGTGGTTTCACCAGAATTTGTGTGTGTGTGTGTGTGTGTGTGTGTGTGAGTGTGAGTGTGTGTGAGTGTGTGTGTGTGTGTGTGAGTGTGTGTGAGTGTGTGTGTGTGAGTGTGTGTGTGTGAGTGTGTGTGTGTGAGTGTGTGTGTGTGTGAGTGTGTGTGTGTGAGTGTGTGTGAGTGAGAGTGAGAGTAGTGTGTGTGTGTGTGTGTGTGTGTGCGCGTGTGTGTGTGTGTGTGTGATAACACGTTGGTGCTTGGACTCGCACGGCGGGACGAGAAAAACAAACAACTGTAATGAAAGAAAGAGAGTACTCTGGCGCTGTGAATTCATTATGCACTGCATAATGAATCGAGGCCTCCCGACCACCGCTGCACTCACATCGAAAGCGCAGTGAGTCAACGGCAAAAGAAAAAGGAAATGTTCACAAAAGAAGAAGTCTACGATGGCAGGGCGTGTGAGCTGTCCTTATTAAATGTCCAGCAAACAGTGCGGCGACCACTCAGAATTAGTTGACTTTGGCTGCAGAGGGGGGGGGGGAAGGGGATCTAGGAAAAGTGTATGTTGATATAGATGTGAGCGAAAGTAGCAGGAACAAAACAAACAAATGAATTTGATTAGATCGGGCATGTTAATAAGCCGAAGCGCGGATTTGAATATCCACCCAGCAGGAAATGAGTGCTATAGGCGCGCCTGAATTTGACCGACGCGCCTCAAGCCGTGTCAACGTGGGAGTCACATGACTCGGCGGGTGGATCTTTAATAAGAACGTAGTAGTGCTAATTAACGACTGTTAGGGTTTTAGGTCCCAGAACAATGATATGTCCCGAATCAGAGACTCCGTAGTCCCCGGAAGCTTCGCCAACCTGGGTTTCTCTAACATGCATGCATATCGCCTCCATCAAAATGTGACTTCAAGCAGCCTATATACGCTACGGTCGAAGAGAGAGTCGGTTTCTGGTTAAGAATCAGGCTATGTGGCCCAAACAACCAAAGATGTCCACTTCCCGTAAGGTGGCTTTCAAGTAAACGTAATAGTGACGCCTTGTATACGCCTTTCACTCAGGTGTCGTAACCGACAGTGCGCCTTCTTCAAGGAAGAAAAGGGGAAGACAAGTTATCCAAGAACTTCTTGTTATAAGTGGGAGTTTTTGATTATCGTTATGATTAGCTTCCGCATTACTCCACGATGCCCTCCCGCATTTCCTCGGCGCATGTCTAGTCACGTAATGGGTGGGTCTCGCTTAAAGACCTAATGAACCGAAAAGCTAATCATAGGTGATGAGACATGGTTAGTGTTACGCTAGAGTATAGGAAGTCAACGCAGAAAAGGGAAGCTGACATTGTGGAATTTGCTGGTACCTACGGTAACATCCTCACCATTCATCCAACGAAAACGGACATGCAACAGGAAAGCTACACTATAGTTGTCGTTATAAGTGCTGCTGCTATTGCCACCTGCAGACTTGCTCGTTGTCTGCTTTGGCGTGGACGCCTCCAGATGACGCATACACACTGTTAACAATATTTTAATTCAGGAGTTCTAAGTTCTGAAATAACGATATGATTATGAGGCTCATTGAATTTAGACGGCGCGGGTAGGGGAGGGGGGGAGAGTTTGGACCTACGGTTAACTCTGACCACCTGCCATTTAACTTTGCCTACCCACGCACTCGTGCCTTAACATCCCGAGGCACCTACTCAGTCACTAAGTCTCCATGCAGTGCTGCCGCCATTAATAAACTATGGTAGCAGATGTTTTCTTGAAATATCAGTAGAAATCTGTGGACATTAAGTTTTAGTCTTCGCGCTTAGTTTCTGGCATCGCAAGTTCAGTGCTGATGTTTGTAATCTATCATAGAGTGCTCTAGCTTTGATAAGTCAGTCAATATAATGACTCCGAGATTACGGGTGTCCCGAAGATGTGAACCTAGCACGATTCAAGACTGATTAAATATACAAAGGTTCCTGATGGCAAGCAGCACGTGGTAATTTAGTTTTTTTAGGTGTGACAACAGACACGATGAACCGCCTTCTGAAGAAGACGGACATAGTGGGAGTTTGGCAGTGCCACTTGCAGATAGGTGCGGCTACAAGATTTTTCAGGGAAGGGATCAACTCATTGGAGGTGCATGGTGAGTAATGGGAGGCCCTTTAGCAGATCCTCTTCTTGGAAGAGGACTTCGGAAGTTCACAATAAAGCGAAGACGAGGCGGTTCCGCACATCTTCACCCGCTACTTGGATCTGCACCTACAAGAGTGTTTAACATCCCGGTGCTTCGATTTATTGCACGTTAAAAAACCCTGGTGGTTAAATATTCTGAAGCCTTAAACTACGGTGTCCTTCTTATGTCGTGGTTTTAGGACGTTAGAGGTGAAAATCATTACATTACAACATATCCATCGCCGATTCTTCATCGTACGTCTTTACGCACTGTTTGCCTTGGAAGTATATACCACGTAGCCAATCAATGTCTCCATCGTGTTGCAATGTTTTTCCATTGACTTTCATGCACAAAATAATTTTCTGCCTCTACGTGTATGCACCCCTCCACATTCCAGGGAGAGTGCCCCAGAGCGATAAAAGCTCTTCGTAATAGCACAGCCTGAATGTCACATCTGTGGGCAAGTTCTGTAAATTCTGCATACTTAGAAAAAGAGAGAAGTGGCAAAGGATAAAAACGGGAGCGTAGCATGAAAACAAGTACGTTGTTCTAATAGTCTAGCTGCGGTCTAAGGTTGCCCGTTTGAAAAATTCATTGGCTCAAATATTCGCAGTAAAATTCTTGCGCAATGTCAATCGATTAAAAAAATCTGAGTGCGATTACAAAAATCTGTGATTACGAAAATCTCGCCCAAGCGTTCCCAATGATTATGTGGTGTCATCTGAGCGAGCTTTTGATTCTTTTTTCCGTCCCCACAAATGGAACTACGTCAAATGAAACTTGACGCTGAGAAAGTAGCAGATTTTTTGATCATTTCTGTAGAAAAACACAGAAAGTCAGTAGATTCAGACACCTTATCACTCATTCAGCAGAAATTTTAAAAAATCAGTAGATCTACTGATAAAAAGCAGCCGTGGAAACACTACCACCATAACGGAAGCGTAAATGCATCCCTCAAATTCAGTTTCGATCAGGTCTCGTTGGAACTGATAAGTACATCCGGGCCTAGACGAAAAAGCTCTGATGTGCTGATTATATCAAACCCCTTGTGCAGCACACGATGGAGTGTGTACGGGTGACCTTTCCGTGACCTTATAAAGGCCATTTAAAAACTATCACGTGCATGAGCAGGTGCGCTACTTTCCATTTCTCTCTTAGCAGTCTCCACCCTATCCTCATTCATGCCCCGCCGCGGTGATCTAGTGGCTAAGGTAGTCGGCTGCTGACCCGCAGGTCGCGGGTTCGAATCCCGGCTGCAGCGGCTGCATTTCTGTTGGAGGCGGAAATGTTGTAGGCCCGTGTGCTCAGGTTTGGGTCACATTAAAGAACCCCAGGTGGTCGAAACTTCCGGAGCCCTCTACTACGGCGTCTCTCATAATCATATGGTGGTTTTGGGACGTTAAACCCCACATACCAATCAATCAATCCTCATTCACCCCTGTGAGATCAGATTCGACCCCTTGGTTAACTATCAGCTTTCCTAATCTCCCCTCCTTAATATAAGACGTGAAATAGGGGCGTGACCTTTTCTCCACTAAGATGGTTGCTTTGTTTCGAGTAGGGTACAAAAGCACCCCCTATGTTTTTTTTTTCTCAACATGGAACTCCTCCGTGTTTCTACGAGTGAACGCCATGTTGTTTGCCATCCGATCAAAGAACGCCGCGTCCGCGAATTCCCTGCTCGATTTGCCGAGCGCGCATAATCATTCATCGGCGAAATGGTTGCGTCGACATGCATGCAGCTGTCGCAGAGGATGCGGCTTCGAAAACACGCCGCTGTGGTTTCTTATTCCGATTTATTGCTCGACGATTTGCGCGTGCTTGTCTTTTCGCTGTGGCTATCACAACGGTGGTGCGCTGAAAGCGGAGCGACGAAGCTCTCGTTTCCTCGCGCGCTGTATACAGGGTGAGACTGGAGTTTACTGGACAAAGACGAAGACAAAAGAAGAACGCGATGAAGAAGTGGCGCCCGTGGAAACGCGAGCCGTAAAGAAATACTACGCAAGAAGACACGGCCAGCTATAAATAGTGGGGAACTGTGGGAGCACGATTTTAATGATCCTCTTTTTTTTTTCTTTTTCTTATTCCCATTCTGGATGCCCCTACAATGTGATGCTCTGGGCCCTATGAAGATAGCTTATTCGTAACGGTACTCATTATACGCAGTATAGTTAGCGAGACTAGCGCGGATTGCAGGAGTGATAGTTAATATAAGATGCACAAGTGCCATCGTAAGAATGCTGCGTTGCGACGCGTAAACGCACTAGAAGTGTAATTAATCAATAGGCCATATAATTACTTAATTAGTCACTATGGAAGATTACTCACCTTTCTCGATGGCCGAAACTACGACCGGGTGGCTCCCGTGAATCCGGAACCCGAACTCCCCGTTGCTTTTCTCTATCCGCACGGTCTTAGTGGCCTCTAGAAGAAAAACCAGGGCATTCTGCGTTCACAGTAATGCCAAGTATATATACAGTACAATAGGGCACAGTTTCACGGATCAATTGGTCGATTCGCTCAAGTGTTTACTAGCGAGGTATTCCGACCCGTATCGACGTCATTTGTATTTGTATTTTTTGTCTGCTTTCGTGCAAGTGTTTTTTTTTTAATCAAATGTGTGTAAGGGAGAGGTTGGTGAGGCGTGGCACCAGCTGCTCTGTTGTGTCAACTTTGGGGCTGCGTGGGCACATTTTTGTATTGAAGAATTCGGATTGAGGGCGGAAGTGTTGCACTATGTGCCTTTGTACAGCCTTGTGTTTGTCGGGAACTTTTGCGACAACTATTGCGCGTCTACTCGTCTTCCCGTATGCATTTCCCCTCTCCTTCCTTAGTGGAGAGCAGCAAAGCAGACGCTTGAACTTTGGTTCACCAGCCCGCCTATTCCTCATTATATATATATATATATATATATATATAATATATATATATATATATATATATATATATATATATATCATAACGAAAAGGCTGTGCTCGGTAGACAAAAATTGGGCACAAAATGTTCGCTTGCCTGAACGGTGAACAATACAGAATTTAGCAGGCTTCGACGCGCTTTTATATCGTCGTCTTCCAAACCGCGCGAGAAGAAAGATAATAAATGGTAAATGTAGAAAACAACTAAATATGAATAAGCAAAAGATGAGTCGCCAAAGGTCAACGTGCAGACACTCGGACATTCGCAAAACGTGTTTGCTCCGGTAAAAAAAAAAAAGACTAGGTGAAAAAAATATGCAGATATACATAGATGGTCGCCAATCTCGCCCTACACCTTAGAAGTTCGCAGAATCGATTCCACACGCCAGAGGTGAAGGGCGGGTCACGAAGGTGTCGGGCGAAGGTCTGCCTGTAACGAACGGACTAATGACTACACTAAAAACAACATAAAAAAACCTTCTTAAGCTGGAGATAAGGGGCTAGAGAAGTATCGAAGGAGACAAAAAGGAAATCATGGGAGAGGGGAGTATTTCTGGTTGGCGAATACGGTGCTCCGCGCTGCTTATCGATTTCGGCTGTGGCCGACCAATCTAATTTGTTGGCATATACGTGCGGTGCTCTGATGACAACATCGAGGCTGTCAGCAAGAATTATCGAGGTGCCGCCGTGTAAGACGGCGCACGCATTGCTTTGCGACATTGGCAGACCCGGGGTTCTACTAGGCCTAAGTGTGAGGGTGGTGCGGAGGTGGAACGGCACGAGCGGGAGTGTGGGCGCACGTGGCAAGAAGATAACGTCGCCATCGCTTACGAGCACCGCCGCTCATTCGCACACGCTTCCTTTCTTGCCTCTCGGGTTCAGCCGCGCGGAATAGACGTCGAGGTGCCAGCCTTTTGAAGGGCGTTGCTTTTGGGTGGCGTCTTCTTTGGGGGAAAAGTGTACCACCGAGAGTTGTCTTCTTCCCCTCCAACCTCTCATCTTGTCGCTCTTCTTCGCTTCTTATCGCGTGAAAAGCGCAAGAGAGTACCGCGTAAGCATAGGACGCGCGCGGTCTGAAAGTGGGTTACGGACCCGCCGAGTAGAGACGCGTTTTGCCCCGCTCAGCTTGTCGATTTTCCTCTTTGCTACGTTTATATATCTTTTTATCTTTTTTTCCTCGTTTACCTCTGATAAGTCGTGTATCGACCTAAGCCCTCCACCTCCACACGCTTTGATATTCCTGACTGCTGGTTGCGGGCCACTTTCGTGCCAAAATTAGTTTATAATTATTAATGGTACAAAAGTAGAACACTGTCCCCAACCCGTTCGAAGCGCGAGAAGCTTGTAGCTGAACGCTAGAAACGGGTGAATTTCAGCGTTTACCCGTGGTAAATTTTCTTCCGCCTTGCGGAATTCCGCCGGGATTTGTCATATTCGGAGTAGATATAAAGAGTGAGAAGAGGATAGGAAGACGACGCTAATGGGGACATCATACACAGCTTGTTTGGCGAGTTAGCCTCTGCGAGAAGGATTTGTCACCTACCGCTTGGGCTTTCTCGTTCGAATCGAATCGGGAGTGCCACTATCGCTGCTTCTTAGAGGATTTATTTAAATAGCTCGGGTTATCTGACTCACCGGTTGCTTTAAGAACGGCGTCGTTACGAGACGACACACCAGAAAGCCTTTTCGCGAGAAACAACGTTTAGAGGCGCTGCGCCACTCGGAGATCCGATATTTACAATCTGCTTAATACTATATGCGCTACTCATGTTCCTAAAAAAACAAAACAAAACAAATAGCGATAGCACCAAATAGCTCCACACTGAGCTGCAAGATGTGCCAGAATCGTGGACTGATTCCCACTGCGTGTTCCGTGCTACAATGACGCTGATATTATTATTATTATTATTATTATTAATATTATTATTATTATTATTATTATTATTTTAAGAAACGCTGGCCTAACGAAAAAAATGCTTTACACTATCATGTTATACGTGCCGGTGTTACAGGCGTTGCATGTACGTTAATAGCGTGCTTTGCGTGTGTCCTTTTATTCACAGCCGAGTTCACGTACACTAGTGCATCGCAATAGGCAAACATTTCCGGTTCTCAACGGAGTGCTTACGTTTCATAAATGGCACTGTCACTTACGGAACCCCCAACTATAATAGGGATGCAGTATGACAGGCTTTACGGCCAAGCGCGAATGGAGGTAACACGTGGCGCTGCTGTGACGCACGCGTCAATTAAGCATGCGTGACGAAGGAAAAGGGTTGAACAAAGTGTAACAGGTCTGGTAGGGCACACAGAAACTCGACGAACCACCAAAGAGGTTAGCCGTGCTGTTAAAAAAAAACACAGCTAACCATGTTAATGCCTTACCTTGATACTCTGTCAATTAGTACGCTTTCGGAAAAGACAAGCACTTGGGAGTTGGGAAAATACTCAGTGTTCCAGTTATGGCGGAGCATTCGGCTGCTTTTGCGGGAGACTTCGCACGACCCATGAGCAACCGTGGTCGAGCTTTAGATGCTTGATTGATTTGATTGATTTGTGGGGTTTAACGTCCCAAAACCACCATATGATTATGAGAGACGCCGTAGTGGAGGGCTCCGGAAGTTTCGACCACCTGGGGATCTTTAACGTGCACCCAAATCTGAGTACACGGGCCTACAACATTTCCGCCTCCATCGGAAATGCAGCCGCCGCAGCCGGGATTTGAATTCGCGACCAGCGGGTCAGCAGCCGAGTACCTTAGCCACTAGACCACCGTGGCGGGGCGAGCTTTAGATGCTAACCGGGCATTATTACATTAAGGGGGTAAGTTATTACGCTGCTCATGCACTACGCAGCTTGAGAAACGACGGTAACGAGACGAGATGATGAAAAATGAAAAAAAAAAAAACAATTCTGGGTGTGTGCAAAAACCACGATACGATGCGAAAAAAATCTAGTATTTCGGGAGTGTTTTTATCACACCTCAACTGAGATATTCATATGTATCGATCGTTTTCTCTTTCTTGTCAACACGGCTCTCGCCTTTTCGCTTATCAAGAATGTTACGTCACACTGATAACGCACACACTGCCCGTGACCGGAAAGTGCCAAAACCACGGTGATAACACAAGGAAAGTATACGCAAGGCAGGTGGCGATTATATCTGTGCAGCAGAAATACTCCCAGAATGTTCAGCATTTTTTCGTAGATTGTATGATTACGAGCCACGTCGTAGTGCACAGCTCCGAATATTTCGACCACGCGGTGTCCATTAACGCGGACTGACGTCGCATAGTACACGGACTTCGGCATTTCGCTTCCGTCGAAATTCGCGTCACCGCGATCGAATCCGCGTCCATTGGGGGGATCATGTGATTATGTTTCTGCTTGTCTTGGGGGAAAACAGCGGTAGGAAAAAAAAAAAAAAAAACGGGACACGAAGAGCTGCATCGACTGTCGAGAATAAACAACCGGGCACAGTGCCTGAAAGGTTCTGGTGCACAACCACTGAGCACAAAATGCAGTACAAGAGAGACAAAAGTACGACGCTTCGTTCCCACGTCATTCAGTAAGTCAGCTGACACGTGATTATGTACTTTAGAATTACTGCTCGGAGCGGGGTTCTCTGCACGGCGGGCGGCGGTAAATGTCACCCACCGCCCTGCTTCACCGGCCACCACTATCGACAAAGCCCACCACTCCGATAAAAATATTTAAAGAACTAATAAATAGCAGCTACACGCACGTGCAGTGACAACATCTCCCGGCACCTACTCATGTAAAAATGTGAACAGGTAGCCTGGTGGTTTCGAGGGTCGCCAACCCCAATGTCTGTGCTACAAAACGCAAGTTGACTCCCCTGCCTTTTTGCCATGCCTTTTTGTTTTCATTCTGCTTTGTATATTTTTGTTTCTACGATTCTAACAGCTGCTTGTGCTTTTATTATTTGTAATCATCACCGAGGGTCCCGTTGAAGTCGTGTACTTTGGGGCCCTCGTGTGTATATTTTACTCCCTGTAACATCCTTTTATGATATGATAATAAACTGATTGATTGATTGATAAAGTGGTTTAGTCATTATGGTGTTCGGCTGTTAACCCGAAGGTCGAGGGATCGAATCCCTGCATTTTGTATACGAAGGCGAAAATGCTTGAGAGACGTATATTTAGACTCAGGTGAACATTAAGGACCATCAGGAGGTCGAAATTTCAGAAGCCCTGCACTACGGGTCATAATATTGTCGCTGTTTTGTGACGTTAAACGCGAACAATTATTAGAACGCAAGTTGGAATTGTTAAATGCAATAATTCCCCCACCCTCTCCCGCCGGGATGGTCATTTGTAAATATATCTGTGGGAAATCCTGGCTCACAGGTAGAAGTTTACTTTTACGAAACCATTTTTTTTATCTTCTCCCATTAATTAACTTTGACCTACTTTCTGAGAACGCAAGATTCCCGTGGCGAAAACTAGTGCACAGCAAGGGCTGGCACTTGAGCATATACACGTGTTTATCTAACAACGGATCAACAGCGACAGCATTGGCGAAAAGCCCGTCGACATGCCGAAAGAAGACACAAACACTGCCGAGCGAGCCACCGGAGTTGCGCCCAAGCTAAGCCACATCTGAAATATTCAGTACTCGGGACCGACGAACACGCGCTGCATGCTCGTTCTTAATGAAGCACCTCGGCCATATCGCTCTGCTCGGAGCTCGTTCGGGTAAATATTGTATGCTGCCTCTCCACAGTGGTCGCCTAAGAATGCCTCGCGCGGTGTTTGCGGAGGAATCGCGCTATAGCAAGCTAAAAAGAAACACGTGCAGCAGTTGCTCCGGTAGATGTAGAGAACGCGAGAAAATCGGGTGATTTTTTTTTTTCGCACTTGTGTGGACATGGCACCACCTCATGTATTTCTCCCAAAGGGACGTATAATGGCTCGCGAGGTTTCAGAAACAGGACTCAAATACAACTGTGAATCGACCTAAGTATAGGTCCATAGCGTACTGTTATAAGAGACTGTGACGGTGAGTGTCAATGCGTTACATCGTGTCCTTGAATAAAACATCTTTTTAGCTGATGACAAATAGCTTTGCTCGTAATTGATTGATTGATGTGTGGGGTTTAACGTCCCAAAACCACCATATGATTATGAGAGACGCCGTAGTCGAGGGCTCCGGAAATTTCGACCACCTGGGGTCCTTTAACGTGCACCCAAATCTGAGCACACGGGCTAGCTTTGCTCGTATATGTACCGGTTCACATCATAATGATTCAAGGACAATCACTTTGTTATTATGCTTGATGCACACTCCAAGTAACAATAGGCATATGTTACTGTTTTTAGCGGGCGCTGAATTCCTGCGTATATGACTAAGATGACACGCCAACTCTCTTTAGGGTGTCTTACGACTCTCCGACGAGAGTGTAATTACCTAGACTTCACCCGCGTCTTTTTAAAGGGAGCCACATGCGTGTGTCACGCGCTAACCCTAAATCGCACACAACACACCGCTACGTCTTGCTACTCTTCCCAACCAGGCTGAACTCCCCCTTCCCCACACACGCAATCCCCACCACTCCAGTCCCAATGATGATGATGATGCCGTCACGTAGTGCCCTCTCTCGGCCAAGTCCCGATGATGATGATGACGCCGTCACGTAACGCCCTCTCTCGGCCACCCTCACACGTGGAAAGCGTGGGCTCACAAAAAAAAATTGCGACAGAAAAATGAGCCGAATGGCTTTTCTTTTTTTCTTATAGTGTATACAAGTTCTAAGCCTGCGCCCCTTCACCAAATGGGCCGATGTATTGTGATTTGCCGACTCACCAAAGCAGCGGTGCGCGATGCGGCGGTACATTTCGAGGCTCGCCTTCCGGTGGATCATGCGATGCGTGAGGGTCACGTACTGGCGTTGGAACTCGCGCTCAGACTCGGTCGATTCCGGCGAGCTCGAGCGGCTCTGCGCCGGTGAGGACGAGGACGAGGACGAAGGCGAAGAGTCCGACAGCACGCTACTGCTGCTGCTCTCTGCGCGAGGAGGAGAAAAGATGAAGTGTTCATTAGGGGCACGAGCAATGAATCGCGCTTTTGCTCCTCTTCCAAGCACCTCCGGTCTAGCACTTACTTCCAGTTTTCCGAATGTTCCCTCAAAGCCGTCTTGCAAACAAAACCGGAACTAAATCGATGTTCTGGTTCAAGTTAAGAGCTATGTTGGATACATATACGGTATAGGAGCACAAGAATGCTTAAAGAAAAGGTCGGCATAAGGTAGTTACCTCGAAAGTCGGCATGAGGTAGTTACCTCCGTAGCTACCCCGAAAGGTAGCCGACTCTTGGCTTAATGTCCCAATTAACTGGCAGGCTAGTTAGTGGACATTAATAGAATTAGCTTATTGGAAGAGAGAGAGAACAAAAATGAAAGAGCAGATGACCTTTTTGTGAGCAATTGGGATTGCTGCGGCACCTGGTGAAGCAGATCTCAATTAGGCGCTTATTTTTTTCTACGTTACATCGGTGATCCGCTTCTACAGTGCGACAACATGCAAAGTTAATATCATGAAGGGTTCTTGTGTTAGTTGCCAAAGAATCATGCTCTCATATGAAATATTGTCGCGGTACAACGCGAACAAAGCACAGGTACGCCTTGAGACAGCGAAAACAGCGCGTTCTCAACAGCCGAGCCGCAAGATTGTCTTCTTCCTTCTCGTGTAAAGCCAAAGGCTAACTACCTGGTGTCCGCTAAGTCCCCCCATCATCGTTTTCGTCCACGTGTAGACACGGGTCAGTATAGCGTGGTACAAGAGTAAAATAACGAGAGGGCGTCACACAGTGCGATTTATGTAGGTAACTATAGTGGTTCGTTAAAGCTTGCACCACATCGCAAAGGGCTCGGTTTCCAAATTCTGAATTGTCGTCAGGCACCGTGCGAAGAAGGCGTACGCAACGTCATACAGATGTGTAGCGGGTGCCTCGTTTCTCTGCAGAGTGAAGAATAACGGCATCGAGAGAACTAACTTGCCACCTTCACAAAGATAGTGATTTAAGGCACAGCGGGTGCATTGCAAGAGTAGTAATAGCCATAACAGTTAAAAAAAAAAAAAAGGTTCTAGAGATTCAGCTTTCGCTGTTATTGCGCTGCGCGTTGCGAGCAGTCCTGGCTCTTTACTATCGTTCATGCTAATGAGCACCACGCACACATGATTGAAAATGTGATAAAATAAAGTTAATGAAAAACGAAATCAATCAAGGCAGGTCGTTTGGCGTATTGGTGAGTCATATTAAGTATACCACTGGCGTAGCGCATCCAAGACGGGGCGAATAGCGAGACACACAGCGCTAGCATGGGCGTCTATGCATCACTCTTGTCTAGCATGCTTTGCATGCAAGACAAAAGCGATGTCTTGCTCTTGCATGCGCCATGTCAAAGGAATCAAAATTGTCGCAGGTTTATTACCAAAACAAAAAGGCATTCCTGAAGATACTCTTCATCAATATTCCGCAAATTCTATAGATTTACTCTTAACTTTCCGTCGGGCCTCAGTACTGTTTCAGAAGCGCACGTGCATATATTATTACACAGCAAGTGGTTTTATGAGATAACAAGACTGTTCATTTTATTAGTGTCCATTTTCTTTACTCTTACAGTTTCCTCAGTATATTGTCACTCGGCATCTCCCAGTAAATATTCTTACACCTTCCAAAACGCAACCACCCTGTAGACTGGTATGGGCATGTGTGTACCAGTTGTTTTGCACACACATATATATGCAGCTATAGCTCGTACAACTGTTACAAACAAATAGCTCACTTTATTGAGGGCACTGAAATACTCACCTTTCCTAGTTCTCCTCGCTGCTTGAAGTAGAAAGCGAAAGCACGTTAAAGTGAGTACAGGCATTTTCGTTTGATAACATCTTCTATCGCATATTTTATAAGTTAGCTGGTTTCTTCTGACGCGCAGGTATGCGCGTTATTTAGAATAATAAGGAAATGAGGCTACACATTGAAGTGATTATAGTGGTTAAACTCACGTCATTGCCACAGAAATATTTAGTGTTATACCTTGAGATGAACTAACTAACTAACTAACTAACTAACTAACTAACTAACTAACTAACTAACTAACTAACTAACTAACTAACTAACTAACTAACTAACTAACTAACTAACTAACTAACTAACTAACTAACTAACTAACTAACTAACTAACTAACTAACTAACTAACTAACTAACTAACTAACTAACTAACTAACTAACTAACTAACCAACTAACTAACTAACTAACTAACTAACTATTAACTAACTAACTACTAACAAACTATTTAACCAGCTAACTAACTAATTAACTAACTAAACTAAGCCAAACTTAACTAAACTAACCCTGCTGAAATTCAAAGGCCTCCATTGCGTTTTTTTATGACATCGTAAAACCACACAGATATTGTACGTCGCCTTAGTACTTAATTGGATCTTCAGAGTTATTACACACATTCAACGAAATTCGTCATGCTATGAAGTTAACAAAGGGTGCTCTACAAAGCAAGTGAGCTAAATGAAGGATAACGCTGAAAAAAAAAAAAAGGCCCCTTCATTCCTGCCATGGGCTCGCAAAAGAACGCTACACTTAGCATAATGCAGAGGTAGTTTGCTCTGTCCCAGACACAATCATATTATATACGCGCCCTCAAGCTCATTAGTCCGGCCATATGTCATTTTCGGGCTGCTTATCCTTCTTAATTGCTTTGCCGATCGAGTTTGTCACAGCGATCGCACAGCGCCTAACTACCCTTATGCCAAAGTCAAATAAAACAAAGTAAAATACTTCTTGTTTGATTGTTTCAGAGGCCGCGACCCGCATGTATCTTCCGTCTCTGGTTCCACAATAAATGCTGCAATGAGTTTACGTGGATAAGAGCCGTCCAATGCATACCACAATTGTTTTTATGCTTAGTGCCATCTTTCTGATGTTCATATGTAGGGTTTAACGTCCCAAAATAGCCGTATATATGATTACGAGAGACGCCGTAGTGGAGGGCTCCGGAAATTTCGACCACTTGGGGTTATTTAACGCGCACCCAAATCTGAGCACACGGGCTTACAGCATTTTAGCCTCCATCGAAAATGCAGATGGCGCAGACGGGATTGAATCCCGCGACCTGCGGGTCAGCAGTTGAGTACCTTAGCCACTAGACCACCACGGCGGGGCATCTTTCTGATGTGTTCTTAACTCGGAACTAGCTCAGAATTGGCGTAATTAGCGCGGTTTCTCATACGTCTGGTGCGCCTTTCATCTCAACGATGATGCCAGTAAAGCGCCTAATTTGTACGAAACGAAATCAAGTAAAAATCTGTCGCGCCGGTCTACAAATGTAGAGTTCATTAGTAAAACTGCTATGCGCAGCTAGAGGGTTTGTTCACACTGGCGAAGCTTTGGAGCGACACGTCTTGCAGCGAAATGATGCAGCGTAATGGAAAAACAGAAGCGGCTATAAGAACGCGATCAGCGAAAAAAAAAAAACAACAACCAACATTGAAGCCTTTCACTAAGGAAACTCGTTTACTTGGTGTATTATACTGTTTTTGGAGATCAGAGCCTATGTAGTACTGTTTACCAATATTGATGTTTAATAATGATATTTCATATTCTCACTTGTAATAAAGTTTGGTCAACTGACGATGAACATTAACAAGTTACGTCTAATTAATCAATTTACGTACTATTTTCTTGAATAATCAAAAGAATTGTTAGAAAAATGATTTAAATATACTTACAATTACCCCTGAGATGCTGTCTCCACGCCAACATTTCGTGTTCACTGTTAATATATAGCCAGTTTGTCTGTCTATAACTTCTCGAATGAATACCTGAAAAGAAAAAAAAACGACAACGACATAGAAGTTTTAACAGTAGGCACGTGTCGCGTAAATGAATACCACTGAGAGCAATCGAGAAATGTTACAAAAGCGGAGGAAACTTGTAAATGGCCTTGTTCCAGCAAAACGCAGATATACAAGTAAACAACAACAACAACAACAACAACAACAACAACAACAACAACAACAACAACAACAACAACAACAACAACAACAACAACAACAACAACAACGTTTGTGATTACTTTGCTGAAGCCTATGTTAAGGCTTCTGATGCTACCTCAGGCATAGCGCTGCAGATCTAAAAGTACCCCTCCGGATGATGCCTATATTGCGGGAACTTGCTGTTAGGTGCTTCGGACGTTGCACAGTGTTGCTCGCACACAAATTCAGTAGTATTTCAGCCACCACATGAAGCCATATCACACAATTAAGCAACAATTTCTACTAACCCGCAGACGCTATTGCTCTTTTACGAATGGCACACGTGCCGCCGCTGGTGACGGACGTCGTACGCTGGCGCAGCCAAGAGAAAATTAGGCATACTGCAGAACACCAAAACTACGCACTGGTTCCATAATGTAACCTTGTACAAACTGACGTCTTGTACACTAGTCGGATAACGAATTAAACACATGCAAATCATTTCACGGCATATCATGGCACACATTTACGTAAAAAGGGGCGGATTACGCAAGCCAGAGAGGTCGAAATGCCCGTCAGTTGCTAAATCTGGCCACCAAGCTGATGTCACCCATCCCTGCTCCCTTCTTTTAATTCGAGCTTCCCTCAAGCTCCCTTCAATGTGGTGTTTAGCCACGCTCACTTTTGAACGTCAACAGGCGACTTCCACTCGCCTTTTCCACCACCCTCACTTTTTCTTCGCTTATCTCAACCGACAAAAATAACTGGAGGCGCAGAAAGAATTCGTGTTACACACAAACACAGCTTACCAGCGTCTTCGTCGTCGTCATCGTCGTCGTAAAAGTCGGCCGCAGGGTAGGGCGCCGGCATCCGCACGTGGCCGTAATCCGGGCACGGCGCCGATCGGCGCCCGTCCAGGCAGAGTCCTCTGCTCAGCGGCCGCTCCCAAGAGTAGGGCCCGGGAACGCGGTGTTCGCGCACTCTATCACCGCACTGGCTGCACACGACCGAGTCCCGGCCCCTGCTCTCGGGACTGCGAGGGAGGGAGCGCGAACGGCGCCCCTGAAGCTCCCGGTGCCGCGTCCAGAGGTCCTCGACGGAAGTCGCCACCTGAGCGGAGCATGCAGCTTCTAGCACCTCCCAGCGGACGCGAGAGGCGCGCTCCCGCCGGCGTCGATGCTCGACGCTGCCGCTGCTACCGACGACCCCCTGAAGCTTGGGGATGGCGCCGCCGCCATCCGGCTGCTGCCTCGGCGCCTCTGGCGGTCGCCGGCGTGCCGTGTTTTTCGTCGACATGGAGCTGTCCGTCACGTCGGTGTCGTCATTGCGCGCTAACTCACTCTCGGCGACCACCACACTTTTGCTATCCGAGTCGGTCGTGGTCGTGGAGACGTTGGACGCGTGGCTGGTCGTGTCTAGCGAGAGCTCCGCTGCAGCCGACGATGGAAAGTCCAGGTTGAAGCTGCACGATGTCGTGGCACTGTCGAAGCTCGGAGTTGCCACTTCGGAGTCGAGGTACTCGGACGAAGAATAGTGGAATGGTTCTTTTGGTTGGTCGGGAGACTGCGGTGTCAGGCACTCCGTGGCTGCTTGCCACTCGTGTGATTCCGTTTGCTCTGCCATTGCTGGTTCCTCTATGGGAGGGGGTCGTCCTTCCGAAGGTGGGCGTTGTTCAAGAGCGGCCCGTCCCTCAGACGGCTGTCGCTCTTCTGTGGGTGGGGGTGACAAAGGAGGCGGAGGGGTCTCGGATTTGCTGATGACGTCTGGCATCGGTGGCTGATACCGTTCAGTGATTTGCTGGTCAGAGTTGCTGTTTTCTTCGGACACCTCGGACACGGTGGACAGCTCGTCGTATTGTCGAATTTCCGAGCGACTGATTGCGTTCTGGACGTCTCGGAACGTCATCAAGGGCATCATCATTGGCTCTATGTCGTCGGGGTCTTCATCGTTTTGGGACGAGCATGGCCCTCCCTGCTCGAAGAACGCCGTGCGCATCATATCGGGCGACTGGCGGGGTGGCGCGTCGGATTCGGAAAACTCGTCGGCTTGAGATGCGGGTCTGCTGTCGGCGTCTCTTTCTAAAGCACCTTCCTCGTCGTCCGACTTGTCTGTCCTGTCTTCATCTTCATCATCGACTCCTTCTGCGCGTCCGAGTGAGTACTCGCCGGACTCTGATGAGAGAAGTTGCTCTTCCTTTTTGGTCGATTCGTCCGAGGAGTCATTGTGGCCTTTCTCCGTCTCTTCGGAAGACATGGCCGCTTCGTCCGGATCGTGAGTCACGTCCCTCGAGGAGGCCCTGGGAGAAGGAGTTTTTGTACATGCACCGTTCCTGGACGAAGGTGAGCTGAAAAGGCTCGCCGACGACGCTGTTTCGAAGGACGTGTCAGTGCCGTCGCGGCGGGCCTGGCTGGTGCTACTCGTTTCCGTCGACTCCCGTGCTTTTGCCGAGTGCTCGGTGGCCGTGACGTATTCAGAGGTGCTCTCGCTGGTCGTGTCCTGCCGGCCGGCATCTGCGTTTGCCTCTCGCAGTTTGGCCGCCACGGCAGGTCCAGAACTGCTGGTGGAACGTTCGCTCCGCGAGGATTCGCGCTCAGTGAACTGACTGCTAGACGACTCGCTTTCCGGAGACGTGAGTCCCTCAGGTTGCGCGGGGTGAGTGTTTCGCTTTTCTTCTCTCCTATGGGATTCCTTGGATGGGCATAGATTGACATTCGACTGATGTTCCACTCGCGGTCCTGAATGGTAATTACTATCTCGCCTACTGTTTACCATGGCGTCCTCGTGGCCAACGGGAGCAGGCCTCGAACTGCCCCTGGTTTCTCTCAGCAGGTCAATCTTACAGAGTGCCCTGCTGAGTTCTTCCATCTGGCCTTTAGTGCGGGGACTTTTCGCTTGGAAGCCACCATCTTCGTACTTATTGGTGACCAACGAATCTTGCTTGGTTTTTCCCTGCTTATGCGGCTTGGGAGATGGAAGTAGCCTCTGCTGCTTGCTCACCAGGTCGACCTCCATGACGTCGTCGTCGCTGTCGTCACTCACGGACGTGCCAGCCCGGCGAGCGTCCTTGACCTTACGCCGCCGGGCTGTTTTGTGCTTCGCTCCGCGCGCTGCCCGCGGTGACAGGGTGAGGTAGGCGGGCAGCGACGCCTTGGTCCTGCACACGGTTTCAGTTTGCGTGGCCTGCGTCTTCACCAGAGCCCGTCGGCGACCGAACGAAGCTCTCTCGAAAGAATCTTGGTAATGACGAGCGTCCAAGAGCCTTTCTTGGGAACCGTCCGGCGTTGATACGGCGCGGCGCCCCAGCGGCGTGGACGTGGCGGCGGGTCCCCCGAGGCTGAGCTCGACGTCCTCCAGTCCGCCGGCCACGGTGTTACTGCGCACAAGCGCGTTCGAGTCGAAGCTCACGTGCTTCGGCCGGCGGTCGTCGAGAAGCGCGTCAGGCACCGCGACGCCGCCGTCGCTGCGACGCCTCCACGTGGAGGCATCGTTGAGGGCGTCCACGCTGTGACACTGGCCCAGCGTGACCCCGTCGTACTGGAAGCTCAAGTTGGACGGTCGGGACGCGCAGCGCGATACGTAGCTCAGGTTGCTGCTGCTCGCCAGGCTGCCTTGGCTCGTGCTGCCGTAGCTGTTGCAACTCTGCAGTCTGGGACGCGCCGAGAAGGAGCGGGAGTGAACCACGATGCGCACCGAGTCGCTATCGGCCGCGTCGAGGTTGCTAAAGCGCAGCTTCGGGTCCTGCAAGCAGAAGGGCTTGGGCCGCCGCCGAAAGCCCGAGCTGGCGAAGTCGTCGTCGTCGTCTTTTCCACCGCCTTGCTGCGTCGTCGGAGGCGGCGGAATGTTCTCGTCGCTCGAGGCGCGCTGGACGCACGAGAAGAGCGCCGCGTTGCAGGGGCTCCCGCCGCCTCCTCCTCCGGCTGCTCCCTGCGCCGCCAGGCACCCGAACAGGCTGCGGGTGGTGGCACCTTTGTCGTCGAGTACGGCAATCTCTTTGCGCGTGATGCAGTACTGTTCGCGGATGTCTTCGCGCGAGTAGATCGGGTGGCCCTTGCGGCTGCGCAGCGCGCTGATCTTGCGCTTCATCATGTCATCGTCGGAGTCGTAGGCGATCGTGTCGGCCGAGAGGTCCACCTGGGTGCCCGCGTCCACCAGGTCGAGCGGCCCGGCAGGCCGCAGCGTCAGCCGGGACGCGTCCAGGGATCCTCCTGCGTAGAAGAGCGCGTGGTATGAGTACACTACAAGACCGGCTGCCCGCGAGCTTTTCAACGTCGCAGGCTTAATGGCGAGGCGGATCAGAATAATCAGAGCGAGCAGCCCCGCCGCGGTGGTCTAGTGGCTAAGGTACTCGACTGCTGACCCGCACGTCGCGGGTTCGAATCCCACCTGCGGCGGCTGCATTTCCGATGGAGGCGGAAATGTTGTAGGCCCGTTTGCTCAGATTTGGGTGCACGTTAAAGAACCCCAGATGGTCGAAATTTCCGGAGCCCTCCACTACGGTGTCTCTCATAATCATATGGTGGTTTTGGGACGTTAAGCCCCACATATCAATCAATAATCAGATCGAGCAACCGGCGTTGCCCTATCGTCGGGATAAAGAGGTGAAAAATAGATCAAGTTGGAGAATGCTTAGGCACTGACGTAGTTGGGAAAGACGATGATAAAAAAAAATTCTATCTGCGATATATTCTTGTTCCCTTATTGTTATTAAAATGGTAAAATCGGCATCATAAAGCACAGTTTCGATAAACGGACGTTGCATTAGCGTTTTATACACACACACCAAGCGTTCTTGTTTTGTTTGTCGGAAATAATTCATAATATCATGCTCTTGCCGACTTAGGATAGACACGTGTAGAACATTCTTTCCTTTGCAGTACATACAGTTATGAGGGCAATATTGCCTTCCGTATTAGATAGGCTGCGCTTACCTCCCAATCACTTCAGGCGCGGGCGAGTTAGCGAGACACATGCATTTCTTGTTGGTGTGCAAAAGACAGGAACAAAAGATGGATCACGGACAGACAGAAAGACAGACACACGGCGTAACTCGCGCAAGTCAGCGAGACGCATTCGTTTCTTAATAAGCGTGATCAATCAGACTTGTGTCATTACGCTGCCTATTTTGTTTATTCAGGTCCCTATACAGTGATTCCGCGACGGCTATAACCAATCGTTGCGTGTAACCTGCTGCCTGCAGTCGCAAAACCTGTTGCTAAAAAGCTCTTCTTCGTGAGGTAAAAACACGATTTCTTTATGGAATTTAAAAGGCACACACGTGCGACAGACCTCTTGACTACTTTAGTATGTGCAGAAAAGAAAGGAAACAATGGCTTTTTGCTCCTGGGCTCATACAGTCAACAAACGTGGTCATCCTGAAATTTCAACGAAACATTAAGGAACCTGAGCGTGTTCACACATGCATTTTATGTGCGAGTTTCAAAGGCTGGCAAACCGTCCCAAATACATCAAGTGTCCAATCAGCACAACTTAGAAACTCTTTAGCATCACATTTCAAAAGTATCAAATAATCGTCCACAGACCTGAAGATTTTTTTAAACCTTAGTTCCTAACAAGTTCTGATAAATTATTCGATTCAAGTGGGCCATGAAAATACCATTGTGTACAAATTCAATAGCCGAACTAATAAAGATAATCTGTTTTTGGATATAAGTGGTCTCATTCCAATTAAAAAATGTGGATGTTAAGTATAGAGCCAATAAATCCAATAAAAAGTCGCATTAAAATATTACAAGCCTTCTGAAATGTCACTGCCCCATGTTAAAGTATACACTGTTCGGGAATTCCTAGAAGGATATCACGAGGAACAAAATAGTGCAAATTTTTCGCATCAATGGACAACGCCTTAATCACTACTTTCGCATTCGACACTAAAAATCACAATCTGCTCAGAATTCTTTGTGTGAAATGGGTCAATAATTTGAACGAAATTTAGCTTTTCCTGCAGAAAAAGCACCACACTTCTTTACCAACAACCCTTTTCCGAAATAGTAACAGGGAAATGACATGCCATCCTCATGCGTCTTGCAACTAAAAACATGTCTAAGCCCAGTTTATTTGTTTTCATTATCTGTTTGACCAAATCATGCAACAGAAGACTGTTCCGCAAGTTTTTTTGCAGCTGTTCGAACAGATTCGAGTGAAACTTTTAGCCTAATATCGACTACTGATTCTATCACTACTTGCGCCTTAAAAAAAAGAATTTTTCGGGAAAACACAAAACCCACCTTCTTTGTCAGATGAAATGACGCAAAGTCCGGATTCTTTGAGGTATGCGACTGCCTTCCTTATGGGCAACACTTGACGGTTGGGCTTGAACCTTTTGATTACATCAACACCCTCGGAAATACACCGTGCCCTATCACTTTTCCCGAGCACAACAGGAGATTTGTCTCACGAGACACAGGAGCTTAGGCGCTTCGAGTCTTGTGTTCCTGTGTGAAAGTTGTGCGCTTCCTACCGAGATGTATCTCGACGTCTCGCACGCACCGGCTCGCGTTGTTCGCGCGGGATGGCTGTCCACTCTCGGCGCCACTCGCAGCCTCGACCTCGCGAAGAACTTTCAGCCCCCTTTGGTCACTCCTTCCCCTGTCGTTCTTTCCCAGCAGCGGACGCCGCAGACCGCTCCTTTCACGACAGGCTCTGGGCGTATGTTATACGTCTCTCAGATTTCCACAAACCTCGAGGGCTCCACACTCCGGGGGGGTGTCCTGCGGCGCAGCCTCCGTCTCGTCACTGGTTAGCCCGGCGTGACACGGCCAGTTACTTAATGCAACACGCTGGATGAATGAATGGATGGATGGATAGATGTGGCTGTACCCTTTAGATTGGGCGGCGGCTAACGCCACCTCGCCGTAATACTTAGTGAACTAACCATTAGATTTATCTTTTTTTTCTTTAGATTGTGAGGTTGAGGACCCGTACTCTGCAGTGAAGGGTTCAATTCTCCCTCGTGCCTTGACTTTAACCACCAATCAGATAACCTCCTTCTAGTTAAGTTTACCCGCTTAAAGTCTATTTTGCCCTCCTTGTCCATAAACCCCAGTGCTTTGAAAAACTCTGTGCCATCATCCTGAACTATAGGGTGAAGCCCTTTACCGCTTCCGATAAGGGACAGCGCCACCGCAACTTTACTGGAGGCTTACGTCACCACTGGTGGCTCTACAATACTGGTGTCACACGGGCACTTTCAATCGCGATCAGTGTCGATACGGATTGACCACGATCCAGATTAGGTGCCGCTACACGGTCACTTTTAATCACGATCAGGCGTGATCGGGATCAAGACTATCGCGATCCGCGCGTCGCGATCTGCCTGAGAGATCGCGATTTTGCTGTCGTTTGCACCCCCTAGCCGGCCTTGTTGAAAGCACAATCAACAAAAAAAAATCGAGCATAGTTCAATCAAAGCACTTTAAAAAAGCTAGGTGTTAACAAAGAAGCGAATTCTGCACTGTTTAATTTGGAGCAATATCTGAAGTATTGAATATTTTAGGATTCGCATCGACCGCATCTAGTTACGGGAGAAGCAGACGACAAGCAGTCGACCGTTGCCTTCAGCGCATAGTTTCAACTTTCGCGCCGACGGAGTTGTTCGAGCCCCTCGAAGCAAACTGATTACGAGTGTCGCAAGCCTTTCGACTACGTTTCGACGTACGTGTACTTCGTGGTCGAATGAAGGGACCTTTGCAGTGAGTGACTGCTGGCAGGAGCGACCGGAACAGACTTGAGGCGCCAGAAGTGAAACACTGGCGCGTATACACCGAGATTGACGCTTCGCTGCGACTGCACGTCTACTAGCGGGGGCCATCAGAGATAAAAGCGAAGGTTAAGAATCTCGCACAGCAACACAGGTAAGCGCTAGGAAAATTTTATCGAATGATGGATTTATGAACTATTGTAGCGGCATGCAAAGTTTTGACGTCCGAGTGGTTTTTACACGAAAAACATTACGATAAAGGGCTCTATAAATATACCGTACGCCCAGTTTTGTTAGTGGCATGTTTTACGGCACGCAATTGCCACCTGGAGAATTTAATCTGACCCAAACTCGAACCGGATTAGCTTGAGCCGTGCAGCAGTGGTCATTAGGTTGATCAAGAAAACTGATCCGGATCGCACGGATCGCGATTAAAAGAGCCCGTGTGACACCGGTATAACGCAAGCTACCAAGCTCGGTTTCACGATTGTTTCTCTAACCATGCAAGTGCTGTGTCGTCATGCTCGCCTCGCTGTTGCAACCACGTTAATGAACAGTTAATTTTTCATGTTGGGATCCATCCTTCGTCTTCCCGACATCCCAGAAGTTTCAAGTTTACAAAGGGCACATTGTAAGGACATAAGGAGTTCATTCAAATGCGTTGATGAAATGAAGGCTGCACTTCGGACACGTACGTGCATTGTCGTACGCATATTGTGAACTGACAATCGAAAAAAGCGTTGCCAAAACAAAACAGGACTTATTACCTGTGTTTCATTATTCTGCCCTCATTTCAACAGGGTAAAAACGAACCCTGATTATCACCGGCCTTCTTTGCGGGCCAATATCGTAAACCAGACAGGCGCCTACTTTAGAGCGATATAGCCATAAAAACACTCGGAGATTACTGCGATCACAAACATTTATTGCAGTGCTGCAATCCACACTATGAAAAAAAAAAGTGAGCCACGTGAACAACATCGGAGCCAAGCATTGCCTTTATACACCTGTCTTGATATTGCTTACTTCTTCACGACTGCAATAAACCAAATATATGGTAGGGATATGTGAGCGGGGGCAGGCGACTTACAAAACCAAGCAAACAAAAGAACTTGACAAGAAAACGAGATATTTAGTGCAAGCTGGGCGTAAGTGATAAACAACGTATACCAGTCATTAAACAGTTTCGACATAAATAATTATCTTGTTTCGTGCGTTATAGTCCCGCTATGTGTCGATGTTGTTCACAAACAAATGTGTTTACCTTACTTGGGCAAGTGGAGGACAGGAACAATATACGAAAGGAAATGAAAAGAAAGAGAAAAAAATGCGACACGGAAAAATACAAAAGGGAAGTAAGTTTGGGGCTTACCTTAAATAAACAAATAAAAAGAAAACTGCAGTGACAAAGCGATGTCGAAAACGAATAATTGCCGTTATTGGCCCTTTGTCTCAGGTGAACGATTGTGAAAAAATAAGTGTGGTGATGCATTTACACAATAGAAGGTACAGAATAATTATGCACGTTTGCTAAAAAAATGGCAGCATATCCACGAAGTGAATGATGGATAGTGGCGCGAAGCATCCGTCCGTCCATTCGTTCTTGCTTCCGTCCATCCGTGCGTGCGTCTGTGTGGCCGCCCGCGCGTCCACCCGCCCGTCCGCGCTTGCGCCTGTTCGTGTGTCCGACGTTCATCTGTGCGGCCGTCCCTGCTTTCGTCCATGCATCCGCTCCTGCGTCCGTCCATGCGTTCATCCGTCCGTGCAGCCATCCGTGCGTCTGTCCATGCATCTGTCTGTGTGTCCGTTCGTCCACCTATTCAACACTCCAAGTACCACCATCTCGCATCTTTCCATCATATATTCCTCATATAGAAGCACCGCCATCCAGCGGACATTCCAAGACTGAATGAGAGGAGGCACACGCACACTTTCTTACGGCTTCCGCTTCGTGTCTACTTCTCACCTTTAACCACCTCGAGTTCATGGCATATACTAGTTCAGTGTATTCATGGCACTGCGGCACAACGCTCGCCAAACCTTTCTAAAACCTAGGAGATTACGCCCAGCGAGTATAACGTAGCAACCCTTTCTTGTCTTCTGTGCGTTGTTGAACACTAAAAAATTCGCAGCGTGCGCGTTAACTAAACGCCGAATTCTCCTGTCCCTCATTCCCCCTTAGAAGCCATGTACATTGAGCACTATCTTTTATTGTTCAACAACGCACAGAAGAAATCTCTCACCGGCACCAGCTTGGAGGCCAAAATGTTATACTTGTTACACACTACTACGACGGCTACGAGGGACGAACGAGTGTCGCTATAAGGAGCTTCGCCCCTAAAAGAAAATAATTAGATTAAGAAAACGAAGGGTTTGTCATACGTGGAAAACTATGGCGCATCGATTTCTCTGCGATTGTTCTGGCTTATGGACATATTTGCTAGTGACAAGTTTTTCTTTCTATTTGCTGCTCTTTCAGTCTTTACAATGATTACATCAAACCATGTTGTATATTTGAAGAAAAAGGGATGTTTTCGTGGTTTACTCTCTCATGAATGTATCATTTTTTTATATTTGATTCTTCCATCATTTAACTGCGACTAACGACGGGGATTTTCTGATAACAGCGCAAAACTGTCAGCGTAGGAAGTGATACGTATGACGTCCTCTTTATGCAAGCTGTAGAAAACGACGTTCTTGCTTGCTGCACTGCAGTTCGCACAGGTTCGGAACGAGGCTTCTTTTTGATCTTCCTCTCATCTCGGTATCGCTATTTCTATGGCAACGGGGGTCCAAGGAGAGAGAGAGGGGCTCGCCCGATCGAATAATGCCTTTTTGTCCGTATCAGACTTTGCTGACCACTCGATGTTGGGGGCAAGCGTCGCATGCCCACATGGAACGTGACTTGCCGTCGAAGCATCACTTTCCCAAATACGACAGTCTGTCCCCTATATGTCGTTTAAGAGAAATATGTTGAGCATGTACCTCCTTGAAGAGGAGGCAGAAAGAGGCGCGCTTTGCTTCCTACTTGAAGACACCCTCTCGGAGCGTCGGGATCCAACGCACGGAACGTGAATACAGATCGCAATTCATTTTCTGATCATCGCTAAGTTGGATTTTATGTACTGACGCATAATCCGTTTTTTTTTTGTCTCTCTCCGGTGCGATGGGAAGCGATTCACCCGTACGCTGGCAGGTTAGAAACGCATTGCAGGTCTTCGCGAGAATATTTGCTTCGGAACCAATGCGTAGAAAGTAAACACGAACATTGGCAGAGAGAGAGAGCGAAAATATGGCGGACGCTGGTGCTGAGACAATAGCGGAGAGTGAATGCTTTTCTCAGAGCCAGCTCTGCAAAGGAGGCTGGCCGACGGGGGCTTTGTGTTTGGCAGAAAGGGGGAGGGAGGGGTGTTCCATAGGCCACTGGTTCCGCAAGGAAATTTCCTTGGGGCCCGCTGGCAACCAGTTAAATTGTTTGCGCAAACATTCCCTCGGAAAGGGGCCGCGCTTTTCGTGTATACACATTCGTTGGGCAGATTCATCAGTGCCCGGCGCTCGCTGTAGAGCGCATGATTTGGGGAGCGAGTTCCAAGCGTGCACTGGCGATTTCACTGCCCTTAACTAGCTGAACTCGCAGCCGTTTAGAGAGTGAGGATGTTAGCTGATAATTTGATTGACTGGCCCTGTGAATACGTAGAGAGTGACGTCGCGTGTCCCGTTTTGCCACTCCAAGGCGGGCGAGATGATGAGGCGTGGCGTTGTTTTTTGGAAACATTTGCTTTTGTCGTTTTGTTTCTCTGTAGTTGCGGGACATCGTGTGACGCTGTGACTTCTTCTCCGAAGCAAGTTACGCGCGAAGCGACTATTTGGTATATGGGCTATACAGTATACCCGGTACACAACCCCACTTACTCACTCACTAACTCACTCAATCACTCACTCACTCATTGCGCCATTTTGTAAATGAACCTCT
Source organism: Rhipicephalus microplus (assembly GCF_013339725.1). Taxonomy (NCBI): domain Eukaryota; kingdom Metazoa; phylum Arthropoda; class Arachnida; order Ixodida; family Ixodidae; genus Rhipicephalus; species Rhipicephalus microplus. The sequence goes on along the minus strand of NC_051171.1, from coordinate 151,898,378 downwards.
CTCTCTCTCACCCACATCTAAAATATTGTTACGGAACAATGACGGAGGCGTGACTATTCACAAGCTGTATTTACACTGATGTGTATAGCATCATTAAGCATCATCATGCGTAAGGCCTGTTGCATAAGGCTAACTGACTGTTTTTCCAGTGAAGGAAAGCGGATGAGGGGGAGACTGTAAGTAAGATGGGCCGATGAGGAAGTTTGCGGGTACAAAAGTGGCAGCAGCAAGCGCATGACCGAGTTGACTGGAGGAACATAGGAGAGGCCTTTGTCTTGCAGTGGGCGCAGTCAGGCTAATGATGATGATGATGATGTATAGCATCAACCAAGATGGAGGACAGTGCACACAGCGGACAGACCAGCCCTCTTCTTCGTCGTATTCGGGGTGCAGAATGTCTGATCGCTGATATGTCAGCAAGGTAGCATACCCCCCAGGCAGTAAAAGTGCCGTCTCGGTGCATATTAATTACGGTCTTCACAAGGCAGGCGGTAAAGTTTTAACCTACTGATCTGCACTACATCACTGGGCGTAGTTTCAGGCAGGGTGGTCTCTGAAGCCAAGAAGCCAATTACACCACAATATAATGGGGACACTAAGTAACATGAGCATCGATCTACCACGACCTTTTCAAGAAACCCTTCTTCAAAGTCACCCCAATTTTATAGGCGTTAATGAAAACGTAAACACACACACAAGCAATCACTTTGTTTAAGAAGGTTACGAAGAAGGATATTTTGCGGTTTCTGACTAAAATCTTCAGTAATGAAAGGGGCCGCGACTTCCCATTTTACAGAGAGTGTTTATATTCATAGCGATGGAAGAGACTCTCATTTATGTACACGGGCTTCAACGAGGTACTGGTGCGACTTTGAAATACAGCAAGACATAATCTTTTTCCAATCCTGTGGTTCAGTTTTCCACTTCCCGCTATAAAAAAAAACAGGAATGCGAGTCATGCCTCGAAAATTAATGCTCTAAGAGAAATTACAAAAGCAGATTTCACAACGGCCTTACATAGGTGGGGCTGAACGCAATAGTGCAATCAGGTTCAATTAGGAAACCGAGACGTCGGTGAATGTATGGCTAATTAAATCACTGCCTATGCGAACGAACACGGTTTTCTTTATCAGTTTGTTTTATGTTTCACCCAGTGACCCATTAGAGCAATACGAGCAGTCCAACTTACCTCGCGTTGAAGAAAAGTAAAGCAAGCAGGGATCAGGCAATATCAACTTCATCGTGGGGCGCAAGGAAATCATAGAAATACCATAAATAATCGATGAAACTCGGCTGAAAATAAAGTGCCATAAGAAAAAAAATTACACTTAATACATAACAACCCTCATCCATCCAGCATATTTAACCATATAGTTAAAAAATTAAGCGTTCCTAGAGAACTGTTTCACACATATTAGGGCATCCATTGACGGTACACTTGGTGTTTTATGGTGCCTGTCCCGTTTTATGCCTGGTATCTGCAGGTTACCGAAAGATCTGAAGCAAAAATATCACGAGTCAAGCAACGTTAAGTGAGCACATCTTGTCATATCTAATGTGATTGATTGCTGACTTATAGTCAAATAGCAATCACTGCAATCACAGCACTCACTTGCAGTCGCGCTAGCTCGCATCGATCATAGGCCGATGACGGCAGAAACTATTCCGGACGCCGTCTTGAGAGGTCATCGCGGGTGAAGGCAACGAAAGCAGTCCTGAACTTCTTGAAGACCAGCGGTTATAGATGAATGGTTTTCGGACGTTAAACCCACATATCGATCGATATAGATGAATGATGTTATGATGACTGTGAAGTGCGACTGCGTGTGAGCGCGTGTTCTCCTCTCTCTTGAAACTCTCCCCCTGAAGAGGGTAGCATACCGCTTTGTCTAGATAGGTAACATCCCCGTCTTTCCTTTCTCTCCTGTTCCTTGCTACCGACTCAATCGAGGTAAATAAATTTCTTACTTGGTGTACATAATCTCGCTTATATACGATTAACACGGCGCGCGGTGCTGTAGCACTTAATTCATACGACAAGCACCACCCATGTGATTGGGATGAAACGATGCTGATCGTTTTCAATATGAAGAACATAGTCACGACACTTAGAATGAATGAATTCTCAGGCTTTATGCACCAAAATCATGATATCAGAAAAGCCGTAAAGGGTCCCTAAACCACTCCGACTTCAAAGACGAGACAGTGGCTTTTTTTCTCGCCTTCACTGCTTTTCCTACAGATGCTGTTTCCTCCTCGCCACTTATTTATTCATATTCGTTTCATAGCGTTGTATAGTACGAGGTTATTTGTGCTTGCTGTGTCGAAAACGCACGAAAGGAAGCGAAAGAAGATGATCGTGCACCATAGCCTAGCGAGACAAGGCGGCGAGGGTAGTTTTATCAGCTATGTGCAAAAAATAATATTTGGAAATCATGTTCAGAAACCTAGGAACTACTCTGAATTCGGAAAATATTCTTTCTTTTAGGGCCTATTTTCTGGGCCACAGCAGCAGGAACGTCTGCTTATAGCCGAATGTGTATATGCTGGATGATGCAAAAATAATTTGTTGCGAATTTGTTTTCATTAAAATTTGGCACTTCAGCCTTTTATCTATTAGGTATTGCACACCATTGTATTGGTCGATACTAATTGTATTAGTACATAAAATAATCATCATTAAAAAGAAAGAAAAGCTCTGTATACTTAGTCAACCGGTTAGCTTTTCTTTCCTCATTGTCTCAATTCTAAACTTTATCCCTGCATTAACCACCAGTTCCCCCCCCCCCTCTCCCTGAAGTTGGTAAGTCAATCACAAGGTCCAAGCAAGGAAGCAAGCGATCGTAAAATAGCATAGGAAAAAATTTTCCAACTGGACATTCTCCGTGCACGGACCAATAGAGACCTTATTTCTACTCTCACATCAGGTGAACAGACTGCTCCCGTCACATATTCTGCCGAAAAGACAGAAAATGCCAAGACAGGGTAACGCATTCGTTTATTGTACTTTGGGCGGTTGTTTGGGACCCTTCAATGCGGGACCTTGGATTAATTTTTAGCACCTGAAATTCCTCAACGTACCCCCCAGTCTGTGTACACGCGTGTTGCACTTCGCGTGCATCGAAATGCGATCGTCGTTTCCGGGAGTTGAACCCACGTCCTTAGGTTTATCAGAAAAAAAAAAAAAACTACGTAGTTGCCGAGCTGCCACGCCTGGCATGCGTCACGATACACTAATACTACTACTTTTTCTTTGTGTTTAACCAACAAGCTTGTCAGCTGACATGACAGCACGATTATCAACGACATCTGATGAGTAAAAAACCGTAAGCTCCTTTTCGTCGAACGGATCACATAGAATGATTATACATCCCAGGTTTTTAAGAAGACAGAATCAATATGTAGTAGAGTTGTACATTCGGGTGTCCTTTGTATCAATTTTCCGCATCAGACTACGAAGTATCACAGATTCAGCACACATGATTCATTCCATGTCGCGAGAAGACACTTCCATCTAACACAAATTGTCAATCGATGGTACTCGTAATAGTTAAATCTCAGTATATAGTCAAGCGTGGAGTTACGCGAAATGACATTAATGCGAGCGACAGCTGTCCTAATGTCGGTCTTCGCCGAGTAAGATTGTTCTGCTTCCCCGGAACCACTGCTCGGGGCAGCCGATGCTAAAGCAATGAATCTCCGGACACGTCGCGAGGCGGTGCCTGTCGACTCGTGTGCCACGTCCGCAGTCTTGAAGTGCTCGCTCCTCCACGGCCTTGCACTGTCTAGTGTGCCGGAGTTTGCGCGGCGGCGCGGTCTTTAGAAAGGAGCGAGTGACCAGAGCGACAGGCCGCTGTCTCGGCTCTAATTACCATCCGACGTTCCTTGTCGCGGTCTTGCGAGACGCTGTTAGAATAAATTACCTCGTTACTCTTTCGCGCTCCGCCCTACTTGGAAGGCCTATGGTGAGTTCTACATTGCCTCGCCGACAGTACAAAAAAAGAGAGAAAAGTTTAAGAGGGTGTTTGTTAGAGAAATTTCACCCTTTACGTGCGAGGTTTTCTTGCTATTTATGTGGCGTACGTGATGCATCAATTACACTGCCTGCGAATTGCCTCGTTAGGAAAGTTTTCTTGGACGGCCTGAATAAGACCTAGAAAACAAGAAAACTTGTCTGCCCATGAGCGGGATTTAATGCTGGGCGCAGGAGCTCATGCGCGCATTCTCAACAGGTAACTCACAGTTTTATTGTTAGCGGACTCGAGAAATATACCAAGGAAGCAAGAAAAATGGTAAGAAAACAACACTTATTCAGGAGAGGCACTCAAGATTGAAAACGCGGCGAGTCTCTCATTTATTGGTGCTGCGAGCAACTTGTACAGAAAGCTATACAACGACAACTCAAGGGAAACAGTTTTAGTTTTCGTCGCTTGTGCACCGCACTTGTATTCGGAACTCCTCGAGAAGTACACATAAGCATGCAGGGTGACAGAGCATGCACGGTGACATGTTGTGCTTCTAGGCTACCAGGTGTCGCCTGTTGCGCATACACTGAAACACGCGCCATAATAACTTTACTTTTACTTTTTCACAAAGAGGCATAGATGAAATAACTTAAGAAACCAAAATGTATTGTCGTCACGTGGTACTGACGATGAGGGAAGCAGAATTTCAGCAGTTGAGGAAACATTTTATTGGACGAACTTGCGCCTGGAAACAACATAAGTGTCACATTCGGTGCGATGATCCTTTTCGAGTACAGCAGTCTGTCATCGGTGATGGAAAATTTCATAGAGTCTCCTAATATAACACTAGAGGCAAATTTGGCGCTATAGTGTCTATATAAGAGCTGCCACGCATGGCGCTTCAGCAAGCATGAGAAAAGAGGGATATTGATTTGTCAAATCTTCGTTGTTTCGGCTCTGTTTGGTTTGTGGTCATCTGAAGCCGCGTTGTCACAAGACAAAGTCAAGCAAATGTTCAACAGTTGTACTTCAGCGGCTCAACCCTATACACAAAAATAAACAGTCATAAGTGCTTGCTAAGCTCCAAACACTAACATTAGACACGTCAGCGTGAGAGAGAGATAAAGATGCAAGGAAAGGCAGGGAGGTTAACCAGACGCACATCCGGTTTGCTACCCTGCACTGGGGAGGGGATAGCGTACTACCTATTATTCTCATGGTGCACGCTGAACATTTGCAGTGCCACAGTTCTTTCTGGTAAATATTGTAGAAAACTATCGAAAACCTCATTGGCAGCGTTCTGTGTGAGCTATTGTGCATACGGTAAACTGCACTGTTATCAGAGGTCCTCGCGTGCAAACAAGAAGGTACTCAAATATTGGCGTGGGCATACTACGTGTTTGTAAAACGGTCTGCGTCACTCGCGAAACAGCCTCGCCTGTGCTCGCCGTTCCTGGTTGCATATAAACTGTCAATCACCTGTGGCACATACTCGTATGTACCTGTATGTACCACACGTCTGGTGGAAAAAGTTTGACAACGTACGTGATGTAATTGTGATATTATCCATGTCGTGACTAGTAAGTCAAATTTGTGAACCATTTTAACCTTCCGTACTAATTTTGGTTTACCCCAAATCAAGGGGGTGATCACGGGAGCATGAAGACGTAAGTGGTTGGCTGGAGTTTCTTTACTTCACAAACAATAACACTAACCACTGCCGATGAGATGCACCGCCAGCCAGAACGTCCCTTTTCGCTCAAGGTGTGACAAAAACGCAAGGATGCAACAAAATTCACGCCGCAACGGCAGTCGAGAACATAGCACGGCGACTGTGTCAATTCGCTGAATGTGGCGGGAAAGTGATTGAAGAGCGGATTTCAAACCCACACGAAAAACGGTATCAAGAAATAAGAAATAAAACGCTGGGCTGCCGGAAATTTGCAATCTTGGTAAGTGGAACTCGTGATGGAGGAGGGTGTCAAAACCGACAGTGTCGCTTGCTTGGCCGGTTCGATACGCTGGCGGTGCCGTAAAAAGAAGAACGGCCTGTTCCAGCACAAACCAAGTTGTCAACTCGGCTGACGGTGAACGCATCTGTGGTTTATACAACTCGAAAGACATCGCTGTCGGTGGGCGAATAACACAGCAGGTTTTATGGTCAAGTTGTCAGCTCGAGTCAAAACGAGCAAACACTCCCGACAAGCACGATGACGTAAAAGGGGCGGAAATCTGGACAGAAGAAAGACACGCTGGTGTAGCCGATTATAAAGTAGATTGTTCTCTTGTCATTTCCCGTCTCTCTCATCGCGCAACATCATAAAAAAAACGCAGCATATCCACGGAGTGAATGATGGAGAGTGGGGCGAAGCATTCGTCCGTCCATGCGTCCGTCTGTGTGACCGTCCATGCGTCTGTTTGTGCGCCCGTCCCTGCGTTCTTTCATGCATCCGCCCCTACGTCCGTTCATGCGTCCATCCATGCATCTGTTTGTGTGTCCGTTCGTTCATCTATTCAACACTCCAAGTCCCACCATCTCGCATATTTTTATCATATATTCCCTATATAGAAGCACCGCCATCCAGCGGACATTCCAAGGACTAAACGAGAGGCGGCACACGCACACTTTCTTACGGCCTGCGCTTTGGGTCCACTTCCCACCTTTAACCACCTCGAGTTCATGGTATATTCTAGTTCACTGTATTCATGGCACTGCGACCAAACGCTCGCTAAACCTTTCGAAAACCAAGGAGGTTACGCCCAGCGCGTATAACGTAGCAACCTTTTCCTGTCAGATAGGGCTCAATTTACATGCCAATAGCTGCTAATGAGAAATGAGAGACAGAAGAATTCGGCTTTTACTTTCTTACGGCTTGCGCTTCGTATCTACTTCTCATTTTTAACCACCTTGAGTTCATTCATGGTATATACAAGTTCATTGTATTCATGGCACTGCGGCTCAACGCTCGCTAAACCTTTCTAAAGCTAAGAAGGTTACACCCAGCGAGTATAATGTAGCATCCCTTTCTTGTCCAATAGTGCTCAATGTACATGCCAATGGCTGCTAATGGGGATCGCAGCGTGCGCGTTGACTAAAAGCCGAATGCTCATGTCTCTCATTCCCCATTAGCAGCCATTGGCATGTACATTGAGCACTATTTTTTATTGTTAAACAACGCACAGAAGAAATCTCTCACTGGCACCACCTTGGAGGTCAAGTGTTATACCTATTTCGGGTATGTGCCACTGGTGGTTACATACGAGGGACGCTCAAGCCACGCCATAAGGAGCTTCGCCCCTAAAATATGTTTTGGTGGCAGTACGACGAACCGGGGGACATCGACTCCGCCCCATTCGTTTAGCTTCCTAGGTTGTTCTGGTCAGGTAAATTGTTTGATTGATTTGATTTTGTGGGGTTTGACGTCCGAAAACCACTATTTGATTATGAGAGACGCCGTAGTGGAGGGCTACGGAAATCTTGACCACCTGGGTTCTTTAACGTGCACCCAAATCTGAGTACACGGGCCTACAACATTTCCGCCTCCATCAGAAACGCAGCCGCCACAGCCGGGATTTGATCCCGCGACCTGCGGGTCAGCAGCCGAGTACCTTAGCCACTAGACCACCGTGGTGGGGCCAGTTAAATTGTAGGGGAGCAATATAATATGCTGGTTTTTACAATGGCAGCGCTCTATAGCTGCAGTTGCTGGGAACTTTGCGATTCCTCTGCTCGGTTTCATATTGATAGTTTGTGGCGTTACGTGCTAAAACTACGGTATTTTTATGAGAGACGCCATATCGGAGGGCTCTGGAAATTTCGACAGCCCGGATTAGCCTGCGCATATATCTAGGCACACGAGTCATCTATAGCATTCTGCTTCCATCAACGACGTGGCCACCACTGCCAGGATCAGACCCTGCTACCTTCGGTTCAGCATTCCAGCACCGTTAGCCCCTAGACCACCATGACGTGTGCTCAGATTCGTAGATAGATGACAGTTCAAAGAACTGCTGCGCGCCAAATCAGTGTGATTGTAACATTGCCGCCGTTTTCGCGTACCCCGCAACCACTCGGTTAACCGTGGGCACTGGTTTGTAAAAAACGATCACATAATTTTTTTTTTCCAAGGCAGCCTATAGTGGTGCCTCTACACGTATTAAACGGCCGTCGTAATCAGCACTGTCGAAAAGTGAGAAGCGAACTTGGCGTTTACGGATTTCGTTGTTGCGATGCGTTCGTAGCGGCTGTGTGCGCAAAACTGATGCGATGACATTTTACTCCGCAGTACAGCAATGACCAAGAGGGGGAAGGAAGCAGAGTAGTGCGACATTATTTAGCAACACGTTACGGCAAAACTTCCCTGCGCGTTCTTCTGAAAAGTAAAATGCCCTAATTGACAAGTCGAAGGAAATATAGAAAATAAGTTTTATCGCTTTTAATAACGGAGTGTTCTGCGTCTCTACCACTACCGCTGGCATGGCGCAAAAGTTGCCATGTTGCAAATATTTCGACAAACAAACAAACAAACAAACAAACAAACAAAGAAAAAAAGAAAGAAAGAAACAAACAAACAAGCAAGCAAGCAGGCAAGCAAACAAACAAATGAACACAACTATTTCACGCTTTCTGGTTCGCGCGTATATACGGAGTTATCAACAAGAAAATTCCAGCATACCATAGCATGAGGGATATCTGGAGAAACTAGGCACCTCGATCGGCAGGCGAGGAGGCAGTCTGCTTCCGTGACTGCAGAAATGAAGTATAACGCGAATGGGCAAGCCACAACGTAGAAATGTAGCAATGCTGCCTGACTACAGAGACAGGAATACTTTTCCCCTGAAACAGGCCGTCTTAGACTGTCGTGCCGATATTCCACGAGGATGCCACGTGTCATGTTCTCCTAAATAGCATTTCAGAGACTGTGGGACCTGTGCAATGATGAGGAGGAGAACACGAGCCGAATTTTTTATCCAGCGAATAACCTAGGATGGCTAAAGTGCGCCTCACTGTGTATTCTTATTTATTCACTTTATTTCGTTAGTGCATACTGCAGACGACACGAACAAAGGACGTAGTTGAATAGGGGGGGGGGGGGAGCTGAAGTGTGCGACCTTTTGTTGCCCGAAGTTGTTCTGTTTTGCATGCGTGTATATCCCCCCCCCCCCCCGCCCACATAAAACGCGCGAATGAACGTGCACCAAGAATGGCTAATCCCCACCCCCATGCAAAAAAACCAAAAAAACAAAACAAACAAGAACAAAACCATGGAAAAAAAGGCCACTGCCGCTTCGCTTCTGGTACGGACTCATATTATCATACACTAGGTTACAAACTTATCCATATCCAGCGAAACACAATCAAACACCAGAGCCAACCATGGTTTGGTGATCTGGCGGCACTCAAAGATATGACTGCCCGGTGTCTTGTGCCGGAGAGCCCCATAGGTTTCCCCTAGCGAAGATTCCCCGCCGTATGGCATTTAGCTCACCGCAATAAATCTTTCACTTCTTTACTTTTAATATTGTTTTTTTTTCTCCGTTTTTCTGTTCTCTACGCACTGTCTGTTCTAGGGCATCCTGGAATCTTTCTTCGAAGACCACACGGGCTCGCTTGTCTCGTACTGCAGCATACGTGTACACAGCAGGGAAAACTTGGCGGCATCTTCATATTTCCCCATTCGGGCACTCAAGTCGAGCTGTAAAAGAAGGACGCCCCCGCTTCTTGTCTCCTCCGAACCGATAGCACGGAGTCCACGGAACAGAAGGTTGAGAAGAAGGGGGCCGTTGTCGTTGCGTGCCGCACAGTGAATGTACAAGCGGCGTACCGCACTAACGGAAAGCTCGTAAAAAGCTATCTCGCGAGCCGTGTAGGGGCGATGCGGAGCGAGTCCGATTGCTCGTGCCAGTGCGGCATTTATGGCTCAGCCCGAGTAATGGTTGCCTATACAGGGCTCCATGAAATGAGCAGCGATGGGGCCTCGTGGGCATAGAAACCATGAAAGAAAGAGAGACAGAGAGAAAAAGAGAATGATGCGTATTTGTTTATATATAAATAAATATGGTTATTATTCCAATTGAACAAAATGTTTCTCTTTAATCACCTTCGAATAAAGATAAGACCCAAAATAACGAAGCAGGAATAAATAAAGAATGCTCTTTTTTCTATAGCGCCCTTTCACAACTATCTTGCACGGTTATTGCGCCCATAAACATTCGCGCGTCGCTGAACACGTTTAGTGTGAGTGTGGCATGGGGAGGGGGGGGGGGGGCGTGTCACTGCGTAGTGATTGCCGGGGAACTGAACACCATAGGAGCTTGGTGCAAAAAAAGAAATCGAGAGTATAACAATGAACCTATAAACGTAGACAGAACAAAGCGTGATCTATAAAGAACCGGGGTATCGCAAAGAGGGATTTAGTGAACTTGTGATCCTGGACTGTAAAAGTTACGGTGATAATGTAATTAAACCGTTCATGAACCGACATGAACGACCGTCTCTATTTTGTGGCCCATAAAGTTTTTTTCATGGCACTGCAACACGTACGGCGTATAAGACAACGAAGCTAATTTCTTTAGCTGACCACTCACTCTAAGAAGAATGGGCACACGATCTATGCTTGGCGCACGAATCACAGGAAAGGCTTTTCAGGTTAACAGCAATCTTGATAATTTGTTACTACCGACGATTCACATATGCTTTGGTAATGTTGACTTCGAACAACGCGAGTTTGAGCTGACGAATAATGCGTCACCGTGATGTCGGTATTCATCACGTGCTAAATTTGGTGACGTCATAAGCAACGAAATTAAAGGTCTGGGCTGAGATCGTGGTGATGGCCCCACAAGCTCAGTCTACACAGGTGACAGTTAAGCAAAAGTCGATAGGCAATTCGATAGATCACCCTTAAATAAGATGTGCCGTAATGAGCGGCTCCACATTGGTGTTCAGATCATGTAATGCAGAAAATAGAAAAGCCAGCGAAAACACAGTGAATGATCGAATTTTCTACACTGAGGTGCTGCCATGATATCATGCAGAATACCCGGCAAGCAATGCAATTCACTTTTCGTTACTGTAGTGTTACCCGTTCAATAGTAATTTCATTTAATCATAGACTGTTACGCCGCACGCTTTGACAGCGCTAAACCAGATCTGACAACCATGTAACACCGCGCATTACTTCAGTGCAATGAACACCTGTCAAAACAATTAACAGCAGCACACAATTTCTACGCAACGTTTCTGCCTCTGCCTTCTCCCTCTCCATCTTATCCATGCTTTAAAGTGCCCTTAATTGCTTTACAGGGTGCTTAGGTATGCATGCTTGTAGTGTGCTCAGACCGTCGCATACAAAATATTCGATAAAGTTTCCTTTCGGGGAAGATGAAAGAGCAAAACGAGTGCTTTCCTGCAGTCTCTGAAAATGCGACACACCTTCTTGCTTTTTGCACTTGCGAAGCCCGAAATCTTGTTGCTTGTTTCAAATGCATTTTTTTTCTATTCCACGCCTTCCTCTTTATCACACACACGGTGTATAAATAAATGACCTTCACCTGCGGCATCATTTACTACGCGCAGCGCACTTAACAACGTGATATATGCGGTGTCGTGCGTCTCGTTTAAAATACACCACGATAAATGGCTCTTCGCCGTTTAAACGCTGGCTTCCTTTGTTAGCTATACGTCGCGAGCTATAGCGGACGTACAGGGCGTCTCGATGTATCGACACTTCGCGATCTCACATCACATTACATGCCGCGATGGGAAAAAATAAATAAAGAAAAACCTTTAACGCCGTCACGTGAAAGCCTATTCAATACGGGTGACGTAGGCTCGCACGGAAAACAATCGACTGCGCCTTGCGCCAGGAGTTGCACAAGCGCGGTTTTCTTTCGTAAGCACCGCGTCGGCAATACCAAGCTACGAAAAAATAAAAATAAAGAGAAGGTGCGACGCATTGTAGAGGGATGAATAGGCATGTCTTACACAAGTCGGTTCTCGCTCGAAAGGGTGCCGATAGCTGGGCGGTCGTGGGCTTTTGTCCGCACGCCCCCATGTGGTGTCGCGAGGGCATTCGCGAATTCCTCGCTTGCACAGGCTGCAGGCGCGACACCACTGAAAGCTTTTGTCGCACAGCACCTCGTCTTTGTTTAGGCGTCACTTGCATGAATATGACGTTTGCAGCACCGTTTCTGCATAAGAAACTCGGGAAGATATCGCCATAGTAAAGATGGGCCTGCGATATGCTTAGTTAAAGGGACAGTTAAAGGGAGTTAAAGGGAGTTAAAAGATGAATTGAACTTCGGGGCTGTTTCAGCTCGGATAAACTGCGCCGGTCCCGCACAACAACTATCATCAACGTGAATCGGCACGTACTCTCTTCCCACTCTTCAGAGTCGTCTTCACTCCTAGGACACGTGCGCCGATTTATCGGGCATGCATGGGATGGAGTAACCATGATGGGTGTGAGAGAGAGACAACAAATACGGAGTGAGGGAGAAAGAGCGAGAAAGAAACAGCGTGAAAGAGAAAAATATAGAGAAAGAAAGGGAAGGAAGATGGGACAGCATTAAAACGGCAAAAGACACAAGCAGTAAAAAGAAAGAAGAAAAGATGAAACAATGACATAGAAAAAAACGGAGAGCAAGACAGAAAAATGAATACGAAGTTAGAAAGAAAAAGAAAGAGGGAGAGGAGGAAAGGAACATGGAAGATCTCCAAACTCCGCCCTTCCTTCGAGCTTGACACAGAAAGTGCGAAGCTGCTTAATTTTTCATTATCCTATTAGTAAAGCACTCTCAGTTCGCGCTACGAAAAATACCACGCTTGCGGAGACAACGGTTTGGTAAGCGCGAAAACGCGGGTGGTGATGTCACTTCTGAAGCTGCCGGAACAATCGTACTGACGTCATAGATTTTGATGGCGTCAGCTAGGGCCTACGTATTTCCCATGGCGAAAACTGATGTAAGTAGCCTCCTGAGGAACCCAGGTACTTCACGTACCGAATTTCGGAAAATTACGGCGAGCCGATGTGGCCGAAATACGAAGAAAAAAGGAAGCACTTTGAAATTCGTGAGGTAAGCATCAAAGAAGGCGGCCCGAAATTCAAAGGTGAAACATATTAATTTGCTCACCTACGAACGCGTGATGGTAAAATTAACAGCCCCAAAGTTTTTCGAATATAATTCATAAGTCTAAATTAGTTTGTTTCAATTGTGTCCTTCTAAGTGAGATTAAGTGCGCACTTCTTCCGATGAAATGGCAACAGTCGCTAACGAGCTTTTGGTACGGTATTAAACGCCTATACAATAATTGATTGATATGTGGGGTTTCACGTCCCAAAACCACCATTTGAATATGAAAGACGCCGTAGTGGAGAGCTCCGGAAATTTTGACCACCTGGGGTTCTTTAACGTGCACCCAAATCTGAGTACACGGGCCTACAACATTTCCGCCTCCATCGGAAATGCAGCTGCCACAGCCGGGATTCGAACCCGTGACCTGCGGGCCAGCAGCCGAGAACCTTAGCCACTAGATCACCGCGGCGGGACAGCGAAAATTTGTTATAGCAGTGTTCATACACTCACAGCACAGACATGCATCAAGGGCACTGTATGCGTACATTATTAAAACGAAACACTCCCGTACAGATATTTATCAAAACTGTAGATTGAAACACGATTTCTTTTGAAAGTGCTGCCCGTTGAATTACCATAGGGTATTATTACCAAGCTAAACAGAGGGTTAGAGGAGAACTGTTCAATATCTCTCGGCACTTGGAATGAAATTCTGGCGAGTTGTCAAATTATATGTGCATATTGACACGTGACCATAGTTTCTTCTTTCTTTCTTTATAAATCACTTCCACTGTCAGAACTTCAACACGTGCTGTCATGAGAAAGCTGCTTCGCCCCCCTCCCCCCAAAAAAAAGAACGCGTCCGTCACAACTCTGAGAATATCGTTTGCTTATTTTGGTTTATGATTGTATGGTCAGGTTCAATAATTCACTTAAAAGTTATAACATGGCTTCTCATAAATAGCTCAGATACGAACTATTAGCGCGCACACACACACACACACACATATATATATATATATATATATATATATATATATATATATATATATATATATATATATATATATACCCTCCCGAAACTGTTGGGAAATAAATATATTTATCCTTGTTGACAACGCTCCCGTTGTGCCATATCCCATACCTTCACGAAGACTAACTGGACCATTGAATTATTACTCCCACTATATATATATATATATATATATATATATATATATACTGAAGACACTGTTGAGACTCACACCGCGCTGGAATTAAACACACAAATAAAAGACACACTGAAGCACAGGTAGGACACACACGTGTGTGTCCTACCTGTGCTTCAGTGTGTCTTTTATTTGTGTGTTTAATTCCAGCGCGGTGTGAGTCTCAACAATGTTCAACCAACTAGCCCCCACTCTTGCCCTTCTTAACTGAAGACACTGTTGGTGAGCGCGTGCGTGCTAGAGAGAAAGAGAGAGCAGAGAAGCTCACTTTATCGGTGAAAGAGGTCACACAGTCAGTGGCTCTTCAGCCGTATAGGTCTTTCTTCTGTGAGGCCGCAGAGGCGCGTAATCACACACACACACACAGCTAGGGTAATTTAACGGAAGCTCATAGTACGCCATGAATATTTAGGCGATGCGCCAGTTAAGAGTCGTTTGGTTAGGCAGCGTTTCCCTCAATTTTTTTTTTCAGCCACCTGCCTTCGCGTTTGCCAGTACAGAAAAAAAATAAGAAAAAAACACGACCTTTAATTGCAGCAGTACTGGGACACGCTTGACGGTTTTCTAGAGCGCATACGATTCGTCTGAGCGATAAATAAGTCAAACGAACGCACGCGATTTCCTGCAGAGGCTTAAACAGCGTCCATGCGCCGATAAACTGAAGACGTGCGCAAACAACACCTCAAGTGATTTATTATGAACAGTGACTTAATTACAATGAATTAGTGAGAGAATTGCATGAACTTTGTGCGTATCACACGTGTGAAGAAATTAGATTGACTTAAAAGTGATATTTAAGTTAAACACACAGCAGTGATTTACTTAACTTTCCGACGCTCTTTAGCGAATGCTCATAAAGAGATTTCTAACGTGGATTTCAATCATTGTTTCATTATTGCTTTGTTTACAATTTCGAAGACACAGCGTGTTTGTTTATGAGGTTAGACTATGTTCATATAATCAAAATGGGTAGTTTAAATGTGTTATCTGTGCGTTGAAGCAGAGCTACAATGCAGTCTGCATATGTGTGTGACTATTAAACAACACTGCTCGGTATTGTTCCGCTGTAAACATTTTTATGTGCTGGTGTGGACCAACAGGAGCATGGACTTTAGAGATCTTTCTCATATTGGTTGCCTTCAAGTGATAGTGAATGCAATGTTGGTTGAATGTGCTAACGAACATAGCACGGGTTTTTAACAAAGCGGATAGTCAGCCTCGGTTAATGGAGCGCCCACGAGATGATGACGAAGAAATAGAAACGCTGGACACGCTGACTAGCAACTAAATTTATTTGATTGGGAAAAAGCAAGCATATATATATATAGATGCTGTACAATTAAAAAAAAAGAAACAAGAAAAGCGAGAAAATAATAATAAAAACGCCAGGCCTGCGCGGAAGGTGCAGCAGTCACCGGCAAAGCTAGAAGTGCGGCCTTTCAGAGCCTTTTCTAAACACTCATTTAGTAATTGCTGCAAGCACACTTGGTAGATGTCCAGTACGCCATTAATAATAAAAAATTAGTGCAGTAGGCAGGCATTAGATATGCTATTTTTCATCGTTCTTCTGTGAAGTGTGCTTTCCGCTAAACTATTGTAAGGAATTTTGTGCCAATTGTTCATTTAGTGGCTTACGACGATGAGGAATTCAGGCTGAAGTGGGTATGCGCCACAGTTTATAGGGAAACAAGAACAAGCTTTTGTAATGTGTAACAAGAACAAGCTTTTGATACAAGAACAAGCTTTTGTAACGACCCACTCGTTACGCTATTCGCATAGTGCGACAACTGGTTGTTCTCTCGCTTTTTTAAAATGCTTTATAAATCGTATTAACGCGATTGCTTTCCCGACATGAAGCCTGCCTTAGGCAAGTTTGCCAACAACTCCCAAGCACCGGCTCGGCTCAGCGGTCGAATACTGGGCTGGCAACCACCGGACCCGGGTTCGAGTCCAACTGTGTCATAGGTACTAGGTATTTTTGCCAGTTTCGCGCGATGTGGTTACGGACACCGGCGGCGGCGGACAACTACGATGCTGCGCGAGGCCCGAGTTGTGATCTCATAACAGCTTTCTCTGTAAAAAAAAAAAATGTCACAAGGAAGCATATACACGGGTATCATATTTCCCAGGTTCTGCATAAGGACGTAAGTAGTGCGTCACTCAGCGAAATTGCAGATCGCTTTTCTTTCGAATGTGAAAGAGCTCAATCAGTTCCGCTTGTCATCTGCTCTTCATGTTTCGAGAGTGTCATCGTGTTGCCGAAGAAGGCTGCGCAGTCGCATTCGTGACAATGATCGGTGATAGTGAGAAGGGTTTCTTACAATGAGCGTTCGCGTACCGTAAAACGAACGTTAACACATCTTCAGCCTTTGTCAGTGTTTTTCCGCGTGATAACGGCATACCAACTCGCTCAGGCTTCCTTTCTTATGCAAATAGTTGGCTTGATTGGTACACGGTCCTTCTGGGTTCAGCAAGCGAGTACGGTGCTCGGCTGCTGATCCAAAGGGCGTGGGTTCGGTTCCGGCTGCGGCGGCCATGTTTCGATGGATGTGAAATGCTACAAAGCACCGTGTCCCGTGCGATATCAGTGTACGTTAAACAACACCAGATAGATATTTCCGGAGCCCTGCACTACGGCGTGTCTCGTAATCGTATTGTCGGTTTCGGCACGTAAAATCACCGGCGTTCTAATTAGTTGGTGTATGGATCTGTACAAAACAAAGAATAAATTCAGAGAGGCACGGACAAGAACTTGGAGCCCACCTAGATGGTACCTTGTGAGTGATAGGTTTGAAAAAAAAAAACGCGTGCCGTTTAGCAACATGCTTTGAAAAATGGGAGTACTGTATCTTTCACGGTCGATTAAAACTCGTGCGGTGCCTCTTCCGTGGTAGTTTTTTATGGCGCTATCGGACGTTCCCGAGAATATATTTCGCAACAGTAGACACAGCGTTATTCTAGTTGCGTGATACGATGGATGATGTATGTTTTCCCTTAGGGGACAAAGAACCTTATGCAACTGTAAACGTGCTTTCTTTCGATTGTTGCACGAGTATAACAAAGTGTTCCAACTCTTCTTGCCTTTCATCTTTTTTTTTTGAGAGAGTTTCGACGCGCTAATGTCGGTTGAAGCTGGCGATGTGTATACAACGAACCTAGACCGGACAGAAATATGCGTGGCTCTATACGTACGTCTCGAATTTCGTTTCAGAACATTTTATAATGGAATAAAACCTGGTTTTTCTTCAATCACTTGCGTTGCTTGTAAGGCGTTTCGTGCTGCCATGTTTCGAAACTGAAAGATGAATGACTCGGAGGGTCGCATGCTGGCTACGCCTATATGGATAGATAATGTCTCGCGCGCCTCGTGCAACAAACTGCGGCGCTCTCGTATTCACCTTTTCATAAACGCCTCCCTAGGCGCTGCCATAGCCCTCCTTGGGCTGTGCAAATTGGCACGTCCCCTTGAAAATGCACTGGCAACGCTGCGCCCTTAGCCTTTCTACTCCCGCGCACAGCCCATCATGGCGGTGTTTTTTTTCCTTCCTATGAAAAGGTGTACAGACTTCGTAGGAATGATGAGCTAACGCAAAATAAGGGATGGGGAGGGAGGGTTGTGCTTATTTTAGGCATAAAAAAAAACACTAGGTGTTTTGTGCCGTCTATATATAGAGCCTGTTTGTGTCCTGGCAGGCTGCTTTTTCCTGCCAGACGTAACTATGAATAATCGATGCGAAAAGCAAAGGTGGCTTCCTTCGAGTACATGCGAGCCGAGAGCTGTGTATACACGTACAACGAACGGGTGTTATGCCCAGAGAGCTCTCGAGCTCGATTACCTTGTGTCACTCCTTATTTTGTTTGTACCCGCACAACGCGACCCCCCCCCCCCCCAAAAAAAAAAAAGACAGAACAAGGCTCATCTCTACGGATCGCAGGTGCCGTGGCTGCACATTTTTCACGACAGCGCTGCCGCCCCGGAGTTCCACTCTCGAAGTTTTTAGACTCCAACGCTTCTCGCCCGTCTGGCCTTGCTTTTCGTTTCCTGCGGATCGTTCTCGTTTTTCCTGCCGCGCTATGTTTTTTTTTTGCAGAGAAGAAAGTGAAACAGCGCGGCGGCGGTGAAAACACGCGGAGTCTCGCATTCTCCGCATTCAGTATACGCCAGCGTTGCCATAAGAATTCATGCTCCTTTCGTTTGTTTTGGCCGCGATGGAGGCAAGGTTTGGTCTCTTTGTTCAGGTGTACTGTTTGCGAGGCAACTGATGATGTTCCGTTCGTTTCTACAGGGACATGAAAGAGAGAGAGAGAGAGAGAGAGAGAGAGAGAGGAGATGTAAGTGGCGTAGCCATGAAGAAGGGCAGGGGCGTAAGTTCGATGTATTGGTTTTGCACGTGGATATTTACGAGCGCACATACAAGTGCATCAACGAACATACAACACGAAACCCGCCTCCGAGAAAAAATTCTGGCCGCGCCAGTGAAATAGACAGAGTGGGAAAAGGATTTCCGGTGTTCATTGCTTGAGAATGAACTGTTTCGGTACAGTCATGCCTACAGGGCACGACGTCCGTTTCTAAAATCGCCTAAGAAAAAAAACTGCATAAACACACACACACACACACACACACACACACACACACACACACACACACACACACACACACACACACACACACACACACACACACGCACGCACAGAGGATAATGACATGCCGGTGCGGCAAGCCGCTGTTCACTTTTCAGGAAGCGCGAACGACGCCAGTGCTCTGCGTGATGCAGAAAAGGAGAAAAAATAAAAGTGATGAATGGGGCCCCAAGTCGAGTCACCGATGAAGTCGTGGCGGTGGTAGGTCTCGAACTGCCACTCTTGCATCGCAGTCCGGGCAGACTTGGGGCGCCTGCCTTTCAAGTGGACGCATTAACGTAGTCCCCAGAAAAAGGCGTTCCAAAAAGAAAAAAAAAATACACGCGAAGTAGAAAGACGCCTGAGGCGTTGCTTCACCACCATACACAGAGGTCTCATTGATTGCTCCCTGTTGCTTCAGGATCCATCGTAGTGTGTATTTATGGGGATATAGACTCACGCGCATGAATTGTGTGTATTTATGTGTGGAGCTTGTGTGCTGCTTGGGTGAGTCTTTATTTTTCATTGTGAGGTGAGACTGCAAGTCTGAAAGACAGGAAGAATTGAGATATCAAAAGAGAGAAACGAGCATGAACCGACGGAGAGTTTCTGCACTCTACCAATCCACGCCATCAACGCACTTGCCGACATCGTTTTCCTTTTTTTTTTTCGAAGAAAGAGCTGAAGCGAAAATCGTAACACTGTAATAATACGTTCCTTGCTTCTGTTCAACGTGTTGGATAAAAGCAGCTGATAGTGCAAACGCGTTTCTCAAAAGCGCCAACAACACAAAGGCAAAACGTTTTTTTTTCAAATCGTTCGAAAAGGGTTTCCATTACATAAATACTGTTCGGTGACATTGCCTTTTCTATTTCTGGCAAAATAATATTGAGTTTACTTACGCAATCTGACTGGAACCGTAGAAGCGCTTGAGGTGGCTTTGAGAAGTTAATGTATACTCAACTGTTGGATGCTATTTCTTCCTCGCGTTTCTTCAGTGCGTAATAGTCTGGTAGGAAACAGAGCAGATGAATTCATTTAAGGGCACCAACGTCTCCTGTTACCAATATTGAGAGAGAGAGAGAGACAGTGTTTGTGTGTGTGTGTGTGAAAGAGAGAAAGAGAGAGGGGAAGTAATGAAGTATGCATGGTTTACTGTCCTGCATAAGATGAAGAGAGTCCCTAATTCTTGCATTACATAAAACGTTACAACAGCAAAACTGGCGCACATAATTTATAGGCTAAAAAAAAAACACACACGAAGAAAAGTTCTCCGGCTTGTCTTTAGCCCATGCGTTCATTGCGATGTATCGGTACACCTGTGGCGTTCTTAGCAGACACCAAATGTTGCTTGTAAAAAAAGGTTGGCATCTTTCTTTTCCTCAGGATAGCTTCTATGTGGTGGTATGAGCGATTATCTCGAACACACAAGCACGGCTTAAGAACCTTTGGTACTAGAAAGAATTATACACGTTTTTTATTAATAATTTCTGGAACTTCATGCGTCAAAATCGCGATATGAGGATGATGCACGCCGCAGTGGAGGGCTCCGGAAGTTTCTACCAGGTGGTGTTCTTTGACGTGCACTAACATCGCACAATTTATACGGGCTTTTAACATTACACCTCCATCAAAATGCGACCGCGCAGCTGGGCTCGAACCCGTGAAACTCACGTCAGCAGCAGTTCGGAGCAGCCCCTCTATCACAACGGTAGACTGAAAGTTTTATACAGACCCGACAGTGAAAAACGAACACTCTACATAGAAGGCTGACGGTGACATATGCCCCGCCGCGGTGGTCTAGTGGCTAAGGTACTCGGCAGCTGACCCGCAGGTTGCGGGACCGAATCCCGGCTGCGGCGGCTTCATTTACGATGGAGGCGGATATGTCGTAGGCCCGTGTGCTCGGATTTGGGCGCGCGTTGAAGAACCCCAGGTGGTCGAAATTTCCGGAGCCCCCCACTACGGCGTCTTTCATAATAATATGGTGGTTTAGGGTCGTTAAACCTCACAAATCAATCAATCAATGACGGTGACATATGAAGTTACAAATGTGCATGCAGTCCGCAGGCGCACTACGTAGACAAGCTCAATAAATTGAATTGTCTCGTTTAAGCTCGTATACACCCTATCGTTGTTCACAAAGACAGGTGCTGAATGCCTTCCAGTTTTGTGTGCCGGCGTAGCTATAGTAGTATTGGTGAGGAGCCAAAGCCTTAACCAGTATCCAGTTCATTTTCAAAAGTTTTCCTCCTGTGCCGGGTCAAACATTTTCAAATACACTTTATTTTAAGCTAGAGTTAGTCCTCAATCAGCCTTGAGCGCCTCCTTTTTGCCCGAAAGCGGAAAAGGAGTCTTTCCTTACACTAGCACAACTGAAAACGGAAGATTTTTGTTTCGGTGTTGGAGAATAATAAATGAAGCGACTTGAAGTTTTTTGGGCAGTGACACGTGCTCCTGCTATCACTATGTTGAAAGCGATTGAAAAGGCAAATAGGTGTGGGACAATGTTATGAAGAAATGAAAACATGAAACCTGGAAAAAAAAATGGCCCCGCATTTGCATGGTTCACTGCAAACGTCGTTGATAGACGATAATATTGCGTCTGAAGACAGTGAAAAAAAAAACGTTTATTTGAAGTTCTGAGCGAGAAAACCGGTGAATTGTATTCTGGAGGCACTGCGTTAGAGTGTCTCGATCCGTGCAGCGAAGGCAAACGAGCGCATCGAGGCACGTTAGACACAAGCGCTATATGGCAGTTATCTTCGAAAACGAAGGAAGGCGTGCGCGCCTGTCTCGGAGGCGATAAGGTGTAGAACGCAAAGCGACGGGCAGGTGCCGCCACCATGTCGTCTTAGCCAAGCGTTGGAAACACTTGTCTTTTTGAGCATAGCGTTGCGTTGTCAGCGCAGCGTGATAAATGCTATGCTCCCTAGAATTACTTATGTGTGCCTTTTCTAGTATAAAAACGCATATACAGAATATTGACGTGTTGTTATGATGCTTAAAATGTGCGCAACAACTGCTGTTTAATTGACAATCTCGCACAAGTATGAACGCTCAAACTTGAGCAATATTGGTGGGTGTTGCGGATCGGGTTGGCTGTTTAGAGCATAGTTTGGGGTATTGTTATGGCGGACTACAGATAGACAGACAGGCCGACACAGACAGACAGAAAGACAGACAGACAGACAGACAGACAGACAGACAGACAGACAGACAGACAGACAGACAGACAGACAGGCGAAATTTTTTTGCGTCGAAGTACCACAAGAAAGACTATGGTCTTTACGAAGAAAGAAGCGTCTCCCTAACTTCTTCAACCTTTTCCACCCTGTTTCTACTCTATCAAGTCGTAGGCAGGGTACGTAAGTGTGCGTTGGCGATGCGAAGCACGTCCACGTCTTCCCAACCCTCTCCCCCTCTGCGCCGTTTCGCGAAGTTCAAGAACACGCGGTGTGACGCCAGGACACGTGCTCTGACTAGAACTGACTACTGTTCTCCAAGTTTGTTTGCTCCTTCTAAACAGGCGACTTGGTCCCTGGTCCTTTATTTTTTCCCCCCCCCGAGTAAACTTGCTGGCGGCCATGTGCTACGCTGAGCACATTTTCTTCGACTGAACTACGCCTGGTGTCCGCCTTTTTTCTCTATTTTACAAGTTCATAAATTCGCAAACTCAAAAGTGGAGACGGACACAAGAGAACACCTCGAGAACCCCACCTCGTGAGCCATGCACCGACTTTTGTGGCGTATAGTTGTCTGCCGCCGCTGCCAGTGCCCGTAACCACTATCACGCAAAATGAGTAAAATATACCCAGGATAGTGTGGTATTCGAACCCGAGCCCTGCGCATGGCAGTCACGTCCTATACCACACAACCTCACCGGTGTTTGTAACTCCTCAAATAAATGAATAATTGAATAAATAAATAAATAAATAAATAAATAAATAAATAAATAAATAAATAAATAAAAACTATCTTATAGAAGCGTCATGTCGGCTGAGAAATTAGGTCTAATATAGCGCCGCAGAAAAGTAAAACAACAGCCAGGCGCACCATCAGGCGGATTGCGTGGGGAGATGGTGTTTTAAAACGTCCCTTAACCAACAAAGTGATCATATTGCCTTACAAGTGTACATCGGATCCTTCGCTTCTAAGCAGAATAAATGATTGATGGAGTGGTGGACGCTTCCCTACTTCGCAAAAAAGGCGGTTGCTTATGGCAGATTGGGTAGCACTTAGCAATACTTGTAGTAGTCAGCCAAAGAGCGTTTAAAATGGGCCACTAGTCCAACTTTTGCTGTGACTGTACTGTGCGTTCTACGCATGCCTGGCTGGCCTTCTGCACACGTGCAAAGAGAAACCTGTGGCCGAGCTCCTCCTGCAGTTTACGCCCACTGATCAAGATGGTTTCGCGTTCGCACTCGGTTTGTTAACAATTAATTTTGATCACATATATAGTTACACCATGAAGCGCACACAAAAACTCTAAAGAGGGCTCCGAGTGATATTTTACTGCGGTTTCACATCCCAAAACCATGATACGATTATGATAAACGCCGTATAGACGTATATTCAATGTCTGTAAACAGCGGTAGGCACTGTCGACACACTGGGGCGCTCGCAACGACGTCACAGCCTGTAGGCTCCGCCCAGCCCAAAGCTAGCCGCCACCCTCTCTGATTGCGTGACAACTGGCGCAACAGCTGCAAAGCCACCTTGGAGCACAGCACGTCAGCGAGCATCCCGTCTGAACACACGAGAGGCTCCCCCACGTGCTGTGCTCTTAGGAGATGGTGGCGAGCTTTGGACTGGGCAGAGCCTAGGCGCCGCCACGACGCTACAAGCGCCGAGCGTTTGTCGACAGTTTGTCGACGCCGCCTACCGCTATTTAAGAACACGGAATAAGTCTATATAGGGGAAGCCCGAGGAAATTAAGACCACTAGAAGTACTTTAACGCGCACTTAGATATAAGTACACGTGCCTCAAACATTTCCACCGACATCGAAGATGCGGCCTTCACGACCGGGATTCGATCACGCTGACTTTCGGGTCTGCAGCAAGTGATATGTTGTTCCTGTGCCAACTGACATTAAATAAGAGAGAGATGCTTCGTTGCCTTGTTAAACTATTCGGTCTGTCAGAAAGAGGCACGTACAGATTATGAGCATTTTCTCGAATTACACGATACTTTTGCGTCAGAAGTTGTAACACGACGCGTTTCTAGATCCCAGCGTTCCGACAAGCAATGCTCGGGCGGAAATAGTGTGAACAACTTTTGCGAAGCTAAACTGACCCACGGCAAATAAAACCTACCCACTTATAGACCAGTCATGTTGAGTTTGAGTTGTAATATTTACCATCTGATTCGAGAAAGTGGTCCAGAAGGAACAATGTACTACATTAACATCGGCTCTTTGAGATTTACAGTTGAACTTTAAAGCTAAATTTCTGGCCTTTTCCTTTCGTGGATGTATGTTCACTACGGTTATTCTAGTCCTGTGCTACATTATACTGATATTTAGAAATTAGATACTCGTTGCTTTTCTATTACGCGAAATCAGTATGATTCCGACTCGCGTCCGCACTACACTTTAGTACAGCGCGCCCTCACAAAAACGCACAGGATTCCTAACGCATTCAACGAAGGCCGAAGCGATCTTCATTTTCTTCTCGACCGATGTGCTGACAGTCTTACACCCTACAGCACCCCCCCCCCCCCCTCCTGCTCCTCCTCTGAGATCTTCCTTCACCTCACCTGGTTTTGTACTACGACGATGTCATGTGATGACGTTATCATGTGACGTCATCACGGAATGGGGATTCACGCATCACTCGTGCCGAAGGTGGCGCCGCGCCGCTCTGACGGCTAATTTTCGCGTTTGACGAGGCACTTGATGCTTTCACTTTAGTAACCCTAAGATCGGCGCTGGCGGACCTGTGGCTTCGCCTATGAATTCTTATCGCCGGCTTTATCAACAGCGATAGAGAAGTAATGGCTCTTGCGTCAGGAAAATCTTTTTTTCGTGTTACCAAAATAAAAAAAAATGGTGCCGTATCTGCATGTTAATCTGCAAATGTCGTCGAAAGACGATGGTCTTGCATGTAAAGAGAGTGAACGAAACATTTATTGATGTTCTGCGCCAGAAAAAACGGTGAATGGTATTCTGGAGGCACTGTGTTAGAGTGCCTCGAGCTTGCAGCGGAGGCAAACGAGCGCATCAAGTCACGTCACACGTGAGACATGAGTGCCATCTGGCAGTTTTCTTGGAAAACGTTGCGCGTTCGAGACGGGCGTGCGCGCCCGTCCCAGAGGGGATAAGGTGTAGAACGCAAGGCGACGGGTAGGTGCCACCACCGTGTCGTCTTAGCAAAGCGTTGGAAACACTCGCCTTTTCGTGCAAGCGTTGCATGGTCAGCGCAGCGTCATAAACGCTACGGTCCTTAGAATTACTTATGTATGCCTTTTGTAGTTTTTTAAAAAAACGCACATGCAGATCATATACGTTGCTGTTATGGTGCCTCCGATATGCGCAATAATTGCTTTTCAATCGACAATCGCACAAGTACGAACGCTGAATTTTGAACAACATTGGTGGGCACTGCATATGGTGTCGGCCGTTTGGGGTATCGGCTGGTGCCGTTAAGGGTACCCGGTACCTTTAAGGGTGGACAAACAGACAAATGTACAGACAGACAGACAGACAGACAGACAGACAGACAGACAGACAGACAGACAGACAGACAGACAGACAGACAGACAGACAGACAGACAGACAGACAAAAAATTTTGCGCCGAAGGTTCCCGAACAAGAATATCGTCTTTAAAAATCTATGCCTTCTCAGGAACAAAAAAAAAATCGCCAAGCATGCGCGGAACGCGCCACATAGTCACAGTGTAAGCATGATTGATTGATTGATTGATATGTGGGGTTTAACGTCCCAAAACCACCATATGATTATGGGAGACGCCGTAGCGGGAGGGCTCCGGAAATTTCGACCACCTGGGGTTCCTTAACGTGCACCCAAATCTGAGCACACGGGCCTACAACATTTCCGCCTCCATCGGAAATGCAGCCGCTGCAGCCAGGATTCGAGCCCGCGACCTGGGGGTCAGCAGCCGAGTACCTTAGCCACTAGACCACCGCGGCGGGGCAGCTTTCGCTGTAAATGTGCCGCTAACCTTCAGCATGCGAAGCCTGGCAACTCTGAGACGCATTTTGCTTGGCTCTACCAGCCTGCGAGTCAGTCTGGAAGGCCGGCGTGCATGCATGCTGGCCTCGCTTGGGTGGTGGGAGATAAAAAAGCGTTGCCAAAATACGTGGAGAGGAGGAACGAGAGAGAGAGAGATCGACAGCGCGCGTGAGGCCGGCGTAGTCGGGCCACGTTTGCTCATAAATCGATGCGCCGGCTGCTGAGGCCCGCAACCCGGGCCCGGCGGCATCCTCTTCTTCGCAGCCCATACACCTCAGCTGCCCTTCGTTCTAGTTTTAGCTGCTGCTGCTGCTGCTATTGTTGCCGCCGTTCCTATAGCTGCAAAGTAAAAGATCGCCGGGAACGAGCAGCAAAGGAGCCCCCGTTCAGCGTTTGCTTTTCCTCTCCGCCACGTTCATTTCTTTTGTTGGCGTGCGGTATAGCGGCGAGCCGATGGAGCCGGAGCTTTTTTGTTTCGGCGTCACGGGGATGTCGCGAATTTTCGGGATAGCACGAGAGCGAAGCGCGAACAACAAGAAAAGTACACAGGCAGGAGAAAGTTTACCGAAAGAAAGAAAAAACAGAAAGCAACGTCTAAAATAAAAACGGCACGAAGTGGATGCCACAGCAGAGACCCAAATATCACATACCTGAATCAGTGCGGGGTACTCGGCAGTCGCCTGTGCATTTGTGGGCCACCCGGTATACAACATCGTCATAAACTGTGGCTCGGTAGTGTTTACTTCTCACGAGAAAAAAAAAGGCATCTCACGTAAATAACGCATAAGCTCCTAGAAAAAGGCGATAGTACAAAATATACATATAAAGAGAGAGAGAGGGAATGATAAAATCTGCAATGATAAGTGCATACTTCCGACGCGCTTCTTCGGATGGCAAAGCTTTGAAGGCGGAAGACAACAAAGCTTTTTGGCGGCACAAGGCCACCCGATATCGATTGGCGCTGTACCTACAGTGTTTATCTCTTTTTGAAGAGTCTTTAGCCATCCTCCAACGACTGCTACAATGTTTATTATCAGCTAATGGCACGCGTAGTCCGCTGCTTATTTTATCGGATGACACATTCGCCTTATGAAGAGTTAAGTGTACATGCTATCTAAGCACTATGATAGTGTTTTTTTTCTTCAGCCGTGACAAAGCTCCGTAATGACGAATCAAAAGAAACCAAAAAACAAAACAGAACACACGTAGTGTTTTTTCGGGAAGTTTTGAAACTGCGTTGAATACGCAAACAGAGAAATAAAAGAGTCGTGGAAAGGCAAGGATTTTAACCGGACGACATCTTGATTGCTGTCCTTCACTAACGGCGATCAATAAAAAAGGAGATAGATAGATAACAATAAGTTCAGTAGTACTCGGCACTCACTGCAACGTGACTCCTGGAATCGACATATTTAATTAATTATGTAGATGAATTTCATGTAGGCTAGTTGGCTCTTATCGAAGGGTGGCGTATACCTTGAGCGCCTCTCAAGTGGTCAAAATTTCCGGAGCCCCTTCCCAATGGTGTCACTTATAATCATATCATGGTTTTGGGACGTTATACCGCACATATCAATCAATCAATCATTACCTTGAGCACCAAGGAAGGTATTAAAAAAAGAAAGAAAGAAACAGAAAAGAGCGCACACTTTTACTTATTTTACCTGTTTGTCACATATGTTTACAGGTTTATTTATTAAAAAAATTATCTATAGTCTTTGTGACTGCCTCCAGATTTATCTCAGCCTTGTTCTTCGATATTCGATGTCCAGAGTCTCCAATGCCTCGACAAAAGCAAAAACTGGACGTCTGAGTCAGCGTCATCACGTGATCATGAGATCACCATTGCGTCACAGGTCTCCAAAGTTTTCGACGTCATGATGACGTCAACTGACGACGCCATTACATGAGATCGTCTCTTGGTCAAACGTGGGCCCAACACGAAGGCATTGCGCAATCACGCCAAGAATGCCTCCGATCACGCAGGCAGTGCTAAATCACGTCGGGTGCGGAAAGCTTTCGGGAGCAAGGTGTGGGGTCTTCGATGCGGTTAGGATTAGGATGTTGCAGGTCACCGGCGAATCTAGACTTGCGAAACTTGCATGCAATTGTCCCACCCAATTTTCTCTTTTCTGATCGTATTGAACTGGGTACTTTATAAAGGGAAGCGCGGGCTTGTGGGCATTCCGCATCCAGTATTGTACTGGAACCCCATGTATATCACCACATAACAGGAGATCAATACAATTGGCTAAAAAGATGAGTTTCGCCTTCGAGTCACCAGAGCTAGATGCATAAGAAACAGCCACTTTTTTTCTTTGTTTATTCTACTTAGGATAAAAAACTGGGCTTAAGTTATGGTAACATCCTTGCAGTTATGACGGCAACGCATTATACGTGCTCAGCGCGCCGGTAGTAGTCGTAGCTTCAGAATTTTTAATCATGGCCAATCGAAACACTGCGCCTAAGAACACAGTAAAAACAGAATACAAAGTTCGGCAGATCTCGCGTACCTTGGCAATCGACGATATCCGAAGCATGCGTAGGGAAGGTGACCGTGGTTTATTATTTTTTTTTTTGTAATGAAGAACTTGTACTGAAATGATGCTAAATATATGCACAAATGTTGCACGCACAGATATATGTTGAACAGTTGTAGATGTTTATATGATCAGTTTTTTGCACTTGCCCAACGATGCCAACAGGAACATGAGTATTGGCAACATCAGATGCAATAACCTTATATGAAGCGCAGGTGCTCTCGAGAGTAGTGGCCTTGGCCACTACTACATAAATCGACTGCGGTGCACGGCCCCTAACTAGAATTGACGTTAACCCGACGTGACCGATGTATCGCAGGAGTACATATGTAATGTTTGTAAAACTGCATAGTCAGCACTGCAACCCCGGCTGACGTTTCACGAACATTAGGGTCTATTTGACAAGCAGTTCTGTAACCTGGTGTGGCTCTGTGGTAGAATGCTTAACTGTCACGCAAAATACAGGGGTTCGACTCCTGCTGAAGCCCTGACATTTATTGTTTGCATTAGTCGGGTCAACGCTACCAATGTTAGATTTTTCTTAACGCTCACGTGTTAAAATTAAAAGTGTGCCTTCTCGTCGTTCCTGGGTAGATAGTGCCAATCATCTGTGGCGCATACTCGCATACCAGTAGCACATATCCGCCCGCGGGTATGTGCCACATTCTGGCGGGAGGTGCTTGACGACGTACGCGACGGGATTGTAATATTATTCACGGCTTGACCAGCGCGTGATATTCGTCAAATCATGTAACCCTCCCATACTAATTTTGGTTCACGTTAACTGAAGGAGGTGATCACTAGAGCACCCAGACGTAGGCGGCTATATAGATGGAGAGATACGCAGATAGACGCCAAAAGTGCTTGAAATACGTAAAAAAATGCTTCGAATTTAAAAGTTATTGCTGATTTTTAAGGAACGATTACGGGAAGTGGACAACGCATTTGCCGCGCACACAAAAGGAATGTGCACCATGTCACTTTTCGTTTCAGTGATTGTTGTACAATCATTTAATCACGCGTTATAAATATCAAGGTCAACCGCATTAGAGCAACTGTCCAGCTGGTTTGTGAAACGTATTTTATACGTTAAGCTTCGTGATGCATTCCTTTAAGTTTTTCCCGCAATTAGCCGTACAACTCGAGGAAGCCGAGTTGACAAATGGCCAGGCACGTTTTCGTCCTGCAGTTTGTGTCCCGCCTAAAAAAAGTACTTTTCCATGCTTCGCCCGTCGTCAGCAGAAAACAATTAAATTCAGTAGCCGGCAGGGCGGGGACGTAAAAGGGGCAAGGCCTCAGTGCGAGGAAAAAAGCGGTCGTCATGCAGCGCGGTGGCTATTATTAGATGGAACCTAATTCGGAATAGATGCCGTCTGCGCCGCAGTGGGGAGGCTGGCCGAGACAGGGCAGTACATTTCGGCTGATGACGCTTACGAACGGGGCACTGCGGGATGTCAGCGGGGCGTAACCGCGGCTTCCAGGGGCACGCACCGCGCCCAAACGACGAGACCGCCGAAGTAACAGCACCACCACGGGCTGCGCCCATTGACCTTGGTCATCGTTTCCCGGCCGCGTACGTTCCCACGTCGGTGACCTGACCGAGCGGCTCATAAATGTGACAACGCTGTTGTAGAGGCGCAACGTGGATGCACGTACGCTAGTCGCGAGGTCATGCGATGAGTCTGGGTTGCAGGGGCGTAGTCAGAAATTTTTTCGGAGGAAGGGAGGATCGGTTACGCTTTATGTATGATGTTCCCGCGTGCATCTCTGTGTGCGTGCGCTGTGTGTAAGCACACGCAACACTTGAAAACTCACAATCTCTCCTACGCATTCACTCAAGACGAATCGTAGGCCAAAGTCTTCTTCCTTTTCTTCTCAGTCGATTAGTCGATCTTCCCCGCCCGCCTCCGAAAGCTTTCTGCGTCCAACATGGTTTAGCACTGCATCCAAGATGATCGGCCCGCTTTTGACAAAACTACGACGTCATGTGATTACGACTTGCTGTGACATCACGATGACGCCACAAATTATGGAATCCGTAACGTGACGGTGAGGTCATATGGTGACGTCAACACCTGACGATTCTTTGCATCATTCGTGTAGACGCCGGGCCATCGTCGCTTTCTGTGAGGCACACAAGTATTTTGTCGTAATGAATTCGTGGCCGAGGGGCTTAAAACTCCTTCCCCCGCAGATAAACCAACGCTGGATTGGAAATTCACGTTGAAATCGGAGCGCACAGACGGAAACAGAATGCTGAATAAAACTCATTGAAGACAACGGGTAATCAAGAAGAGAGCTACAAAAGGCAATATTTGTAGTTTTTAATTAAAGGCGGGCAATCATTGCACAAGCACTAGATTTCCGCTAAAAATGACATAACCATCTAACAAAGAATTGGGCCCCTCAATTCATTCATATTTTTTTTGCGTGTTCTTGTTCGCCTAATAACTGTGGTGCACACCTCCTGTGGCGTATTAGCTACGAATTGAATGGTTTTATAACATAGTGCGAAGTCTTGGAATAACGGAGGTTATATTATAGAAAGATTACAGAATGTATAGAAAATAATGGTGCTAGATCTAATGAATACCTCTATAAAAATGTTCTTATCTTTTTCTCATAATAATAATAATAAATAATAATAATAATAATAATAATAATAATAATAATAATAATAATAATAATAATAATAATAATAATAATAATAATAATAATAATAATAATAATAATAATAAGTAATGATATTAATGCGCCACAGAAACCAATGTGGCACATTAAGATTAAGATAAGATTAAGAGAAAACAAGGAAGCAGGAGCTGACAACTCACACACTGCACGATCCCTACACAGCACACACATTAAAACCACACATACACAACAATACTACGCTGTAACGACAAACTCTCGCGCAAAACACTGAAAAAAGAAACAAAAACTGACATCTTGAGGGGAAGAACGTCTGCCTACTCTTTCAGGAAGAAATAAATAGAAGAGACGAGGTTCGAAAGAAGATAGCGAAAGAAAGCAAGCAAAGAGCGGAAATTTAGAATAGTAGGGTAGGAACACAGAAAAAAAAAGTACGAGATGCTCAGCTACATGGGAGGCCAGGTGAATTTCATGGATAAAGTTAAAGGGCACGATGGACCTGGTCACGTCAACAGCCACATTTTTACGACAAAACAGAACGTCGAGGCGGGTTTTACGATGTTTACTCAGGAATGAAGTGCCTCAGAGATGCTGGTTGAACATTACACAGTCCCACATCTCCTACCTTCCAGAAATTGTTCTGATGTCGAGTCTGTTTTAGAAGCGTCACTAACGTTTTTGGTACATCAGCCTTAAAGGGGTTTCCGTTTGTGTCTCTTTTTGTCATAGCACTTGTCGGAAAATCGTAGAACTACAAATCACACACACACACACACACACACACACACACACACACACACACACACACACACACACACACACACACACACACACACACACACACACACACACACACACACACACACACACACACATATATATATATATATATATATATATATATATGTGTGTGTGTGGGG
Source organism: Rhipicephalus microplus (assembly GCF_013339725.1). NCBI lineage: Eukaryota > Metazoa > Arthropoda > Arachnida > Ixodida > Ixodidae > Rhipicephalus > Rhipicephalus microplus. The sequence goes on along the minus strand of NC_051171.1, from coordinate 151,866,200 downwards.
GGGGGGGATGTAAAGCACACATTCTTTTTACATTCGCTTTCAGAGACAGCGATGCCTGCCCACGTAATGGTACGAAGAAATTCTTTAACGCACCAGGGACGATAAGGTCGTCTTAGATAAAGATAGCTCCAACGATGGAAACGTCCTGCAGCTTTATCATCGAACTGCGTTTATCTACAACTTATTCAGCGCACTTTATTTATTAAAACAAAGCCACAAAAAAAAAAATGCGCTTTCAGCTGAGAAAATAAGATTAGGCACAAAGGGACCTTAAAAAGATTTAACGAAGAAACAAAACGTGCGATTTAGTGAGAAGAGGCAACACGTAGCCTCACTCTCCCAAATCAAAGTCACATGACCGAAGTCAACTGTAAGTTAGCAAGTTCTCGAGTCAGAAAATCGATACGCATATCGAGAAAGAGAGTCCCGAGCAAGCTCAGAAGCTTGCAGCTAAAGCACGGCTTAAGTAAACCAGTGCATATGCGCGAAACACGTGTACGACGGCGCAAAGTTCAAGTAACTGTGGTATGTTGACTTATGCTGGCTTGCCTGTCGTGTTTTCGTGTTGACACGCCGGTGGTGGCGACGGCAACGTTCGTAACGAGCGCTTCGCGCTCGCGGCGATTCCATTAACGCTCGACCGAATGACAGCATGACGCCAAATGTGTCACCTCCCTCAAACGTTGAAGAAGGAAAATAAATCTAGAAATAGGGGAATCGGATATCGAATGGATGACTCTTATTTTTACACTTGAGCAAACGACGCGATTATTTTTTTTATTTTTATTTTATTTATTTATTTACACAATACTGCAGACCTGAATGGGGTCCATGCAGGGGACAGCACATAAATTCATACATTCACAGAAACCACAATGAAATAAAACAGCTTTAAAAGAGCAAAAGAAAAAAAAAAGAATAATAATAGCATCAGAACAAAACAGAAGTAGTAATAGAGGACATAATGCGCACTCTTGAACATTAGATGATACTCATACAAGATCGATCGATCGATTGATTGATATGTGGGGTTTAACGTCCCAAAACCACCATATGATTACGAGAGACGCCGTAGTGGAGGGCTCCGGAAATTTCGACCTCCTGGGGTTCTTTAACGTGCACACAAATCTGAGCACACGGGCCTACAACATTTCCGCCTCCATCGGAAATGCAGCCGCCGCAGCCGGGATTAGAACCCGCGACCTGCGGGTCACCAGCCGAGTACCTTAGCCACTAGACCACCGCGGAGGGGCACTCATGCAAGATCGAAGACAGCAATAACACTTTTTAACTACTAAAGAGCAGTAACTGTAAAACTAAGGAACGAAGGGTTAATCAATGTGACATTGTTGATAACATTAAATAGATATACGTTCAATAGAACCTGCGTTTATTATTTGCGATACCTTCAGGTTATTCTAATCGTTTACAGTTCGTGGGAAGAAGGAAAACTTAAATTGGTTAGTTCTGGTGCTATATAGCGTTAGAGAAAGGTCATGACGATGCCTTGTTCGACGCGCTGTAAGTGGGGACACATAAGCTTGTGGGTTAAGGGCGAAGCAATTGTTTTTAAGTTGGAAAAAATTTTAAGCAGTGTAGTTTCCTTCGGGCGGCTCGGAGAAACACACCTATCATCTGAGCTGCAGCGAAAAGCACGCACACGGTTTGTGACCCATGCGCTCTCACAAACGAATACGTATATGCGCAGTAGTGTAGTAGAACAATATATATATATATATATATATATATCTATATATATATATATATATATATATATATAATATTTCGACCACATGGGGTTCTTTAACGTGCTCCCAAATCTGAGCACTCGGGCCCACACCATTTTCGTCTCCATCAAAAATGCAGCTGCCACATCGGCTATTTTTTCACGTCTATTACAAGCGACCGAGCATGATCAGTAACCTACATATTTAGATCGAACGAATGTGCTGTGTTTATCTTTCTTTCTTCTCTTCTCTCTATCTTTCATCTCTCCCATTTCCTTCCCATGCGCAGGGTAGAAAATCGGCTGCCTATAGGCTGGTTAACCTCCCTGCCGTTCTTTTCCTCCTATTTTCATTTCTTCCTAGAGCGAACGCCCTTGGTGCCTCATAAAGCGCGAGGATTGACCGGCGGCTTACATCGGTGACATAAACGCTAGTGATGAAGAAGCTCTTCACGGGGTGAAGTGATCATGACGTCACAGATAGACAAAGTTTGTTGCGTCATCACGATTTTAAGTGAGGAGGTTATGATTGACGTCACGTTATTACGCAGTTGCTGTAACGTCACGTAACATGACTCAAACTGTGACGTCATCACATGACGTCATTGCTTGACCAAGAGTGGGTCGATCACAGAGCCAGTGCAAAACAAAGTGAGATGTAGTAGCTTGGAGTTACTCCGATCCTTGTGGCATTGCGAAATATATCTAGATGCAAAAGGCTTGCAAAGCTCGTGTTAGATGCAAGAACATCACAGCATATCCACGGAGTGGATGATGGTCAGTGGGGCGAAGAATCTGTGCGTCCATCCATCCGTGCGCACGTCCGTCCGTGTGTGCGTCCACGGGTGAATCCGTCCATCCATGCGTCCACCTATCTGTGCGTGTGTCTGCGGGGGCATCCATCCATCCATGCGTCCATCCGTCCGTCCGTGCGCCTGTCTGTCTGTCTGTCTGTCTGTCTGTCTGTCTGTCTGTCTGTCTGTCTGTCTGTCTGTCTGTCTGTCTGTCTGTCTGTCTGTCTGTCTGTCTGTCTGTCTGTCTGTCTGTCTGTCTGTCTGTCTGTCTAGCTGTGACTCCGGCATCCGTCAGCATAACAGCCTACAGAACTACAGTGCATCCCATGCTTGAATATGACCATATAGTTTCGAACCTCCGCCATGTATACCTCTCAGATAGACTAGAAAGAATCCAAAATAATGCACCACGTTTTTTTTTAAATATTTCATAATAATAGCATAACTGGTCTTCGAAATGCAGCAGGAATTCCTATGCTTGCTTGCCGGCAGCGGATTGGATTGGATGAACTTCTATTTGGTCCTCCAAAACACAGATAACTGTGTTGCGGGCAGCTCCCACGTGGGGACTGATATGCCGAGCTCCTCAGCCGCCTTGCGGGCTTGGTGGACAGCCTAGAGCTGATCTGCCAAGGACGAGCTGCGGATTGCCGCCTCGCATCTGGCAGAGGTGATGTTCGATAAATGAGCGAATTCGGGACACTTTGGTACACAATATGGTAGCGATGAAATTTCTTTTTTTTGCTTTATAGCAATCGCATCAACATAGGCAAGCACGTACACTTGAAACTAGCGCACCGCCATTCCAGTAGAAATTTTTATGAGAAGCACCTCAAGCAATACGTCACATCCTATGACATTCAAAATTTCATTTTTTCAGGCTTTTTTTTGAAATATGCAACACGTTACCCTAAGGTATTATTGCCATACATAGCGTAGAATGTTCTGCATAAAAAGTAGAGTACAATATTCGTACGATATAACATAGTGGCGCTTTTTCTAACTTTATTTTTTTATATCTAGACTACGAGATTTACGAGTTGTTTGTTGCTTTGGTTCCCATTACTAATGTCTAGTTTCATTTAGTGTACAATTTAACCGTTTCCTTTCTGATGACGAGAGGTGCCGTACTTTGTTGTTTTAGTTATTATAAACACCTAGTTTGACTTTTGTTTACAGTGTACTACCCCTCTACTTTCTCCTCCTTATAATGGCCCGTGAAAGGCTGAAATGCGACTGAAAATAAAATAAATAAAAATAAATATGGCAACTTTTTTGGAATTCAAGTTAAGGTTCAACACGAGAAGAACGCCGGCGAGATGCAGGATTGCAAACGTGTTCCTTCATTGATTTTTACTGGAGCTAAGTTTGAATATCGCGCCGGTAATCTGTTTCACGAGCAGTTTGTAGCGTCCTCTCTCGCCGAACTACGAAACACACGGATGACGCTCGTCCGCCGCGGGAGTGTAACGGTTACGGTTCGCGGGCCGAAGGTCGTGGGTTCGATTCCGGCCCGGGGTGCTTGCATTTCGATGCAGGTGAATGCTAGAGGCCCGTGTACTGTGCTGTGGCAGCGCACGGTAAAGAATTTTTCCAGAAATTTCCAGAACATTCCACTGTGGCGTGCTTCATAATCAATCACATGGTGGTTTCGACGCGTAAAACCCAAGTTATTATTATTATTATTATTATTATTATTATTATTATTATTATTATTATTATTATTATTATTACGAATAACCGTTGGATGAAGCATACGCATGAAGTCGTCTTCGGTTCTTGTTCGACTCGACGCAATTTTATATGTACATATAGAAAACACGCAACAATTTCGCGGAATGCGAACATACTAAGATAAATGGGCTGTGAAAGAGTAAACCTGTTGCGATAGCAATCACTTCGCGAAATTAAAAACTAGTGCTAAAGAAGAACGGACATAAGAATAAACGTCGCGTTAAATCACTTTGGAACGAAATTCGAGATCGTCAGAGATAATGATGCCTGCAGTTCTACGTGCCAAATAGTGGAGCGCTCCGGAAATTTTGACCATCTGGTGTTCGGTAATGTGTACTAACATAGTACAGTACACGCATTCATTACATTGGCCTAATTGTTAATTGTATATACACTTAGGCTAACGTTACGGCACACGCAAACGTGAGAGAGTTAGGTTGAATGTGCACACATTAACCATGCAATAACTTTGATAGCCTGTTCAACAAGACACCCAGGGCTACATTAATGAAATGGCTATTCCTGCGGCCAGGGGCATTTCGCACCCAGAGCCCAACCTTGAACGTACGGATTACAGCTCCTGCAACTTCAATTTCTTCGCTTGAGGGGGTCGCTTCTTATGATCTCTCAGCAGCGTTTTCCTTCGCTTCTCTCTTTTCACATCACGCGAGAAAAACCCCTCACGGTTTGAGTTAGTGCACCGTTCCTTTCGCGTATGGAAGGCGCTATATGGTGCTACGGACAAGAAGAATCACCACGTCTCAGAGGGCGCCTCCATACTATGCCTCGCTGCTGCCGTAGCGCCCTCCGCTTCAGGGGGAGAGAGGGGGTTGGCGAAGAGCGGATGAGGGAGCGCACTGTTACGCACCGCAAATCTCTCGAGAAGCGCGTCTTTACAAGCAGCGAAGCGCGACGGGCACTCGCAAGAGCACCGCCGGTCGTGCAATTTGCGACGGCCTTTGGGTAGCCCAACGAGATGCGGGTACGCGGCGCGCAAGGAGCTGCATACGCGTGACGTAGTCTCTTTAAGGAATGAGAAAGTGTGCCAGAGAACTGCGAGAAACACTCGCACGGAGTGGCCCTGTTCAGGTCACCTCCTTCTTTTGGAGGTGTCCTAAGTCTGGAGCTACACCATTTTGAAATTACCTGCAGGTCTCTTCATCCTTTTGAACTGCAAGAGCCATAATTAGCGTTCAACTAACGCTTCCCTGCGCTTTTTGTCTCTCTCCCTATATATTTATATTTTATTGCGCTGTAATACGCGAAGTTGAGTCTGAAAGGGCACTAACGCAAAGCAAGGAGTACATGCACGGCGAGTTAACAAGCGCCGTTAACTTGCGAGAGGTGAACGAAATAAAGCGAGTAAAGTACGCGCTTTGAACACCTTTGGCATTCCCCGTAATGACTTAGAATCTCTAATGAATTCTCCTTCGCCCAACACGCACAGAAGAAACCAAGTGTACACGTAGAAGGAACGCCGCCAGCTATTGTAATCAGAACAGGGAAAAAAAAAGCGGCACTGCAGGTTGCCAAAGACTCTCGGGCAGTTCATAAGCCTTTGTAAATGAAATTAGCGGGAGGAAGGTGCCATTGGCAAAGGTTATGTGTGCTTGCAGGAAGCCGGTCCTGTGTGCTAATGTTCCTTCTGTCTTCATCCTTCGAGCTGTTCACCATTTCGAATGAGCCGTGGCCCGTCTTGTTAGATGAACGTGTTCCAAACATAAAGACAGTTTTTGTGCGCGTAAATCTAGCTTGTTCTAGTGAAAACGTGATTTTAGCGTAGATCTACAGAATAGCAATGCAGTCAACTGGACTAGTTGGTACAGATTCATCACGTTAAAGCGCGACAAGAAAGAAGAAAAAAAAAAACGAACGGAAAAACTGAGGCGCAAATATTACAGGAAATAGCGCTATCAATTTAAACTTTTATTCAAGAAACGTATTTATATAGGGAAGGCAAAACTCGCACGTCTGGGCACAGTTAACCGCGACAAACGTGCTTGCAAAAAGTATGGCCTTAAAAGATCAGAAATGATTCCCACGTGCCAGTGCTTTGGCTGCTCAAAACAAACAACTGTAACATAACAAACAACTGGTTTCGCATTGAGTAAGCACTATTAATGTAAGTACACATTGGTCCACAGTTGAAGAAAACAGTGGAGCACGTGGCGGCCGCCTGACGTCACCACTCGTTGCACCAGACGGCCAGCGATTGTTACGAGTTTCACGCAGGCGCAGTGAGCTACACCAGCCCGACGTGCTCAGACATGCATGCTCTCCCATAGTAGAGCACCCAGTACTCCAAGTCGTTAAACACTTTTTATAAACATCGGCGTAGTGAAATGTTTTTCATGGAGCAGCTGTGTGGTTCAGCCATACTTTATGTGTGTGTTCGTGCATACGTTGGTATGTGTGACTGTATGTAAACGCGCAAAATTGAAAAAAAAAAGTCCAGAGAAGAGTGTGTTTACTTCACCACCACCCCTCCACCCGGCTACGCTAGTGATGCACTGCTTCCATGTTAACCACGGCTCCTATGTGTCCACGGCCTCCACCGTTCCCTGCAACAATGGACCACTGTCTACATGCGGTCGATCTCAACGATATCGCGTCGGCTTTTCTTTGGTGACGCTTTGAAAACCACTCAAATGGCATTACGAACTCTAAAGGCAGTGGCGGAAAGAAGTCGCTCGGGAAGTATGGGACGGAGGGAGTGGGTGCCGTTGAAGGAAAAAAGAAGATGATGAAGGACGTGGCGAGAACGATAAGGAGCAAGTCGACGACGACGACAACAACAGGCACAGAATGAACGACCGCGGGGGCAGCGGGCATAAAGCTGGTCTCTCTATTATCGTTTGAAAAATGGTTTGCGACTCCACTTACGCTCCGGACATCGTCCTCGTGGACACGCACTCCTTCCTTTTTTACTCCCGCACTTCCTTCTTCAACGTGCACTCTTTTGTCTGCGACGGCGAGAGGCCGTTCGTCGTTGTTTTTATATTATCTCCGTTTGCATTGTCTTTTGCTTGCAGACGTTGCTTTACAGCGAAAGCATGCGCGTCTTTTCCCGGCCCTGGACGACCCTCTGGATCTCACTGCTGTCGTGAACAGCAATGAAAGAGATGCGCTTTTATCTATCGAACCAACGACTGAACGCGTCTGCGTACACCGTGCTGTGTCGCGCACAATGAGGGTCGTAAGGAGTGCACAATATTCGACCAGCGAATTGATGGATCATTGCTTAATTCTGTATCCTCACATCTTATTTTTTTTTGTAGCTTTCTTTTATTAAAGCGAATAAATCTCGGGGTTCTGCTTCCCAATATTACGATATGACTACGAGGGACGCTATAGTGCAGGGATACAACTCGCGACGTCAGCTGTTCGTTCACGTGACTTCAGGATAAAACAGGATCTCTAATGGTTGATATAAAAGGTAAATCTGTTGAATTGTAGCCTGCCCCGTATCGCCATGCAGTTGCATACCCAGATGGCGCAATGAGCACACGTCCCCTGATCGCGCGCTGAGGCGTTCATGTCCCCCGCGTACTTTGTCAGCGGAGGGGGGGGGGTAGACACTCTCGTGTGCGCGCGCTTATCTCGCGGTGAGAAGAATCGTACGCCTTGGATTTATTTTCACCGGAACAATTCTGTTGTAGTTACCGGGCGCACAAAGGTCACTGCACTGGCTGCTGTGCACAGTCTCCATTTGCGAAAAGGGCGTTCTTTTCAGACACAGCCAAGTAACAACAGAGACACTTATTCGCGTTCATCTGTACCTGTGAGTACGTTCCGTGCGCCATTGGGCGTGAACAACGCGGGGCACGTTTCTATCTGCTTGCAATTCTTCTTGTGATGTTCCGATTTGTTGCTATCGCATTCGTTGCTGGGCCTTTGTGGCAGGCTGTGACTTTTTTGTAACGCCCCTACAATCTCAGCTTTTGATACAGGTTCAACATTGATACTTTAGTGCCACGTATGACCCGTATGATAAAACAAAGGAGCAGTGATTGCTGTTCTCGAGTGATACTATACATGCTACCAAACGAGAGCAGCGGACAATTACGTATAGAAAAGCGTAGGGTAGCGATACGGCGAGTTGGGCCAGTCTGTTTAGGTGCATGCCTGAAAATCTTGTTTAAGCGCACCGAAAAACACGAAAAAAAGAAATAACACTGCCCTGTCTATTCCTCTTGTCGATGTTCTTCGGTACGCTTAACAAAAAAAAAATGAACAGACATGAAAGAGTAGCGGATAATAATCGTCATAATTAACTATAGTGTAGTAATTATGACGTAGAATAAAACGACATAAACTGGACAAAAGGTACCATTTCCATTGGCGGCATTGGTATCTAGAAACTATTCGAAGGTTGCGGGATTAAATTCCGTCAGCTTGAATGTTGATTTTTTTTGTCCACGTTAGTTTATTTCAATTTACGTCATGATTGCTTTACTACACAAACACGACAATTAATGTTCCCTATACTTTACCTTGGCTCAACTGCGTTGAATTCATTTGTTTGTGCTTAACAAAGAAATGAGTACCTTGAAAGAATATTCCATCTTTTGTCCTGTAGGTGTTTGTGACGCAAAAAAAATTGTCAGGTGGGACTGGTCCCCGCAAAAATTTAAAAAACTTCGGAGTAGCCGATTTGTCCTGACCGAGCCAATTTCCCGCCCTTCTTCAACAAAGGTCTTCTGTTTTTTTTTCTCAGTAAGATGTCCGAAATGCCGAGGAAGGCGCTTGCGGCGTCCGCATTTTCACTCGGGGCGTTGCGATTGGCTGAGCGACTTCGATCGGCTGAGCGATCGGCTGAGCGACTTCGATCGGCTGAGGGTCTGAGGAATTTATTTCGCACAGCAAGCAGTGTACAAATTAACGAAACCCTCTTCGCTAGCTATATGTCAAGTTTTCTTCCTTTTTGTGTATCGGCCAGAGCCACTGATGTGCAAACGAAAAATAACACCATCGCAAACAGAGACTTTTAGTTTCGGGCTTGCTCCATATGCCTTGTTCCTCACAGTGTTTGTCATTGTTCCACGCTAATCTTTCGTAACAAAATGCATATGCGGGGCTAGTTGACACCCTGTCATATACTTCTCTATCTTGTCCTTGTCAAACGTAGCGCTAAAATATGTTAACAATGTAATATTTGATCTTGTTTTTCTTTTTTAGGCTTTTTTGTTAAGGTTTCATGAATGTCGGCACTTTCTTTATTGCTATTGCCTATTATTGATCTGGTGATCTCAAGTGGCTTGCGTGTAGGCAAGCTGTTTGGGGCCCCCGGAATAGGCGGCTGCAGGGTTGCCCTTCAAGGGGTAAGGCGCGAAGGTTCCTCGCAGTGCCCTTTTCCCTATTGGGTCTATGTGCGGGGCTGAATTTGTACTCCCTTCCTCCTAGGGTCTCAGTGCCCCTACTTGTATGTTAATCTGGGCTGATTTTACACGTCCCCAGTCATTTAGGTAAATACACTCTCCCCTCCCCATGCGCACACCTATAGGCCCCTGCACTAAAACTCACAATAGATATTGTTCTCTTTCCATAAGTATTGACTTCTCAGCGGTTCACCAATGTCATTCACGTACATGCGCGATTGTGCGAACTTCAGGCTTGACAGATTTTCTTCTTTCAGAAACAACGGTTGAATACAGCGTCGTTGACTTTGCTGAATGCAATGTCGACAATGATTGTAATGGCTTAATACGCAGCAGACTTGACAGGTGTACACATAAACAAAAGTTCCCTCTTGCGTTCTGGGATATAGATACACATTATTGATTTTCAATTGTTAAGTAGAGATAAAAGAAGGAGAAAACATCGACATTGTAAGAATACTGTTAGACGCCACGCCGGGGTGATGAACCCGTTTAATGGGCCGAACAGCAGCGAGACAGCAGCCAGCGGTTTTAGCAGCAGCTGCAGCAGCACGAGCCTCTGCCACAACAAACGTCTTCTTCGTCGTCTCTAGCAAGCCCGTATTTTTGTCACTACAACATATATATTTCAAAAAAAAAACTTGGCAACTATAGACGAGAGTGTTTAGGCAGACACATACAAAAACTTAAACATTGTAGGAGACACACGAACGTAGGTAGACGTCGTACAATCGTCTTGGCTGACGATGCCCAGGTTTTCTGAAAAAAAAGTTAAAACAAAAACCGGCTAACTGAAACTTTTTTTAACGGCCTCAGCCAAGATGGACTGTCTCCTTTTCTATGCCGACTTAAATAAAAAAAAAGGCGAGCAAAAGCAGCTTCCTTCAAGTCTCGAAAGAAGTTCAGTGAAAGGCTTTATTTTATATCGGTCCTATTTTGGGTCCCATAATGAGAAAGCGAGACTCGAAGTAGTGGCGGCCGACACTTCTGAACGTGAGGGCAGGCGCGACATTACAAGCTATCAGCTCCATTACCCGAGCAACAAGGTTGCCATCTTTTTGTTCCTCTTCGAAAGAGAGCAAGAAATCGTTTACATGCACCATACACTGTACCTATATTCCGAAAGTATAACAAGTGCAAAAACATTGGCAATCATGGAATGTTATCAATGAGATATAAATAATACAAGAAACATTACCGCTAAACAATGCTAAACACTGAAAAAAAAAACAAGGCGCTATTAACATTTTTTTACTGCGTTAACTGGTCATTGTTGTGATGTCAATACTTTCGGAGAGAAAAAATAAGAAAATCCGGGTTTTTGTGGGGAACAACGAAATAACACAGTAAAGGAAGGAGCCCTGGCCTGCTGGGAAAGTTCACATGAATTTTTTCAAGGCCGTATAGGGGTCTATTGCGCGCTGAGTGTTGCACACCCACTTGATCGATGCGGAGAATTCTCAGTGTGGCGGTGCGAGACGCTCCAAATCAGAAAGGCGTGGGCGTCAGAACAAAAAGAAAAAAAAGAAATACAAAAAATAAAGGAAGAAAAAAAGAAATGAAGAAAGAAGAAAATCTCCGCGTGGGAATACGAAGACGTTTCTTGATGTATTGGAAGGTTCGCCAGTGTGATTTACGGCACCCGCTTACAAACTTGAAAGCGAGCCAACGATAGTGCGACTAGCAGTAAAAAAAGAAAGAAGAAAGATAGGGCAGGAATAAAGGAGCCACAGTACTGCTTGAAGTGGGAATAATGATAGCGATAGCAACGCATTCAACAACCAAGCATAAGCATATGTATGGGCAAAAACTACGATTAGCCAAGAACGTACGAGTATGCACAAAATTAAACAGCCATAGTGTCGAGTGCATGCAACGAATCGTGATCACATCTCCTTTGATAAGCCCGCACATTTTTTTTCTTTATAACGAGGACGGTTTTTGTCTTTCCCATAGTTGAGTGCATATAGTGCTCAAAAGTGCTCACAATTTATTCCAAACACACAAAAATCATCCGCGTCTAGTTCTCAGAGCACTGGCTTGATCCTCTGTGCAAACACACGTTCAAACAAATTCCGCTGTCTCTCGCTTCTTTAAGATGACGCAAGCGGCGAAGGGATCTTGTCGCGCTCGGGCTTTTAGGGACGAAGCTCCTTACGCCGTGAGTCGTACGTCCCATGTTTGTAGTAGTAACCACCTCTCGTTTAGACCTTAGAATGTCCACTGGATAGCGATACTTGCATATGACGAATAATTGAAGAAAAGATGTGAGGAGGCGGTATTTGTAGTGTTCACCAGATGGAGAGTCGGACAAACGGAGGCACGGACAGGCGAACGGATGCACGGACACACGGATGAACGGTCACACGGATGTACGCACGGACGAACGGAAGCAAGAACGAACGGACAGGTGGAAGCACGGACTGACTGACTGACGCTTCGCCCCACTCGTCCTCATTCACTCCATGGATATGCTGTGTTTTTTTTTTTACAGAGCATCACACCAACGTCAACGCTGACGTGTCACATCGATTGTCAGAATCGGTGCTTCCATAATAAAACAGCATGTCGACACTACGAATGATACGGCACGCGAGCATTGCTGGTGAGTAAAGGAGCACTATCCCCTGAGTACGGCTCCGAACGGAAAATCGTCAAAGTTGCTTCTATTGTCGAATTCACCAGTTCTCCAGTGGTGAATGACTGACATAGTTGTGCCGCAGCGTCCTTCTTCAACCGGACGAGAATACTACAAAGCAGAATGGCAGAATATGGTGATGTGAACATCAATCTGGGTTAGGGATCGTCTATCCTTTTCGGAACAGAATCGGTCGCGTGCCCAGATCTAATTGATTAGAATTGTGGTTTTATCAAACGAGGCGCGATTCCGACTAATAATGGGAGGCTCAGCGAGCAATTCGCTCTCTTAACAGGTACGAAACGTAGAAAAAAAAATACTGCCAGGCCTGCGCGGAACGCACAGAACTGCCACAACAAAAGCTGGAAGAACGGCCTTTCAGACCCGTTTTTTTTTAATACTCTTTGAGTAGCTGCTTCAAGCACACTTGCAGGTTACGCACTACGCCATAAATCATTGTGTCTTGGGCAGGCATCCACTGTGCCATCCTTCGTCATTTTTCAGAGAAGCGTGGTACCGGCCGCGCACTTGCAATATATATATATATATATATATATATATATATATATATATATATATATATATATATATATATATATATATATATATATATATATATATATATATATATATATATATATATATATATATATATATGTTGCTAAATTTTTTTTATGCTGTGAATAACGACGATGAAGAATATCGCTAAAAGCTTCTGTAACCCCCCTCCCCCCATAACCCATAGTGGGTACGCGTCACAGTTAACAGGGGAACGACATGAAGCTTTTAATGGGTTTAATTGCGGGCATAAACAGTGGTGTGTATCTCGCCAGTTAGAGGTCACTTATACCAGATTGCGCTGTGCAGCTCCACAACTAAATTATTACCTTAACAAAGCTCGACTCAAGGCGTCACCACTGTGCATTTTTTGCAAGGAAATTGAAACAAATTGAACATTTATTTTTATTCTGTCATCGTTACTCTTATCAGAGGAAAAAAGATTTTTAGTAGCCCCACTCAAAGGCTAGGAATACAAGTAAATCTACCAGTAATTTTATCAGTTGGCGGCACTTCATTTGGTTACTGCCACAGGGATATATGCTCCGCTGTGTTTGATTACATCAACGCAACTAAAAGATTACAGTGCTAGTGAACCCTAACCTTTTCAGATCTTTAGTTTACAATTCGTAGCGATGTCTGTCAAAAACAAGAGATGGTTTCTCCGCTTGCTCAGCAAACATTTTTGTTTATTGGTATTATTATCACTAAACTAGTTTTGCACATTGGCTTTAATTTCATTTTACTTTCATTTAAGTATCCTGCTGCCCGGTTCTTGTCCTATCCCCCTCTGTGGGTGAGCGCCACCCATCTCAGGTCATCAGCATCAGCATCAGCATCTAATGGGTCGGAGCATCGACGACCGACTCGTTGTGCAATTCAGATCGTGTGACGCCTGGTTGTTCTTCTGCTGTTCTAAAACGCTTAATTACTCATACTAACGCACTTCATTTTACAATATCAAGCGTGCCTAAGAACCGTGCACAATAGTGTTCTGTGCGAAGTTCATGTTTACTGGTGTTGATTCCATTCATAAAAAAAAAAAAAAACAGCACCGGCATGGCTAGGTGGTAGAATACTGCAGCTGGCACGCAAGGAACACGGGTTCGAATGCCATTGTGTCCTTGGTGTTTTTTTATTTTATTTATATGTTTCTTTTTCCCTTGCGTTAGTGGTTACGTCCACCGGCAATGGCGGCGGAAAACTACCGCACCACACGCGAACCTTGTGATCTCATAACAGCTTTCGCTGTAAAAATAGTACCATTCATTTTCAAAGTGGAGGAAGGTCTTTCACGCTCTTCTTATTTGCGAAAAAATAAAGGAGATAGCTAATCGTAATACGCAGGGTTTTACGTCCCAAAATCACAATACCATTATGAGTGACGTCGTATAGTGGAGGGCTCCGAAAATTTCGACCATCCGGTGTTCTTTAACTCGCGCTGACATCGCACACTGCGCGCGGCCCTCTACCATTTAGACTCCATCGAAATGAGGCCGCCGTGGCCGGCATCGAACCCGCGACCTACGGATCAGCAGTCGAGTGAAATAGATGGCTAGCAATGTTACGAAACACAGTAATGTTCGCCCTGGAGCTGACCACGCAATGTCGTACATGATGTCATCTTCATTATCACTGCGTCGGGACGTAAACCTCAACTTGCTGTCATCGTGTATAGGGATAGTTATGCTGGGTGACTTCCGTGCATAAAAAAAGCAAGGGGTGTAGAACGTGCTTTTCTTTTTTCCGGTGAGCGCAACGTGGCATATGTGCACCGATAGAAGGATGGGAAAGAGCGAAAGCGCCACCCCGCCATGTTGAAATCACCTCATCAACCTTCTTAATGCGGGAAACAGCAGAAGCTTTCGGACAACACAATCGCCTTTCTAGAATTACATCAATGGCGTCAAAACCAAGGGGGGCTCCCAATATAAGAAAAGAAGTTGCTTTAAGCTTGCACTAGGTTTACGCATCTTGAACAGCTCGTAAGAGAGAAAATTGGTGACCTGTTAATTATCGGGCCCGTCAATGGTGTGACCATTATTAAGATTTTAAAATGTTGTTTTAGGTCTTAGATTTATAAAACTGGATCCGCAGTCGCAACGATACTGTTTTTGAGAAAAAAAACAAAGGCAAATAAATCTAGGACCAACAGTACAGCGCCGCACACTAATAAACCAGTGCATATGTTAGCACAGTCCTTCCAATTAACGTGCGCACCAACCAAGATGTATAACGCCGGTTCGATGTCTTTCTTGTTTAGAGGCGCGTGTGTCGATCCCTAAAATGAAAAGATGCGCTCAGCCGCACCCAATTAGAGACCTTTCTATCCGTATAGGTGCACCTTTGAAAAGAATCGTTTTAACTTTTCCTTCGTACCCGTTTCTGCAGTGAAGCGTCTGATTGAAAGGGTATTTTCTCTAGAATCCCTGAAGGCCCCACTGACTCCGATGAAACTGTCGTTGCCCAGAATTTGAACTCTTTTTTTTTTCAATAAGAAGCTCTCGCGAGCCGTGAAAAGCAGTCCCTGCAAAGCCAGCCAATCGAAATTGTTTTTCTCCATTTTTTTAGATGACACCGATTTCTTTCCCCAAATTGATTTATTTGTCTGACACATCTGTCAAGTAGTTAAACGAGTCAGCGCGGTTAAATTTCTGTACATCGATACCTCTGGTTACATTAAGCTCGATAGATGGCTGCTGCGTGTACTTGCTGCGTTCGAATTATTTTCTCTTCACTGGCTTTCAGTGGAGGAAGTGAAAGTTGTTTGTAGTGTGATATCGCGTGTACGTTGTTGAGGTAAACCTGAAATAAGACTTTCTATAGTGGTACCTAGAAGATATAAGAAAAAAATATACAAGCGCCGCAGAATTAGCTTGAGATTAGAAAAAAATTGTGAATGCATTTTGCCCCAGCACAACTTCTTTGCATCAAAAAATGAAGAAATTAATTTGATATTGAAGATCTTATAAACATCTTCGCCAACGCATTCAATACCTTAAACATTAAGCTAGTTTAACATGAGGTAATATGAGGTAACGAGGTGCTCTAGAACACGTATTCGAGACACAATTTCAACAGCCTTCATGGAATTTCAAATTCATTGAGGGGAGTCCTGTTTTCAATTAACTCTCGCCTATTGATGCGCCAAACATTATGAAATTTAAAGTGGGATTCTGCCAGTTCACGTAAACGTATCTGCGATCTCGAACATCTTTGTATAGCCACATCTTTTGATCACAGTTCATAGCCGAAGAACACAATCTACTGAGACGTTTAGCACTCGGATGTTTCATTCAGGAAAAGCGCTATAGCCTGCAGAGCATTGTGTACCGCCTATGTAGACTACGGGCGCCGCGGAAAATGGAGAAAAATAAAAAAAAAGGCAAACGGGACAAGCGCCTCTCCTGCCTGCCTTGTCTTTTCTTTTTTCTATTTTGTGTCTTTACTATGGTCTGTAGTCGTATACCACTTTAGAAGCCCACAGAACTTCCTTCTCAAAGGTGGATACGCACAAGCGAGCACCAATGGGTGCGCTCTTCTGACTGAGGTCACGAGCTAAACAGTCAGTGACCGTGCCTTCTGTGAACATAGCGGTGCGCATGGGCGGGACTACTTTTTTAGTCGCAGAGGTTATCAGCTGCCGCGCTTCAGTCATTTGTGTGAGGCCTCTACAAACTTAAGTGGTACCCAGTTATAGACCTATTTCATGTTTTTCAACAGCGGTAGGTTCCGTCAACTCACTGAGGCGATATAGTAACAACGTCGCGGAGCAGAGGCTCTGCCCAGCCCAAGCTCGCCACGACTTCTGTGATTACGTGATAACTGGAACGGCAGCTGCAAAGCCTTCTTGTAGCGTTCTTGTAGAACAGCGTGTCAGGGAGCGTACCGCGTACAACGTTTACAATATATATATATATATATATATATATATATATATATATATATATATATATATATATATATATATATATATATATATATATATATATATATATATATATATATATATATATAGGTTAGGTTTATAGATAGTTACAGTCTATCGCTTGGACTGCTCGAAGCTCCGCGTCAGTAACTTCGCATCCTGTCACGTTAGTGTGGGTTTTCTTCTCAGTTCTGAGTGTTCCCAGTAACTGCCCATTTTTCATCAGTCCATGCCTTGTTTCTTCGTTCGCTAATATTCTTTTTTGCCCTTCATGTGTAGGGTATCCAAACTAAAACACACTTGGTTGAGCTTAATGCTTCATGCTTTTGTTTGTGTCTTTCAGTTTGGTACTCTACCCCCTTTTGTTTCCTATTTGCTATCCACAGCGCAAAGCATCCAACATATTTCTACTTTCTCTTTTCTTTCCCTTCATTTGCAACTCAAACAGGACGAACTCTAATTTTTCACAGATGAGGCATTTACCTACAGTACAAAGGTCAGCGCCTACTTATTCAGTAAGAGGTCTGTCTAACTTGAAGCATCTAGGAAATGTATTCGTGGGGTTTAACGTCCCAAAACCACGATATGATTATGAGAGACGCCGTAGTGAAGGGCTCCGGAATTTTCGACCACCTGGGGTTCTTTAACGTGCACCCAAGTCTGAGCACACGGGCCTACAACATTTCCGCCTCCATCGGAAATGGAGCAGCCGCCGCCGCCAGGATTCGATCCCGCGACCTGCGGGTCAGCAGAAGCATCAAGGAGAGCTGCGGATGCATTACGCGGTCCAGTTTAGTTACTACAACCCCAAGCACGGCGCTATTAAAACGAACATTTACGCATTACGATCCACGGAATGGTCATTGACTCTAGTAGGTACGCTGACATGTGACTTCCGCCTACCACACACGGAGAACCTGTTCACTGCCGGTACAATGTCTTTACTCCCAGGTGTTTTGCCAGGGCTCCCCTTGAAGCGTTCGCGCTCAATGAAACAGCTTCGAAGCTCAAGTCAGCGCGTGCCGAAGATTCTAGTCGAGTCAAAGAAGCAGGTGAGCGAGAGAAGGCATACCTACATCCTTTCAATCCTCTCTCGAAAACCAATTCATCCGCGATCTTTGCTTTCCTCTGCTTCTGAAAGCCGGTCGCTTTAATACTTATTTCTGCGAACTACCCAAAAAGAAAAAAAGGAGGCCACCGGAGACATTAGAAGGTGAATGACGCGCCAACACAGAGGTCTTTCGCTTGAGCGGTGTCTAAAATTAAACGAAGCCGAGAGTTCACATAAAGCAGGATCAATAGAACGAAACACGCGAGAATAAAAAAGTACTTTTCTTCTCTTCTTTTTTTGTCATTACGGTGGGAAGAGACAGCAGAAGGACCGTCAACCCAATCCCACCCACTGAGCATGATTTGCATAGGTAGTCGGCAGGGCTTGTTTAAATGGCCCGAGTGACCCGGGGAGTCTTAAGCTGTGCGTAGGTGCTTTCGAATGAGTGCCCGTCTCTGTCGCTGAAGCTTAAACAAAAGTAATAAATATAAATAATTCTGATGAGCTGGCGTACGGGGAATCTTAATTTAAACGAAGCAAGTAGTAAAAATTGAGTCGAATGTAAAGGAATCGTTGGATTGCTCAGGCATACACAGGATCTGAATAATACACGACCAGCGAAGAAATTATGTGTCGGTAGTGTTTCATAGCTTGCGCTATAGTGAGAGCTCTTGTTCAAAGAAAGTTACTCGGGCACTTTCTTTCCTCGATACAAATATTTGTGTGTTTAATTTGTTGTATATATAAAGTTATAAAGGTAGACATAAAGCGAAATAAGTAAAAATGCAAATGAGTACGACAACACGAATCTGCGATTGGCTAATGTGTAAGTCAAAGTAAAAATAAATAGACCCAGAGATAAAGAAGAGAGGATTTCCAGTATATTGCACACATATGATTGCACAAAACAGCTGGCCAAATAGTCCTCAAAAAGCTACACACTTCAAATGCATCAGTGGGCTAATACTATTCGCTCCTCGGATGAATCTGTTCACGACAGTGCGATTGCGACTCGTGAAGGCTTAGCAGTCGAACCACTTAACACAATTTAACACGTGAAGTTTTTCCGGCTACATTGGTTTGTGTGGGGAGCCCGACCTGTCTCACCTTCATATCAAAAGGACCATCACTTCTTCAGCTTCGACTCTCACGCAAGACTTGCATTCGTCATCTAAATGCTCGATGTTGGGCTTTATACCCTACACAGGAAGAGAAAAACATAAGAAGTTTTTTTTTTAACAAAAAATTAAAGCAGCTTCGAACTTGGGGCTTCAAGCTTAAAGGAGTACGGAGCTGAGCGGCCTTCTTTGTTTCACTTGCTTTCATATTTTTGCTCTCTCATCTCCTTTTTTTGTTAATTTGTTTGCTCTTTTGATTATTTTCCTTTTTTCCTATCTTTACATACTAAACTCTTCCTCGCGTTTTTTTTCCTTTCTTCCATCTATTTCTTTCTATCTACCGAATGCTTTACTCTCTCCCCTCCAATTTATCCTCTCCCCTCAGTTCTCCTTCCCCGCCCTTCAGTGTGCACTACTTTATAAGGCTATACTCGCATTAGGCAGGACTGGTGCCCCATGTTGGTGAGGGGCTCAGCCTCGTCGCTTTTCTTATGAAGCACAACTCTCCCTGGAGTGTAGGATTTTAAGTCAGCCTTCGGGTTTCTGTCCCAGCAGTGCTTGTACGCTTATTGTCCTTATGTAACAGCAACAGTGTAACTCCGTGTGGTATTTTAATACGCATTCTATTAACAACAACGATACAAAAATAGCCGAGTGGTTACGACAGTCGCTTTCGGATCACGGGTACGTGGGTTCGAATTCCGCCAAGAATCTCCTTTTTTTAGGAATCTTTTTCTCTCTCTCTATTTCTCTCTCTGTACTTGTTCTTTCATCGTCATGTTAGTTTTGACACCTTAGACGAAGATTTAACTACACGAACGCAAGAACACACTTTCGACTTGACCCATTGGACAAACACATGATGTTTTTATTCAATCAGGTTACGTACAGTTATATAAAAATAGAGCCACAATATTTACAAGAAAATTAGCAGTACGAAACCAATAACCACCTCTCCCATTAATATTATAGCCTTTTTCGCTGAACAAATCGTCGCACGTGTTAGGGGTCGAAGCAAAGGTTCACGCGTGTCCGTTCAATGATGATAGTTTCCTGTCCGTGAATTACACCCGATGGTGAGCATAAGCAGTTTCGATGTTGAAAAGGGAGTATCACAAGAAGAAACGTAGATCATTTCCTTTAAAAGTCAGCGTTCCGGTGCAACCGTGGCATCCAAAAACAGCCCGTCAAAATCACGCGGCCAAGCGGAATATCGGTCACGGTTTTTTCGGAAGGAGGAAAATCACCAGCAACAAGTTAAAGCCCACGCGAGGGCCGACTCACGCTCGAAGCTGTTTTGAACAACGCCCGATTCCGGATTTTGCTTTAGTCAAGAATACAGAGGATAAAAAACAAATAACGGAAACCCTATGAAGACGTTTTGCTTTGGTTTTTGTGACTTCTTAGTCGTCTCTGGAGACACATGCGAAGGGTCTGTAGCGGACTTAGCTGGGCCTAAGGGATTAGGCGAGAATAGGAGCTCGGCTTTTGTGGTCGTGGCGCCGTCTGGTGATGAAGCTCAGCAAGACAGTGGACACAAAAATATAAAGTAATATAAAGAAGAGAGACTCGGGGTGAACGGAAAGGGGGGAAGTCGTGCGATCGCAGAGGTGGGGAAATGCGTTGCCCGTTCGACTTTTTCCCCGGGTGGCTGGTTCGTGCTAGGTAATGGAGACGTACGATCCTGCTTCACAGGATCTCGCCTGCGTCTTCGGAAGGAGGTCACCATGGTCGAGATTACCTTCGCCGTTTCTATATATTCTAACGTTCACTTTTATGTTTCTCTCTTTTGTTTCAACGTGTAGCACTCACTGTGTTCACATCGGCCTTCTTTTGCTTTTTTTTGTCAGAGTAAGCAAAAGCTACGGATACCTACCCCCCCCCCCCCCTATATAGCTCGTGATTCCGATTCTTTAGAGACACCGATCAGAAAGCGCGAACAGCGAATCACGGCGAAACGAAAAGAGCAAATAGTCACAGCCGTATCGATCATCGATACGGCTGCAGTCGAAGTGTGCCAGGTTTTTTTAAGACTAAGGTTCTTTTTTTTTCTTTCTTTTTCTATCATTGTACGGACGCAGGTTCGCGAGTTTCTTTCAACAGTTTCCATCTGGACAACAATGTCGCATCATCGATGTCAATCAGGACAAATAATGAAAGGCTAAGTGGAGAACGCCAGAACGGAGAGGAAGAGGAGAATACGACAAGCATATAACACAAGCGACCACCGAGATGACACGACTTCCATCGAAATGGATTCGGGTGGCCCTTACAGTACGACGCTTCGCCTCACCACGATCGACATCGTGACAGAAAGCGATGTAAATGTCACCAGGGCGTAGAGACGTATAATGAAACAAAGAAAGCATTCAGAGACGCTGCAGTTCCGTGCAGTAAGGTGGAAGCTCGAATGAGCGCGATCACACAGGCTATTGCACCTGTGAGGGGCCGCAGGCTACTGGAAACCAGGAGAAATCTAAGGGAAGATTATGCCGTGGTTTAAGAAAATATAGATGTGTTTAGAGTTCATCGAATAACGCCAATGTACTCCTAAAAAAAAGATACATGTGTCGTGGTGGTCTAGGGGTTTTGGTGCTTGAGTGCTGATCCGAAGGTTGTGGAATGGAATCCCGGTCATGGTGGTGGAGTTTAGACTGAGTAAAGTTATTAGAGGCCCATGTGCTTCCACTTAGGCGCACGAAAAAAAAAAAAAAAGGACACCTGGCGGGCGGAATTTCTGAAGACGTTCACTACGGCGCCTTGTATATTCATATCGTGAATTTAGGACATAAAACCCTGACAATAACTCCATTAAAGTTATTACGTGGATTATTATGTCAGCATAATACAGATGATACACAAGCTCAACGAGTCAACTATACCAGAGTCCGTGCATTTGTTCTTTTTTGCCGTATGATTTTAGTAGTAATATTTTTCTTTGCTTTAAACTTTATGAAAGCACCCGCCTTCGTTAAATAATACCCGATGATGTTTTTTGCGGTCCTCAGCTTGTTCAGCCTACGAAAACAGGTGTTATATTTCACACTGAATCTAATTTCTGACACAGAGGTGGTGGAGCCTGTAGACACGATTTCGTGCACCGTTGTTCAGCCCGCAATGCCTGACTTTCTGCGCCTTTGAAAGTCCGCGGCCGCCGTCGTAGGTCTCAGTGGTACGGCACGAAGCGGAGACAGGCCGCGGATGACCGATGTCCGAGTTGTCACCCGAGGCACGTTCGGCTGGCGCGGACTTATTTCGGAGCTCGCTCGCACTTGGCCACGGCGTGACATTGACGCATCTCGGGAGGCAAACGTCTATCGCAGTGCGTGAGCGCCAGTTTGGAAATGCTGCACAAAGCCCGAAGTATAAACAAACACACGAGAGTCGCGTGATGTATATGCTTCGTCGACGCCCCATTGATACGCCTGTCCGCCACAGGCGTCGCAATGAAACTGGACTTTTCGTTCGGGCTATGCCGCCATTTCAGGCTGAGTTCAGTGTTATAGGTGAGGGTTTGTTCACTCTGGCAAAAAAAGAGTCAGAAAGAAGAAGAAGCAAGCTAACAAGCACCCCGCTTTTCAAGCCAGCCGTGATGGATCGCTGTTCCCGAAAGCTGTTACCGTGATTTATTGTTGACGTCGGTGGTGCGGTGACAGCTTTCAACATTACAGTGGCTCGCCCGCATCATCATATCACCGAATTGCACCACGCGTACTGCCAATATAGATGCGTTTCCCTGGCATCTCTACTACTTATTCTACTAGTTACGGTAGGCAAGAGCGAAGTGCTGTGCTGTCACTCATCGAATTCATGCGTGTTGTACATCACATGAGGGATTGATTGATTGATTGATTGATTGATATGTGAAGTTTAACGTTCCAAAACCACCATATGATTATGAGAGACGCCGTAGTGGAGGGCTACAGTAATTTAGACAGCCTCAGGGTTCTTTAACGTGCGCTCCAAATATGAGCATCCGGGTCCACAGCACTTGCTCCTCCATCGAAAATGCAGCCGCAGCAGCCGGGATTCAATCCCGCGATCTGCGAATTAGCTGCCGAGTACCTTAGCCACTAGACCACCGCGGCGGGGCCGTGTTGTGTATCACCCAGACATGACAAGAACGCACAATATTTACCGTGAGATGCTGCAGAATGAAGTGGGTTTTGTTTTGTCTCGCAATGCTTTATTGTACATATTCATTATGTGGCACCGTGCCAGCATGTGTACGAATTCGCAGAGTTATTTTTTTCACTCACTCACTCACTCACTCTTTTTCTTTCCCCATTCCTTGGAGGCTAACGATACGGTTAACATCGCTTTCATCTCGTCTCACTACAGAAGCGAAATTTTATACGGCCGTGTACTTACGCTTAAGTGCCCGTTAAGAAACCGCAGGGGATAAAAACTAATCCGGTGTCTCCTTCACCATTTTTATGGCGCTCATAATTATACAAATAATCGTTATGAAACATTAAACCTGAGCAGCTAAGCTTTTTCGATCCAAGCGTGTTTTTTTTTTATTAATTTATCCTACGTTTGTCACATCGCACGTTCGCTGAGTAAAGATTTGTTAAAGATGCACTTTTTGCCGTTGTAATGATTATTACGCACGCTTCTCCACGACCTACGTTATAGTGAAATGCACTCAACTTCAAATACAAAACAAACAAACGCTCGATGGCAGCGGCAATTAAACGAAAGTTGAAACCTGGAAAAAGAGAAATACGAAATTTGTTCCTTTTAAAAAGCACGCTTTGAAGAGTTGTTTTCAAAGCGCGCCCTCACTTGTGTTGTGTTTAACAGTGCGAGAAGCCGGAAGCTCATTACCGGAGTTCAGAGGGTGTCAATTAAAGTGCCTTTCCGTGTTTCTCTACTATTTTTTTCCGACCTCGACTTAGCGCCCGCCAGGCATCCTCTCGAAAGAGCACTCTGCCCCGTGGCTTCGCCTTCTTGGCGTCTTATCTCCCAGTGGTCACGTTGCTGCTGTTTTGCAGACAGGATAGTGTAATATCTCGTTGAAGGAGACGGCCAAGGTATTAAAGTGCTTTATACCAACCGTGTTTCTTTCAGGCTGTAACGTTAAGAGAGTTGTTGCGCAGCTCAACGCAAATATTTGTGGGGGAACCGAGAACGAGCAAGCGAAACGAGATAAGAGATAATAATATCTGAGGAGCGTGTCCTGTAGAGCTATTTGGTAGTACACATCATATAACAGAAACTACGCTAGCAACGGCACACCATAGTAGAAACAGACACGAGCACTATAATTCACTAGACGATGACAGTGAAAAGCACTTGTCAGTTCACCATAAGATATGTGCCAAAAAAAAAAAAGAGCGCAGCCATTTTTAGTATTACTAAGGTGTTAAGAGCAAGCGAAGGGGCAAAGAGCAGGGGAAATCCCCGAAGCCTCGTGAATGGGAAGACATGGCCCAAATAAGTGCGCCACTGAAACGACTGTTTATCGCTACAAGAAAAAAAAAAAAAACTCGATTTTCTTGGTTGGATAAGGGTCTTGCAGGGTGGAGTGCACTATATAACGTCATGTGGTCGTCACTGTTTTTCGCGCATGCTCATTGTTTCAGGAGACAAGATCAGTTGTTTAGACTGCGTTCGCCTTCTCTGCTTCTACTCTGGTGTCCCGTTCCATCATCATCATCATCATCATCATCATCATCATCATCATCACATCATCATCATCATCATCATCATCGTCATCATCATCATCATCATCATCATCGTCATCAGCCTGGCTACGTCCACTGCAGGACAAAGGCATCTCCGTTCCAAGCGCAGTTTAATAATAATAATAAATATAATAATAATAATAATAATAATAAATAATAATAATAATAATATAATAATAATAATAATAATAATAATAATAATATCTTGAACGTCCCAACAATTTCACATTAATATAAGATACGCCTTAGTGTAGTAGGGCTTCGCAAATTTTGAGAGTCTGGTGTTCTTTAACATGCACTGACACGGCGCAGAACAACGGCCCCTAGTGTTTTTCCTCCACCGAAATGCAACTGCAGCGGCCGCAATCGAACCCACGACCTTCCAGTTGGCAGCCCAACACCGTAACTATACTGTACAACCGCGGTGGAGTGTCTTCTTGTCCTGTTCTTATCTTTAGAGAAGAGAAGGATGTCCTGTTTGGCTTTTTATCCCTATCATGTCTTCTATCGCTATTCTCCGTTGTTCTCAGTTCTGCCATAAATATATAATTAGGCGATGCTTCTTTAATTTTTCTTAAAAATTTATTTCATGCATACCGGATCGTTGCAGAGAGTCTTGACTCGGAATACTTTTGTGCTGAGCACGGTAAAAGTGTTGTTTTCCCTATGCTCATCGTCCTACGAAGGGCGAGAAATTCGCGCGATGGTTATCCGCGTGTGACCTAAATAAAAAAAATAATGAAACTGAAATTTCGACTTTGTTCAATATTTGCAGAAGTGACTACTATAGACAGTTCATTCTTAGAAAGGCCGCCCGCTTGCGAGTTTTGTCATGTTCCCCGATATAACTTTACACGCCGCTAATGATCAGTCACCGTCGTCATTTTCGTTCAACACTCAACTGTGGGACTCTGTTTCGGCGATTCAGTTACTTTGGGAGCCCAGTCATTGTGCAAAGCTTTTATTTCCTTACCATCGATCTCCATTGATGTTGTTGGCAATAATTCTGTGGGCATTTATGAAAGACTGCTTCGTTACACGTACACAATTATCATCACATGCGTTCTTTGCTTTATTGCATGCGCACGCGTGGACTCGTTTTCCACGCAAGTGCATGCAACGAGTGTTTTTACGAGGGTCCTACGTAACATTTACAAAACAAGGTTTTTGTTCTATTCACCCGAAAAAAAAAATTATCCTAGAAACTTACAAATCAAGCCATTTTATGATACATTAACGCACATTTTCTATTAACGAACTAGAAATACTTTACGACATTCTGCGATTGACATAATGTGGCCGGTGATTTCGCGAGGCATATGTAGTTTGAACGAATGTTCAGGATGACACAAATTTTGAGACATTCATTCCTAAGTTGCGCTAAACAGTATACGTGGGTGTTCTAGTTAGTTTTGTACTTCAGTGCCACCGACATCGTTTCGATGAAAAATAAAAGTAGCCGAAACAAACAGAAATTTCTACTGTGAGTTTTATTCTCAAAGTCCGGTCTGCACCCTCATTGAACTCCGAGTGAGTAGGCCTTGCAATGTTTCTGCTTAAATTTCAACTCTCGCAATGTGCGACATAAGTTAAAAAAATGTTATTTTTTGCAACATATTAGAAATTACTTATTTATAACGATTACAACAATTTTACAATGACTACGTCGGCAGAAAAGAGATGTTCGTAATTTGATCGCACTCACGTAAAAACAAAAACAAAACAAAACAAAATAACCACTAATACTCAGAACTCTGTTATTTCTGCAATCTCCAATGACTTTGTGTGCGAATCATGCTGCGTGGCATATATCAGTCGATTATTGTGAAATATTGAATGAGTGACACATGTGGCTTAGTGCAGTAAAAAGTTTGTTTCGCGAGCTGGTTCTTAATAGAATGTGATAGGACACGCACACAGAGAGAGTAAATGACAAAAATAAAGAAGGAAAAACGTCCAACATAAAGGGAGCAGGCACGAATTGAAACAAGAGAGAGGACTGCGTGGCTCATTCTTATGCGCCGATTCGGTAGCGGCAGCGTAACGGCTGAGAAAAATGCACGATACTTTTTTCACTTTTACGCACCTTCTTTGCTGGATATTGAGAAACGTGGCAGTAAGTTGCATGTACGTCGAATACTTTCGGCTAGAAACAAATTTTAAGCGCGAGATCTCTCTACTGGCCTCTCTACTACGACGTTGAGAAATATTTCTCCACACGCAGCCCTCATGTTTATACCCCGTATCCATCAGCCAGTGCGGGTTATTCTTCACCGCATATAACTATATACTGCTCCATCTCTACTCTCGAATTTCTCTGTGCTTTGCTTCCCACGTGAGCGCACACTTCATCGCATTAGTTCAGTGCAGTGCAGATAAACACACGAGTTGTGCCATCGATAGTTTGAGCGAGATCGAGTTTCCCCGCTTTAGGAGATTGAAAAGATCATTTGTTCCTGCGCTTCTGCAAATGCCTCCACGCCACCTTCGTTAAAGGAGCGTATAAAGTGAGAACAGCCGTTGCTGGACGGGCCTTTTCAACTAGTTTTCTACGTCCCTATTGGTTGGCGCGGCCCGCAGTCTTCGCCGCACTGCACCAGAGCCGTACGAGGCAGAGCCGTACTCGAAGGCTTCCATTCATGGCTATCCGGTGGCGCCCGTTTCGGTGATAAACGAGCTAAGTTGGCCGAGCTCGGGAAAGTCGCTCCCGCCACGTATTTATGCGCGCATCCATACAGGAACGGCTGTGCCCTCGTCATTCTCTGCGCACGCGCGCTCCGTGGTATCGGAATTCGTTAATCCAACGCCATGACCCCCCCCCCCCCCCCCCGCGCGCTTGCTATCAGAGGCTGACACCGTCCTTGCTGCCAGGAGGCTTCAGAGTCGTTTACGTGGCCGTCCTCTCACCGCCTCAACCTTCTCCTCACACTCATTCTCGCCCTTCCGGCCGTCCTCTCGAAGTTCAGGCCAGATCGTAGCACGCAACATAGCAGGGCGCCTCCTCTCACAACCTGCCAACGTCGCACAGCCGAGCCCCATTCTAGTCGTGGTCGATAATGGCTTCGAGTGCTGCATCGGAATGGCTTGTAACATAAAAATCGTCCCCCGCTTCCCTCTCGCTGACAGCGTATGGCTGTATCGACGTGGATAGGAGGGATCCTCAACTGTTTCACATCGATCAGGCCTGTCCAGCGACGAGCCACGTTATTACCACAAATACAGAATGGACTGTTGGCCAGCGCTATTTCGCACGCACTGTCACTAGCAGAGACACGAGAGCTAAGTAAAGAGCTCGTATTCAACGACTGAACTATTCTTTCCTACGCTTTCCACATTGGGATGGCCAACACCGCAGCCTGTGACCACTGTGGCAACGAAGAATCCATCCGACATATTCTTTTGTGACTGCCTAAAGTATAATAGACAACGACTATGCCTTCGCAAAAAAACTCAGAAAATCAGATAATCAACCTCTGTCGGAGGAAAGAATTTTGCAATATCGACAGGACGCACAATCACAGAAGAAGGTCCTGAAATTGCTACTGCACTTTTTGCGATCGACCGTCCTTTCTGAACGGTTGTAGCCAGAACGCCCTTCTTGTGTGCGTTTTTGTTTTCTCATGAGTGCACGTGCATATCTTCTTCTTCTCTCTCTCTCCTTTTTTGCCCCTATTTTCCCACCCCCAGTGTTGGCTAGCGAACCGGACGCCAATATCTGGTTAATCATTTCCCAATCTAGTATCACTTCATAAATTCTACCCGCAGTGTTATGCAGACCATTGCCCCGGCTGTGGAAACTCGCCCACGACCTTTCGTGTCTCGATCGAGTGCACTGCGAAAGTCTTTCGTTCCTTTCTTGCTTTCCTTCAACCTTTACGCAGCGAGGAGCTGTGGGATGATCTCTCCACGATGGACCTCCCGAGGTGCTCCGACCTCTGATACATCGGGCCCGACTCGTCACTGGAGTCGTCTTAGGGACCCCGGACTAAGGTTCCTCCCACGGCCTCCTTCTCCATAATTTTGTGAATAAAGACATTTCTCTCTCTCTCTCTCTCTCTCTCTCAACCATTCTTTCTATATACCTCTCTCTACTTAAAATGTGCACGTGCGTGCGCCATGGGCGCAGCCAGGGAGGGGGGTTAAACGTCCTCCCCTCCCCCCAAAATTTCAAGTTCGCTTGTGTATACGCAGACATACTAACACACTGACGAACATACATAAAGTATGGCTACCCCCCCCCCCCCCCTCCTCCCCCTGAAAAAATTTGCTTTGTATATTTGCTTTGCAGTCTTTTAAGGCAGTATAAAAATGTAAACGGTTCTATGTTTTCTTTTTGGAAAACTTGAAAACAAAACATTGCAATAGCTTTAGAATCAAGAAAAAAATAGCATTGTTTTCGTTGTGGATTTGTAGGGAGCCCCTTTAAGTAGCTACTAGTTATTAATCGCATTAAATCAGTCATATCACAATGCATAACAAAAAAAGGAATTAAGATGAATGAAGGCACTCGTCATTATCCACGGGACCACTAAAAATTTACGCACAACATAACTTCTTTCAACAGCTTTAAAAATAGGAAGACCACGCACATACGTGAATTGCTGTCCCGCAAGTCGTTATTGTTAAAGCATTATGCTTCAAAATAGAAACGCGCGCATATATATTAGCTACATCGTAAAACCAACCGCCCGCAAGGGCACAGTGGCAGCTTCAGTCGAGACGAAGCGAGAGACATCGGGAAGGGACTGCGGGTTATTGAAGAACAGATAACAGCACAACCGGTCTGGTGTAGCTGTTGCGAGAGACGGCCATCAACAGCGCTGCCCGCCATTCCCGCCGTCTCTATAGAATACGACAGACTGCCCCAAATGTCCCATTTCTCAAAACGACGCCACCAGATGCGATCGTGGTGTCGCAATGATGAAAAAAGAAAGCGAGAAGAGAAAAGAATGAAAGAACAGCACTGCCTCACGCCGTTTCCACAAGCGCCGCTCTCTGGGAACGCGACTGGGAAAAGCGAAACGGGAGTCTGACACACCCGCCAATTTCTTGGCCGCCTCCACCTCGCACTTCTATCTCACTCCCTTCCACGTCCACCCCTACCATCCTTCTCGGCGTGTCTGTGCAAATCGCTGGGAGACCCATCGCCAGAAAAGCGAATACTATAGCGCACTCCGCAAGCGCCAGCCTTACAAGGGCTTCTCTTTTTCCTGCTCTGACCCAGAATGTAGGCGCATGCGGGCCCCGATACACGAAGCTCGCTTGTACGCGCAGTGTCTAGCACGTTGTTCCTTCTGGTGGCGCCACGAAGTTCCTTCGACGCGTACAGTCAGCGTGCCCAGGCGGCGCGTATCAGCAGTAACGTAACAATCTGTTCGCGAGAGCACAATGTTCCCGAAAGGAAAAAAGAATCTCCCTATAGACTCCGCAAGGCGCTCCTCTTTTTCCCGACGTCCCTCGAAACCCTTTTCTTCCCTTGTGAAGAGAGGAAAGGACAAAGCGACCGCCACTTCGGCCACCGACTAACCTCGCATCATTGTGCTTACTTGCTTCCGACACCAGAGTTTTGGTCCGCGAGACTTTGCTGTTTTTTTTTTTTGCGCAACGACCTTCCCCTTTTATTCTTCCACCCTTCCTTATCATTTGGTTTTCCTTTCTTTCCTTCAAGTGACGTCATCTTTCTTCCTCTATCTCTCTCTCTTTACGCTTCACTGGGCGTTTATTCCTCCGGGTGCACTACACGACAAGTCCGGCGTTCCTCCACGTCCTCAAGCTTCGGTATTGATCTTTCTCTCTTACTTTATGATTATCGTTATTTTCTGGCACGCTCCCTTGGTTCCAGCCTTTTCTTTCTTTGCCCAAGAACTGCTGGATGCTTGGCGGTGGTTGTTAGTGTTGCGATGCTGCGCATCGCCGATATTTGTTTTTTCCCGCAGGACCTACAGTCCCCTCCATCTGCAGTGTCTGCAAGGTTCCCACGCGTTCCGGCAGAACAAGAAAATTAGGGATCGAGGGAAAGCAACAACGGGTGCAAAAGGAGGTCTTGTTTCTCTCGCGTCGTCGACACACAGTGTACACATGATTGGCTGGACACGCTCCCGTACATCGGGTACAGCTACGCCAGTGATGCCGGGATAAGGAGAGCTGAGCGGTTACACGCGATAGGCGTTCCCTCCCCCATCCACAGCACGACACGCTTCATTTCCCTCGGCTCCCCAAATTCCCTCCCGTGTAACCGAATTCCTCCCGCACGTTCATTCTCCCTCTTTTCTTACTTAGGCCGCAGTAGCATTCCTTTGCCGTGTCTTGCAATTCCTGCGCACTAATGGATTTAGCCCGCAAAAAGAAACACAAGTGCGTGATCGGTATTTGTCAAAGCTCTGATGGGAAAAAAAAGGCGATAAGTGTATTCGCTAGCACGGACTTTGCCTGGTTTCTGCAGTACAATGTTGAACGTGTTTTTTTTTGTTGTTGGATGTTATACAACGTAATGAAACCGAGTCTCGCGATGTTCCAAGCTCACCATTGCACTCACCGAGGTTTTAAACTGGGGAGGCTACCACACTTTCTCGTTTGTGCAACGAAAATAACGTTGCGCTAGACAGGCAGAATACATTGGTATGGTGCACATGATCATTTAAAGTCATCATATTTCTAACAGCAGTTGCACTTTGTTCAGTTTTTGTTTTCTGGACAGGTGACTTGCTTTTCTAGTTCGAGTGCTTGCCCTGCAACGTGAAATGTCGTACACATGGAAGTTACACGCCTACGTACATGCTTGATTGGCTGTCTTCGATGTAGCACCAAGAATATGCACTCCGGACCATAGACAAACAGATTGCGGGCAAAAAGATGGCTTCATTGTAATTTAACTTTTCTTGACAACAAGAGGAACCCTAAAGATTGCAGTATTGCACAATTTTACAAGATTTTCTGTAGATCTACAAGATAGTCTAACCAAGAATGGGATGGACATACTGTGCATGTGGCCTAAGGAGCATATAAATGTTTTTAGGTTGCGTGATTAACTTGAAAACATTATTCGTGGAAATATATGAAGGTTTTACTAAGTGCACAATTAACAGGCTCAGCGTGCCCCGACGTCAATTTTCGCACCGATAGATAACATCACTTGCCGGGGCAGATGCTGATGTTGAAGTCCCTGTTGCTTGGCTGTGACGTTTGCTAAAACAGACTGCTTCACCTAAGATTGACAGCAATACCTCTTGCAAAAAAACAAATAAATATTGAACATGACCATTTGTCTAAGGAAGCTTGCGTATTCGTTATTTTGAAATTTCAAAACTACGATGCATGCCTCATGAATTTTCACGTTTACGTTTCTTTCCCTTCTCGTTGTGCTTTGCGAACCTACGCAGCGCTTTTTTTTTTTGCAAATAATGTACCACTCTCATCATTGTCTTCCCTTAGTTTTGCACAAAACTGCTTCCTGCGTTTTTTTTTAAAAACCGTGCGGCTGTTTAAACTAGCCATACTGTGTCCTACCCTACCTCGAACAAAATAAACGGGTTGGTGCCACTAAAATTGCGTAAACATTACCACTCCCCACCGGTCCAGTAAAGGTGAAAAAGACAACTCCTATAGCATAAGAAATGAATACGTGCCGCAGAAAAGAGTGCGGCCCATCCGAAAACTGTCGTCGTCCTAAACGGGCATGTGCTAGTCCTCTAAAAATGAAGAAGTGAACAGTCACCCCAGCACAAGGGCAAGGCGACCGCAAGAAGACGCCAAAGCGACGGAAGGCCAATGACGACGTGCCCATAGATTTATGGGAGGTACGAACGCTTAGTTTCAACGCGATTCTCTGTCTTCGGAGTACGGACATGCATGTTGGGTCTGTGACTATACGTGCTTCAACTCGAGAGAGAGAGAGAGAGAAAGGGAGATAAATCGAGAAGAAAGGCAGGGAGGTTAACCAAGCTTGGCTCGGTTGGCTACCCTGCACTTGGGGTGGGGGAAAGGGGAAATAATGGAAAGGAAGGAGATAGAAAAGAAGAGGAGTAAGAAAGAGAAGGGTGAATAGTCAGCTCAAGACTACACACTACGGTCTCACACTGTTCTTTCACTAGCGGTCGTGAAGTCTGGTGCACCTTAAGAAGTACAAGAGGGCTTTCGTGGCTTTGCGCGTATGGGAAACCGTCGGCCAAGGTCTTAGGATCTTCTCCTCTGTGAGCGGCCGTGAATGCAGCTGAGAGAGCTTGGCTTCCATAACTAGAGAGCTTGGCAGCATAGTGCTTAGTGCTATAGTTTAATCATTATTTTTCCCGGTACTGTTTGGCGATGTTATTTCATTCACTATGCGACAACGAATGTCCAATGCGATCTGAAACCTCTTGCCTCCGCTGACACCTTCAAGTGGAAGCAGTGATGTATGCTCAAGTTTCTCATGAAGATCGAAATCCCGAAGTTCAGAAAACAATGTTGTTATCCTTAATGAGACAGTAAAGAGGGTCACTTGATTACCTTACATAATAATGAGCAGCAGCCTTGCCTTCGCACAATATGTTATGATTATTCTTGTTTTCGTCGTCAAACAGCCGCAACGTCCTAGTTTAATTAATCTGGTCGTGCAAAACAAACCGGCGAACAGGACTCCGACGCGATGACTACTAATTAAGTGAGTGGCATTGATTCCTCGTGCCTAGCCACCATGATCAGAGCTTGATTACATCAGCACACGCTTCAGTAGGATCTTCAGAGATTGTGCAGAAATGGTGCAGTCTATACCAAGATACTTTTGATAAATGCAATATGCATGGATAATTTACGAAAACACAAACACGAGAACAAAGAAAGACTTTGGGCTACAATAGAAGATCAAATGTGATAATGGAAGCTAATTTATTGAGGAGTGCGTAGCAGGAACAGAAAGAAAGATATGAAATACGGTTCAGAAATCTGATCCTCAAAGTTTTCTCACTAGAATTGTCTGTAAAAGCCGAACGAAGCAATCTTTACGATGAATACGCCGTGTACAAAAGCTTCATCCCGCTCGCCAACAGCCCTTACGTAGAGGGTTTCGCTAAGTTCGATCTCGTTAATTAACATCTGTCACAGCTTATATTCGTTTACGAAATTACACCGTTAATACGAATAGTGAAAGCACAGAATGGGACTAAACAAATGATGAGGTCAGCGAAATGGGCAGTTTGTTGGTTTGGTACCATCTGCGAAAAACTGAAGTCGTTAGCAAATGCCTAACAATAGTTAATATCAGAATTGGTTTCGTTGAGTATCACTTGAAAAAAAAAAACACCTAAAGCCATTTAGGGATACTCAACTTCTGAACAAGCGCCCCAGGTTTATACAATTTCTAAGCTAGGCAGTACTTAGCGAGCTTCCAGTCTCTGCTGTTAAGCGAATGGAAGACAGACTGCTCGACAAAACACTTTAGGAGCCCGGAATCTGGCAGGTTTGTGCACTACAGAGTTAACGCACTGCGTTTACCCCAACATCATCTATTACCGAGCGCCGAGTAGATCATTCGGGACAAACGCAAGAGGCAAGGAAAAGTCCGGGCCGCGACGAAAGACGAATTAATTAGTCCTTGCACGTCGAATGTGGCAGTCGTGCAATTACTCTAGAGGAGTGGTGAACACCGGCACGCACGCACGCACGCACGCACGCACGCACGCACACACACACACACACACACACACACACACACACACACACACACACACACACACACACACACACACACACACACACACACACACACACACACACACACACACACACACACACACACACACACACACACACACACACACACACACACACACACACACACACACAAACACACACACACACACACACACACACACACAAGTCGGAGTCCTAAAAGCTGCTGCGTAAGCTTTGTACCTGTGTACATGACCTTTGCCTTAAGCATATAATATGTGGAGCGCTGTATCTTACTCTCTCTTGAAGAGCATGTCTTGCACTACGAGCCGCATTTCGGAAGATGATGGTGTAAGGGTGAAAACGAAACGAACGCTGTTTGCTTATCTGGCTTGAAGATCTCTTCAGTTCGGACACGTTGACCTGACGTGGTGTAAATTGACTAGCACGAAAAATGACAGCAGGTATACACCTTTTCACCGCCATGATGGGCTGCGCGCGGGAGTATTAAGGCCAAGGGCGCAGCCTTGTCAGTGCATTTTTGAGGGGTCACGCCAATTCGCGCAGCCCAAGGAGTACTATGGCGGCGCACAGAGAGGCGTTTTTGAAAAGGTCTATACACATAAGCGCTTACGTCACTGTTACCTAAGTGTGAACACGTGCGTGGTGTGTGTGGTGTGCGTGCGTGTTATTGAAATATGTCCGCTTATGTATAAATGATATACTGAGGACTGATTGAAATCACTGAAACGGTTTAGGAAACCACGGTTATGAAAGTATGACAGCGCTGACAGCTCGGAAAGAGAATAGTAAGAAATAAATCCTCAAAACAAGCGACGAATGACAATTATATCATTCGCATATGACTATATTTATATAATGGTAACTTAAGAAGTAGCTGCTCGTCTGCAATTCAATCATCCATTTTCCCAGCTACGTTAGCATGCAGCGAGATTTTCTGTGAAAAATATCATGCGTAAAAAGTTCATTCATTCATTCATTCATTCATTCATTCATTCATTCATTCATTCATTCATTCATTCATTCGTTCGTTCGTTCATTCATTCATTCAGAAACAGATTAGTTATACACGTTAAGAAAACATGACTGCATTTTATATTTTGCTTAAACTCTGGAAGGAGAACCACGGGCAGCATCTGCGCATAAAATTATCAACTTGAAACCATGGGTGCTTACGCGTATTACACTATGTCGTGCTTAATACCTTCTCAAATTCCGCAGCGTTTGACGAGCCTCACGAATCTGCCGTGCAGGTGCCAAAGCGCATCGTCGATACGATGCATAAGTTTTGAACGTGGGCGTGAAGAGAATATAGAAAGCTTTCGCAGCGTTCTTGGACTCTTCAGCGCTCTCAGCAGAGTCCTACATGTTTATTGACACACTTGCTGGAAACGTCACGAAAGAAGCTAAGACGTGCAGACATGTACGTACCGAAGCAATACCCATGGGTAATGAGGAACACCCGTGAGTTCAACCGTGCCTACGCGTGCTACCATAACTGCGTATAACTGAAAGTGTCCCGTGTCCTATATGCTTCACAGGGCCCGTGTAGTCTGCATATCGTTGTCGCATGAAGTACCACGCCTCTAGATGAGCTGCCGCAATGATGCATACAAGCATAAATATGCAATATGCCGGACATGCGAGCCAGAAAATGAGCCTGTGCGTCAGCCTGCATTGAGCGCCGATGAATATGCACGTGCGAAGCACTCAATGTGCGAAGTTTTTTTCTTTATATCTCCGTACGAATTTGCAATCAGATGAGTACGGCGCAATTTCGCTACAGTTTTGTAGCCATATTAAAAAAAAGCGGAACAAACAGACGTCTTGTATTGCCTCATGCAAAACAGTCGTCCTCAACATGATTGTTTTACTGAAGAGAAGTCTTCAACTCAAACGAAGAGAATGGAGAAAAACAAACAAACAAAAAAGTATCGGGGTTACCAAGATACACGAATGTAAACTAAAGGAAGAATTGAAGTAGCAACACTCCCCCCAGAGGCCCTGACATCACGAACTAAGCAGTGGACACTAAGTAAAAGAAACCAACTATGGAGCTGTCCGTCTCTTGGATGCACTCCGAAAGAAGCAGATTTCGTGAACACATCGCGAATGCCCCCAAGGCGCCAAGAAGGAGACGTCTAGCCTCTGATGGCGGGAAGTGGGGAGCAGTGGGGAAGAAGCGGTTTTATTTACGGGATCGGGACAGGAGTGCACACTCCCGCGTAGTGTGTGCTCTGTGCGTCATCGCACTCCTGCAGCGCGATTAACAAGGTGCCGGCAAAGAGGCGGCGGAACTGACGGGCCAAGTGGATTCGTGGCAGGTAATGAGAAGAAGCCAGCCAGACCCGACAGCGGGGGATTTGTACTCGAATGCGCGTCCCATGGGAGAGGAAGGACAGCCGACGTACTTCCCACGGGAACCTTGTCTCTATACCCGCCCACGCTCTTGACTGAGCCGCCTTGTTCTCCAAGCCTGCCTGTCTTCTTCTTTAGCCTTCGTGACCGACGCGTCCCGTCGGATGCAACGGACCGCTTGCAGCCGAGCGTCTCATCCGGCAAGCCCAGTTCGTGGTTGCGATAGTTTCTTTCAGATATAGCTCTTTTTTGTTTGTTTGTTTGACGCTGCTTATGTTGTGTTTTACTTCACGTATACCATTACTACCCTCTTCTTCTTGACGAATGCGAGCTTTGTATCCTCCACGGAAATTACTGCCGGTCAGTTCCTTTGCAAAGTTCTTTCGGTCGACTTTTCGCGCCCCATACAAATCGTAACCACAACAAAGTGTAGTTTGGCTGTTTGACAGCAACTACGACCACAGAAAGGCGTACACAAAACCTAGATATCGTTTAAACGAGTTCAAAAAACAGAGTTCCACCAAGAAAATAACACAGATAGCAGCACAGGCCCTAAGAATGCTCATTTTTCCTGGGGACGACAGCGCATTATATGCGGTGAATAACGAAAGAGAAAAAAAAAGACACTGAACGAGAAAAAAAGAAGGAAATTAGGTGAAAATTTAAGAGCTCGTTTTTCTTTGTGAGACCCAGTAATAATGAGAACTAACAGACTATGACCGCATGGAATTTATAGGGGATGTTATTAGCAATGATTAGAGTGTAAACTTACATTACAATTAATATATACTAATAACCTGCTCTACACGGTTCTTGACATCACTGCTCTCATTAGTTCTCGTTAACACGATAAGGAGTATAAATCAGACGCTGCTACCATAAGCTGAACTGAATAAATTCGTAAAGGACATGACAGTTGTACTGTCAAGTAAGGCAGCGAGAAATCACCCCTGAGCATGCACGAATATGAAAGCCAGTAACGCACGAGCAAGAACGTAAATAAACGTGCTTGTTAACTGTGAGCCTTGAGCAGAAACGTGCTTGTGGCTGATTCGAATGAAGGTGATTCAAAAATGTCGGCTGGTACGTTTTTTGATAAAGCCAGATTGAAGAGAATGCCCGGTGAGTTCGTTTGTCTACTTTTTTTGTGTGCTTTCAAGAAGTTTGAATACATTCAAATGGGTTGTCGTATCAATAGGCAGCAAGAACAAATGTGCTAGTCTACGAAAAACATGAATAAAAAATGCTGCAGACGATTACCATATTCATACTGCATCCTTCAAAGATTAATAGCGCACCCGCGCGTTTCAACGTTGCCATCGCAGCAAAAACAAAAAAAAAAACGCGAAGGTTCGATGAATCATCATATCGTGCGTATCTCACGGTGGCATTCCTTTTTTTCCTCGCGGATCATTTCCTTTTCCTCGTAATGGGCGACATTATCGCAATTGGCGTAAATTTTTTATAGTTTTGGGCGAAGCAGATTCACCCCTCTTACGTCTTTGTGAGTACACACAAGGTAAGGGCGCCCAGACATGTAGCTACGAGTGATCTAACAGTGAAATGTGGAACAAACAAGGCAACATCGCGCCAACTAAGTGAAAGATGGCGTACAGGACGTCGTCGTGAAATTCGATATTCCGATCGGAAATACCAAATAATCAAATCTTCCGGCCCATTTTTACTAATGTACAATGCGCAATGTACTAATGTACATGTTAGGTGTTGTAGAAGCCACATCACTGCGAGTTTGCATTACACTTGCCGTTCTTTGGATCATTGGATCCCCGAATGCCGTTGTCACGCATCTGGAGCACTATTCGTGGCCTGCGCTCGACTCCCCAACAAAGACATCCTTTCACTGCTTTAGCCCTAGATTCAGGCCCCACCCAACTTGAAGTGGCAAATGAGTTTTGTACGCGAATCGCTGGTGTGTCCGCCTTGTCCGCTGGCACCATTAGGAGTGTTATCCCTGAACCCCGCATCTACGAAATGGACAATATTTTCACTATAGAAGAACTTGACGCATTTTTGGCGGCTTCCCGACGATCATCTTCACCAGGACCCGATGGCATCACCTACGCCGCTCTAGCCAACCTTCAACAGGAGGCAAGGGGACAGTTGTTAAGCTATTACAACCACTCATGGCTGGCGGGCAATGTTCCCCAGGATTGGAAGATAAGTCGACTTGTGCCACTACTCAAAGCAGGAAAGTCACCATTTGATTTGACATCATTTTGCCCTGTTGCCCTCGCAAGTTGCGTAGGAAAAGTCATGGAAAGGATGATACTTACACGCCTAGAATGGTACCTCGAGCGCTACAACGTATACCCAAACTGCATGACGGGTTTTCGGCGAGGTAGGTCATCTCTTGACAACGTGATTGATCTCACAACATTTATCCAGCAACAGAAGAGCCTCAAGCACATACCACTGGCACTCTTCCTCGACGTCAATGGGGCTTTTGATAACGTAACACATAAAGGCATCCTAGACTCGTTGGAAGCTGTTGGAATCGGTGGTCGGATGTTCCAATGGATCCAGGATTATTTGACGAGAAGGTACTTTTTTGTACAAACCACAGATGGACCTACCACCAATTACTACACCTCCCGTGGCGTCCCTCAGGGCGCCGTATTAAGTCCCACTTTATTTAACCTCGTGATGGTAGGACTTCGTGAAATTTTGCCAAGTACTATCCTCATATCCATATATGCTGACGATATTTGTCTATGGACTTCGGCTGTAACTCGTCTACAAGTACGTGCAAGAGTCCAGCAGGCTGCCACCCTGACATGCTCATATTTCCGCAAGCAAGGTCTTTCCGTCTCAACGGAGAAATGTGCATTGGTTGCGTTTACTCGCAGAGCCATGACACAATACCCCGTTACCATCAATGGACAAAATATTCCATACCAGAAGAACCATCGCTTCCTGGGTGTGATTATTGACAGGGACCTTTCGTGGAGTGCCCACTGCAATTACCTGAAGAGAAGGCTAACTTCCATCGTCCATATAATGCGGTTCCTCTGCGGAAAATCTTGGGGCACATCGATAAGGTCAATGATGCAGCTATACAGGGCACTGTTTCTGGGATTTTTGCGCTACAGCTTGCCGTTACTGGCAAGTACGTGCAAGACGAACATCCGCACACTCGAAAGTCTGCAAGGACAAGCACTACGCGTGTGCTTAGGATTGCCGCGATGCACCTCAACCTACGGGGCAATTATGATCGCAAGAGAGCATCCAATTCGAACATACATCACCACTGACAATTTGATAGCCCACATAAGACACCTCTGCCGAGTTCCTGGTCAACATGTTGCAGCGTTGCCACTTCAAAGACCACACGCGATGTTTTCAAACATTATTTCTGCCCATAGAGAATGCCTTCTTTTTGGCTTCACTCCAGCAAAAAGACCAGCGTCACCCCCGTGGTGCCTACAACAACCACAGGTGTGCCTCACTATTCCGGGAATAACGAACAAGAGCCATCATTCAACAGTGGTCCTACGACAGGTGACATTGTCGCTACTCAACGAAAAATACGGCCAGAGGACCCACATTTACACCGATGGATTGGTCTCGGCTGACAGCTCCACAGGTGCTGTTGTCATCCCGGCGTACCAGGTCACTATAAAGCTCAAACTGTCACATAGGACAACATCCACAGCAGCGGAGCTTGTCGCCTTACGTGCTGCTATACTTTATATCGCGGAAGCCCGACCTCAAAAATGGGCTGTGTTCTGCGACTCCAAGGCACCCCTTCAGAGCTTGCAATCAGCTTTACGACAGAAGGAGCATCAACAACTAGTGAATGAAATAAGAGAACTGATTCACGAAGTTTTATCGAAAGGACATGACTTGGTGTTCCAGTGGTATTGCCGGTAATGACCTTGCTGATAATGCTGCCCGATCCGCCCACGCGGACGCCCAGACAACCCCAATTCCATTGTCGAGAACCGACGCTGCAAGGGGCCTTCACTCGTTCGCTAACACCATGTTGAAAACTTGGCTGAGTGACCCCAGTGTCAGGAACCGCCGCCTAGACAAATTGGACCCATCGAGAAAGCTTCAAGTTTTATCGGACTTCTCCCGCCAGGATGCAACTTTACTGTGCCGCCTGTGGTTAGGAGTAGCTTTTACAAAGGCGTACTCCTTTCGCATAGGAATGGCGGATAGATCCCCATGTGAATCGTGCGACACTGACGAGACAATAGAACATCTACTGTGTTCATGTGAACGTTTTGCGAGCGAACGCAACTTGCTACGTGAAACGTTAGAGACACTAGACAGTAGACCTTTCTCCGAAGAGAAGATACTTGGCTCATGGCTCTACGCGTCGCTGGCCAGCAAAGCGACGCGGGCATTGCTAAGTTTTCTAAAGACGACCGGACTACGCGACCGCTTATAAGCGTGCAATGGACAAGGTCACATCTATACACACGTTGCCTTCACTTCTCTCTCTCTTCTCCTTTAACCCCCTCACCCCTTCCCCCAGTGCAGGGTAGCAAACCGGACGTGCGTCTGGTTGACCTCCCTGCCTTTCATTTCTTCCCTTCCTCCTCCTCCTCCTTGCCGTTCTTGTTATGCCGTACGAGGAGCATTTCATAACATCGGGTTCGCAAGCGAATCTCTAAGCCAAGGCCAGAAAGCGTAGGCGAAATGTTGATGTTTAGAAACATTGACCACATCGAAGTACTTTTTGTCGGGTTCGTACAGACTGAGCGTACATCCATGGTACTATACAGGGTGTCCCACGTAAATTTAGCAGAGTTTAAAAATATGCCGGAACACGTAATCATGACGCGACCAAATGCATGTTGCTCATCGTTGCCTGGATTTAGACTATTTTTTTGTGTTCTCAGATGCTGTTTAATTATATATATTTAATTAACTAACTTTTTAAGAAACAAACATAGATAAAAAATTTCACTAACATAGTTGTAGATTGGTTTGCAAAACGTCCGATAAGACAGTTTTGAACTTTGTATCTGTTACGTATTAGTGTTTTTCTGCTATTTACCAATGCTCGCGAAATACGAAAAAAAAAGTACCGCGTGACAAACCCGCTCGTGCGCCAGTGCACGAAAAGATTCTAGTGCTCCCTAACGATCCGCGTACGAAGGACCATAGCATTTGCCCATTTGTACTTTCTGGGCAGGGCCGCAACAATGGTGTTGGCTTTACGATGAACACGTTTTGTTCGGCCCTGTATCATATGACGCTATCAAACGTTAGACTTAGCACGGGTGCGATCACTCTAACACACTTTTGTAGAACGCACGTATTGTGATCAGCGGCGCCTGTGTGTACGTTGCAACCGTAGTGTAAGCTATAGTTGGTATCTTACACCGTGGTTGCAACACACCACCGCATCACTCATGTTGACGCAAGAAGGCACGTCGGGTGAATTCAGCAAAGCTACAGCGCCGTGCCCAAACGCACTTGTCGCCCCCTTTTTTGCGCCACCATGATGCACACTACAGCAAGGCATGAGTCAATTCTTGTCGTTGAACACAGCGGTATCCCTGCTGTGTACCCCTCTGTTTTCTGCCGTAGCTGCATTAGCCTGGATACTCGTGGGTGCATTGGCGGAGTTGTTGGCGGCTGCACGGGCATAAAAGCCTTTCGCGCGTAGAAGCTGAGTGCAAGACCGTGGCTCTGTGAACGCCAGACTGGAAATTGTTTTTTCGTTACGTGCGCCCCAGTGACACCATTAGCAGCACCGAGCTTGTGCAACCTGAACGTGCCCACCACTGCATCGTCCTCCACGACCACCCCTCGTTGCGTGGAATCGCAGTGCTTTTTTTCATCACTTTCTGTATTCTGATTGATAGTGCATCGTGCAGCATTCCAAATGGCGACTATACAGGAATACATACGCACAAAGAACATTCAACTCCATGTCGTGATTGATCGGAGAAGCTGAGGTAGAGAGAGAGAGAAATAATTAAAAGGAAGGGACAGGGAGGTTAACCTAGACGAACTGGTTTGCTACCCTGTACGGGGGTGGGGAAAAGGGTCGGAAAGAGAAGCTGAGGTAAATAAGCAGTTAGGGAATCTTCTGAAAATACGACCGTAGAGCGTTGTTTCAATATGTGACTATATGTTTGGCGGTTCTTGTAAGCCACCGTAGCACATTAAATGAGATGTTGACAAAACTCCTTCTAAGTGTAAGAATAGCAGACTGGGCTTGTTGGTTTAACATATTTGCAGCTTAAGGCGCGAAAACGACACGGACGAAGAGAGACAGTACACACACACGGAGCGCCACTTCCAACAAAGATTTATTTCGAAAGAGCACAGAACAAATATAGACACCGCGCGCGCCGTCACCGTGCCTTAATGCGCAGCCGCATTTAAGTAGCGTAACTCCTTTGGCGATAAAGAAATGGAGGCTACGCTGACGCACAGATCACCTAATTCGATTATTCTCTTGGCCTCAATGATTAGTCTTACTGATTTATCAGGGCTTCGGGCGACTACCGCGCAGGCGCTAAAGTTAGGAACGCAATGACAATCCCGGCAGTGAATTGCGAGGTGGCCCTCTCTGCCATTTCTGACGTTGTTATTATGCTGTCTTAGCCTATCATTCAGGCATTGCTCGGTATGGCCTACGTACCATCTACCACACGAACAGGGGAACTCGTAGACCACACCCTTCTGACAAATTACATACTTGTTCTGGTGGTTCACATTGCAGGCCGGAGCTTTCCTGAGAAAGGGGTTAGTCAACTTGCAGAGCCTGGAAAGTTTTAACGGCGCAGAGAAGACCACCTTTACATCAACCTGTTCGGCAATCTTTTTCAGATTATGGGATACGCGGTGTATATAAGGAATCACAGCAAGCTTAACATTATCCTGGGGTGACCCTTCGCTTGTGTGGCAGTTCCGCGACTTCTTCAAAATCTTCTCCGCCACTGACACCAAAGTGTGCTGTGGATAGCCCGCCTGCTCAAGACGGTCAACCTGCTTGAGGAAACTGTCTGCTGCTCTGTGTGGGCAGGATTTCTTGAAAGCATTCAGCAGGCACATGTTGGCGATGCTACGTTTGACAAGCTTAGAATGGGACGAGCTAAAAGGTAGTAATGGTTTGTTAGCACGAGGCTCATACTGCCAACATGTATGATCAGTTGTTACAAACAATCTAAGATCTAAAAACCTTATAGTCGAATCGACCGAAAGTTCGTGTGTCACTATTAAGGGTGATAAAACAAGCCTAAAAAATTGTTAAGGTGTTAGTAACGACTTGGTCGGTGTCCATGAACTTTTTGTCTATGAGAACTAAAAAATCATCTACAAATCTAAAAACCCTGATGACACCGCTACCTTCGAGAAGGCTAGAAATGGTCCTGCCTGCGCGAGCTAAAAACAGGTCACTTAAAAATGGCGCTAAACAGGAACCTATACAAACGCCACTCTTTTGCAGGTATAGGTTACCGTCCCACTCTACAAAAGTCGACCTCAAATACAATTCTAGCATTGCCATGAATTTTCCTTCTGGTATACCTGCGTCATTTTGAAATGACAGGGGGCCGTATTGGTCAATGCTGTCCTGAACACTTGCCGGGCAAGTAGGGGTAGCCCTCGACGCCTTTTCCATTGATCTGAAAGACTTGTATTATTCTATACCGAAAAATGCGTTGCTTCAGTGTGTTCAGGACAGCATTGACCAATACGGCCCCCTGTCATTTCAAAATGACGCAGGTATACCAGAAGGAAAATTCATGGCAATGCTAGAATTGTATTTGAGGTCGACTTTTGTAGAGTGGGACGGTAACCTATACCTGCAAAAGAGTGGCGTTTGTATAGGTTCCTGTTTAGCGCCATTTTTAAGTGACCTGTTTTTAGCTCGCGCAGGCAGGACCATTTCTAGCCTTCTCGAAGGTAGCGGTGTCATCAGGGTTTTTAGATTTGTAGATGATTTTTTAGTTCTCATAGACAAAAAGTTCATGGACACCGACCAAGTCGTTACTAACACCTTAACAATTTTTAGGCTTGTTTTATCGCCCTTAATAGTGACACACGAACTTTCGGTCGATTCGACTATAAGGTTTTAGATCTTAGATTGTTTGTAACAACTGATCATACATGTTGGCAGTATGAGCCTCGTGCTAACAAACCATTACTACCTTTTAGCTCGTCCCATTCTAAGCTTGTCAAACGTAGCATCGCCAACATGTGCCTGCTGAATGCTTTCAAGAAATCCTGC
The DNA here is from genome assembly GCF_013339725.1 of Rhipicephalus microplus. Classification (NCBI taxonomy): domain Eukaryota; kingdom Metazoa; phylum Arthropoda; class Arachnida; order Ixodida; family Ixodidae; genus Rhipicephalus; species Rhipicephalus microplus. Next base: position 151,821,346 of record NC_051171.1, on the reverse strand, counting down.
CCACACAGAGCAGCAGACAGTTTCCTCAAGCAGGTTGACCGTCTTGAGCAGGCGGGCTATCCACAGCACACTTTGGTGTCAGTGGCGGAGAAGATTTTGAAGAAGTCGCGGAACTGCCACACAAGCGAAGGGTCACCCCAGGATAATGTTAAGCTTGCTGTGATTCCTTATATACACCGCGTATCCCATAATCTGAAAAAGATTGCCGAACAGGTTGATGTAAAGGTGGTCTTCTCTGCGCCGTTAAAACTTTCCAGGCTCTGCAAGTTGACTAACCCCTTTCTCAGGAAAGCTCCGGCCTGCAATGTGAACCACCAGAACAAGTATGTAATTTGTCAGAAGGGTGTGGTCTACGAGTTCCCCTGTTCGTGTGGTAGATGGTACGTAGGCCATACCGAGCAATGCCTGAATGATAGGCTAAGACAGCATAATAACAACGTCAGAAATGGCAGAGAGGGCCACCTCGCAATTCACTGCCGGGATTGTCATTGCGTTCCTAACTTTAGCGCCTGCGCGGTAGTCGCCCGAAGCCCTGATAAATCAGTAAGACTAATCATTGAGGCCAAGAGAATAATCGAATTAGGTGATCTGTGCGTCAGCGTAGCCTCCATTTCTTTATCGCCAAAGGAGTTACGCTACTTAAATGCGGCTGCGCATTAAGGCACGGTGACGGCGCGCGCGGTGTCTATATTTGTTCTGTGCTCTTTCGAAATAAATCTTTGTTGGAAGTGGCGCTCCGTGTGTGTACTGTCTCTCTTCGTCCGTGTCGTTTTCGCGCCTTATCCTTCTAAGGTTCATCAAGGGGCGTATTTCTCATGTTAGAGCTTCCTTATGCGGAAGCTAGTTCAATCTATCTCAGAACTGCAAGGTATTAGTGAAACTAGTTCAAGCAAACACAAACGCACCGGTCAGTCGACTTTCTTACACATTTATCTTCACCTGCTGAAGCTTTTCCCTCATTGCCGCCGTATCTATATACCTTAATCCCTCGATTGTATTTTCGGGACCCATCTATTGAACTCATAAAGCAGAGAACTTGCTCGTTTTTTTTCTTGCTTTTGGGGATCGAGCGCGAATATGGCCTTCGCGCCCTCGTTTCCTCCTCCTCCTTGAAGGCTTCACGGCCGAGCTCCCCCTCTTTCCTTAATCGCTTTCTTGTCGCCCCAGGCGCAAACACCGCGAGAACCTTCCATATTCGAAGGCCTACCCATCACCTCTATCCCTCTGGTTTTTTTTTGCACGCTTTTATTGTACTACACATTTGCTCACTACATCGAGCATTTTCTTTTTAAACATCTTTTTCTTCTTTTTTTATAGCACAGCGCTAGGTACTCCTGGCACGCCTCGTAGGTTCCATCTGTAATGCGTGTCAACGTCCTCCCTTTCCAGGGTGTTATTCCCACCCCTCTCTCTCAGCTCAAGTCTGCGGCCCATATATCTCTCTCCCTAATCAGCTCTACCGTGGACAGCCCGCGTAAGTGCTCGAGACCCTCGAAAGACCTCAACGGCAGCGTGATCGAAGCCCTTTGCGACGCTTCCCACTAGCACAATGTTTGCAATACACTGAACATCGCTGGACGCGATAAGACTGACTGTAGTACATGCTTAGGAGAGGGATCATCGATGAAGAATTGTAAAAAAAAAAAGGAGCTTTGAGAAAGGAAGGATGGCGGAGAAATCGGAGAATGAAAGAAACCAAAGGTATAGAACGAGTCCTATAAAAAAGCGAAAAGGAAGAAAAGCCGGAGCTTAAATAGAAATATGACAGACAACAAGGGAAAGGTAGAAAGGATGTCTGGTGACTGGTAAGTTTTCAACCTCACCATGGGAAAGGAACTAGAGTTTGAATGAGTGAGAGACACAGAGAGAGCACGTGTTTGTAGGAATTAAATGCGCGGCGTAACGTTTAAGTGCGTCGTCTTCAACTATTGCGGAGTGAAGGAAATATAAGGAAAAATAAATATAATTGAATTAAACGAAAAAAAAAACCGGGAAGAGCGAGTAAACAGTACCGTAACGTCGGCTCAGTTTTAGTTTTTAATTTTACCATTAGAAGCATACCGGACTAGAAGTGACTGAAGAGCTTATTTTATTCGTATAAAAAAGAGGAAGCAGTGAAGAAAGAATGGAAATGTCTGACAGAAGCAGCGCAGGGACGTGAAGAGGAGAGATATATCGAGCGAGGGAGAGTAAGAAAGAGAGAGAGAAAACGAAGTAGGGAGAGAGATGCATGTCACTCGAGCCATTGGGCCGGGACTTGAGGCACGCGGAGCTCGCAGTCGAGACGCGCGTGCTCCATCCCGCGAACGTCACCGCTTGGACGCTGCAAGCAGTAATATATCTCGAAAGAAAAAGAGGATGTCATAGAGAGAGAGAGAAAGAAATAGAGAGAAAGGGAGATAGAGAGAAAGAGAGAGAGAGAAAGAGAGAGAGAAAGAAAAGGAAAGAGAAAGAGAGAGAGAAAGAAAAGGAAAGAGAAAGAGAGAGAGAGAGAGAGAGAGAGAGAGAGAGAGAGAGAGAGAGAGAGAGAGAGAGAGAGAGAGAGAGAGAGAGAGAGAGAGAGAGAGAGAGAGAGAGAGAGAGAGAGAGAGAGAGAGGTGGGGCCGAGGCGACGCGGCGTGCCTTAAGTCATGGTTCGCGCGCCGCGTGATTGACGAGGTGGCTCACGAGGCTCTGCTTCGCAGTCACTTAATTTGCGAACAAGAAAGACGCTTGGACGCTCTTCCTCAGTGTTTATGAGTGCACTATGTTGTTTTCAGCAGCAGAGATGTTCAAGGAGACCGTTAGTCCATTCGGAGCGAACAGAAAGCTATCATCAACATGAACCGGCGCGAGCTGCCTTCGTCCTCTTCTTCATCTTCCGCGTAGCTCTCGGAACGAGTGTCCGGCTTGGGATGCAACAGCTCTGATGGGTGATAGAACGAGTACAGGGAGACAAAGAGAGAAAGATGAAGATATAGAAAAAGAAAAATGGAGAGAAAAAAAGGGAAGAGTGAGAGAAAATCATAAAAAACTGATGAACAACTTAATAAAGAAATATACACAGGGAGGAATTTGTAGAAAAGAACAGAAGGTACAAAAAATAGAAAAAAGTGAATGAAAAAGGGAGAAAGCGATGAAAAAAAAAAGAGAAAGCGGGAAATAGAGAGACAGAACGAAAGGGCAGGAAACAAAACAGATAGAAAAAGCGAAAATGAGAAGTTATTATTGAGAAAAAAGACAGAAGTAGAAATTAACAGATGCATGAAATATACAGGAAGACATAAACAAAGAGAAAAAACAGAAATTGAGGTAGAAAAAAAGAGACACAAGGTACGCCGACCAGCTCCGTGATTCCTTTAGGCTTGGCGCCACAAAAGCGTAGCTGCCGCAGTTTTCTTTTTACTCCCCTGTTTCTTTCGCCTGTCCTTCTGTCCAAAAAAAAAAAAAAAACGGGGGGAACTCGAATAAATGCGTCGCAGAGTAAGTGGGGTGTCGCATGAACGTTTGCATGGTATGGTTTAGGAATGCTGAATTGTTATTTCGTATCTATTATTCTTATTTATTGAATCAAGGAGAAACGTTGCCTTCGACGAGTGGTGAGGCGCTGATGCGCGATACAGTACCTACATACAAGGGGTGCCCAGTGAACAGGCTGCCTACGTCGGCCTTGCGAGGCGAGAGAGGGAGGGGTGGGGGGCAAACAGTGGGCACGAGACGCAAGCATGCGCCACGACACGCGAGGTCCGAGCATGCGCAGTGGGTGTGTGGACATCGCTGCCGACGCACGACGCGTGACACCGCACGACCAAGAAATGGCCCGCATTTAAAAATCTGTACCCGTCGGCAGGTCGCACAGGTGATGTTTGCGTGTTGCGCGCGCCGATCCGGATGTGGTGAAATCAAGCTATCTTGTGTAATGCTAACTTGCGCCGTCAATGAGACTATTGAACATATCTCATGTTATACTACCCGGCACACACAAACGAGAGGCTTCACCTGCGCAGTGTTTCAAATCAACTGGACAGAAAGTGATTTCACTGTCAAGAAAGTATTGGGACCATGGCACCGCCCATCCGATTTCCGAAAGGCAACGAAAGCACTGTAGCGTTTTCTCAAAGACACCAGCCTGTTTCATTGTTTGTGATGTCAAACTGTTACGCGTCGACCCAGTCAGTGACCTTTTTTCTCCTCCTTTATAACTTTCTCTCCCCTCTCCCCTTTCCAAGTGTAGGGTAGCCTACCGGGGCTCAGCCCTGGTTAACCTCCCTGCCTTTCTCCTTGTGTTCTCTCTCTCTCTCTCTCTCTCTCTCTCTCTCGTAGATAGGCATCGGAGGACACACGAATACACATGAGAAAGCGGAGGCGGTGATTTCGGGGTCGGAAAGCACGGTGTTGCCGAGGCTAAGAGGAGGCCGCCCTAGGGTCATCTGCCACTTCACCGGATGCTTTTCGCTTCGATGCTTGCCCGTCAAGTGCGCTAAGTGAAAGGCTGTGTATGGCGATCGATAGCCCCACTTCTGCAGCTAAACTCGACGGCGCTGTAAAAGAAAGGCGGGACTCTCAGGAAGCTGAGAGTAAAGCGAAATGCAAACGGTAGTTTCTTGTACTTGAAAAAAAAAATGTTGAAAGACAAGCGTTACATCAGACGAAGCATTGCTGCGAACTTGGTGCACTTGCAAAAGTCGTATTTTTTTTTTTCGATACGACCTGCAGTCCCTGTCTTTAGATGACGGCTGAGCCAGAAACAAGCAGTGTGGACTCTCGAAGTGTGTATACTAGTTTGACAATTGGTACATTTAGATGGTCGTGGACGCATAAGTCACAAACGACCTCGCGTTTGTTCTTTGGGATGTTTCTACGCGCTCCGAATTTTGTTAGGGTTTCGTTCACATTGTGAAACGATTCTGAAAGCTCAACTTTTAACTGTTTAAAGGCGCTCACACACAAACGGACAGTAGAACAGGAAATTGCACAGACCAAGTGTTCTAGTGCCCGCGCGCGCCCTTAATCAGTTAAAAGAGGAACCAGTACCAACTAGCCCAATCATCCGTGATTCTGATAGCTCAAGCCTCAAAGTACGCCGGACTTTCACTTGAGTACCTCAAAAATTGGGAAACGCGCGCTTTCAGCGCTACAGAAACGCACCCAATGGGTGGAAAAATCAAAATTATTTTTCACGGATTAGCAGTCGAATGTTCTAACCGTTACGTCACAGTTACAAACAGTTTTAAGCAGCACTAAGAGAAGTTGGTGATCATAAAAGAAAGCCCGTACCCAAGATGAGCAGCACTCAAGGGTTACAGATGATGAACTAACGGCAAACCAAATTGGTCACCTAAAATCCCCTTTCAAGCGTAGATTATACACTTTGTATAGTTCAGTCATTGAGGCACAACATGGCAAAATGCCGCTTATTGGTGAAACCACTTCTAACGGACATGATCACAGTCATAGTGAAAACCATGATTCCTCACTCAAGCGTCCTTTATCCTAACGTATCTGAAAAATTTCTAGTCTCCTGATAATACTGAGATAACATTTTCATATGGTCTAATATCGTCCCGCTGGACATGAATGAACTGGTGTTCCGCAACATGCAGTGAAAAAAAAAAATGAATGCACACGAATGGTCAGCGCACAGGTGATTGAAGAGCTTAGCTTGAAACAGTTCAGAGTCGGACGCTGTTTCTGCGCAGTAAACTTTATTTTCGTTCATATCTTTTCATAAAAAATTATTCTGTGTTGTAGAATAAGCTTGTTCAACTTGAGACTATCACCACCATTAAACCGGAGATGAGACAACAGAATAGGGACTTGTGCCCAGCCCAGCTTTGTCAGCCCTAAAAAGCCTCACAAAAGCTTACGAAAATGCCCATAACGACTTGAGCGCCACTGCGCTTTCATCTAGTCTTACCAGCTGGTGCAAGTCTGGAGGCATCGTCTTGGTGCCTTCACTGAAACGGAATTCGGTGCGATCGTTTTCTCGGGGTGCTTCGGGATGATTAGGTTGGCCTTCAAGAACACCATTAAGGTCATCTGGTAGAGCACCTCACAGAAATAAATCGCTCTGTGTAGCATCGTTGCTCGAAGCGCGTGCAGATGAATAGTTGTCTTGGGTAACGAGACGTGCTATCAAGAGTTATTCCTTAAATGTAGAGAACGCAAAGCGTGCGGGCTGTGAGAAAATGCTGGGCAATGTTTCCTCAAGCTTGTTAAGATGATCTTTATCGCGCTAGCGAAGTTGCGCGTCGTGAGGTTTATCATGGTATAAAGATCTCCCTAACAGTGATTCTGTCACTGAAAAAAAAAAAAACTCGAGTGAATGCGAATGAATATGTATTATTGCTGTTATTTAACGATTAGTTAGATGGATTACGTTCATTCTTTGGTGGAAGGTGATGGTAACAGTTGCGGCACACGCAGTTACGGCACACTAAAGCTCCACCAATTTAAAATTTCATGCCAGCTTTGTCAGACACGCCGGGAGTTCTCAGTTCAAGTTGCCAGTCGCGAAGAAACGTTGTGTTGTTCAAAAATCTTCTGCGAACTGTTCTCTAACGAGCTGTTGACTATAAACTCGCTAACTCGCTTCAACCTTTGCAGCGATGGCTAAGTGCTGGCGCCATACTGTTTTCTAAGTTAGACTCACAAAAGCGACAAAAGACTGCGGATTCATACTATGACGCAATGAGCTCCGCGCAATAATGCCTAAGATGGCGCTGTGGGTAATCTTCGAAATAAATAAATAATTAAATAAATAAATAAAAGACAACAGAAGCACTCAGAGAAAGATTTGTGAAGAAATCCGTCTCCACACCTCCCCCCACCCCAACGGGCGCACGCACGTACACATGCAAGCACACGCACGCTCTAAAATGTCTATGTGTCTCCCGCTTCTAGATTAATTAACAGAAACAATTAGAGACTGCTTCATAAAACAGCTACAAACGGCACGACGCTGCTATCCGCGGAGGACTTCCACTAAATGATGACGACTGGGACGTCGAACTAAATAAACATCGTCGCCTAATTAGGTGCCTGAGTTATGCAGACCCCCCGTTATCTCTCATGCCCTGTCACCCGCCTGTCGTTAGAAACAAAACATAGCAGCGCCACGCAATAAAAGCAAGCCGTAGAACCCGCCATCATCGGCGATTTTCGCTAATTAAAATCCACAGCGCAACGCATGTGATTAACAACATAACGAAAGATTTGGCCCCTATCGCGTTTCTTTCGGCCGCGCAATACCATAGTAAAATTCTACTTCGCTTTATTTTACAACGTCCGACCTCGTTTCGCAACTCTTCCTGCCGAATAACATGCATTCAGTTTTGGTTACTTGTCCGACTTATCGCCGAAATTCACGGCGTCGCCTGCCAGAGAGAGATATCGCAATGGGTTCCCGGCTTCGTTTTATGTGTTGTAATGACACAAACAGTGCGGTACAGCGAAAAGGGTGTTAAAAATAGGGTAGGCAAAGTGTGACACATTGCCTGAACTACTGTGTAATCTCATCAAAGGTCCTTATAGGAAATGTGCAAAACATACAAAGGAAGTGCGTGGGAAAATTTCAAGCTGAAAGAGCGACTGAATAATGCTTAATATTGCACAGTAATAGTTAGCATTTGCATAACAGGGGTAGAACCAGACGCGATTCAAAACGTGCTGTCAGTATGTTTTCTCAAGGCTGGAACAAAATAGGGGGAAAGAAAGATTGTCTATTTTGTATGCGTTACCCTTATATGATTTTCTACACTACTCCCCAACATTTTTTTTATTTTTTTACTCTGGATTTAAGGAATCGCGTGCAGCATGGCGGTAGCATTTTTTAACGCTTTTGGTGCTTCGGTTAAAAAGAAATATCGCACGAAAGCCTCTCGCATGAAGTTTTGCGAAATTATTACAAGTGCGACACAAGGTACGTGAAAACGGACAAAAAAATTGTTCGGGCAGCGTTGCGTTACGTGTTAAATGCAGCGTAGCAGTATTTATGTATGTAAATGCCAAGGGTGTATTACAATGTAATATTATTAGATAACATATCAATCGACTTGGGCCCGTATGAGCTTTGGTAATGGTAACAAAGCCCATGCCATAAAAAGACAAAAGTCCATAACTTAGAAGTATGTATATAACGGGGAAAGTATTGAATATACACAAAAAAGAGACAGACATGCGCAATAATCGACATACCAGAGAAACTACCCGCAGAATAGATTTAAAAGGCAAACCATCATTAGTTGCATTATTAGTTGACCATCATTAGTTGATCATCAGTTACATTAGTTGCATTTGATCATTAGTTTTATTAGGCATACTGTAAGACGTTACGCCTGGAAAAAAGCCACGAAATACATTTGTAAGTAAAATCACACCAGTGCATGTGTGAGCACAGCATAAAACCCTGCGAGTTAAAAAAAAATTAGTTGGCGGATTCTCACAATGTGACTGACAAGAGGGGCTATTCAATGCGAATCATTCACATCACACTGCAACATCAATAAACCTTCCCGCGCTAGCTGTGAAATTCTGCGCATACAAACTAGTTCATGTGAAAGGGTCTCAATGCGAGCTTTCACTTGCTTATACAATCCCACCAACATCTGCTTAACACCCATGCTGTTTGTACAGTGAGAAAGGAAAATAGGAGGAAAATAACGGCAGGGAGGTTAACCAGCCTATAGGCAGCCAGTTTTCTACCCTGCGCATTGAAGGGGGGTAGGGGAGATGAAATATAGAGAGAAGAGAGATAAACACAGCACATTAGGCAGCACACGCGCGCACACTTCGTCATAATCCAGTCCTGTCTTTCGTGGTGTGTGACATTGCTTTTACAGCCTCTTGTTCAAGTCCGTGTCGCGTAAAAATTTCAACAGTGCTTTTGTCACCTTCTCTCTTAATGTTTGTACAGTGAGTGAACATCTTAACTTTGCCTCTTGCTGCGCTGAAAGGCCACGAGCGGTTCTTCAGGAAGGGACGCCCGTCAAAATCAAACAAGACCTATCGAATGCCCCAAGCAAATGTCGCAGAGATTTTCAATCCGTCTCTAACGGGCTGAACTAAAAAAACACAGAAATAAAAGAATAACACGTTTGTGCCTTGTTGGGTTTATGTCAACGCTTGCACTTCAAAAAACTCGCTTCAAAGAGGCCGAGTGTCTTTTCCCTTCTCCTTCATGTAGATCTCTCGTTGGCTTCGGCGCCAAACAAGCACACTTACAAGCGACGACAGAGACAGCTACAGACACTCATGCACAAAAGCGCTCACGTTGTGTGTGACGCACTCGACTGCATAAAGGCCCGGCACCCATTGCTACTTGAGAGGGAACGCGTGAAATGGGGAATAGCAGGCGTCGCGAATGTTGTGTTATAAATAAATAAATAAGTAATTAAAGAAGTGCCGAGTGCGTGAAGAAACGAGGATTATGAAGGAAGTGGAGCGCATTACACATTTTAAGATCAGCAGCCGGAGGCAGCTGACGGCTTTTGCACTCGCATCCGAAGAGCCATCGATGACACATGGCAGCATTCCTTGGTGTACGAGCCCGAGTGACTTCTTGCCTATTTCTTATTTTTGTTTTGTTTTCGAGACAAAGGAGTTACGATCGTTTTGACATGCCGCGTGCCGGCCGTCAACCATATCGGAACTACGTTACGGTTGTGTTCTTTTAGGGTGCTGACAGCCGAAAAATGGGATGCATTTGCTCGAGGCCATATGCGCGCTACCATTCATATTCTTCGTTTCTGTTTCTCACTCTCTACTTCCTGCCGCCAACAACTAGACTCTGGCGAAAAAAAAAGTAGATTCGAAAATAGAGGCAGTAACCGAAAGTCACTTCTTGGTAATTATGAGAGCCGATATACAGTGGCGAAAGTCTATTTACTGTGACAGCAGAGTTAGTTAATATATAGAATTTTTCTTCGGAGTGCTATAGCTTCCCCACGGTCTCAAGAGAACGTGAGCTAGGCACGACACACTTGCACTGCGGAACAGATAATAAAAATTCGTGGAAGCTGCAATGAAATCGAGCACGAGAAAGAAAGAGGCAGTGGTGTGAAAGAAGTATGTTTGCATATCAATCACGAAAAGAAGAAAATATGAGTCTGAGGCGACTTATGCACCAGGCACGGTTCACGCTCCTATAGCGAACTTTGCCGATGTCTCTGTTTTTAGCGGGTATCTTGAATATCATCAATAGCTGAAGCTAATCCATGTAAAAGAAAGGATGAATACTGCAGAACAGTAGTAAAGTTTAGTTAAACGAGCTCGTCGTATGGGAGCAGCCGCTGCGGCGAAACGCCTGCCGTGGCGGTGACACGAACCATAAAGTTTCCTATTATGCACTAAAGGGAACTCTGGCGCTAGTGTCTGTGGGAGCTGCAAAGCGCGGCGCTTCAGCGAGCATGGAAATGGTGGGTAGTACACACATTTGTCTGACCTACGTACTTCTGGCCTGTTTTTGGCTCCATGTGTGTTCGTGTGGCTTGGAACTGTTTTCTCAAGAAAAAAAATAAGCAAATGTTCAGCGTTTGCACCTCACCACTTTAGTTTTTAGAATTACCTTTCCAAATCGGATAATGAAGTTCAAAAGTGTTAAATCTTTCTTTCAAAACAAACCGAAACAGAGGAATAAACGAAGCTGCAAGTACAATTCACCGCCCACAAGTACAAAGACCAGGCAAATGTGTGTACTACCCATCATTCTCATGGTCGCTGAACGATCGCAGCGACAGAGTCCCCTCTAGTTAATTTTAGGAAACTCTATGCCGCGAGCGGCGAGCAGTGGCATACTGTTCCAGTTTCTCCTTGCATTGCCGGCACTGGGGTCACGTGACTAAAATTGAGGTCTCGAGACACGCATGCGCGCTTCACGCCGATCTACGGAGAGAGGCGGACGCAAGTGGACAAACCGACTCTACGCATGTCTGTTCTATGAAAATTCATGTGCAAGGAGGAGGAGAAGGAAATGTACGTTGGCTGAGCTTGAAGGTCATGCGGATGCACTAAGCCACCTTCCGGGATTGTACAGGGATAGTGAAGCTCTGGAGGACGTGTCGAGTGCAGATGTGGTAGTATGGGCAATGCAAGGACATATTACGCTTCAAAATTATCCTAGAAAGTGTGAGCTCTATTGATATTCTTCCTCGTCTCACCTTTAAATGCTCATGATCATCACTTTTGTCTCAGTGGAGGGGTTCGGGCTCATGTGGGAATAAAAACAGTGTAGGAAGGTTGTATCTCAGGGATTTTGTTGAAAAAGGAGCGTCCTTAAATAAAAAAAACCCTGCCTTGTTGGGAATATAAAACAACAACAACAACAACAACAACAACAACAACAACAACAACAACAACAACAACAACAACAACAACAACAACAACAACAACAACAACAACAACAACAACAACAACAACAACAACAACAACAACAACAACAACAAAAACAACAACAACAACAAAAACGCAGGATCAGAAAGCGACGTCTACCAGCTATGTCGCATCAATAGGCGCGTTTGATCGGCTCCAGAGCTTGCTATTGGACGATCGCAACGCACACGGTGATGATAGCAACTGACGATAATGTTAATAAACATACACATGACATTGATGATGGTAATATAAAGATGAGGACGATGTGCATTTTAACTCACACACATACACACAGACGCACACACACACACACACACACACACACACACACACACACACACACACACACACACACACACACACACACACACACACACACACACACACACACACACACACACACACACACACACACACACACACACACACACACACACACACACACCGCATTTAAGCGGAAAGCAGCTGCATCTGCACAGATGAAGTTCCCCAGATTGTAGCCTGTTATTTTGCTACATATCCTTGCCTAATATAATATTAGAAGTTATTTTTCATGAGAGACAGGAATTGTCTTTTCGTAGCCCTAAGCATCAACTACAGCTGCATAACCAAGACAATCCAAATGATCAGGGGGTTTTGACTTGAAAGCGGACAGAGAGGTAAAAGGGAAATCGTATCTTCTGAGATGTCTTCATGTAAAATATTTTCCAAATGACAACTTGCAGGCAGCAATTATCTAAAACAACAAATGGTAAGTCATTTACAACGGACGTCACGTGGACCTACGTCACATGTTATAAACAAAAATATTTATAACGCTTCAAGTTTAAACACCTGTGTACGCGAGGAAGTAAGGGTGGCCCAGAAACAGATGTGCTTTCGCAACGATTGGAAGAGTAAAAGAAAATTATTTACCAGACCTTCAATCAGTGCACAAATTTCCGTGAGTGATGTTTTCTCTGCAGTACTGTACTTAACATCCTAAATCTCCCAATGTTTTTTTTACATAAAGTTGGCTTTGTTACATGTACAGTCGTATTGCAACAGAGCACGCTCTACAAAAAAAAATATTTCTCGGGTTTAAAATATTACGAATTAAACATTCACGAATATTACTGGCATTAATTCTAAAAGTAGCTTCAATAACGCCAAGAGACACAAACATAATTTGTAAGTTTATGGAAACAATGCAAAAATTCATCGCGTTATATCATCGTTTATGAAATTTAGGGTGTTTTTAGAAAGACAATAGCGAGATAAAATTAGTTTTTTTTTTTGGTTGCGTGACAAGAGAGGTGGGAATGGGAAGAACACTATATCAAGGCAAGACATTAGGCAAGCAATAACACACTTTTAGATGTCGACCTATGCAATTAAATTTAACACCTGCCAATAGGTGAGCGCACAATTTCTTCCATAAATTTCACTCGAATTGCGGCGTTTTTTTGTTTTTTAGTACGCTAACTTCTCGATCAATAATGAAGCTCCATTAATACAAAAATGCTGTAAAAACACATAGGTTTGATGGAGTGTCCCGCGAAAACCTTTTGCAGAGGCCAGCCTCTTGTGCACGTACTTGGTCGCTCTCACTTTATTCCTTAAATTTTATTCGCGGTGGAGTGGCGTGGGTTGTCAGGCGACTCGTTTTTCTGTCTCAAACACGCCACACAGCCTTGCCTGCTCAGCGACACTTCACTGCGACGGCATTTCATCTCTCAGTGGCGTCAGCGACCGTAATTAAGTTAGCTACGCTTGCAGCAACCGAGTTCTGGATAGCCGCTGCCGCTTGCGCCACAAACCCAATTGCTGCGGCGCTGCCCACGCCGCGAATTTCTAGGGATTGGAACCACGGAATCGTCCTGCCCGACTGCGAGCTGCGGTAAAGGAAGTAATAAACACGAAAGCTCAAAAGAGCCGGGGTGTCCGGTATGAAAGTATCCAGAGCCGCGAGGGCTGACGAGCCAGAACACATCGGATACGGCTCTCGTTTCCCCGAGGCGCGCGGACAGTCCGAAATGCGCTCATCTGAAGCCCGCGTCCGTATTTGGGGCCGGGGGATTTGCTTTTGCCCGCTTTATCTCGGCGTTGGAAGCTTTGATCAAATCACTCGTCCCTCTTTCTTTTTTGTTACCCGCGAGTGTTCTCGGAAGAGCTGCTTTTTCCGGTATTTACGGATGTGGGATCCGATAAGCCGGGACGTCTCCGCGATTTCGTCAGAGCGGTGTCCGATGTCGTGGCACTGACGAAACCACACATGCTACCTTGTTGCTATGGTGACCTCCCCAATAGTGATAACGCTATTTTGACGACCGAGAATGTGTGTGCTTTCTCTTTTTGCAGACGTCTTTCAAACTGTCCCCATTCCTTTCCCTAGTGCAGGTTTGCGTACCGATTGCTCTATTCTGGTTAGGTTCCGTGGTTTTTCTTTATCTTCTATCATTTTCTTCTTTTCCTGTTTCTGAAAGTAGGACAGAAACAGTTTATTTGCTACAGTCCACGTTCAAGCACTTATTTCGTAATAAGAGCTGTACTTATTATATAAACTTCTTAGGAAAATTGTACACAAGATAATATTATGGCGTCCTAATATGTCTTGCATTTAAGTAGTTTACAATAACCACGTCTGTACCAGTGCAGTTAAATATTTACCTGGGTGATGCTACTTTGGCGTCACCATTTGTGACCATCGATTTTCAATGTTTTAAAACACTTTGGTATCATCAGGGTCACCTTCGACACTTTGGACACTTCCCTGAAGGAAAGCAAAATCTGGGGAGTCGGAGCACCAGTCCCTAGCACCACCCTTAAGGACACGTTTTAGGCTTTCATGTGCGTAGTAGTTGACGCGACAGAGTGGGTCAGCCATTCCAGGTGCTTTGAATAAGCCTTCGCTTTGCGACGACTTTGTGATGAAGAAACGAAACCCAATATTGTAGACAGCTCCGAAAATCATACAATCAAGAACGACACCCACATGTCATGTCATTACGCCAAAATGTAGAAAAAAAAAAGGCTCGACATAATAACTATAGCTCCCGTTGTTGTTTCTAAAGTGGCGATAAACGCATATGCCTGAAATATCAACAGATATGGTATGAGGTAGCCAACTCTGTAAGGCAGCTTAACGAGTGGCTGCCATAAAGGCATTTTCAGAGCTGAGAAAGTGTAATAGTAGCCACTACTATGAAACTTGAGATGCGTGCATCTTCTGCATGTAGGAAAATAAATAAAATGCAATGAGTGCAGTACTGTGTCGAAATAAACGTAGTCAAGTTGAGCCACAGTTTAAGACGGGTGTGAATGTACTGCAGTAAGTTTACTTAGATATCAACATACATTTTTTTGTCACGTAAGTACAATAACCGTCCGCTCAGTCAGCAATACAAGCAGTGATGATCCTCGTCACGTTTAGGAGAGTAATATTGCTGTAGCCTGGCTCAATGCTGCAAAAAAAAAAAAAAACAACAACATTCAGTTGCCCAAAGCCAGATGTTTTTCAGGCTCTCGCTAAGCGGAGAACGAATACTTGATAGGATTTAAAATCCCAAATCCACGATACGATTACGTGAAACGCCATAGTGGAGGGCTCTAGAAATCTCGAACAGCTGGGGTTCTTTAACGTTTTCGCTTTCAACAAAAATGCGGAAGCCGCGCCCGGGATTGAATCACTTGACTTGGGGGTCAGCGGTCGAACACGATAACCCTGAGGCCACCGTGGAGGGTTCGCTAAGCAGGGAAATAACGTTATGGTTTATATTTTTTCCCGAACATTCAGGTGATTGAATTATAGTTTTTTTTCTTAACGACTTGAACATTGCTCCATCAAAAATTATCACCAAAATATTTCCTCGTGAGGTGTGAATGACAAAAAATAAATACAAGTGAAAAAAAATAAAGGCAACAAATAGTAAAATTGCTGGGGTTTTAAGTTCCAAAACCAGGATATGATTATGAGACACGTCAAAGTGAAGGGCTTGGGATTTTTGAACCACCTAGTGTTGCTCGTGCATCTAAATCTAAACACCTGGACCTGTAGAATTTCGACTTCATCGAAGTGCGGTCGATATGGCCGAGATTCGATCTCGCAACCTTTCGGTCAGGAGTCGAGCTCAATAACCTGTAGACCACTGCGGCAGGTTAAGGCAGGAAGACTCACTGGCAACGGAAAAAGCGAGCGTTCGGGTATTTCTGAAAAAGTATTCTGTTCTTTTTTTTAGTGCCCCTGCGTGCTCTTGATGCGAGTATAATTTCCTGGACGCCAATCTACCGACTTGTTAACAATAACAGACAGAAAGTACTAAGTAAGATAAACGCAGCATATGCGTGCATAGGAGGCTGTGCGATCATAATAAATTACTTGCTAGAGCTAACCGATCAAAACCTATTGCGCGCCATGAA
The DNA here is from genome assembly GCF_013339725.1 of Rhipicephalus microplus. NCBI lineage: Eukaryota > Metazoa > Arthropoda > Arachnida > Ixodida > Ixodidae > Rhipicephalus > Rhipicephalus microplus. The sequence goes on along the minus strand of NC_051171.1, from coordinate 151,805,599 downwards.
AACAAAACGAGTGACAAACGTCCTACTTTCTTCCTTGCTGAACAGAACGCGGTATAATCAATGTGCAATAAGATTAAAAACGTACAAAAGACCATCTCCACTGGGGTTAGAAAAGTCAATAACAGATGACGAATCATATCCTGCAGAACTGGACGACGTCATTAGGGCGGTCGATCATTTCGCTCCTTTATTGTAATTTTTTTTTTGAACAACAGCTGTAGAACTGGGCTCGCGAAATGTCCCTGAACTGCTTTTCTCAGTAATTCATTCTGCACGACATTGCGTCGCGGTTGGCGTACAGATCGTTAACGTAACCATTTATTCCAGCTGTGGAGGTGGACTCGTTGAGACCCTGTGTTACACCGATTCTTGGGAGTGTGCTGTTCGCACTACCCTCTTTTGTTATCACTACAATTTCTTCGGCTGTGTACCTAATTGAGGGGATTCATCTTGGAAAAATAAATTGGCCCCGTATCTGCATGTAATCTGCAAACGTCGTCAAAAGACGATAGTCTTGTGTGTGGACAGAGTGAACAAGACATTTATTCGATGTTCTGCGGAAGAAAATTGGTGAATGGTATTCTGGAGGCGCTGCGTTAGAGTGCCTAGAGCGTGCCATGAAGCCAAATACTGCTCGCAAGCAATGTATGGATTGCAGATTACGCAAAACAGGTGCAGTTCCGGGCACCAACATAGTACGGGTTGACAGAAGGAGATTGATTAGCTGCCAGGAAAAAAAAAACAAGCCGCGGAGCTTGCAGCATTTCAGTGCGATGATCTCTAGAAGGTATTGGAGGCTGGAATAACGAAAATGGATGTAATAATCACCGAAAGTAGTAAGAGTTGAGATAACTGCGAGCACTGTCGCATGATTTCTCAAACTGTTCTTCATAGCTTTGAACATCTAAGATAAATATTTCGGTCCTGGAACTTGAATGAGATGTATAAAAAGTCGGTAGGAAAAGTACACGGGCCTCTGGCATTTTGCCTCTATCAAAATGCAACCGCCGTAACCACCATACCACCAAGGCGGACGATTGCGTAACCAGGCGGAATAAACAAAACAACAACGCCCGCGTTACTTTGCTTGCCTACGGAACGTGAGGTTCCTAGAAAGCTATCCTAGAAAGCTTCTCTTCCGAAAATGGTCCGTCATCTAGTTTGTTCAGCGTGAAGAAAGTTGTGTTGGGTCATAAAGAAATCACAAAGATGCAATGTATATGTGACATAGGTGCTACATTTATCGTCCCAGTGTTATTCTTGTTTTTTTTTTGTATTTCACAATCTAAGCTAAACCGAGTAATCTATCACATCTGATAGTACGCAGATGGAGCGAGCAATTGCGGCACCAGTGTTGCCCCACCCTACACTTGCCGTGACCCGATTCACGTAGCCCCGTAGATCACGTTCCCGTGGTAAACAATAGCTGAAAAGGTTGTCACGTGACCAAACGAGCTAGACCAGCGTGCACGAACACGGTGTCCAATGACCTAGTATACGCGAGCTGTTCGCCAGTGCTATCCGTCCTTATTAAAGTAATTTTGATAACTTAGTCTTTTTTTTTTGCTAAACAAGAAATAATATGAGGGCGTGGCATTCATTTTGGGGCAGTGTTGCCAACAACGAAGTGCTTGGTAGTTCCCGGTAATAGGAGCGCGCGACTTAATGTAATGACAACAATGTTATTAGAAAGAAACACTATATATTTAAAGAGCCCCGAAACAGCTCTGAGTTCAAAAAGAAGACAGAAATTTACATGTAAACTTCACTACCATTCATACAGACGATGTCGACTCCTCGCCACTTTAATTTTTCACAAGGCAAGCGGAAAATTCCAGCACTAAGTTTATCAGGACATTGTGTTTTCTTTGTCTAAAAGCTGTTATTCCCGCTTGCATAGTCGAGAACGCACAAAAATGAGTCAAACCAGCTGACCGCGCGCCACATTTACGTGAGACAAGGCTTAATGGTCGTGCGACTGCATAACGTAAAGAAAGCTAGATGAGATTCACAATTGATATTCTTCGTATATGAACAGACCAATCAAAAGATTATGTTCTCACAACGTGCTATGAACTGACAGACTGCTGGCGTCACGAATTGTGCAGAAAATACAAAAAACACCAAAAAAAGAATAACCCGCTGGTTCTCCGTATTTTCGTATGTTCAGGGTCCCTTTAAGGTGGTCTGAAATACTATCACGCGTTTGTTTTAAGTCAACGCGGTCTCGCGTGAAAGCCACTAATTGTTTGTGGTGCCCCATATAGAGAAATGCAGTAGGGATGCTGTCGACAACACAGACTGCTAATTTCGCGTGCCTCAATGGCCGCCATTGCGTATCACGTTTCATCGCATTGCTACCGCAGATGAAATGTTATCACGTTACAGTTTTGCGATGTTTTCTTATAATCATGGGCATACCTAAACTTTATGATTAGAGATTATTTCATTAAAAGTGTACCGTGGGACTTGTCTTGTTGCTTTTCGAAATTTCGGGTTCAAACACTCAATGACGTCTAGTCAGTGGATCATTTAGGGCAAGAAAAGTCGAACCAATTACCAGGCTTGAGATCCAATTAGCGAAAAGCGGCAATATAATGGTGAAGTCAGTTAAGAAATCTGGAGAATTGGTTTTGAGCGAGTTGTTTCAGTATCAAAACCCAATCAGTGGGCACTGTCCTACTATCTTCGGTAATTATGTTTTTATTTTGTATGGCCCTGGTATTCATATTGGCAATTACACAGTACGTTCCCAACGCTCAAAATCAGGCATCTGAAATTAAAATTTTTGAGCAGTTGTAATGAATTTTTGTCCCTATTTAAATGAACAGCTAGGAGTATTTTTAATTATCTATACCAATTAGCATCTACGATCATGCTACTAGTAGGTTATAATCTGCATAATATCGATAGCTGCAGAAAAATAAAAATCACATTGTTAACTAAATTATCGTCACATTTTTTTGCCACACGCTACAGTCATCAGAGTGAAATAAAATCATTATTTGCATATGCTTTTAAATAATGAATCTTTTTTTTTTCAGGAGAAACAAACAAAGAAACAACAAGACAAGACTGCACGACTAAAAAAAGACAGCATAAATAACCCCCACAATGCGAACGTGGCTGTAAGGCGACCACAAAGGCTTTCATTTATTCACCCGATTAAGGAGTGGGTTAGCCGCGGTGGCACTTCCTTACTCCAAAGCCGGCTTTCCGTTTCACCGGATTAATGATGATTACCGCGTTGGCCGAGTTCATTGGTCTGAAAAAAACGCGGGGACTACTGAGCTGCAGCAAAAAAAAAAAAAAAATCTGTAATTTCATATGCGAAGTCCGGCGGATCGCAAACCGGGCTGTTGTGAAACTTCGCGCGCAAGCCCTCGTATCTAAGGCTCATCTTGACAGTTGATCACCGGACGTTAGAGCAACAAGAGCGCAGGGATCAGTTTCAAAAAGGAAAATAAAACGGAAAAAGACGGTACATAAAATTCACGCAAATATCTGGGACTCTATATTAAAAAAAAGAGCTTTGCAGAAGGCTGGAACAAAGCATTGCGTTTAACTTTGAACGTGAAAGGTTATATTGGGCTTAATTTATTGTCTTGCAAATATTTTGCTTCGCTTTGTATTCAAGCCATTCTTTATCTTATTTTTTCGCGCGTTACGCATACAAAACAGCCAGAGTGGCTTAATTAGTGGGACCCTCCAATGGAGTTTGGGCGCTTTTTGCTCCAGCGCTTTATGTAAAGCACTGACTTGAAATGCAAACGCGAGTGCATCGTCTTTACTTTAGCTCTACTTTCAGGCACTTAGATGCAGATCTGGCAGCGGCGCGCATGTTTTGGTCGTTCTTAACTCGCACAACGCGTTGTGCAATGACACCGTTCACAGCTTTTTTTTTTCCTCCTTTACTTTTATTTTGGGGCGTAGTATGCAGTGTATATATTTCGACAAAGGCGAAAACTAATGACCGTCGCTCACTGCATTATTCACTTTAGAGAGGAGCTTGAGCGTAGTGGCACATGTTCACTCGGCTGCACTACGTTGTGTTTAAACAACACCATGCACTTGCATGTGCCAACTCGTTTGGGCGCTTACGTTCGCGAATTTAAGGTAGTGGCACAAAGCTTCGGACGAAAGCAGTCGTGAACTGTGAATAAATTAAAGTTAAAGGATAGAAGGAAAGCGCAAGACCTTTTTGATGCAATGACAGGCAAAAAGTACTTCACGGACAAAACAACAGTTATTGCCTTGTTATTTTGTCTGTGGTTATTACGCTAAAAATATTAATAATAATAATAATAATAATAATAATAATAATAATAATAATAATAATAATAATAATAATAATAATATAATAATAATAATAATAATATAATAATAATAATAATAATAATAATAATAATAATAATAATAAAGAAGATGAAGATGATGATGATAAGGTTTTATGTTCACCTCGGTGGATTAGTGGCTAGGGTGCTCAGGTGCTGACCCGAAGGTAGCGCAATTGAATCCTGGCCGCAGCGGTCAAGTTTCGATGGAGGCCAACTCGTACAGGGCCGCGTATACTGTACAATGTCAGTGCGCGTCAAAGAACAAAATATGGTCGAAATTTCTGGAGCCCTTAATTACAGCGTGTCTCATAATCATATCGTGCTCTTGCGACGCAAAAATCCCCATATTGTTTTTTTTACGTTACAAAAGCAAGACATAATTATGAGGCACGCAACAGTGCAGGGCTCCACAAATGTCGACCATCCGGTGCTCTGTAGCGTGAACCGAGATCCCCCAGTACCGATGGCCTCCAGAATTTCAGCTCCACGAAAACGCGACCGCCACAGCCGGAATAGAACTCGTGACTCTTGGCTCAGCAGCTGAGCACAGTGAGTACTGCATCACCGAGTCGGAAGAACACGAACATCGCGCAAGCGTTGAAATATGAAGTCAGTATGACGAATACATAACGGCGATTGCACGGCGCGACCAACATCGTGAAACGAGCATAAATATTGCAGTAACGGGCTTCCATTTGCAAATGACTCGGCATCGCACTAGAGAGAGAGCACAACACTGGAATAAGCAGGAGAGAGGGAGGCGCAATGGGCGAAGCAATGCGCTCCATTAATCGTTGCGACATCGTGCACATTACGACACCAGGATCAGAGTGCAGACACGCAGAAGGCGAAGGCTACTGACGCATGGCCATACGGCACTCTTTCTGGTCACGGTTTCGTAAGCCCCCTAACCGTACGGTTGTGTCGAATTCGTAGCGCATTGCGACATGCGCGGCCTTACTACGTTGTCTGTGTGTGTACGTATGCGTGCGTCCGTGTGCGCGATTCTGCACCTGTTACTGCGTGAGCCCGCATGTATTTTTGTACGTCTCACTCGTTGAGCCCGTGTATCTACGCAGAAGCGCGCACGTAGTACATCTTCCGTTCCTCGTGCGCGTGTGTGTCCCTGCGAGTCATTTGTGCGTGTATCGCGTCCGTGTGATCGTGTCACCCTAAGTTTTAGATGCGGAGCATCTTATACTCGCGCCTTGTAGTGCGCCGTCCGCACCGCTTCTCGAACATTCGACAGCTGACGCGCGCGCATGCGCCGTCGCGCCGTCGCCCACTCTTCCACCATCTGTGCATCCCTTCCTCCTCTACACACCGCGCGCGCTTCACTCCTCCACCATCTGTGCACCCTTCCTCCTCTACACACCGCGTTCGACATCTACAATTCTCCTGATTCTCCAGTGGACGCGCATGTGGCGTCGCGCTTCGAGAACATTCAACAGCTGACAGTGCATGAGCCGTCGTGTCGTGCTATATATATACTCAAGGTCGGCGCTCGCTCGCTCAGTTGCCGCTCGTCGGTTGGTTTGTACGGCGCGTCGACGTCCAAGGTCGCGGTGAAATGAATTCCAACGAATCCACAAACACAATGATCGACGTCCCTTCGACCAGCGCCGCCCTTTCGCATACGTGTGTACGTGTTCACTCCTCCTCAGTGTTCCCCCGAGGGAAGCTGCGGGCAATTTTTTTCACGTATTCGTAAAAGAGAGAGAGAGAAAAAAATTGCCCGCAGCTTCCCTCGGGGGAACACTGAGGAGGATGCGGAGCATACAATTGGTTAACGGGGTGTTAAAGTGCGACTTACTTGGGTCGATGGCTAAATTGGTTAACGTGGTTGTCAAATGGGGTGTTAAATTGCGACTTACTTGGGTCGATGGCTAAATTGGTTAACGTGGTTGTAGGAGGGGGTGTTAAATGAGTGAACACGTACACACGTATGCAAAAGGGCGGCGCTGGTCGAAGGGACATCGATCATTGTGTTTGTGAATTCGTTGGAATTCATTTCACCGCGACCTTGGACGTCGACGCGCCGTACAAACCAACGGACGAGCGGCAACTGAGCGAGCGAGCGCCGACCTTGAGTATATATACAGCGCGACGGCGCATGCGCTGTCAGCTGTCGAATGTTCTCGAAGGAGAAGCGCGCGCGCGGCACAGATGGCGACGGCGCGACGGCGCATGCGCTGTCAGCTGTCGAATGTTCTCGAAGGAGAAGCGCGCGCGGCACAGATGGTGGGCGACGGTGCGACGGCGCATGCGCGCGCGTCAGCTGTCGAATGTTCGAGAAGCGGTGCGGACGGCGCGGACGGCGCACTACAAGGCGCGAGTATAAGATGCTTCCGCATCTAAAAAAGCAATGCCATGCACGCCCGTCTGTTCCGTCGGGGCGGGGGAGTCACACGCCTGATTGCGGATTGATTTGATAAAGTGCCCAGAGCAACGTGACTGTCCCGAGTCAACAGGGGGAGATACGCTTCGATTTCCAGCAGCGGAGCCTCGCACGCCGAAAGCCAGCGCGTCCCTGCGCTCTTTAATCAAGCGTGAAAACCGCCGCGCCGGCGCGCTGGTCTCCCTCGTCGTCTGGGGAGCGTCTTTCGTCGCTGTGGCGCCCTGCGGTCGAAAGCGGCGTCCCATACGTGGGCCTCGCGTCGCCATGTGCGAACGTGCAGTCTCGGCACCCGGAGGGAAGAGCGGAACGCAATTATCGGCTAACCCGTAGAGTGGCTGCATCGGCACTTTTCTGTTTCCCCTTTCTGCGCGAGCAGCGCCAATTCATCACCTTGTCGTCGGCAAAGTGGGGAAAGTCCTCCGACGTTGGCGTGACGGCCGGCGTCTTGGCTGACACGCAAAAAGAAGTAGTAGGGAAGCAGCTGACTCGATGTCATTTAGCTTGCGGTTAGAAGCAACAGAAGTGCCCTTGGAAAAGAGCTTCGATAAATGGGACGAAGGAGAGAAGATAAGATACATTCAGCACAGCTAGCTCCAAATTAATTTTTTTTAAAGTAGATTAATGGTGTATGATTTTACCCTTTCTTCCACTACCAGGATTACTTTTTAAGTGGTTTTAAATTTTATTTAAACATTGGCTAATCTCCCGTAATGCGCCCGTCTCAGTTGTGCTGTTGTACAAATTGAATTCAATTCGTTGTAGAACAACTTTTTTATTCTTCCTCTTAATAATGCTCTTGTTAACATTGTTCTTCACTTCAACGAAAGTCACTTTATAGCAATAAAAACATAACTAACTATAAGCTGGCATAATATACACACGCCATCACAATATCATTTAGTTGTACATATGACTATGCAACAAAATAAACAGCAACAAGGCAAAAATGGCCGGAGAAGAAACGAAATAATTAAACGCCGGGTCTGCACAGTACGTGCAGCGCAGTCACCGCGAAAGCTGGAAGAGCGTCCTTTCAGAGCCTTTTTTAAAACAATCTTTGGGTAACTGCTACTAGCACACTCGCAGAGTATACCCACACCGTCACATATAATTTTCGTGCAGTAGGGAGACATTCACTATCACATGCTTCGTCATTCTTCAGAGAAACGTGGTACCTGCTACACACTAGCAAAGAATTGCGTGCAGTTTTTTTTATGCTGTAGCAGACGACGATGAAGAGTTATGCCTGAAACTTTTGTAACGGACTGGGTAATACGACGACCCACTCATTGCGGGATTCGCATTGCGTTGTCCGCCGCCACCGCTGGTGTCCGGAATTACTATCGTATTAAATAAGAAAAAAAGTAAATAAATAACACCAAGGACACAATACCATTTGAACCGAGGATCGCTGCGTACCAACCCAGTATTCCACCACAGAGCCACGGCGGTCCTTGAAACTCCCTTGCAAACTGGCCTTAGGCATGCTTGATGTTCGGAAAGGAATAGCGTAAATATGAGTAATAAAGCGTTTTAGAATAGCAAAGGAACAACCAGGCGTCGCGCAATGCAAAAAATATCCACGGAGTGAATGATGATGAATGGGTGAAGCGTCCGTCCGTCCGTCCGTCCGTTCGTTCGTTCGTTCGTCCGTCCGTCCGTCCGTCCGTCCGTCCGTCCGTCCGTCCGTCCGTCCGTCCGTCCGTCCATCCATCCATCCATCCATCCATCCATCCATCCATCCATCCATCCATCCATCCATCCATCCATCCATCCATCCATCCATCCATCCATCCATCCATCCATCCATCCATCCATCCATCCATCCATCCATCCATCCATCCATCCATCCATCCATCCATCCATCCATCCATCCATCCATCCATCCATCCATCCATCCATCCATCCATCCATCCATCCATCCATCCATCCATCCATCCATCCATCCATCCATCCGTCAGCCCGACTGTCTAACCTCCCTTCGGAGAGCTTCATCCCACTCGTCATCATTCACCTCGTGAATATGCTGTGATTTTATTTTTACTTTCATTCCGGTTCATCCGGTATTCGCTGTGAAAATTCTTTCTTTTCTCGGTGGAGACAATCTCCACTGCCCTTCTCTCCTTTAGCGAAGCACACGTGCAGATCACAAACACTGCGATGGAGCAACATCTGCACGATTTCATTGATTAAGAAAGACAATTGAGTGCCGTTAAATTTTCCCATTTGAATGTGCCTAAGGAAACCATCTTCCAAGAAATGGTATCTTTTTTTTGAACTTTAAAATAAAAGCACTGTCATAAATATTCTTGAGATCATTATTCACCATGCTGAGTATAATGCCACGATACTGAGAGATATTCCCGAGGCCCCAAACACACTGCTGCGTTATTACTGAGCAAGGACTTGCACGGTGCGTCGTATATTACAGTGCTTTCGATTTCCCAAGACGCAGCTGCGCTCGATTGAGAGCCATAAAGGAGCGAGGCATGGTTGCGACGCGGGAGCTGGTAGTTTGAGAACGTCCATACGCTCTCACTCCATATGCATGGCAAATTTTCAGAAAAGCGTGCAGCGCTGGCGATCATCTAAAGCCGACGCGTGAGAACAACCACACGTAAACGTACCACGCAATTGCGTGACTGTTCTACAATGCTAGTAGCTCATACGATGAATCGATCGCAATAAAGCAAGGACTGTCACTAAGCCTCCTCTTGATAACTCATTTTGTAAGTAGAATAGTTTTATTGGAATCTAGTAACATGAAGCAACTCTGGAAAGACGATTGATAAATTTGATCGAATGATTAAACACTGAGACAATCAGTTGGTGATCGATTCATTGTATAGCAAAGATAAAAGAAAACAGATCTGATTAAGAACAATGCTATTTTAGTAAACTTAGGATCAAGTAGTGTAACAAGGCATTCCGAACCTTTGTGCTATCACGATGATTATAAGCTGGGACATCGAATTCCTGTTAATTCGAGAATTTCTTATGATGTACTGATATGAGTGTGACGCATTGAACTGTCATTATGCACCTTTCCGTTCGTAGATTAAGCGTTATCAGCACTTTGGCACTCACCCGTTGCGTTTAGCCAGTGTAGCCTTTAAGAGGTAATTTCAGTGTTACATCAGGTATATTGCTTATCAATAAAAGCCATTATGAACCTAGCTGAACAACCATGCTTAATATGACAGGTTATCTCTTTATATATAGGACAACATGAATCACCATATTTACAGCTCTTAAACGAGGTTACGCTGTGTTTTCCTCCAGTACCCAATGATTTTCATAAGCATGTACACTGCACTGTACACGGCAGGAAAATGGCGACAGCATCCTGGCTTGACCCAAGGCGTTCAAAACGCATCGCAATTTACAAGCGATGTCGGAGGAAGTAAGCAAAGCCGTAGCATGCAGCGATGGTGCACGCAAAACGAAGTGTGGGGAGCAGCGTGCTTTATCAAGCCGTTGGGTTCGGAAACTCCATTGTGTTGCACTGCTGTTCGCTCATTGGGAGAGCTCGAAGGCCCGAGCCGTGCCGTGTCAAAAGGAGGGTCGCATTGGTCGCGGCCAATGAGAAGCGAGACAGCTGTCCGCTTTCACACTGAGGTTACCACTTCGACTGTTCTTTTTTCTGCTTTACTCGGACGATATGGATAACTGAAAGTGCAGTGAGACTCGATGCAATATTGGCGGTGCATATATTGTGACTACATGCGTGCAACGTCGATGAGACACGGGGGTCAGTACATGTAGCCGTGAATAGATAGATAGATAGATAGATAGATAGATAGATAGATAGATAGATAGATAGATAGAAATATAGATAGACATTATAGTTAGATAGATAGATAGATAGATAGATAGATAGATAGATAGATAGATAGATAGATAGATAGATAGATAGATAGATAGATAGATAGATAGATAGACCCTTTTATCTAATGCTCGACCTTCTAATGACGCAAGCTTTGTTAGATTAGCGCGGTGTTCAGCCTATTGACTCGTATGATTGTAAACTTCTTTCCTGCCTGAAGTAGAGAATGTCTTTTTTGTCATGCCTAAGGAAGGGAAAGACAACCGTGGGGGCTGGTGTGATTAGGGGACGGGGGTGTACTAAAGTAGATCACTTACTAACGTGGCAACGGGCGTAGCGGGCCGTAAAAAAAGAGGCAGCCAGTGAATACAGCGCACCACGCGTAAAGATAGCTAGGTGCAACAGCGTGAACGTGGTCGCCAGTCATGGTTTCCGGGTCGGCAGTCGCTGATGGGGGAGGTGTGAGTGGTGCGCGCACCGTACCGCATCGGCGCCTCGTAAAACAGGTCGCCGTAAAGCCACGCGCCAATCGACCCGCACGGAACGACGCTATTCGCCACTCTCGAGCTCTTAAATAGTTGCACGTACCGAATCGGCGCCAAGTAGCGAGTAGTCCTATACGCCTTTCCGAGTAAAAAAAAAAAAAAAATACGGTTGCTGGTGCGGCTAGGCTGAATTCGCGCGGTGATTTGATCTGTCACATGGTTCACTGCTGCTGTTGCATATCTCTTACCTTCTTGTCTACCTCTTCTCTTCTCTCCGTATTCACTGTTTATTATTGTGTGCTATCGATTCTGATGCATATGCTGCAAAGCTCTCTGTCCCATTACAACCTAGTCGTTACTGTCCTACTGTCCAAGAGCAAATGCTTTTGTCCCACTCAATTAGTTCAGAGCCAAACGAACCTGTTCTCTTTTTTTTCGTCTTTGTATCTTACAAAATATTATAGGTTGTGCTTCGCAATACCGCTACATGTAATAGTTGCGGCGTGTTGCTTTTAAGTACATAGCTGTTTCAAATTCTAAAACACTGCCTACACAAACAAAAATCACCGACACATCGTGTCGAAATTTCTTTCTCTTATTTTCGGTTGCTATACGGTTCCCAAACGGTGACTGCGAAGTGATGAGTGAACATGCTGCTTCACTCGGCCTCACTGTGTCATTGTATCTAACTAGCCTAATAATGGGCCTTTCGTCGCATAGCGATATATATAAAAAAAAAAGCTGGGAATGGGAATATTATAGTCTGGCTCAAAGGCCACTACCATCTAAAAAATTAATCAAGCCTGTGAGACGACAATTTAGGTAGGCATTCTAAAGCTGTCTATTTCAGCAGTGGTCTGACGTCAGGACCAGTGGTGTAGCCAGTGGTTGAAACACCAGGCTAATGCCCCCCCCCCCCCGCCTTCCTTACTTCAAATGAAAAGAACGCCGTCCTCCCGTTCCAATTTTTTTTTTTGCCTATGCTGCTGGTCAGAGCATGCATGCACAACCGCGAGTGGCAGCACGCAAGCGCCCTAGCCTTGTAATTAGTAGCTTTTCAATAAATTAAACAAGTAGGTTCAAGCACGGTTATGCTTTTCAAGGACTGTGGGCCTTTGTGAACACCTGTGACTATTGTATGTACATTACCACCACGGCATACGTGTAAGCGCATTTATTGAACATTTCCGTTTGTTTGCTTCCCTCCCTTTTCTCTCTTTGTCATCTGTTCACTCCCCTTTCCTTTTTCACCCTGGGCTGAGTAGTCAACCAGGCTGCTGTCGGGTAAAGCAGCCTCCATTCTCCCTTCCGTGTTCCTTATTTCCTCCTTGGATAGAAGGGAAACGTTTCCGTAGAATCGTGAATAAAAAATAATAACTGTTTTAAGATATGTAAATGCATGGACAAAGCGCCGTTGTACTTGTGGCGGTACACGCCTTTTAAAAAAATGATGATGGATAAAGGTTGAACGCATGTTCTGATATGCTCGCATTTCCGTCCTTCTTACCTCCAAAGGGTAATGCTCGTTTATCTTTCTAAACTATGAGCTCGTGGTACTTTCAGATGACGAACGACATACGCATATATGGGTGACAAATTGCTCCTGGCAAGATAGCACAGGGCACGCCGCGTCAAAAAATATTAAGTGCGGAAACAAATACATAGTTATTGCAGCATCAGCCACCACGGTCACACGATACTTCTCTATGACACAGTAATTATATATAAGTTTAATAATTATAAGCATTAGCAGACGACAACGCCAGCAGCGTAGCTCCTACTAAAGCTTAAAGGGAATTTCTTGTGTTTCCCGCACATCGTATAAGTTATAATAAAATGTCATGCTACGGCATAATTTTTTTTAGGAAAGCAGCTAAGTGGGTCTAGGGTGGATTGGCTCTTTTATTGGCATAAAAATGATGGCGAGTTTAAGCGGCTTTGTCGAAGCCTCAGCGTAAGATGCGGTTATACCTGCATGAAGGCCACTTGCGGCAGTAGATCAGCAAAAGCGCGTTCATTGGTGAAGGTATATAATGACGTTTGAGCGAAATTCAACAACAAGCGTCGAACGCGGCATACAGCAAGAAATAATTGTAATGTTCTTAGCTCTCACTCTTGAATTCTGCCGTAGTGCAGGCACGCCGAGTGAAGACACGCCGTAGTGCAGGGGGGGGGGGGGGGAGGGGTTAGAAAAAGTGGGTAACGATTTAGAGTACAGGGTTCTCTACTAAAGGAGAGCTTAAAGCCGTCCCGTGGGACTCAAGGTCCCGACGTCTAACAGGGCTCCGAAAATTTTGACCACCTGGGGTTCTTAACGTGCACCCAAATCTAAGCACACGGGCCTATAGCGTTTTCGCCTCCATGGAAAAATGCAGTCGCCGCAGCCGGGATACGAACCCGCGACCTCCGAGTCAGAAGCTGTGTCCGCTGTAACACCATGGCGGGGCGGCAGATGGTATGTGCGCTTTGTTGCCGAGTACAGAAGAGCCGAAGACAAGCTGCAGCAGCTAGTGTGCTTTATACAGCGCGAAAATTGTGGCAAAATGTATGTTGGACGGAAGGCGAATTTACAAGGCATCAGAAGACGTAACAGTTATTGCACCTCTTCAGTGGATATTGTCGCATTACACGCACGCCGATTGGATAAGCCAGTGCGGTATAAATGGTGGAATACATCAAGATGAAGAAAAAAAAATCACGTTTTGTGACACTTGACCACGTTAGCAGGGTGAGCATTGCTCTATACTTGTCAAGCTTAGCGTTATACCAAATTAACATACAAGTTATCGCTCCATACGACCAGACTAGAAATACGACCCTCTTTTCGGCGACATAATCAAACTCGCGCAACCAGACTTGTTAACCAGATGGTTACTGTGCGCAGTGATGCAATTCCCCCAGTTAGGCTCGGTTTTAACTTTCACCAAGCCGATGCGTAAGTTTTTCAATTATTTAAAAATTGGCGAATTTGTTCAGTCAATCAATCAATCAATCAATCACATACATGATAATAAACTGACAGACATGATATTAAACTGATTGATTGATTGATTGAATTTGTTACTAGAGATTTGTGATAAAAAAGAAGAGGTGAATAATAATAATAAAAAATCCGCCTTTTTGCCAATCTCAAATCTCAACCAATTTCTCTCGGTAATGGGATGGAAAAAAAGGGGACGTGTTTTCGTCTCGCAGTTACAAGCTCAAATAAGGCAACCAAGAAGGCGACGCTGACGAAATAGTGATAGAAAAAGAAGAGGCAGACACGAATGCGGAAGTCGAGTAGTAATCGATCAGAGAAAAGAACAAAGAGATGAAATTTCAATTGACAAGAAGAATATTCTGCAAACGATGGCGATTATAATAGAAAGAAAAAGAAAGCAAGAAAAGAAAAGTACAAAGAACTAAAGAAGATGACGAAAGAAAATTGGAGAAAAAATAAGCAAGCTAAATTACGGAAAAAAGCAACATGCGACTACGCCACAGAGAGAAGCAACAAAAAGAAAATTTGATCGATGAGAAAGAGGTACGAGGTAATGAAGAGACGTGGAATGATAAAGAAAACGAACAATTGCCAGGTAAGCGGGGCAAGTAAGGCTATTGAAGAAAGGAAAGCGACAACAAAAGCTAACGCGACGAAGGAAGAAAGCGATGCCACCCATGAACAACGAATGAAGAACTGTATTTAAAAGAAGAAACGACGCGGAAATAGACATATTTGCGTTATTCGATTTGGGTTCCTCTACAAACTCTGGTCACACGTCGCTCGATTGTCTGCCTGCGCCCTCTTTCCCGTGCTACTTGTATTGAGGACGGGTGACCCGTTACCCGTCGCCGAAAATAAGAGTCAACTTACCTGCTTCGGGACGGGCAACAATGCGGGGACGACGTCGAAGTCGAAGTTACACTTTAACAAGTTTGTGTCTGTTAAGGAGAGCGATAACGACGTGACCGAGAACTCCCCGAGACCGTGCGCGCTTATGTTTGACGAGCGTCAAAAAGACGCAAAAAGAAAAAAAGAAAGAGACAGCGACTGAATTTTTCGAAAAGCAGTAGCTTCGCGTAGGGGTTGCACACGAGAGTAGGCGCACCTCTTTACTTATATTAGATTTACCAGACAACACAAACACGGGCGCACGAAGGGAGGAGATTAAAAGCAGCTAACAAAATAAGGAAAGTTCGCTCGCGGTTCGAGACGCACGGACAGGAAGGATTGTGATATGGAGACGGACGGGGGTGAGAGTCATGGGGGGGGGGAGAAGGGGTGCTCGCTCCTCTGAGAAAGGCGCCTGCCGGAAGTGCACCGTTTTAGCTCGCGCACGGTCTAAATCTGATAAGCCGAGAAAGTAGAGGCACCCGAGAGGCAATGCTACGTGGGTGCTATTGATTACATCCCCAGTGACGAAAGTGCGGGGAATGCGCGTCGGAACAGTCCTGGCAACGATTTCTTTTCCTGGATGATTTATGTACTGCCTATATGTTCTTTTCTTTTTATTTTTTGTGTGGGTGTGGTATTGTTTTTTTTTTTTGCATACCCGGATTATTTCTGGCACATGCCCAAGCTATCAATCGCGTGGGTGCCCATGAGAGTATTTACTATGAAACTCGATCAGACTGCCCCAAGTGAAGTGCTTTTATTTGGGAAAAGGAAACGCGAGAAAGGAGCGTCCAAGGACGAAGCACGGGTGCCACTGGTGCATAAAGCGCGCCGATCACTTCTTGCTCGTATCAGGTTATGTGCATTTCGTGCACGCACAAAGAAGGCTCGTACTACCTCGCGGGCGTAAACACACTGGCTGATCTGCGAGTGCGTCTTGTACGTCGCCTCACGTCTCCACACCGCGATGGTTAATATGCTCTGGCCTGACAGTGTGGCCATACGAGTCACGAGATAGTGAAAGAGATAGAGATAGTAGAAAAGAAAGAGGAGGAAAGAGGCCAACTTGTACCGAGACAATCTCTCTGGGGACATGACTAGCATGCTATTGGCAACCCTGCAATTGGAGAGTTTATCTGCCTCCTAATTTTCTTGTTTTCCTCCTTCTTTATTTCTTTCTTCTAGTTCTTCCTTGTGTTTCTGCTTTGTTTTTCTTTGCAGTATTTATGCTCCTTGTGACCGGGAGCTACTTATTATTACACCCCCCCCCCCCTTATGTAATGCCCCACGAGGGGCCCTTAAGGGTAAATAAATGATGATGATGATGAAACACGGACAAATCAGTTGTGGCTCCAGGGAACGAGTACACCACGAGTAAAAAGTGTAAAAAAATGTGCCCGAGCCACCGCACATTTGCATTGCTTTCGGTAAGAGTCTTGTAGACAGAGTAAGACTTTTTGTAATATCCGCGTATTTTTGCGCGTTAATCATGCTATAGATTTTTGACGTATAACAGTTTTTTACAGTGCTTTTTGTTTTATTTTAAAGGCTCCTAATAAGCCGTGCTCATCACTGCATTCTATTTAACCTGATAGCGCCCTTCAATTTCGATTCTTGCGGCTCACAGATTTAGAACTGGCCCTGGTGCATTTTCGCTGCTATGCTTAGTGCTCACGAATTAATGAATGAATCAATGAAGTAAATATGATGAGTATGAAATATAGTATACACACTTATGAGCCCCGCCGCGGTGGTCTAGTGGCTAAGGTACTCGGCTGCTGACCCGCAGGTCGCGGGTTCGATTCCCGGCTGCGGCGGCTGCATTTCTGATGGAGGCGGAAATGTTGTAGGCCCGTGTGCTCAGATTTGGGCGCACGTTAAAGAACCCCAGGTGGTCAAAATTTCCGGAGCCCTCCACTACGGCGTCTCTCATAATCATATAGTGGTTTTGGGACGTTAAACACCACAAATCAATCAATCAAAAAACACTTATGACAGTCACGCGACACTATTTGGTGATTTCAGCAATGTGGTTTTTCCCGACTGCGACACGGGAACCCCAATTTTCTCCTCTCGTTGCGGCCATGCCTGAAGAAGGCGGCTTTCGATTCTTGCTTCACGAATAAGAAGCAACGTCACTCTCTGCTAATGCTATTTTTCGGCTACGGAAGTAAGCTTTGTTTTCAGTACTCTAAATCTTCAACGCATGATTTAAAGTTGGAGTGACTTGCATATGTCAAGCTACATTCTTTCTTATTTTTGTTTGTGATCTCCCGGATATCTCTCTGAGGCCTGTATGCATTAGTAATGAAGACATAAAAGGCGTTGGGCTTCACAGCGTCTGTTTTAGACTATCCGAAGCGAGTTTGTGAGCAATCGTTAACGAGTTCACACAAGACTATAGGTCAACAAAATATTTCGAGCTTCATCTGAACCACTGACGAAATTTATTTTCTTGCACTTGTGGCTCACTCAGACATAGACAGACTTACGAGACTTACTTGAACAGGCTGGCGAAATTGCAATGCCGCACTACAAACCACTTGGATTTCCAGAGCGTTTAACACTGGAATACCATGTGTTTATATGAGCGTTATTCAATAGTTTTGGGAAGCCACGTGTTTTGTAGGGTGATATGGCAATTTTGCCAAATTGTGCCGGTACATGTAAGCAAGAGCCGTTTTTGATAACTAGCTTTTTTCAAGAGATAGGATTTTTCTCAACCACTTCCCATTCAGTTTAGACAGGGTGCCGTTTATGCTGCCGAGAGATTGCGCCACGTTCAGATGCCCCCGATTCCCGGGAATGTTTCGCTCAATACTCTACGTTACTTCAGTTCATATACATCTGCTTGAAGGTAGACATACCCGCAAGATGTCGCGTTGTTAAGATTGAAGGATTGGGCTCGATTTATGGCCAGGACGGCCGCTTTTGGATAGAGGGAAAATGCCAAAAACAGCCGTGTGTTTATATTTAGGCGCCGTTTAAAGAATAGAACCGGATCCCTTATCTGCAGCCTGCCCCATAATTGTACCGTGGTTAGGGTTACTCTTTTTTTTCTGGTTAATGTTATTATCGTTATCATTAACAATATCTTTAACGTGCGCCAGCCTCCTCCCTGGTTGTTGCTGACCACGTAAAATGAATGATTTATTCGTTGATTCACTGACTTATTATTATAAGTTTAATAACAAACTACAAATATTCTAGATTGCTGAAAAGTGGGTCTTAGCAAGTCGTCCCGCCAAATTGCACAGCAACCTTCTCTTTTTTTTTCGCACGGCTAGAGCGTTTTCAACCATGGTGCAAGAAACCGGATAAACACAGTTAACTACACGAGGATCGCGAAAACATTGAGAGGTGTGATGCATCGGTACCCGAATAAGCGTTATGTTTATAGGTGTTTCCAACTGAACCGTTCGAACAGCCCCAGCGAGATTGAGTTTAAGCGTAATCGTCGTGAACGGTGCTAGATTAGGCACTTCAAAACGACGCGCCCGTTAACCCAGTCGATCATTTTAAATAACGATCTCCGCGCGATTTGCGTTCGGTGATCGCCGCATCTAAGAAGAGAGGGCACGTTTCTGAGCACTCGCGGAAGCGTGGCTCACTATTGAGATGCTCGCGTTATTTCTTCATAAAATTACCACAGCGTCCGGGTAAATAACGCAGCCTCAGACACCATCAATCACGGGCATCGATTGTGCGAGCGCGAAAGCCTTTAAGGAAGGCGGCGCCTGCAAGAGCTCAAGGCGTGAAGCTTGATGAGAGCATTAAAAATGCGCGGACCATTTGCGAGTTTCCCTTGCAAGTTTGCAAACTATAGGCGGGAGCGATAGAAAACGTCGGTGCTTAGTTCTATGAAGGCGTCTTACCCGTTTTCAGTGCTGTTCGCGAGAAAGCTCGACATTCCTGCACTCCTTCCTTCTACGAAGGAAATGGAAGAAAATGTACGAAAAAACTAGGCTCATTCGTATTCTCAGTCTGGCGTTCAGATATTGTAAAGAGATGCTCCCGAAAAATGATGGCAAGAAATAAAATAACGTTAACAAAGTTTAAATTAGAATATGGAGAACAGTTCTTCGTTTATGTGAACGAAACCCACCAGCGAAGAGCCCAAACCACGATTTAGGGGTCACTAGGCCCAAAGTCTTACTGTGAATATAAATAACGTGATGATGAAGCCCCACGAAAAAGGTAGTAGACCGGAGTCGCTTTCAGTTGTACCACTGTCATTGCTCTTCATGCTACTCCTGTAGTGGAAAACTTCAGCTTGGTTTTTACCAGCTAGGGTTCCTTAACGTGTACGTAAATATAGACAAACGCATAATCTCGCTCTTCAACACTATTGAAACGCGGCTTCTGAAACCGGTAGTTGAACCCTCGCCCTCGAGCTTAAACCAACGCTCCAGCCATTAAGTTACCACAGAGTAGCCTATAGCACAGCACCCTCCCGCTATTTTTTGCCCCCTCTTTTGCAACAAGAGAACAATTGCATTGCTTGGATCATGATATGCGGATGCCTGTGGCATGAGAAACGCAGCTCGTACCCACCAAGCACATTACACGTTTACAAGGCTCAGTACTGCTTTGTCAAAGGTTCAGGTGAGAGTTGCAGCTAAATGGAGTAAAAAGATCGAAATATGTGCTAGTTGGTAAATCAAATTCGTTAAGTGATCTGGGAGCACAGGGACGCACGACAGACGAAGGAAGACCTGCACAACACGAACGCTCTTATTGTTGTATACATCAGAATAAGAAGTCAGAAAGGTTTTTAATTGTCAACGAAATTGTGGGGGGTCCGTATGGCGAAAAACTGCATCATACAGCTTTAATGTGCCTGAAGGCCCTCACATAGCAGCAGTAACATCAAAACTAGCACACACACGTGTTCAGTATATATCCAGAGAGAAAAAAAACACAATTTTATTAGAATGAAAAAAATTAAAACGTATTGAATAACACTTACAAACACATAATATTTATAAAAATAGTAATCTAATGCATTTAGTGAAAGGAAGTATTGAAATGCATTGCTATACATAAAAGAATAGTGGTGGGTACAACGCTAAAAAAATCACTAATATAAACATATATGTGATGCACAATAGTATAGGGATCTAAAAACACGAAAGCCTCACATCTGATCATTCTCTTTAATATTTCTCTTCGCGTTCAAGATAATGCTTAGCTGTTCTGACCGATGGATACATGATAACAGATCCCGCAAGACACTGCTTCACTCCATGCACAACAGAGGCCCAACGGCGCACATTTAGTATTATATAAACAAAAAATAATACGCCTTCAGGGCATGTATATGTCGCAACACTACCAAAAGATGGAGAGCAGGGATTAAAAAGGTGATTTACTCCGCCTGACTGGCCTTCACATAACCAAATAATACAAAGCGAAAGACGGTTGAACGTATCATGAGGTTGACCTCTTTTATTGAGCGTGTACATGTGCAGCCGTGCATCATAAACTGTCATTTCTCGTTTATTGCCGGGTTGCTGAGGTTTTCAACAGCAGAGCTGCTTAGGCTGACCGTTAGTGCGTGAAGATTAAAAAGAACACTATCATTATAACGAGACGGCCCACGCTCTTTGTTCTCCTCATCTACTGCTTCACTCCCACATCACGTTAGCCGATTTGGCTGGCATTCAATGCAACAATTCTCGCGGGGGAAAAAACGACTGTAGAGCGAGAAAAAGAAGGAAATAGAAAGTGAGTGAGACATAGAAACGAAGAGAAGGAACCATAACAGATTGAAAGACAGGAATAAATAGATCTAGAGAGAACGATATAAAAGGAAAAGGACTAGAAAACGACAGAAAACGGGAGAAAAAGACAGAAAGAGAGAAACAAAGGAAAGAAGGAAGGAATCTGGAAAGAGCAAGAAAGAGAAAGAAATAGAGAAAGAAGGAAGGATAAAGACAGGAAAGAAGACAAAAATAAAGAGAAACTCCCTGCTTCCTTGAGGCTTGGTACCGCTCTTGTGAAGGTCATATTTTAATTTTTTGCGGAATTTTCGCACATTCTTTCCAATTGATTTGATTGATTTGTGGGGTTTAACGTCCCAAAACCACCATATGATTATGAGAGACGCCGTAGTGGAGGGCTCCGGAAACTTCGACCACCTGTGGTTCTTTAACGTGCACCCAAATCTGAGCACACGGGCCTACGACATTTCTGCCTCCATCGGAAATGCAGCCACTGCAGCCGGGATTCGAACCCACGACCTGCGGGTCAGCAGCCGAGTACTTTAGCCACTAGATCACCGCGGCGGGGCCATTTTTTTCCAATTAGGGGGAAATGCAGCTTCATTTCGAATGAATGCCAAAGTTTACCAAAAATGCAATTATTAACTATAGAAGACCGCAAGAGCATTATTGCATTTTTTGTGATATCATTTCTGAGACGATATCCTCATGTTTTTTTGTATGTTTTTCATGCTAGAAAAAAAAGAAACAGTGTAGGAATCAAAAATTTCAAATGTAAAAAGTAATTTAACGAGAGAAAAAAATTAAATGTACAAGCAACAAAATTTCTCTCGCGTTTGAAACTGTTTCAGCGGAATAGAGGGGTACTCAGAAAATAAACCAGCGAAGCGTAGTGCCTAATGACGGCCACCTTTTGTTACATCGTAGACGTCATCACGGCGCTTTGATGAAGTAAGTACGGAAACAAAAGTCGGCGCAGTAAATTTCCACTCACGCCTGAGAAAGATGTGCACAAAGACAAGCAAAAATCTCGTGCGCGGCCCGTCCAGTAATCGCAGAAATCGAAGTGCGTCACAAGAATTACGTCAGAGGCAGCTTAGCATACTCTGCTTCTCGTATGATGATAAAATTCATAATCGCACATAAGTAGGAAACAAAAATACAACTCCTTTTTATCGTTGCTCTTGCAAAGCTGCCATTCATTACTTTTTTTCATTTTCGCGTTTCTCTGGAGCAAAGCTTGACATTTGATTGAACATAAGAATGAACAGAGATTGGGTCTGTTGAGCAATATTTATGAATATTTTATAAAAGTAACAGCGGGAGAAACATTCCGCGTTCCGACTGGAAACATTTGACATTTAGATGTCATGTATTATGCGTATAAGACAGTGTATATTATTCTATATTTCAGTTGGGTCGATGCGTATGCTATAAAGGATGCCGTTGGCTGCGAAAACGGGAAAAGGTCACGTATTTTTGTACATATGACGTGTTTTTGTTGGCTGTCTCTATGAGAGGGACAGAAAATAAAATTTGAAGGGGAAGAATTGAAGGCATGTCTATTACCTAGCTGAGGTATACTCGGCATCAAAACAGATGATTAAGTCTGGGCAAATCTTGAAATTTCCCGGATATTGTGGCCATACGGACGAATTGCATAGTACATAATGTTAAAGTTTAACCGAAGTAGAACTGTGGATCGATGAAGAAAATGATGATTGTGTGTGGTTTTTGTTGGAACAATTGAGGGTCATACTTGGGCCTGCTAAAATGTTCCATGAGAAATGACATTAACATAGCAATGTTTTGTGGTTTGCGGTGGTTCGTTGAACTTATGAACTATGATGCTGTTACATGGCTGTACAGGGGCCTGAAATTCCACGCGCCTAAAGCGGGTGACACATATAAGTATTCAAAATCATGAGGGTGATGTGAAATGCGTGTAATACAAATGATATGCAGTGGTCTTTGAAATAACGCTATAATGAGATTACAACATTAGCACGAATATCCAATGAATAGACCTTGTTTCCAAGGGCTGCGAGGCAGGGGTTATTCTAATGCACCAACGTAGCAGCGACCTCTATCCAGAGAGGTCATGCCTCGGGATGCGACGTGACGTGAAAATGTGACGTGAAAACTATTTATATTATGTAAAAATGAGAACATTGATAACTTAAAGTGGTTCCCGAATACCTGTGAACACGAATGGGTGCAAGGACATTTGATGGCTGAAAGGAAACGGAAAGAGTTTTTGTCTAGTTTTAATCAATTTTTTGCACTGTATCAAAACATGAAGAATGGCGATTGGTTAACTGCATTTCAGATCTAGATGACCATCGGACAAAAGCAGCGAGTGTATTTTTGTATGTCATATTCGTAACCTGGTAAGTGTTACTTCTGTGTAGGGTGACATCGATATTGGCGGCAATTTCGCGAGATGTGGTTTGATGAGGGGAAGCTTATTTTGGGTTCGCCTACCCCATGAACGCTTCCAACAATACCTGAGTTTTTGTTTAAGGAAGGGTTTGAGGTCTCGCGCGGGGACAGCTATAGATGTATTGGCGGTGGCGTTTTCGTGGGCGGAAACAGCTAGCCGATCGGCCAATACTCTGAATCGGTTCAGATTGATCAGGTAAACGATAGAAACTCCAATGGTGTTAATGTCAATATCATATGTTCATCAACCGAGAAAAAAAATTGAGGCCGAAGTTTCACTTTTGAATTTCCCGCTGAAATCTCTGCGCGTGACGACATAATTTTTGAAGTAGTTTCTTTTTTTTTGCTCTGGCAACATTGGCTTGACAAAATTTGATTAAACTTCGTACGTCAAGCGTCTGGCCACCTCAGAGGAGGACGCATTCTCTTTTTACGCATAAGTAAGTATGTATGACCTAGTAGATGCCACAAAAATCTATTACGTCATGGTAAATTGATCTATTCATTTAATACCTGCCTCACCACTCGCACCACTAGATCACAAAGTACATCTCTAGATTAAGTGTCATTCTTTTCTAGACTCGAAGCGTGGTGAAAGTCGATACTATATTGAATTTGTTCAATATTTGACAGAAGAGCATTTCGCTCGCTTGTGTTCATACAAGAGAATGAACAACGTAAGGCTTCGTCTTCAAAAGAAAATTCTTCAATTTACAAGACATGGTCCTTTCTACGCGAAATATATTATTACAATGTAATACATAGGTTCCTGCCTATACCCCTTTTTAAATGATGGATACTGCCGAAAATTTGAGTCTGAAGGCTTTTCGTCTGTCCTTTAAGTCCTGCCAATCACCCGCTTACCAAACGTCCTTTCGCAGTAAGAGTGGTTTTTTCGCTATTGTGCAACAGTAGTTTATAATTCGCGAAAAATATTTTTTTGTTTTAGTGTCTCTCTCAGGCGTTTTAGATAGATATGTGGGGTTTAACGTCCCAAAACCACCATAAGATTATGAGAGACGCCGTAGTGGAGGGCTCCGGAAATTTAGACCACCAGGGGTTCTTTAACGTGCACCCAAATCTGAGCACACGGGCCTACAACATTTCCGCCTCCATCGGAAATGCAGCCGCCGCAGCCGGGATTCGAACCCGCGACCTGCGGGTCAGCAGCCGAGTACCTTAGCCACTAGACCACCGCGGCGAGGCCTCTAAGGCGTTTTAGAATACGCTAGCCAACAATGTGAATGATAGGTAGTACACGGATTTGCCTAATCTTCGTTCTTCCCGCTTCAAACGCACTCGGGGCATTGATTGTGTTTAGGTGCTTGCTTTGGCTGATAGAATGAATTACTATGAAGTTTATGACCCTGTTTGAATTGATAAGCCCGAAAAGAAGGTCAAGGTGGTGGACCGGATCTGTGGAACACTTGCTGAATTTCACCTCGAGACAAAGCAGCTGCTGAATGAAGCCGAAAAAACGAAACCTAGATAGACAAATCCGCGTGCTACGCCTGTTGAAACGTCATGCTTTGCAGCTCTCATAGAAATGAGCGCCAGATCCCCCCCCCTCCCCCCCGTGTTTATTATTAGAAAACCCTAAGGCACCAAGCACCATCAGATGTTCTCACAAATACCAGAAGGCTGTTGAGACTTGAGACTTGCCCCTGCGTCGATTTTGAAGCCTTTCATGTAATCCTACAGCACATACTTCGTCGATTGATGCTCGTCGTAGGTGAAAGCAGGGAAGACTGCAGTGCCGCATTAATCACAAGGAACAATATGAGAATGTCAGCCCCAGTTTAAGCGTATCGCTGTCTAGAAGATTAATAATACTGAGCTATATATTTAGTAGTGCTTAAAATGTTCACTTGAAATATTATGATGGTGATGTCTAATGTTTCGTGGTGCTTGACAAAACAATGCCAAAATGCGGAAGTGATTGACAAATGTGCCGTAATTGGGAATTATAAGAGATAGATAGAAAGACAAGACTATAATTATCCGGCGGCTGATTATCCTAGCCCCGCAAAAGGAGGGTCATCGGGAGTGGTGAAACATTCTTGAACGCACTTGTCGCTGAAGCCAGCGTTATGCCAATTGACCTTTGCTTCAAAACAGACAAGAATGATAAGCGTGACGTGAATGTAAAGGAGCCTGAAACTGATGTTGCTGTTAATGAAACACGCAAAATGTGTGTGCGATAAGATTACAGAAATGCTCACCGAGGTGTGCTATGACCGCATAGTTCACAGCGAAAGCAGAGATATGACGCACGCAGTTAGATATCATTGCTGAAATTTGCCAATATATGTCCCGCGCTTATCTTACTACGTGGAATACCGGTGCTGCTACGATTTATTATGCATTGAAATTCTGATAAGTGCTTGAATTCGTCTAACATTATACATTAAAGCAGTGATAAACATGACATCTAACATTATGCATTGAAGCGCAAAATGTGGCACTGTGTTAACTTTCTCCTTAGCACAGTGATCTATTGTGGCAACGTTCCAACGTTTACACATAGAAAGTAGACACCGACTACTGAAACCAACCGACAATGAAGCCGGAGAAGGTATAGGGGACATTCCTTGTAAGGACATAAAGGAGACAAAAAGACAACTTACAATTTGTATAAGAACCTAACCTACGCGAATCTTGTGTTTAAACGTCTGGCTAGTCCCAGATTTATAGATTAGAGACAGCCGATTTTTGGAAAAGATGTACCACAGTTCTACTTGACCTATTTACAAAGCAAGTTTTATTTGCATCGAAGCACAACCATATCTCGAACGCAAATGTACGTCGTGGCACAATGTCCGTGGCAAATGGTGTCATTTTTCGAAATCGTTCCGAGTAGCCTTGCTTAATGATCAGCTGCGATTTGTAATGTAAATAGTTAACAACTGCTGAGCAAAGGCGTCAGCCGTTACGTTTTATGCTACCAAGTGCAGAAACATGTACATCCAAGGCTCGTATTTTTTTTAGTATTCGATGAAAAGAATATTTTAATTGGATGCCCTGCGTGCCCACAGAATAACCAACACTTGCTTGAAGCCAACGCGTCTTGCACGCAGAAGATAGTCGTAAGTGCCTACGAGGACAGCGGAAAATCTATTCCTGAAAACACCAAATTTATGCAATGTTATTGCTTCAAACAGACCATTCCGCACAGATCGGAACACAAACAGTCCACAAAACACAGAACATCAAACTCTACCGACCACGCTCCGTAACAGAGCCCAGAAAATCATCGCAACAACGCGGCTGTTGTTTGACACGGGCAATCGAAGTACACTGGAGCCCTGAAGAGTATATGACTATGATGGTATAATGTTTCACTCCAGAATCGTAACGTGATGGGCTCATTCAGAAAAAAAAGAACTTGCGCCCGCGTTGCTTTCTTTCCGCTCGCCTATTGCTGGCCGACACTATCGCGACGTCATTCCGTTGATGACGTCGCGGATTGCTAGCGCTGGTGGCTCAACTCTACAAAGAGAAAGTGAGGCCGAACCAACTCCGCACGCATACCACGCTCTTTGACACATTGGAATTGAAATGACGCCACCGACCAGACAAAAACTGACGGCGTTGCCAATAGGGAGGCTCTTACGCCGCGCGTCCAGTTAAGCGAGCATGCAGTACATAAAACAATTAAATACTATTTAATTTAACGGGTGATTGAGTCACAGGGAGGTGAAAAGAACAACTGTGGCGAAACGAATGGGACATTGGCGAGCAAGAAAAAGAGCGTTTTCCTCACCATGTCGAGAGTGACAGCTAGAGTGCGGCGCAGCAAAGTGCGAAGCTCGAGGCGACAAACTTGTTCACTGCACGCAGGATAGTGACGACGCGGCCGGCACTAGGGGCGAAATCCAGTGCTGGGTCAGTGGGCCGACAGTGCGTTGGACGCGGCGGCAGACACGGAGGAGCGCCGGACGACCACACACGCCATGCGCACTTGGCCTCGGATGTCGGCGCCGGTGGACGGACAGCATTCCCGGCATCCCTCCCTGCTCCGGGCCCCTTCCTCTACGCGGCGCCTTCTTCCAGAGCATCCTCCCGCGCCGAGAGAGAGAGCTCCCTCTTCCTCACCACTCTTCCCCACTCCTCTTTCCCTAGCCGCGCCGAGCTCTCCCCTTTCGTTCGAGCCAGCGCCGCCACGAGGGATGGCTCCGTCCGGCGTCTCCTTTATTTACGTCCCGAGAAACCCATCTGCTGGGCTCTCCCGGCGCCGCCGACGATGGCAGCGGCACCTAGGGGCGCGCGTTTCGGCCGCTACGGCTTACCATTGGCGGTCGCCTAGGCAACCCGGCGCCACGGCGTCCCCCGATGCTGGCGATGGCGCTTGCCATCGCGCGCGTGTCGTATACCCGTGAACTTAACTCCGGACTTGGTTTAGAGCGTGGAGAATGACAACGCCAGTCACGTCTCCGTCCTTTGCCGTGCACTGCTTTTCTCTCTCTGCTGTTTTTATTCCTTGCTATTGACAAGCGCGACTCGATAGCGAACAGCCATCGTCACTGTGATTGGCGAGCGCAAGTTTGACGCGTCATTAATCTTTGTCGAGCACGTGTCGCTGATAAAAAAAAAAGGTAAACTTACTCCGCTTCCACAACACTGCCGGCTCCCAAATCGCCATGGACGCCGGCCTATTTTCGAGGGTAGGGACAAAAAGAGGGGTATCTCCGGGACATTGCAGTGTCACTACGGACGCAGACGCTCTCAAAAGCATGCCAACGGCGGGCGTCGCAACAAAGCCAATTTTCTTGTTTTGTTTGGGGAGCGCGGTTCCGTTAACCTCGCAGAAGCTTTCTTTCTTTCTTTCTTTCTTTCTTTCTTTCTTTCTTTCTTTCTTTCTTTCTTTCTTTCTTTCTTTCTTTCTTTCTTTCTTTCTTTCTTTCTTTCTTTCTTTCTTTCTTTCCTTCTTACCTTCTTTCCTTATTTCTTTCTTTCTTTCTTTCTTTCTTTCTTTTTGGCTTTTGTTTTTCCATCGCCTTCCTTGTTCCTTTCTATATTCCTTGTCAGCATCTGACCCAGATGAGCGGTAAGCAGCGAGGATTAGGGCATTCGAAGCGGCGAGACAGCACGGACGCTTCGCTTTTATATTTTGAATACTTCTCCATCCCCTCCACGCCGCTTACTCGGTTCGTAAAACTTTGCGTCGCTTTTGTTCCTTTAGACTTCACTATTTTTACGTTGTCTTCCGTTCAAATCTCCCTTCATTTTTCTTATCGCATTTTATTTTATTCTCTCACCACACCGACGGCGTTCCCGGCCCGCTAATCTATATATAGCATGCCCCTGTTTCCGGAGACCGGCGCGGCCTCGCGTGACCCCTTTTGCCCGAAAGGAGAATATTACGCTGTGCTATAAACTCGCCTCTGAGCGTAGGCGCCGCCCTTCGAAATGTGGCCACCTGCGGCAGGTATTACCCTTTCTCGGAAAGGTACAGAGCAAAGCCGAAAGGTTTATAGCTATGCACTAATTGATTTCGATCTGTTTTCCTCCTCGCGCGAATGACGTCACACAACGCATTTAAATACCGCACCTTAACCTAATGAGTACGCATTGCTGCTTCGTGTATTCCTTGCTGTTTTATTGGTGGTCTTATTTTTTTATTTAGAATTGCATAAGCCCCACTACTGCCTTTATGTTAGACATTCGGTTTGCAGACTCGTCAAATTGCCCTTGGACTGCTTTTATCTGTAACTCTCAATCTCTCTTGTAAAATGACAAAAAAAAATGAATTGAACTTATTTACTCAAACCTTCCTGTGTACGACTCGCCCTCTAAAATAAGATAGGCTAATGATTCAATGTCTTGTAGATAGAAATAGCTCATACATATGATATCTTTATTGCTTTGGAATCGGAATCTATAATATAACCTTTCACCGTATACTATCGTATTCAACGTTAAGGCATACCTACCACCACACAATCCTAATTCACTGACAGCATATTTCTAAAAAAATATTTATTCAAGTATTCACATTTCCTTAGCACTGTAAGCAACTGGAGTAATTTTCCATTGCCTTCGCCACATTAATTACTTCAAATTGTGATTAGGTTGCGGTGTTTATATATTTACCCAATTTGATTACACCAGTACAACACTCAAAATATTGAATAAATAAGATTGCTTAGTATTATCGGCATTAAATCCGCAGTAATGCCCTAATGATAACGGTTATAATTAACTGTAAGTAGTTAGAAAGATGGCTGAAATGGGAACACACAAGTGTCCTTCTTTGCTTTCCGAATGTGGAGGCTGAGAAATGAAAATTCTTTAAACTTCGAGATGATACACTCTGACACAAAGAGGTCCGCCGGAACCTCAATATCTTTAGAAATGCAGCCAATTACACATTGGAGCCGTTTGTTCACTCGTTCCTCAAGGCGCATGAAAACGATCCTTTCTTTACGAGCATCGATCATTTCTATCCTCAGATATGACCGTTGGGATCTTGTGATTGCGTCAATTGTTAGGAGGAATATACAAAACCACCGATTGATTAAGATTTGTTCATGAATTTAAGTATAAATATCTGATACTACATTCCTTTAAATGTATAAGTTCAACACAATACATGTGCCTGCTTTCATTGCGGTATCATTTTTTTTTCACGTTCTCATATCAATAGGAGATTTTAAAGGTTTTTTCGCCCATCTACCACCGATATTAGCTAATTTAAGAAAATAATCCTTTCAAGACAGTGCCCGGAGAGGATATGAGGGAAGAAAGAAAAACAAAGGCTGCTAACTCCACGTGCCAAAGGGCGCGAGAGACGAGGTCGGCCGGGGCGAAGTATAGCTTCCGCGATAAGAGGCTAGAAGTGGAGATTGGGGAGGTGTGAGCCGCTATCTCAGACGTGCAGGCCCTCGCCTCCTCATATTCACGAGCCGCGGCTAAGAAGTGCCGAGCGACGGTACGCCACAGTCAAACTACTCCGCCTTTGCCCCGAGATGAAAGAAGATGGTGAAAAAGGAGGAGGGGAACGGAAGGAGAGAAGGAGGTCGCAGATTTATTCAGCCGATTCGCCTAAGAGCCGAGCGAAGGGGGATAAGGGTGAAAGAGCTATATGCAGCCCAGTTCTTCGAGAGAAATTGCGAAATCCTCGAAGGAGCGATCTGCCACAGAGGCAGTGCTGACAGCTTTGTAGGGCATGAGAAGGAGGGCAGCGAGGGATGAAAGACAAAAAAGAATGTTGAGGAAAAGAGTGATGCGGTCCTGAGTGAAGAGCGAAATAGAATATTAGGAAGCGGGGTAGGTAGAAAGCGCGAGTGGTGTACGAGACACGGCTTTGCGGAAAGGAGCATGAAAGCTTCACCTCATCTACTTCGTAGGAGGCACCGGGCGAGGCGTATATGCATGCGACTGAGCTACCTCATCCGTTCTGGCCCCAGCGCGCGACGGCGAATGACGGCACCGAGGCGTCGGATTACCGTGATGCCCGTCGTCGTCGCCAACTTCAAGAGTGTCTAACACGTGGGCTGAACGCTATCCAGTCCTCCCTATATAGTCTCACCGGCCCCCCTCGTTCATTCCCAAGCTTGTCTCTGTTTACTCCCTGAAGAGCGTCGACTTCGTCATTACGTTTTTCTTTTTTTCTTTTTACAGCGAAAGCTGTATGTGATCAGAATACGGGTCACGTGCGGCGCCGTAGTTGTCTGCCGCCGCCGCCGGTGTCCGTAACCACTATCACACGAAAAAAAAAAAAACACCCAGAAAGAAGAAAAAAAAGGCAGATCCCACGTACCTGGGAATCGACGTTATGCGAAGCACGCGTAGGGAAGGTGATCGTGTTGCAATTTTTGTTATTGAGTGTCACATCATGAAATGACGCTAATAGTATGTACAAACGTTGCACGCACAGACATATGCTGAAGAGTTGCAGATTTTTATATAACCATGTTTATTTGCACTTGCGCGACGATGCCCACTGGAAGATGCGTATTAGCAACACCAGAAGCTGATATGAAGCGCTGATGCTCGCGAGGATGCTGTCCCTGGACTCTGTGACGTAAATCGACTGCAGCGCATGGCACCTAACCACAATTGACGTTAACCTGACGTGACGGCTCTATTAAAGGAGTACATATGTAATGTTTATAAATTTGGGTAGGCAGCACTGGAACCACTATTGAAGTTTCACGAAGATTGGCGTCTATTTGAAAAGTAGTACTGATACCTGGCCTAGCTCTGAGGTAAAATGCTTCATTGCTACGCAGAATTCTTGAGTTCGATTCCTGCTGGGACCCTAACATTTATTCCTTGCATTCGTCGGGTCGACACTACCGATGTCGGGTATTTCGTAACGCTGAAGCGTTAAAAGTGGCCATGTACGTTCTCGTCGTTCGGCATCACCAGGAATCCTGGACATAACATGTCGCGCCATCTCTCGGCGGCAGCCGGATCACCTCAGCGAAACTGAATGGGAGGCGCACGAAAAAAATTCATATCTCACGAACCAGACGCGATACCAAACACGACTCCCGGTTTATAATACTACGCAATCACCATAACATTTGACGCCTAATTTAAATGTCGTGCGACTAGGAGCCTTCCTTCCGAGACAATCTGAATATTTTTCCACACAGCCTATGGGAGCGGACCCAATTTTGACACACTTTGGCCTCTTTAAACATCGAGTGGCAAAGCTTAGAAAGCGGAAATGTTGTAGGCCCGTGTGCTCAGATTTGGGTGCACGTTAAAGAACCCCAGGTGGTCGAAATTTCCGGAGCCCTCCACTACGGCGTCTCTCATAATCATATGGTGGTTTTGGGACGTTAAACCCCACATATCAATCAAATCAATCAAAGCTTAGAAAATAGATTTCAAAAACGACTCCCGGTTTTAGATTGGCTGATAAACGATCTTTCTATTAATATAATGCGTTATTTCGTAGCTTAAGCCATGTAGCTTCCTGGATCGTTTTTTGTAAACTTTATAAACCCTTTTCATAAATTTAAAGCTGGCTTTCTTGCAATAAACTTTGGTATAACGGAGAAGCCAGTTAACAGTTAGTAAATAGCGTGTTGCGCTGTTTGGTTACAGTTTGACGAGGAAAACGCGTCCATGTGCAACTAGGGCCTCATTTACACTTGATGAATGGCTGGTACTGCCGTTAGTTGGACGAATATGCAGTGCAGGGAAGCGAACTTTCGGAGTATAAAATGTGCTTATTTGTTGTTTTCAAGGCCCGCATTTGCATCGGTGTGTTTCAGAACTGCTCGGGGTGCTCACAACATTTTTCAATGCATGTGCTTCGTCTTGCATTTAATTTTTCACGCATCACTCGTATAAAAAAATCACGAGGTCCGAACTGCGATTCGTGCACCAGATAGAGGACTATGGATTGCTGCAGCGAAAATAGAACGCGTTGTGAGTATTATCATTCGGAATAACCATATCGCGCACGAGTACCTTAAATGTGAATATTCATTTGACCCAGCGCATTTACTCTACCCTGTGCTTAAGTAAAAGCTGGTAAGAGAGGGCTGTCTTGGTTCATTGGGTTAACAGGTACTGTTGCGTCAGGCAGAAATTGTGTTGAATGCTTGGTTAAGCTCTTTCTGTCAGTGGCGTCAAGGTTAACAGTGGCAGGGCAGGATTCCGTATAAGAGCTTTTTGAAGCTTATTTGTAGACTAAGTTAACGGGAAAAACTTGAGGCAAGGCAGGAACTAGAGCTGTCGTTGCGTCAAGGTTAATTAGTTGCAGGACAGGAATCTTTGTGGAACAGAGACAGCGGTACTGGAGGCAGCCATGAATCTGAAATCCCTGCGGAAGTCCATGTTGTTGCTACTTGCAAGGGAGTTGAATTTGGAGGTGTCGGACTCTCAAAGAAAGCCAGAGCTGATACAGGCGATTCTCGCATTGGGGCGGAGGATGACGAGCTGTCAGAATGTGTCGAGGAGATTCAGGAGAGGCAAGCGGCAGAGGCCGAAAGAAAGGCGGCCGCGGCCGAGGCCGCAGAAGCCGAGGCAGATAAGATGCGAAAGCACGAGCTTGAAATGAAGCGCCTCGAGCTAGAGATTAGCCATAATAGTAGAGCAGGAGGCAGCGAGGCATCCGGTACAGCAGAGCGGGTCAGGTTCAAAATGACGGACCTAATGAGATCGTACAAGCTAGGGGAGGACATTGGGCTGTTCCTCGTCAACTTTGAGAGAACTTGTGAAAGGCAAGGTTTCAGCCAGGATACATGGCCTCAACGCTTGTTGTCCCTACTTCCGGGGGAGGCCTCAGAAGTAATCGCGCGCCTCACGAAAGAGGAGGCTGACGAGTACAGTGAGGTAAAGTCGAGCCTTCTCAAGAAATACAGGTTGTCAGCGGAAGGTTTCAGACAAAATTTCGCAACGCCGGTAAAAAAGAACAATGATCATACCCGGAGTTTGCTTACAAGTTAATGGCCAACATGGGGGAGTGGCTCAAAGAGTCAAAGGCGTATGGGAATCACGACAAGGTGCTCGAGTGTATCGGTCTGGAACAATTCTATCAAAGGTTACCAGAAAAGGTGAGGTTCTGGGTGCAGGATAGACCGGACGTGAACACCGTAACGAAAGCCGCAGAGCTCGCTGAAGAATTCGTTACGCGCCGCGCCCTCGGGGCAAACAGCGAGCCTAAAAGGGAAAAATTCCTACTACCGAATAAGGCACCGTTTAGAAAACAACCGACAAGTCTCGCACAAAAGGGTGAGGAAAACAAGGCATCTAACCATGAGGCGTCGGCAGAGGCAAGAAAAAGGAAATTTGAGGCAAAAAAACCGGCGGCTTGTTTCAATTGCCACGAAACAGGGCACTTCGCGAAACATTGCTCGAAAGAAAAGGTGGCCTTTTTATCTATAAATGAAGCCGACGAGAACATGAAGTTGTTAGAGCCCTATATGTACGACCTTACCGTGAACGGCAAGCAGTTGTCGGGTTCTTAGAGACTCCGCAGCCACTATGGACGTAGTTCATCCGTCCTTTGTTCAGTCCGGACAGTATTCAGGAGACTGTGCCTGGATTAGACAAGCCGTAGAAGCAAACAGTCAGTGCCTTCCCGTAGCTAACAGTTGTCCTTAAAGGCGCATTTGGAACGTTGGAACGGAAGCCGCGGTATCGCCATATCTACCCCCTCAGTATCCTTACTTATTTTCAAATAAGTCAGATCAAATGCTGAAGGAGAAAGGTCTAACGTTGGGAGAAGGCATAGTGCAGGCACTGACTAGATCGAAGGCACGTGCGCTGGCTGCGAGAGCAACATTCACTGAGGGAAACAAGCCTCAAATCGACAACGGGCCTGGTTGCGAGTTGGACACCACGGTAACAAATCGACTTGTGCGAGAACAGGCTGCAGAAGCCGTAGTCGCGGAGGCAACCATTCCTAAAGGCGACGTTGAACCTCCTCCCGAATTGGAAGGGGTCAATTACGCCTCGTTGACCGAGCAAATAGAAAATGCCGTTGCTCCCAAGCCGATTACTGGTAGTACAGAGGATAGCACAGAGGGTGACACATTCCAGGTACTAGGAACTACAAAAGAGTTGTGTGTCATGCCAACTTCGGATAATTTCAGTCGGCTGCTGCAGGTGAGTCCCGCTTCATTAATAACCGAACAAAAGGGGGACCCGACGCTTAAGCAATTCCAGGACAGTTCGAAAGAGGGAATCGCCAAACGAAATGTGAGATTCCAAGAGAGGAGCGTCATACTCTATCGAAAATATCTAGATAGGCGAGGAGTAGAATTTGACCAGGTAGTCGTACCTCAGGCGTATCGTCAGGATTTGCTTAGTTTGGTGCATGGAGAATCATGGTCAGGCCACTTAGGCGTAAAGAAGACGAAAAATTGTCTTTTACAGGAATACTACTGGCCTGGATGCTTTAAAGATGTAGAGAGGTTTGTAAAATCTTGCGATGTGTGTCAGCGAGTGGGTAAGCCGGGAGATAAGGCGAAATTTCCAATGAAGCTGGTACCCGTAATCACGGAGCCCTTTCGTCGGTTGGTAATTGACACAGTAGGTCCTTTGCCCAAGACAACTTCAGGCTACCGTCATATCCTGACCTTAATCTGCCCAGCTACTAACTTTCCAGAGGCGGTCCCGCTAAAAGAGCTAAGCTCCGTGGAAGCAGTGAACGCACTTCTGTCCGTGTTTGCCCGGGTAGGCTTTCCTGCCAAGATACAATCAGACCAGGGCACCATTTTCACGAGTGCCTTAACGACAACCTTTCTAGAGCGGTGTGGCGTGGAATTATTGCATAGTTCAGTCTACCATCCGCAGTCGAACTCGATAGGAAAGCTTCACTCCGTGATGAAGCGAGTGTTAAGAGCCTTATGTTTTGAACGAAAAACTGACTGGGAAATGTGCTTACCTGCAACGATGTTTGCACTAAGAACTGCACCACATGAGACAACAGGGTTTACGCCAGCGGAACTTGTTTACGGCCGCAGACGGCGGTCTCCTCTTCGTATGCTGAGAGAGTCGTGGGAATGTCAGGGTGATGATCCTGTAGTAGTGGAATATGTCCTCACCTTATTGGATCGTCTAACAAAAGCCCAAGAAGTGACCGAAAGTGCGATGACCAAAGCACAGCAGAAGGCTAAGCTTTACTACGATCGGACAGCTAAAGCACGACACTTTGCTGTAGGAGACAGGGTCATGTTGTTGAGGCCCTCCCAAAAGAATAAGCTTGAAGTGAAATGAGTCGGCCCGGCCGAAATTACTCGAAAATTGTCTGACACCAACTATGTGGTAAAATTACCAGGAAGTCGTAAGGCACACCAGGTGTATCATAGCAACTTACTCAAACCCTACAAAGAGAGGGAAGACATCGTGAACATGACTTTAAATGTTCCGAAA
Source organism: Rhipicephalus microplus (assembly GCF_013339725.1). NCBI lineage: Eukaryota > Metazoa > Arthropoda > Arachnida > Ixodida > Ixodidae > Rhipicephalus > Rhipicephalus microplus. The sequence continues at coordinate 151,769,671 of NC_051171.1, read as the reverse complement.
GAGGTTCCGGCAGAAATCCCTGAATTAGCTCCCGAATGGGACGAAGTCCCGATCGAGAAAAGAGTTGAGGATTTAGTATCAAAGTCACAACTGACAACGAAGCAGAAGCAGGAATTGCGTGGTCTTTTGACCGAGTTTCAGGACAGATTTGTAAGCGAGCCAAGCCGGACATCCGTCCTCACTCATGACATAGAGCTTACCTCGTCGGAACCGGTAAGATCTAAGACGTATCGGGTGTCACCTCGCCGGCTTGAGCTAATAAAGCAGAGGTTAACAGGATGCTGGAATTGGGCGTGATTGAGCCGTGTAAAAGTGATTACACTTCCCCGTTAATTCTTGTGGAGGTACCCGGCAAAGATCCGCGTCCTTGCGTAGACTATCGTAAGTTAAACCTCATCACCAAGGATCAGACATACCCAATTCCCCACATTGAGGAACGCGTCGAGAGGGTAAGCAGCGCGCAATTTATCTCAACGCTAGACCTAGTGAGAGGTTACTGGCAGGTGCCCGCTCACCGAGAGGGCGAGCCGGTATGCTGCATTTATTTCACCATTGGGGACATTCCGCCCTAAAGTGTGAGTTTCGGCCTAAAGAACGCGCCGTACTGTTTTTCAAACTTAATGGATAAGGTTTTGCGGGGTCAAGAGGACTTCGCATTGCCTTACTTGGACGACGTCGCCGTGTTTTCCTCGTCCTGGCCAGAACACTTGGCGCATTTGAGAGCAGTACTGACACGCCTACGCGAAGCAGGTTTAACGGTAAAGGCGCCCAAGTGTCAGCTAGCACAAGCAGAGGTACTCTATCTCGGGCATGTTATCGGTCGAGGGCATCGCCGTCCCTCTGAAATGAAAGTGGCAGCTATCCGAGACTTTCCCCAGCCCCGAACGAAAACTGATATTTGGGCTTTTCTTGGAATAGCTGGTTACTATCGTAAGTACATCCCTAGATATTCCGACATTGCCAGCACTCTTACTGACGCGTTGCGCAAGACAGAGCCCCAAATGGTCGACTGGGATGAGGAGAAAGAAAAGGCTTTCCGCGTTTTGAAAGCGGCCTTGTCGAGCCAACCTTTGCTTAGTTCACCGGACTACTCGAGGCCTTTCATAGTCCAATGCGACGCTAGTGATAGAGGCATGGGGGCAGTTCTTAGTCAAAGGGATGAGGGGGATCAAGAGCATCCCGTCCTCTATGTTAGCCGGAAACTCACCCTTCGCGAGCAGGTTTACAGCGCTAGCGAAAAGGAATGTGCGTGCTTGGTTTGGGCAGTCCAGAAACTGGCTTGTTATATTGCCGGAAGCAAGTTCATTGTGGAAGTGGACCACTGTCCTCTCACCTGGCTACAGACCATGTCCTCTAAGAACGGCCGCCTGCTGCGTTGGAGCCTCGTTTTGCAACAATATACGTTTGAAATACGCTACAAAAAGGGTGTACTCCATGGCAACGCTGATGGCTTAAGTCGATGCCCCTGACGCGAGAGGATATCTCGAGAACTCTGGCATTTTTTTTTTCCTGACCTAGACAAGAGCTAGTGATTGTTTTTTTACTCTTTTAGGTGTACTTGTTTGAAAACGTTGAAGACACGGCTATCCAGGGTTTCGGGTTCGGTGTGCTTCCAGTGTTGTTGTTTTGTGTCACCTTAAAGTGTGAGTAACATTTTGAATAAATTGTGTATTTCCTTTAATATCAGTTAAAGGGGAAAATTGCCTGCTGGAGTTTGGCGGAATTGTCCGGCGCTCACCGGCTGAGTAGTTGTGTTTTCATGTGCGTATGTGATGTCTGTTGAGCCCACAATGAAGCAGGTGTTGCCCTCTGCTTCATCAAAGACGGTCGTCACCAAACCGACTGCCGGCGCTGATCTCTCCGGACAGTGGCTGCAAACCTCAGCCCATCGAGATCTTCACCCCCCCCCCCCCGCGCGAGAGACTGTTACGACCGGCCCTAGGGAACCAAGCAAGAGGAGTTTGGGGGAGAACCGATTCTTGACCGACGGTGTCGTCCACCCCCACCTCCCCATTAAGGCTCCTCCTCTCGCCGGGAGAACTCCGGAATCTGCTGTGCGTTCGTGACCATGTTTGGCAACATTTTAGGGCGCCGTGACCATATATGGACCTCGTGTTAGGTTGTGCCACTCCATGTGTTGTGAGGTGTGTTTCCCCCTCTCTCGTGGCCGAGGTGCCGGAGACACCGTATTGGCTGACGATGCGGACGGGGCGCCCAGTGTCAACAACGTGGCGCTATAAAATGCCGAAGACGTTTTGTATCACTCTTCACTCTTCTCTCTTTGGATCAGTTGATCACTTCTCCACATGTAAATAAATCTCTGTTGTTCGTTCGGGCGCTTCTTCTCGCTGAATTGTCGGACGATGGATCCTGCGACGGGGCCAGCTACCGAAAACGAGACCGGCAGGACCCGGAGTCCCAACACCCTGGACAGTGCTACGTAAATCGACTTCAGCGCATGGCACCTAACCACAATTGATGTTAACCCGACGTGACGGCTCTATCAAAGGAGTACATATGTAATGTTTATAAAAAATGAGTAAGTAGGCAGCACTGCAACCACTATTGGCGTTTCACGAAGATTAGCGTCTATTTGAAAAGTAGTTCCGAGACATGGAATAGGTAGCTCTGTGGTAAAATGCTTCCTTGCCACGCAGAATTCTTGAGTTGGATTCCTGCTGGGACCCTTACATTTATTCTTTGCGTTCGTCGGGTCGACACTACCGATGTCGGGTATTTCTTAACGCTGAAGCGTTAAAAGTGGCCATGTACGTTCTCGTCGTTCCTGGGTAGATACTAAGTGTCAATCACCTGTGGCCCATACCCGGATACCAGCGGCACATACCCGCCTGTGGGTATGAGCCACTGTCTGGCGCAAAGTGTTTGACGACGCACACAATGAGATTGTGACATTACTCATGTCTTTACTAGCGCGTGATATTCATCAAACTATCTTACCCTCCCACGCTAATTTTGGTTCACGCCAACTTAAAGGGTTGACCACGAAGGCACCCAAACGTAAGCGGTTAGATAGATAGAGAATATATAGATACGCTCAAAGTCGCCGAAGTTCACTAAGAAATGCTTCGCATTTAAAACACTGCGAACACAATGTAATTCAAACCAGGTCCGCTGCGTGGCAGCCCAGTATTCTACCACTGAGCCACGATGGTGCTTGGAACTCGTTCCAAAACTTGCCTTGGGTAGCTTTGATGTCGGCAAAGGAATCGCGTTATTATGAATAATAAAGCGTAATAATAAAGTATTAATACGAATTGCGTAACGAGTGGCTCGTCCAATGCTCCAACCGATTACAAAAGGTTGTTCTTGAGCACCTATTGACGGTGGCGCATACCCACTTCAGGCGTAGTTCTTCACCGTCGTCAGCCACTACATAAATAAAAAAAATGAACACAATGTCTTGTAAGTGTGTAGCGGATACCACGCATCTCCGAAGAATGACGTAGGATAATACAGTGAATGCCGGTCTACAACACAAAAAAAATTCCGCCATATCCACGAAGTGAATGATGATGAGTGGGCGAAGCTCCGCAGGTGAACCTGGTAAACAATGAATCCTCTGTACATTTTGCCCACTCGATTTTATTACATCGCTCCCCCTAGCGTACGTCGCCGCACTAAATCGAACGATTGCCTTCAACCAATGACACGCGCCATATGTGACATCATTCCTATTTTATAAGATCTCGCGTCTTTCATCAACTACAAGTACCGCTTTCTAGTTTATAACATATTGCATCTTTTCATCATCAGCTACAAGTACCACCATCTAGTAAACACTACAAGAACTAAACGAGAGGTGGCTACATACAGGAGACGGTACCGCCATCTAGTGAACACTGCAAGAACTAAACTAGAGGTGGCTACATACAGGGGACGGTACCGCCATCTAGTGAACACTGCAAGAACTAAACTAGAGGTGGCTACATACAGGCTACAGGGGACGCACAGCCCACGCCCTAAGGATCTTCGCCCCTAAAAAAATTATGACATAGTGCGTACCCTGCATGTGTGCTTGAGCATGTTACTCAAAGAGTGTTAGGAAAAGGCTCTGAAGGGCCGCTCTTCCCACTTTTTCTGTGACTGTGCTGCGCGTTCCGCGCAGGCTTGACGGTTTTTTTCTTCAACCTCATCTTTCTTTTCTCCCTTTCCCAAAATGAAGAGAAGTATGCGTGTTTTAGTCGTCTTAGAAAGAAACGGGATCTGAGAAGGAGCGTTAGGAAATGGGGATTAAAACGCGTCTACGCTTACGAGAGCTTAGGATGTTTGGCATGTTGAAATTCTTCAACTGGAATATCTTTGCTGATGTGTCGTGGTTTGGGATTAGTTATATCTTCTTCGCTGGTTGACGCTTCTCCTTAGAAAACACATCTCGCTCCTGTTTTTCATGGGAAGCAATGGCACCAGGTAAATACAGTAGCATTGTTGGAAATTAAGGCAATGATGTTCCTCAACTACTTCAAGGGCGCTTAGTTTTATGTCCTACTTATATCGCCCACAAGCGAGGATTCATCTTCACAAGGACCAGATGCATTGTTAGGAGCAATATTATGAGCATTTCAGGCATTTTGTTTTGCACTATGATAATATTTTACGTATGTGCATTTGTGTGCTTTACAGCCCAGCTCTTAGGCTCACATTCATGTGTTGAGCGGTGTCGGCCTTGCCGTCTGTGGCGTAATAGATAAATAAATATGAGAACAAAAAATTGCTCAGGATTGAACGAGAATCGAACCTTGGCGCTCTGCGAGGCCCTCGAGTATTCTACCACATAGTGACGCTGGTGCTTGAAGCTCATTTGCAAAAAGACAGGCGTGATGCCGGTCAAGGAATGGCGTTAACATGTAAAGTAGCGTGGCAGGAAAGTAAAACCACCAGTCACTAAACAATGCTAATTGCACAAGTAGTGTGTGGTTTAATGCTTACCATTCACTGCATTACGCTCAGACACAATTCTTCATCGTCATCAGTCACGCGCACAATCAGCAAAGTGGAAATAATGGACTTGGAGATGCGCAGCGGTTACCTCGCTTATCCGCAGAAAGGCAAATGACGGCCTAGAGTTTGTGTTGCTCAACTTCACAAAAATATGCTTTATGGCGTCGTGGATACCTTAGATGCGTGATACTTGTATTAGTTTTTACAAGAGAGTTTAAAACAGGCTTTAGCGAGGCTACTCTTTCAGCTTTTGATGAACTGTGGTGCACGTTTCCGCGCATGCATTGTGTTCTAGAGCGTAGCTCTCGGACATCCATTGCTGCATGCGTTGAGCGACGTCGGCGTTGGTGTTACATATAGAGCATTGATTGAGTGGTATGTGGTGTTTAACGTACCAAAACCACCATATGATTATGAGAGACGCCGTAGTGGAGGGCTCCGGAAATTTCGACCACCTGGGGTTCTTTAACGTGCACCCAAATCTGAGCACACGGGCCTACAACATTTCCGCCTCCATCGGAAATGCAGCCGCCGCAGCCAGGATTTGAACCAGCGACCTGTGGGTCAGCAGCCGAGTACCTTAGCCACTAGACCACCGCGGCGAGGGCTTACATATAGAGCAAACGAGGACGATAAAATGTGAAATGCGTAGCATTCGCGCGTTGGTGGTTTCTGAGCGATATGTAACAAATTTTACATTGCTACGAATGTGCAAGGCCAGAACTTCAAACACATTTGGTATTCGCTTTAGACAGTATCATAATCATCGATGCATTTTGTTCGTCACTATTGTCTATGTGTTATCGTGGTATTGTATTCTTGATCTATTCAAGAACTGACAACATTACATCAACAAATAAAAAAAAAGGGCGTCGTTCTGAACTGCACATTTTGCGTAGCGATCTGTACAGTTTCCGATTGTATGTTGTCATAGATGTACTAACAAATACGGCCTAATGTCTTAGTTGTGAATTATTATCTGATTGTTAAAAACGTTTACAACACAACAACTAGATACAGCGCTGTTTTGGTGAGCAAGGAGGGGCCTATCAGCGACAACAAATTAAAAATATGCGGCTCTTGCATATGCGGCTGATACCTGTGTTTTTTATGAATTCTCATTCATTTTGTCTGCCATCATTGTGCGTAAATATTCTCATTATTTGATTATGTGCCAATTATAATTATGGACATTTTTTGTCAAATGGCTTGATACAAGAAAAAATGTAACTGTTTGATGGTATTGTATATATTCCAAGTTTTGTACTGCTATATATAACCGCTTCTGTATGTGTGTACACAGGGGGTTTGTGCTTTGTCAGGCTTTGATTGACTTTACGCCAATCCTCTAGGCAAACTACGTATACGGGTTGTCTGAAATAAAAAAAAAAATGGCAGCATATCCACGGAGTGAATGATGGAGAGTGGGGCGAAGCATCCGTCCATCCATTCGTTCTTACTTCCGTCAATCCATGCGTCCGTCTGTGTGACCGTCCGTGCGTCCATTTGCCCGTCCGTTCGTGCGTCTGTTCGTGCGTCCGCATGTCCATCTGTGCGTCCGTCCCTGCGTTCGTCCATGCATCCACCCCTGCGTCCGTCCATGCGTCCATACGTCGGTGCAGCCATCCGTGAGTCCGTCCATGCATCTGTCTGCGTGTCCGTTCGTCCATCTATTTCAACGCTCCAAGTACCACCATCCGGCATCTTTTCATCATATATTCCCGATATAGAAGCACCGCCATACAGCGGACATTCCAAGGACTAAACGAGAGGTGGCACACGCACACTTTCTTACGGTTTGCGCTTCGTGTCTACTTCCCACCTTTAACCACCTGAGTTCATGGTATATACTAGTTCACTGTATTCATGGCACTGCGGCCCAACGCTCGCAAAACCTTTCTAAAACCAAGGATCGATGTGATATAAATCGCAGCTCTTTGTCAAACTAAGCAGTTTGCTCATTTATTGAATTCAAAATTACGCTGGCATTAGATAGAAGGATGGAAACTATAATTCTCCGATTGAGGCTAGGCACCGCATACACAAAACATTTTTTTACACAGAATCGGCAGAGCTGAAACTCCCGAATGCGAATGTGGATTTACAGATGAAGACGTCTGTCACCTTCTCATAGACTGTCCACATTATGACACGCTGAGACGCCGTCTTAAGTCCGAACTGTTCGCATTGGACCGCAGACCATTTAGCATGAAAAAACTTCTGGGCCCGTGGCCAACTGGAGTTTTACAGTCCCACGCTTTAAAAGCATTAACACGTTTTTTTACAAGACAGCGGGATTGCTGATAAGTATTAACAAAGAACGAACTTTCATTTGTAACACATGTACCTATTAAGTACAGTATCATGTGACACCCATCACGTGTGTGTTGTGAAATGAATGACGTGTCGACTATTATATACATACGAGCGAATGCATCTTTATAAGGAGCAGACGTGTGCTTTGCTGTTTTGTGCTGGTGGACCGAATATTAACGAGGGACATTTCCAGAGACTTCTTACATTGACTTTCGAACATTTACTTACCATTGTGATATGTGCGTATAAAAGTGTGTCTTTGCATATCTGTGCCCGAGTTTTCTATTTTCCATGCACTGCTTTGTATGTTTTGTTTCAAGATACGTGTTCAAGTTCCAATCAACGGCTAAGGAGTAGCCGGCGCCATAATGGTGCGCCAACATCTCCTTATATATCATATCAATAAAAAAAAAAAAAACCAAGGAGGTTGCGCCCAGCGAGTGTAACGTAGCAACCCTTTTTTGTCAGATAGTGCTCAATGTACATGCCAATGGCTGCTAAGGTGGAATGAAAGACAGGAGCATTCGGCTTTTAGTTAACGCGCACGCTGCGAATTTGTTTTTTGTTCAACAACGCCCAGAAGAAATCTCTCACCGGCACCACCTTGGAGGTCAAAGTGTAAGACTGGTTACACACTGCGACTACTACTACGACTACGAAGGACGAACGGGTGCCGCTATAAGGAGCTTCGCCCCTATAAAAAAAAAAAAAAACATACCGCTACGCGGATACACACGAGACAGCCGCGCCGTGAGACCGCCACTGATCATACGTTATTTCTTCTAGAACAGGAGCAACACCAAAATTTCGCGTTCTCCGCTTTTCGGCTCACTGATGCGGCGTTTTCTTAGTTACCAAGACATCAAAGGCACATCAACTGTTCTATGGTCGAACCATTACGTACGACACGGCTCCTCAGATCCATCGCTCATAATGTACCCTCGATGACGCCTTTTCAACGGCGGTGGAATGAAGAGCTTGGGTAAGGCGGACTGTCGTAATCACTGTGCACATTTCATAACGTCACCGATCGCCAAGAGGACAAACGCCGAGAACCGCTCGATGCTGCGCACAGTTCTGCATCGAGAACGGAATGGCAGCTTTCGTACTACCTCCACTGCCTCGAAAAAAAAAAAAATGCGCAGTAGTGCGAAATCCTTGTCGCCGCAGAAAAGGCGGACGTTGGGCTTTAAGGCGACGTGGCCCGAATGACAGTTTACTGGCTGCGAGAGGGCAAATTTGCATGGGCGCGACACCAAGACTCCTACGAATGAGCGCAGCCGATTTTCAAGTTCAAAACTAAAAGTGGTAGAGAACAGACGAAAAAAAAAACAGAGACCTCCTGCTTCAGTGACACCGCCGTAACAGTGATATTCCACTGCAAAGCGGCGCTAGAGATGCGCTGTGCCCCCAGCCGGAACGTACACGAAACGTTGTGCTATAGCGACGCCGACCGAAGAACTCCTTTTGCCGATAACGCAGAATGCGAAGCGATTCGGGCCGCTCTAATGGAATTACCCCACGCTGTAATTTACTGGCGCCACTCCATCACTGGAATTCCCCGTCCTACTTACTCTATTTCTAGTTCTTTCTCAATTTCGCCTTTACTTCTTTCTTATTAGAACTTCGTTCGATCAACCATCGGCATCGCTTCTGTTTGACTCAGTGTACACACACCAACGTCGAAGTGATCTGCAGGGTAAAAAGCATTGTTGCACAGCACGACGGCCCAGATTCGGAGTTTGTTGCGTCTTCTCGAACTCAAGCAAATAAAAAAAAGTCTTTCGAGGTTGCGTGACATGCTTGAAAGCGTGGTTAGGGTAAAGGTATAGTAGGAATGACCGGGTCTGTATCGAAGGTTGAGGAGAATCTCTTAGAATGGCTGGTAGAGAGCAGGGCAGGCATTACTTTTTACTGAAGCCTTCGTGATCGATGAGCTGGCAGAGGACTTCAATTATGCCGCTATGCTCGGAGGTCTGTTATACTCGGGAGGCAGATATTAAGAAAGGGGCTGAGAGAGAGGTGGAGAGAGTTAGATTCGAGACAAGCGCATCTTCTGTTAAGAAGCGTACTACCGTTAACCAGTAATTTCTTACGAGCATCGATCGTGTGGAATAAAATAAAATAGGGAGTAAGAAATTAAAAGAGAGAGAGTGAAATGTGGTGCCTACTTTTTTTGTAGAAGCTACTTTAAAATGCTTGCTTTCCATACTATGATCATATATATACACTGGTTAAAAACAGGGCGAAAGTCTGAGTAATGTTGGATGAACCACTCTGAAAATAAGAGTTGCCAAGCTTTATATATATATATATATATATATATATATATATATATATATATATATATATATATATATATATATATATATATATATATATATATATATATATATATACAGGAAACCAGGAACCAGGTTGAATGAAATAACAGGCGACCATCTTGCACTGTTCTCAAGCTCTGGAAATGGTGTTGGCCATACTGCTTATTCAAATTAGACACGGCGTAAACATGAAAGTGGAGAGTATTCCGCAGGATCACTGTGGAGAAGAGAAAGAAAAAAAGTTTCTCCTCTAACCGCTAAAGCGCAGCAAAACTAAAAGAAAGCTGTGACACTGAAAGCTGTCTTTACGAACGCAATCCATTGCGCAAATCGCTTGTATTTCCGGAGTGTTTAGGGCGTATATATATACTTGCTAGACACGGGGACGGGAAGCCGGATTGGTTATGTTGTTCCGAAGATCTTTTTTTTCCCCTGTCTGTTGTGGAGTGGCATACCTCGTGCATAAACTATATTATCATTTTCCTTGCATAAGGCGTGAAAATAGTTCCACCTAACGAACGAATGGAATTGAAGAGCGAAGTAGTAGAATGAGAGAATTTGTAAAAAAAAAGACTACTATTTTAGTTCAATTTCTTGAATACCCACTAATCCACTCAATGAGGGAGTTTATTGTTTTCCCGGAAGGTCAAAGGTTTCGACCCTGCTAGCAGCTAGTTGTCTTTTTGCCCACTTTATTTGCTACATCTTTTGTGCCATTATATCAACACACTAAAGCAAGATAATCAACGTTCCGTATACTTTCTCGTTCCCTATACCTTCCGCTAAGTCTGTTATACTGAATAAAAGTTGCTGCTGGGCGAGTTGGTTCATTTCTGGTAGGCAACCAATGTTGCGCACGCAGAACTCAAGGACATGCTAGACACGGACAAGCGCAAACCTACAACTTGTAAGTTTAAGCTCGTCCTTGTCTGCCATGTCCCCGAGTTCCAAGTGTGTAATCGTAGTTACTAGTTATAGGCTTAGTACGGACCAGGGATTTCTCACTTACTCTCCTTTTTGCCCCACAATAAAACACATGCATACTTTCTTGGTTTGTTTGCTGGTTTTCAGTAAACTAGACAAGTTCTTGCACGTGCTTATATGCCACAGCGTTCACACATGGAACACAGATGGTGACGTCTACCTAACATGAAAAAGGAGGTTCTAAAAAAAAATGGTGGCAATTTTGACTGCAACTTTATAAGAAGAGCTGTGTTAAATAATAAAGAGAAAAAGCTTTTGTTAATTACAGAGACAACGTGGCTAGCCCGTGATCCTCCATAGAGGAGGGTAACCGCGAACAACCACGGCCACCCACCGGACGGTTACCGGCACACATGTGGCTAGCAGTGAAATGGGCGACCTCCACTCGTTTACTGTCAGTGCATACTGAGGATGCCACCTGCATTAGTGTTGAGACGCACATGTAATTTTGTTGCATTTACGTTGCGTTAAGTCGCAGTAAATATTTTAGAAGTACATTCTTTTGGAGAGAGAGAGAGAGAGAGAGAGAGAGAGAGAGAGAGAGAGAGAGAGAGTTGTGTTTATTCATCGCTCGAGAAGGTACCCTCTCTTTTCTCTTCTGTTTTCCTTAAACGCAACCTACGCCAAACCATGTTATTTTTTGGTTGCACAAGAAGGCATCTTTCCGAACCTCAAACCGCAACTGAAGGCGTAAACTCTGAACAACCACGTTCTAGACAAACGTGAAGAGGGTAACGCGGACTGTTCCAGTTAAACCTAGCCGCAGGAGTTTCCCGCACAGACGCGAACCCGTGGGACTTACGGAAGTTCGTCTTTCCCGCGAGTATCGCTAGGCAACGCCATGAAGGACCGCCGACCACTACGATGCTTTCGGGTTTGACGGTGCAGCCTCTTCATTGAAGTAGTGGGAGCACTCCGTTAAATTGCGACCCTTGCGGCGAAGACGCGCGCTGCGACTACGATTCTCAAAATGTGCCGACGCACTAAAAGAAATCCTGACATTTCTGTACTTATCTTCTATGTGACACATACTCATTTTAAAGCACTGATGGTTCGGAAGAGACAAACAAGCGTCCAAACCTTTTCTGTTGTAGCTACATCCCTTACGAAGGTGATGTCGAAAATGATGCGAACAAAACTTCAATTCAGACCTGGTTTAAACAATTTTCTCCCTTTTTACCTGAAAGCATGCAACACCGAAATCCAGAAGGTCAAACGTGCTTTTGCAGCACAGTGAATGGGACCATAATATCTCATTCGCGAAAGGCGCCATCCTTTTTATGCGGAGCCTCAGTAAGTCCTCCTAAAGGACAACTCTGTGACTTTGGGCTGAAATTACGGAAAATACACCTCCGCTGCTGTCCCGCGAAATTCTGCAGCACGGTGTTGTCACTCACCACAACCGGCAATGTGACCTTCTCCTTCCCATACTTCTAGCACTCCCCACGTGTATTCCTCTGCCTTTGTGCCACTTCACTTGAATGAGCTGTTGTACCACCAAAAGGCTTAAAAATGACGATGGCCTGTAAACATGCTCACTATGAAGAAGGCTACGGGTCACATCGTTAGTAAATAAAATATTTATCTGTTGTTTCTGTAGGTTAAATAAGTGTCTTCATTGCACATATCTCTCGGGGTTCAGCGAGAACACAAACACAATCTTAGTGCATGCAAAAGGTATTACATCGGATAGTAAGGAGTGCTATGAAGAAACAAAACACCTAACAATACAAGAATACGAATGATGAGACAGTGAAATACGCAAAACCTAGTCTAGCGTGGGGCCGCGCACATTCAATTTGCCCAGAGCGACGCTTCCCGTACAGTACGAGGAAATGCGAACCCATTCAGCTGAGCCGGTCGAGCGTTGTCGGGCAAATAGACTTTCTTCACGAATGTTCACTTTTTTTTTTGCGTTTGGAAGAAACACAAAGATACAAGCACTGGCCCAACAGAACGACTTTTAATCATCGGTACCTCGACTCGTATTGAAGAAGCACGGTCTGGTTACGTTATTGTGCTCCTTCACCACCAGTTACTGGTGCCGTCACGTGTAATCCTTACGACCAACTTCAAAGGATTCAATCTAAACTCAGCGTGCATTTTAAAGAACTCTTTAGTAGCCATTTCGAAGTAGTCGTGAAGTACTGAAATAAAAAACTACCACGATTAAAGATTGCTAGTAGCATAACACAATGCTGTTGTCAATACAAAAAAATTGCGGCATATACACAAAGTGAATGATGAGTGGGTAAAGCAGTGTTATGATTCGTTATTACAAATGAGTGCCAAGTACATGTCTTGATTAAATATTCAACGTCGCGCCGAAAGAACAACCACACACAGAAAGGAACAAATATAGACACCACGGGCACTTTATCGAGTAGTGCACTATCGGCGTCGAATGATACCCGAACAGGAGAAAGTTTTCGTCATGGTATAGTGCGTAACCTGCACTTATCACCATGAACGGGCACACACTTATGCGCATAGATGCCGCACAGGATGACGCGCGCCTGTGAACTGATGATAACTGGACGGCACGCACTATACTGTTTCGAAGGCTTGCCAGCTGTGCGGGTTTTATTTCGCCGATAGTACAGTTATAATACAATGCATATTGGTCATGTATGTTGCATTGAGTCCAGAGTTTCGCTTTGTTTTTCTTATTACTGGTTTGTTCTAATATACTGCACAAGCCAGTCGTTGTCCGTGACCATCATCGCCATCATCTTGATTGTCATCAGCGTCGCCATCATGGCGTATAGTGGGCATGTTTCATGTGCTGTGCCGTGATGGCAGAAAGATAGGCTGCGTCCAATTCTTAGACAGCACGTAGACAGTCTAGGAGACTCATTAGAAGACAGCATCGAGCTCATGCTGTCCGAGAAATGGAACACATTTAGACGCTTTTACGCGACAGTGCGCCACCTCGCGTCGAGAAGAAAAAGCTAAAATAAACAAACGTATCAGTTGTATTTTCTGGCTTATTCCGTGTTGAAACCAAAACAAATAAACGTTACTCACATTGAGCGTCTGCGAAAGCGTCGCTTGTGGGCAGACGACCATTCCGGCGATATACGATCTATCTGAGCCATTCGATGAGCCGCCATCTTGTTTAGACAGCAAAGTAGCCTGCATCGTACTTGTCTACGATGCGGTCTTCTCGGAGCTGTCTATTTTGCCGGCTACGTGAGAACTGGAATAGGACTTAAGATGGCCGCCGTCCATTTAGCTGTCTATTTAGCCGTCTATGGTGAGTATTGGAACACAGCGATAGTGTGTTGTCTGGAAGGTGCTTGTTCTTCATGGTCATCGTCTGCGGTAGCTACGGCACACACCAACACCGGCAACGGACAAGCCTCGACATTCAAGAGGCTCTTCATCCCTAAGATTGTTTTCTCTGCTCTGGCATTGCCCCTCGTTCTGAGGCAAGGTCGAAGAGAAGTGGCTAACACACTATCGAAAATCCCAAATGTCGGGGCTCAACTGTGGGCTGTCTAGACGACCCACGACGCGGTGGTCGGGCTTGGCGTGATTGTCCCAACGCGGAAGCGGCTCGGTCTGCGTGGAGTTGGGCCCCTCAGAACTAGCAACAAAGTTTCGCATCCATCGGTCCGTTCACTTCGCTGTACTTTACCGGTTTCTGGCATCTAACCTCATACGCCAGTGTTGCGTTAATTTAAACAAAGACAAGCCTCTGCCAAAAATATTAGTAAACCGGCGCATAGCTTCAATTCAAGCTTGATAATGTTGCAGGGCTTGAGTGCGTCATTTAACTCAAATTTTATGCTATTGGCCATTGTGTTCACTCGTTTAAAAAATGATTGCGTGCTTTCAGTGTGCCCATATGTTTTTAGAAATATTCAATATTGATGGTGCTCCCATCACGTTTTGCTAATCAATTTTTATTAGAATACCAGCACACGAAGAGTTTCCGAGAATCGTAAAACACGGGTTAATCTGTTTCCAAATGCTCTTTTTCTATTTTTCTTTCGTATTTTTCTCTATTTTCCCAGACTACGTACTAGAAACGTTACATTTACAAGAATGTTCCATAAAAAAGATATTCTCATTTTCTCGCCGTGTTCTTTATAGCAACGACGGCGACGAATTGCAAAAAAGATGATGGAAGACTTGGAACGCTCCCATATTTTCACCTTTGTAAAGAAATTTTTCTTTAACAACTTCCTTTACTGCAGTGGTGTACACTTTAAGAAAGGCCGCACCAGGCAAGTACTCGATTTAGGAGGCCTCAAGGGAGCTTGAACAAGTCCTCGAATATTGCTTCTTTTGTTGGGCCACTTTTTATGAGAAAAAAAAAAAAACTTCAGAAATCCTGTGCCTTACAGGAATATGGTGCAAGTGAAGCTTGGGCTGTGCGGGCCTGCCCTTACTTTTCTTCCTTCCTTTCTTTCTTTCTTTCTTTCTTTCTTTCTTTCTTTCTTTCTTTCTTTCTTTCTTTCTTTCTTTCTTTCTTTCTTTCTTTCTTTCTTTCTTTCTTTCTTTCTTTCTTTCTTTCTTTCTTTCTTTCTTTCTTCTTTCTTCTCTTTCCTTCCCTCCCGACCGGGCTGCAGAAATTAGGTGCCTTTCTCCTCTTCTAACCACTACTACCACCACCATCATTACTAGAACAGGACCCACGTTCTTTGTAGCGTGACACTTCATTTTCTACAGGCAAGAACGAAGGCCATGCGTTCATATTGAAGCAATCATCGCATGCGGCAGCGCGAGAAGACAAGCTACATCAATAAACAGATCTGATCACCATATCAGAAGCACCTGATCACCGTTGATAGACAGGAGACAGGGCTCCAGTTATTAGGAAAAGGCACGTACAATACGCACGTGGCCGAAGCACCTTAGAGTGCCGCATATGTGTACGCTGGTCAGCGTTGATTTTCGCTTACGGCGTTGCGGAAATATGCGACCTATAAGAAGCACCTGTTTGGATAAGGATAAAAAAAGAACCTCCCATATTTTGAGTTTGTAAAGAAGTTTTTTTTGCACAATGTTTAATACTGCAGTGAACCACGCTTTACAGGTAATTGTGACTGCAATGATTCAACCTTGGGGGGGGGGGGGGGGGCTAAAGAGCTCGCAGAAGCGCTTGAAAAGTGTTCATTGATACAGTCATCTATGATGTGAACGAAAAACACAAATTTATGAAATGTGTTTAGGGAGAGTTGGATGCCAATGCCAAGGTATGCCTCGGGAAAAGAAAGTGTTGTGACGTGCTTTCGTACGTGACGAAAGAATCGGCCACCAGGTTCCCTCAGTTCCCGCAAGATGCGACTGAGTTCCCTAAAGATGGGGTTGAGGGGTTTATTACGACGTCTTGTGCAGCTTTTGCGATTGCAACAAGATGACAGAATGCGTCATCATATACTGTATTCAACAAGAAGGGATGGACTCCTCATGTCACTTCAGATTGACGGTGATTGATTGATTGATTGATTGATTGATATGTGGGGTTTAACGTCCCAAAACCACCATATGATTATGAGAGACGCCGTAGCGGAGGGCTCCGGAAATTTTGACCACCTGGGGTTCTTTAACAGATTGACGGTGGGAACAGGCGTAAACTGAAGGAGAACACTGGGATTATATTATTGACCACTTGTACTGTTGTGTTTAAGAGACACTGCTGCACTATGTGGAGGCAACCAAGATTTGTGATCATCAGATGACATGATGAACGCTGTTATAAGTGCACGTCTATCACCTGTCCTTTTATTATTTTGAATTGGATTGAAAGAATTCAATGTATATTTAAGTGGAGTTGATGAAGGATGACGAGAGTAAAATCTGGGTTAAATAGACTTGGCTAGCTATTCCTAATTTCGAAAAAAGGCAAAAAAAGTAAAATGATGATGATGATATATGGTGTTTTTTGGCGCAAGGGCCATTTGATGGCCAAAGAGCGCCAGTTCATGGGACAAGAGATGTGGACAATGATTGTGATTAGCGGCTGTATAAGGGCCATAAAATTCCTCGCGGTAAGGCGGGTAAAAACATACAAGTAATAAAATCATGACCATGCCGTGAAAGGTGTGTGTGGTGCGAATAGATGAACAAAGTTGGTGATAATAAAAGACGATGGTGGATATGTATGGCATTAGCACAAGTGCCTCACTCGTTCATACCCTTGCGTCCAAGGGCCGTGAGGCAAGTGCTTTCTTGTGTAGCCACCGCAGCGAAAACCTCTCGGGAGAGGTCGTGCTACGGAATGCCCGGGTATATGATATGAAAATTATGAATTTCTTTTAAAAACGCTAACAATGATTTATGACTAAAAAGCGGTTCCCTACCGACGAACATTGCAGGGTGTAAATGTATATGCTGTCGGTAGGGTAATGGAAAATGTCGTTTTCTTAGAGTTTCTAAGTGTTTGCACTGGATTAACATGTGAAGGACTGTCAATGCTTCACCACATCTGTCACACAATGGTGGATCGCCACCAGACAAAAGATATGTGTGTGTCGTGTATGTGTGTTCTATCCTGAGTCTCGTTAGTATTACCTCTGTATGACGCGATTTCGATACGGGCAGCCAATGACTAAGGTGTGGCTTAATAACGTGTAGTTTGTTTTGTGTGTGTGTATCCCACTTGCTCTGCCAGTATACTCTGAGGTTTCGTTTGAGAGACGGCTTAAGATCAAGAGCCGGGATTGATATGGGTGTAGGGGCAGTGCTTTTGTGGACGGATGCAGCGAGCTGATCCGCCCTCACGTTGCCTTGAATCTCACGGTGCCCTGGCACCCAGCACACTACAACATGTTGGTTGAGTGTGTAGAGTGTGCATAAAATGGAGTAAGGGGAAACGAGGATAGGGTTTTTTTGTTTTTTAAGACTGTGCAGAGCCGTTACCACACTGAGGGAGTCTGTATAAATTACTGCTTTTGTATTTGTGATTGTTTGATGTGTTTAGCTGCCACAAGTATCGCGTAAGCTTCCGCTGTGAAGATACTTGTGCCTGGATGTAGAGGGCCAGCATCCGAAAAGGAAGGGCCAATAGCAGCGTAGGACACAGAGGAGTTAGACTTAGAGGCATCTGTAAAAAACTCAGGACGTGTGTAGTTGTGTTGAAGTTCCAAGAAGTATGTTCGAATATGCGCAATAGGCGCATGTTTAGTAACTTCTAGGAAAGACACATCACAATCTATAGTCTGCCACTGCCACGGTGGCGGGTATGCTACAGGAGCCATTAAACTGTGTTCGAGTGACATTCCAGTGTCCTCAGCTAGACCCTTCAGGCGAACTGAGAAGGGCTGCCTCATTGAAGGCCTGTTTTGAAAAAGAATGGAGCTCGACAAGTCATTAATAGTAGAGTATGAGGGGTGCCTCTTGTCTGCTTTCACCTTAAGGAAATATACAAAGGACATGTAGGTTCTTTGCAGATGAAGCGACCACTCATTTGACTCAACGTAAAGGCTGTCTACGGGGCTGGTGCGAAAAGCACCCGTAGAAAGGCGGATGCCCGAATGGTGCACGGGATCCAACATCTTCAAGCACTTTGAGTCGCAGACTGATAAACAATGGCCCCATAATCTAAGCGGGTGCGAATAAGGCTTCTATACAGGTTCATGAGGCATTTCCTGTCACTACCCCACGTAGTACGTGACAACACTTTTATAACATTCAAGGCTTTTAAACATTTTGTTTTTAAATACTTTATGTGGGGTACGAAGGTCAACTTGTTGTCAAAGATTAAGCCTAAGAATTTATGCTCGGCTTTGACGGACAGACGTTGCCCGTTCAGTCGAATGTCAGGTTCCGAGTGCATGCCTCTCTTTCGAGAGAACAAGACACACGTGCTTTTTTGTGGGTTAAGTCGAAATCCGTTTTCATCTGCCCATTTGGAGACCTTATTTACACCCAGCTGAACCTGCCGCTCACACATGGCCAAGTTGCATGACTTGAAGCCAAGCTGAACGTCGTCGACATATGTACAATAGAACATATTGCGGGGAATAGACAAGTGCAAAGAATTCATTTTGATATTAAAAAGTGTGCAACTAAGCACACCACCTTGTGGCACGCCTGTTTCCTGGACAAATATTTGGGAGAGCACACTGCCCAGACGGACACGGAATGTCCGGTTTGACAGGTAACTTTCGATTATATGAAACATTCTTCCGCGCACACCAAGGTGGGACAGGTCTCTTAGAATTCCGAAACGCCATGTTGTATCATAAGCCTTTTCGATATCGAGGAACACAGAGAGAAAATATTGTTTATGGACGAAGGCGTCTCTGATCTGTGCCTCGATACGAACAAGGTGGTCTGTGGTGGATCTACTTTCTCGAAACCCGCACTGAAATGGGTCGAGCAAATTATTTGTTTCAAGAAAATGTACAAGTCGGCAGTTTATCATTTTTTCGAAGACTTTGCACAAGCAGCTTGTAAGTGCTATAGGCGTATAACTCGAGGGTAAAGAAGGGTCCTTGCCCTCTTTCAAAATGGGAATAACAATAGCCTCTTTCCAGGAGGTAGGAATAGTGCCAGAAGACCAAATAGCATTGTACAAACAAAGTAAGGTTTTTCGGGTTTCGTTTGGTAGGTTTTTTAACATTTCATACATCACACGGTCAGAACCTGGGGCAGAAGTACTGCAGGAGTTTAGAGATGTTCGGAGCTCAGCTAGACTGAAAGCTTGGTTATATGCCTCGTGTCTGGTGGATTTGTGTTCGAGTTTCTGCTTTTCTATTCTTGCTCTGTATTTTTGGAAAGTGTCAGTATAGTGGGACGAGCTGGATACCCGTTCAAAGTGTGCACCGAGGAAGTTTGCCTGGTCTTCCAAGGTATCACCCTGAGTGTTTACGAGTGGGAGTGAGTGTACTTTTCTTCCTGCTACCCTACGAACCATGTTCCAGACTTTGGCCTCTTGTGTATACGAATTTATTCCTGATAAAAACTTGTGCCAACTTTCTCTTCTGGCCTGCCGACGCGTTCTCCTGCCTCGAGATTTTATTTCTTAAAGCTCTCAAGGTTTTCCGCTGTTGGCGAGTTCCGCAGCAATCTCCATGCCCTGTTCTGTTCCTTTCGCGCATTACGACACTCCGTGTTCCACCATGGGACGTGTAGTTTGCCGGGCATTCCAGATGTTTGCGGTATGCACCTGGCTGCTGCGTCAGTTAGAAAAGCTGTGAAATACTGCACAGTTTCATCTATGTTTAACCTACATATGTCTGTCCAACTCAAACGTGTAGTGTTATGGAACTGTTCCCAGTCTGCCTTGTTTATCAGCCATTTTGGAACGTGTAGAGGACCTTCATATGTTGTTTGTGATCTCAGCACTACAGAAAAATGGTCACTACCATATAGATTATTTATGGTTTTCCATTTGAGTAGGGGTAGGAGTGAAGGTGATACGATGCTGAGGTCGATAGACGAGTAAGTTTTGTTGGCAACGTTATAGTATGTTGGCTCTTTCCTATTCAACAAACAGGCACCGGAAGAGAAGAGAAATTGTTTAATGAGACGACCTCGTGCATCAGAGCGAGAATCGCCCCACAGTCCACTATGTGCCAAAAAAAAGTAAAATGTAATAAGAAGTTAAAAGTATGAGTTACTGAATATGACATACAATAATCTTTGCGATGGCAACCGCTATATTGCATAGTATAAACGTTAGCAGGAATGCGATGGAAATTAAGGGAACATAGAAGCGAAAAAAAATAACACACGTAGAATCAGGTCAAGTCGATTCAAAAGGGCAGATAACACATAATAAATAACCGGTATACGTGGTATAAAACGTTGATATGACGTCTTTTGAGGTCATAATTTTTTATGTTCCACCGAAAGCTAATAACATAGTTCAACGTCTTATAAATGACACTGTGTGACATTTGGTGATTACGCCTACACGTTCTTCTCTTTCCCAGCGTAAGCTCCTTTCACCTCACTCGCACCTCTTCTGCTCTTTCTTAAAATATACTCTCGTAATGGCGAACTCTTGGATTACAACTTACGCTGGCAAAATATCTCGTGCCAACGTTTCTTATTAGTTGCCGACCGAAAGGAATGAGTTATGTGTAGCGGCTTCAACGTCATTACTAATTTCATTAATTCTCATTTTTCTCTTGCCTGTCTTGCTTGACGAAGCTTCTGAGCAGCTAGCAAAATCATTAGGCACTTCAGCTGATCCACCTCCATGCTTTGACTAAGTCAGCATTAATGAAAAATCAACTTATGGAACACTGTTCATTTTTTCACTTAGCATCGCTTAGCAATGTGCTGCGTTCCCACTTTCGTATATTGACTTAGAAGATTTGAACGAACGTGCTTGTTGAAAGAAGCAAAGAAAGTTATGCTAAACATTACAAGCAACTGTAAGTATGTCAATAGGAGATAGTTTGCAGATGAAGATAATTTAAAAATATTGAATTATACGGAGTAATTTTAAATCACAAACTGCTGTGCGCGAAGATGGGCCTGAATGAATTACGTTTTCAGGTAGATGCGGCTATGCGTACGAGAAAATTAGCATATTTTAGGTCATTAGCCTGCGCGGCCTCTAGGAAGCCCTTATAGATATTTTCACTGAAGGCTTCTTGGGCGCCATTACAGTTCGCTCTCGGCTGTTGTTAACCTACGTGATACATCAAAAATGGACTGCCGAAACGGTGACGTCAGCTTTTGTGCTTCCGTGCAATAGCTCAGAAAGGAGGGGATCCTTTTCTCCGTTAAAAACGTCTATAGGAAGTAATAATAATGCACGACAAACTTATCATCATCGTCGTCATCAGCCTGACTTTCACTCACAGCAGGGCGAAGATCTTTTTCGTGTTCTGCCAATCGATCTGGTCCTGTGCTTTCGATACGCTAGACGACAAGCTAGGACAGTATCAGCTATGAAACAATAAAACTAAACGGTAAGTGATTCGATGAAAAGAGGATTAAAAAAAGCATGCTGAAGCTTCATGTAAGGAAGCGTAAGTCTCCTGAATGCGCACAACAATATAAATCTGGAGCATTAGAGTGGTAGCCAATCGTCAAATCAGTGCGTCACAGAAAAAGTGATACCAGGCTCTGCGCATGCGTGATATCTCTAGCAACACCATCTCGCATACCACTGGATCTAGATGGGTGTTGCCCTTGAAAATATTAAAGTTGGGTACGCTCTAGCATTTCAAAGGTGTGTGTGTTTGTGGGGGGGGGGGGGGGGGGGGGGTTGCTGTGTGAATGTGGTATCAAACACAGTGCGTGCATGTGCTCGTGGTGTAGCACACGCGCGGGCGCGCTAAAGGCCATTGGCGCCTTTTAAAGGGAAACAAATAACTGATTCACTAGTCGCTGTATGTGACCATCTGATCTCCCACCACCAACAACACTTGCAGTTGCAAAAGTCGGAAAGCGATGCACTTCATTCGCCTCTACAGTCGAATGAGGCAGGCAAAGTTTATTGAAGCACCAAGCAATTACTTATATTGATTATTATTCGTGCTCAATGCCTGGAATCCACCATATGATTGTGAGAGAGGCTGTGATAAGGGGGCTCCGGAAATTTCGGCCACCTGTCTTTTTTTCAAGGTGCACCTAAGTCTAAGCACACGGACCTCGAGCTGTTCGCCTTCATCGTAAGTGCGGCTGCTGAGGCCGGGATTCGATCCCGCGACCTGTGGGTCAGCAGTCGAGTGCACTATAGCCATTAAACTACCGTGACTGGCAAGCCCCACGCAACTAAGAACGATGGAAGAATACTAAAACTACTTTGAAGAAATTGGAGTATACAATAAAAGCAAAACACAGAAATCTCATGGCAGCTTCACTAAAGCGTACTATTTTGTAGTAATGATTAAATTTACTGAGTAATTAAAAGCATTTTATCGTTACAAACAGTGCTGGACTACTCAATAATATGACTCCGGGATATGACTAGAGATGCCAAATTAAGACTAAAGAAGCGTTCATTAATTTATATTATTAGTAAAAGTGAATAAAAACTTCATAATTGATAATTAAGGTGGCGCAACAACGATTGCGTGTGAATGTAGAGATTCCACTGTAGAAAGCGCGAGCACACTGTAGCCTACAGGTACGATCTCTCCTGAATGCGTCATCGCAATGATAAGAGGGGCAGACAGCATGGTTTTTAACGCAAAGCAACGTTTATTTAATTACACTAGGTAGCGATGCTCGCTCACTATGTATGGCGCGCACGCGCAGAGGATTATTCTTCCTGCGCGTGGGCTTCGCCAGGTGAGTGGACACTGGTATGGTCATCCTAATTATATTGTATGGGTACCCTGTACATCATGACATGGTGAGGAGAAGGAATAAACGTTTATTTTTCGAAACAGTCTAGCGGTGTAGGCTCCGCGTCCACCTTAGGTGGGAGGTCTCCTCATTCCAGAAACCCTGTGGCCTTCGCTGCCTCCTTGGCCCTGGCGAAGAGACGTCGTTGTTGGTCCAGGTCCTCCAAGGCGAGCTTGGCCTCCCACGTTTCGAAAGAGAAGGTGTTCGTTTTTTTTTTCTTTTACCAGCGTCGCGGATGTTCGGCTGGTGACACATTCAGATGATGACACATTCATGAAACAGCGTCGCTGGTAGCTACGAACAAATAGAGACAGGTGAGCTTAATGAAACTAAGTCCTGGGACTAGATGGGTAGCACGGGGTCTCCAGCTGCATGTTCTGAGGGCCAAAATAATGACAATGCATCGCGATCAGCATCATGCGCCGAATTCTCGCTAACATGTGGCGGGGATAGATTAAAGTACTGGCTTAAGACTTTTTCAGGAGCGTGGTAATCTTCAACATTGATCGCTTCAACAACTTTCAACGGCAAACTTCAACGCTGGCTGGCACAATCGTTAGATGTTGCGCTTGCATGGCTATTCCGTTAGTGTGTTACTCTATCGAGCAGTTTTGTAGGCTTTACTGAGAAAAGGTCACTCAATACGTCACCCGTTACAATAACAAAAAAAAAAAAGCAACGCTTCGGGGCTACCATCAGAAAAAAAAGTAACGCATGTTACTTGGGTAGTTACTTCATTGAGAAAAATTTGAATAATTACGTATTAGATATAAAGCACACAGAAATGATACTATTAAGATCCTACTTATATCTGACAGAAAAGTTCTAGCCCAAACCAGAATTTTGTCTGAATTATTCATACAAGAAGAACGCTCTGCACAAATGTGTCGGACATCGCAATATTATAGTGGCCCACGGAGACATTACACACAAAATGAGATATCATCATCAAAGGTTTCCACGAAGGAAATGTCACTTGGCACTCAAAACTTTTAAAGCAACTTTGAAGTGTGGTTCTATCTACAAGATACATGCTCACATTTTGTAGTTCTGAAGAAATGCTTAAACTGCTTTGTTCTGGACAGAGAATGTATGCACTCATATTAAACGTTTCTTTTTTGCCAGAATATTGGCTGCTAAAATTGGGGGAATTACGCGACTGTATACCCAAGGTCGATCTAGCTAGCTCAAAAATTAACTACAGAAACGCACATCGGCAGTTGCCTACAAAAGAAAGCAAACTTTGCTTTGAAAAGAAAATAATAATAACCTCCTGAGTATTGCAGGAACAACTTTCTAATTACTTCAGCCTGATGTAGAACTAAAGCAGCAGCTGAATTTTAAAGCTGTCACTGGACAACTCTTCTAGGTTCCTAATGAATACATCCCCAGTGACGCGAAGTAGAAGTTTGAACGTATTGGCTTGGCGGGTGGCACTAGAGGGCCGCTGGGACCAAATGAATGTTGGGGACAGCTCTGGCAAAGTAGCGCCTATGAGGCTTGGGAGGTTTCCGCGGCCCTCCCGCGATAATCGGAATAAAAACTAGAGAGTGACACGACAACTCCTGACACCACGAAAGACAACGTAATTGCGTTACCAGTTGATGTTCCGAAATGGTAGCAACTACGTTATTAGATGTAACACGCTACTTGTAACGTGTTACAGTCAACACTGCCATCAAGGCATAACTTGACCATCATAATTGCCATCCTGTTTCGTGTTAAGCCTGTATTATGGTTTATGTTATCAATAATTATGGCGTAGTGCGCACTTCGTAACTGTAGTAGTGGTATGCGTTCTTTAATACTTCTAAACGGCCACTGTTTCGCGCACAGTCATTAGTTTATTTATTTATTTATTTATTTATTTATTTGCATACACAGATACACAAGGACACAGAGGAAAAAGGGAGAGAGCAAGCTGGCAACTGCCACCTGGAGGGGCACAACGCCTGCTCACTCTTTCAGGAGGAAACAGAGGAAAGAAAAATTAGAGGAAAGAAGATGAGGAATGAAAAAAAAAATGACGAAGACTTTGAGTATGCGTAAAAAACAGGAATAAAATAATAAAAAACAAATAAAAATAACAAAAACTGTCTATGAACGGGTGGCCACGTCCGTTTGGTTCATAAATGTAAGTAGAGCTCGGCGGGCCTGGTCGCGTCGGGAAACACAACCGCTCGGAAAGAGGTAGTCGTCTAGTGTCGCGCGCTTTGGTCCTAGGAGTTTATGTTCCTTAATCAGCAAAAACCGCTGCGTAGCAAACGTGGGACAGTTCACTACGAGATGTTTAAATGTTTCGCAGGAGCCACAAGCTGTGCACAACGGACTGTCCACAGAATAGTTGAAGCATGCACCAAGAACCGAGGCAAAGCTACTAAAACCGAACACGATGCGAACGGGGCCCGATTACAGGCCTCCAGTCGATTTGCCTCCAAGTGATTATGCTGTCGCGTCTTACGGTGGGGAGCGAAGCGCAAGTGTCCTCTAAGTTTTTGAAAAATGTTTTGTTTTCTTGCGTTTGTGTAGAAGTAAAGCGTTTACACACTTTACTTCTACAATTATTCTCAGCCAACTATCTAAACATTTTGCCGCTCTGCGTTTTGTCACGAATCTTGCCACAAAATCGCCACAACTTTTCCCTGCCAATGCGGGCCCGTCGCGCCATCCGTGAGAAGGCTCTCACTCTGCCTTGTGAGCTCTGCAACGCCGCCCTGGTGGTGGCGTCGCGATCGCGGGTGTATCGATCCTTTCGGATAGTGGTTTTCTAGAACAAGGCCAGATGGCAGTGTGATACCACGACAATAGCATCCATACATTCAAACAGGAAAGGGAATGCGATCATTTGAAAAAAAAAAATCAAATAACAAACGATGAAATCGCTGATGATGTTGATTAGCGAGTAGTGTTTAATATTCATACTACCAGTTTTCGTTGAAATCTACTGAGAAAGAGTCACGTTGAATACTGTAGTCCCTTCTGTATTTCAATATGTTATTTCTAAAGTTCTAGCTGCCTCTGTGTACATCAGTTTACGTAATTGTGGTATTTTTTGTAAGTTAAAAGTGTTTGTAATGTAACTTTCATGCAGCTCGTAAAAGTGTCTAGCAGCGGAGCTGTTACCTCGCCCAGTTATGACGTCACTGCGTGTTTGCGGATGACCATCTGCCACAGCGGCGGCTAGCTTAGCAACGACGCACCGAGGCTCATTTAGCTTACTGCAACTTGAAGGGGTGGAATAGGGAAGTGAGGTTGAGGATAAAGGAAAGGAGTAGGGAAGAGTGTAGAGCACTGCATAGCCTCGGTCAGTATAGAGTTAAGCAAGGGGAAGAAAAAGAGAAGTGTGGGTGAGGAAGACTGATGATTGGGCAAGGAGCAGGGAAATGAAGAGGAAAAGGAGTGGGTGAGAGGGTAAACTATAGAGTAGCCATTTACACTATGATATAGGAAGGACAGGTACTTAGGGCAGGTAATAACCGCGGAACCGAACCAAGAGATTGAAGTGACTAGAAGAATAAGAATGGGGTGGAGCACATTCGGCAAGCACTCTCAAATTATGACAGGTAGATGTCACTATCCCTAAAGAGGAAGGTATATAACAGCTGTATCGTGCCGGTACTTAGCTACGGAGCAGAAACCTGGAGACTTACAAAGAGGGTTCAGGTTAAATTGAGGACGACACAGCGAGCAATGGAAAGAAAAATGGTAGGTGTAACCTTAAGGGACAAGAAGAGAGCAGAGTGGATTAGGGAACAAACGGGGGTTAAGGATATGAGAGTTGAAATCAAGAAGAGGAAACGGACATGGGCCGGGCATGTAGCGCGTAGACAGGATAACCGCTGGTCATTAAGGGTAACTAACTGGATTCCCAGAGAAGGCCAGCGGGTTAGGGGGAGACAGAAGATTATGTGGGCCGATGAGATTAAGAAGTTTGCGGGTATGAATTGGCAGCAGCAAGCACAGGACCGGGTTAACTGGCGGAACATGGGAGAGTCCTTTGTCCTGCAGTGGACGTAGTCAGGCTGATAATAATGATGATGATGATGATAAGAAGGGCTGAAAGAGCAAAAAGCGATGTGCCAAGCACTTCTGAGCTAGCATAGTCACGCAAGGAATATCATAGCAAGAAGGGAAAAACTAGAATGAAAAGAAATGATGTGAGGGTGAGGAGGATGGGAGAGGGTAAGTAGAGCATAGCCATGTACAGTAAGCGGTGGAAAAGGCAAATAGTAATTGTTGGGGTCTAGCGTTCCAAAAACATCATATGATTATCAGAGACACCATGTAATTATGAGAGACAAATTTCGACCTCGTGGGGTTCTTTAACATGCACCCAAATTTAAGCACAGGGGCCTCAAGCATTTTCACCTTCATCGAAAATGCGGCCGCCGTGGCCCGGATTTGATCCCGCAAAATGTGGGTCAGTAGCAGAGTGCCTTACCCCCGTATTCACAAACGCTCCTTCACTCAAGAGCTCTCCTCGACTTGAAAAAACCGATGGGAGCGCCGTCTCTTGGCAAACCAAGTCACTGCATATCGGCAATATTCTGCAGCGATTCTTGAAAAGCGCAGCGTCAATTTCAGTCGAGCAGCGGCGCAGTGCTCAACCCAGTCAAGTGAAGGATGGAATTCGAGTCGAGGAGCGTTTATGGATACGGGGGTTAGACACCAGACCATTGTGGCGGGTGGGGAAAGGTAAAGTGATGGCGAGAAGGATGGAAATTAGGAGGAGGATATTTTCTTTTCTATTGCTGGCTGCGTTATTCTAAATTTAAGTCAGACCCTCTCCGTCAGTTTCCAGATGTCTGCTTCGTGCGTAACAAGGGTTAGCCAGAAATTTTTTTCGGGGGGGGGGGGGGGGGTGAGGGGGTCACTTTTTTGATATGAAGGGGGTACCGGACCGACAAATGGTCATTTTGCGCCACGTATGCCATGGCAAAAAGACATTTTGAGGGTGCAGGGGCCATGGGTTTGGTGTACCACCCCCGAGCTACGCCACTGGGGGGTAAGTAACGGTAAAAAGCGGCCTGCTTCATTTTATACATACTTATTCAAAATCCAGAGTATTCCAGAAAAAAAAGAACAAAAGATTGCCTGCTATGAATTATAAAACGTACAGTAGAAGCCACGGTGTCCCAAAGCCATTCAATATTAACGCGGAATAAGAAACCTAACGAAGATTTTACTTCCGGCCGTAGTAGTGAAAGTGCTCTAATGCCAACAAAGTGTCAGCGCCATCTCTTCGAAGCGGGTCTAGTTTCCTCTGCTGTTGTCCTCAATAGACCGCGAGATGGCGGGGCGCACAAAAGCAATCGATACGGCTCCAACATCGCTTTTACAGGAGTATAAGAGATGGCACCCTGACACTGCTCCTGCTAGCAGAGAGAACACATAATGCGCGTGTTTCAAACATTGCAAATGTCGAAAAATGTTACAGTTTCGTTTCATGCACCGTTTCAAAGCCAGGTACCGATGAGCCTAATCTCTGGTAGAACTTGCCGTAAACATCAACGTGCCCACGATACATATCTATGTTTTTTAAAAAAGAAGGCATCCATAATAGGGAATGTTTATTTGACACTACAGGAAACTATAGATCACTGGCCCAGAACGAAACAGTAATGATGGTTTAATGCTAATGATCAAAGCAGTGAACGTGGTCGACAAAGTACCTTCCAGTCATCTGCCTTCTCAATGTTGAGCTATGAAGCATAATACGCCACTTAGATTGTTTCGACGACTGAAGGCTTCTTTACTTCGTTTTAAATAAAAAAAGAGGTGCAATAACAGCTCAAGAATAAATTTTCGTGCAAGAACTTGAGGCATGACATGTATAGCAATGCGTAGAAAAAAAGTGATGGAAGACTGCTGTTTAACGCATTTCTGCTACGCTCGCGTATCGTGGTCCCAGCAGCGCGGCTACGAGTACACCACGTCATCACCACAGTACGTACTAAATATAACTTATGTGTGTTCACGTCACTGGACCACGACATGATTATGACAGAGACCCTAGTGGAGGGCTCCGGAAGTTTCGGGCACGTGCACATAAGTCTAAGTAGACGAGGCTTTAGCATTTTGCTTACATCGAAATTCCGCCAGCATTTGATCCCGCGGCCTTAGGGCCAGCACTCAAGCGCCATAACCATTAGACCTCCATAGTTGGAAGCTGATTACCCACCGTTATTCTTTGCTCAGCGTTCAGTCCTTGCATGCTGCCGCTGCGGTGCTGTCGGTGGCACCTCCGCGAAAACGACTGCAGTCGGAGCTTACCACTTTGGTGACGGCGTGGCGGAACCATAGTCCTTATTTCGAAAGATCTTTCTTCTCCGCGCCTAGATGACGTGTCCATGGGTCTGCAACGTCGGCATGCGCTATCCTTCTCGACAACGCGGCTGGACAGTGATTGCGCTACCGAATGGCTTCGTCCGCAAGGCTCCATCTTCCATTCGACAACGGTGTTCAGCTCCTCCCCTCCAGCCAACGTGGCTCCGATTCACTGCTGCGCATGCCTTGTTTCTGATCGTACACTTCGAGCTTATCTGAACGTGTCAAGAACTGGATAAGGGACGTCATCACCGCCTTAATATCATCTAATGACATGCCACGGTTTTTTGCGCTGGTATCAAACCGGCATTCCGTATCTGCTAAACTCACAATACCATCGCCCTTTTCTGCTGACCGGCCTTTAAGAAGCACTTATCATTCTTGGCGACGGTGTTGTGCCATCCAGCCTTTTCATGTTGGTGATATTGCATTAAACTGAGGACCTACCACTAGTGTCTCTGCCAAGGTTGATCCTTGGCAGAGCCTTGCGTGAACTAGAAACCGGCCAGTCAACACTACTAAGCGAATTAAGAATACCTTCGAGAAAAACAGGCAGATAATAAGAAAATTCAGGAGCAATCGCCTTATGGAAAAAATGGAGTGGAGTGAAGCTTCGCGCCAGCGTGCCTCACGAACTACTCACTCTCTTCTTTCTTTCTTCTTTCTTTCTTTCTTTCTTTCTTTCTTTCTTTCTTTCTTTCTTTCTTTCTTTCTTTCTTTCTTTCTTTCTTTCTTTCACTGCGCGATTCCGATTCACACTCCTTTTCCCCGGAGCCTCCGAGATCAGCTGGCTCATCTCGGAAGCTGTGAAAATCTCGGAGCCTGCATTGCGACGTCAACGCACCGTTGCAACGGCGTGTTTCCGGATGATCTCCGAGGTCACGCTTTTTCCTTCCTTTCTTTCGGAATTCAATAAGCCATCCATCCAATTAGCAGCGCCACGCCTCAGCCGCTACAGGCAACTAGGACAGTAATGCGTCCATTTGAAGGCCACAACTAAATGCGGTAACGTAAAACGACACGTGACTTTGATAAAATATGAGATTGCTATGTTAAAAAAATACCTTAAGCTGACACGGAATAGGCAGGTTTTGGAAAAAAAAAGATTACTCACCCCCTTGGGTGTCCAGGCTGAGTTCTTTCCTGGCGTGTGTCAGCATGGTGATGGGGCGGTTAATCCTCAGTGAACACGATGGTCACTCCGGAGCTACGCGTCTTGGACGAACCGCGCTGACGCACGCATCACAAGCGGCATGCGCACAAGCACCCACAGGTCGAGACACACGCACAATTCTGCGAAGAAAGAAAGACAAACGAACAACAGGCGTCAGTTGTCTATGTGTGTGAGAAAACATTTTGTTTTATGCGAAAAAGATTGATTGATTGATATGTGGGTTTTAACGTCCCAAAACCACCATATGATTATGAGAGACGCCGTAGTGGAGGGCGCCGGAAATTTCGACCACCTGGGATTATTTAACGTGCGCCCAAATCTTAGCACACGGGCCTACAACATTTCCGCCTCCATCGGTATGTGAAAAAGAAATGTGGTTTAAAGGAGTCATGGCAACCCAGTTTCAATAACAGCTTCTGTTTTTGGGTTAATTGATCATTCTCAAATAAGCTGTCGAAGCTTAGCACTTCGTTTATATTTGAATATTTTTATAAACGCAAGAATGGCCTGACAGTTGGGCTACAGTGGTGCACTTGCGATCCGTGACGCAACAGGTTGCTTCTTGTGCGAGCGTCCGAGTTCTAGGGAACGATATTTTTCCGGGCTCAGCTGCATCTGGCAGTCAAGTTATGTCAGATGTAGTCAGCTTGGCATTGAAATTGAGCGATTTGCAACAGCTGAAATTTCGATAGCCGCCAAGGGCTTCACTTTATGCAGCACATGAGGTCGCACATGCCATGGCCAAATGGCAGTTGCCGTCAGAGGGCAAGGTTTATGGCCAGCGACTCCTACAGCTTACTTTTCGCTGAAATATTTACTTACTGTCAAGTTTTCCTAAATTCAGAGGCACAATACTTTTCACTGAAAACCCCCAAAATGTATGTCACAAAATCCTGACATCAATGTGATGGACAACCAAATGAACCGAAGAGACAGTTAGGCCAGGCATAGCATATAGATGACGTTTATTGTGTTTTTTTCACTGTAGTGTAGCAAGGGTGAAGGAAGTTTACATGTAAATAAGTGGACGAAATGTGTTCGCATCATGCAAGTTGTGAGTTCAGATCTCATCAAAGAAAATGGGTATTTTTACACACTATATTTCCTTTCGATTTACGTCGCCATTTTTCATCACAGTTAACGTCAGCTGCGCTTTTCCTGGCTTAATTGTCGACTCAATTTTTTTTGTTCTGTCTAAAAGACGAACCCGTCGATCAAAAAAAAAAAAAATTCGCTTTTCTCGTTCATAGGATAAGAGGCATGCCGTAGCAGATGGGCCAAGAAATTTAGACCCTGTCACGTTCTCTAACATGTTACAGATATCGCACGGCACATGATCTAGCAGTATTGAGCCTCCACTGAAATGTGACTGCTGTCTTCCAGGAAAGAATCTGGCACTATCGCGCCAGCAGTCGAACAGCGTAACCTCAGTATCAGCCGGTGCGTGCGTGTTCGCGATATCAACTTATCATGGGATACCTTTGGTAATGACGTTAAATCAGATTATCCAACAACATCTTTCAGGCGGAAAAAAATCCCTCGCTTGCGCGAATTACGTTCGTCGAAATTGACAACCGTGCCTCATTAGTCAACGTAACACCCGAGATTAGGAAACAGGCCCTATTATCCAGGAATTACACAGAAGGGAAGACAAGCAATAGATCGACACACTCGTATGTAAGAGGGTTAAGGGCTTACGACAAAAAAGCTAATTGGGCCGCAAGCGCACCCAGAGGAGATTATCGAAGAGAAACAGAATAGACCATGACTACTGCAACGTACATGGATCAAAAGCTACAAACGAAAATAACAAAGTACTCTGCATGTAGTCTACCCTGAGTAAATGAATGCGCAGCCAAGCTATTCGACAAACTAGTTCACCATTCTTGCTCCTAGGCAAAGACCATTGCTAAATATGATGTTAGAAAGGAAGAAAAAAATATATGTTGTTGCGACTCATTTATTTATCAAAACTTGAGTGACTCGCTGAGCGGTCCCTTCAGTGAAACACAACACGCAAATGCACTAGTGCAAAATTCCTAACCCCGATCAGTAGCACAAAGAAGTCTCAATCTGTAGCCATCCGTGTGGTTGTTTGTACTAGTGTTGCGAATTATGCGCTGCTAACTTGCCTATCAGTTGGTGCTGTTCGTAGAATATCAATGTGACGTAGTCACGGCTGACGTTATGTGGCAATATGACATGAGAGGTCGCAGAAACCTGTGTCATCACTATGGCGTTATCGTGACGACACTTGATGGTATTGAATAACGTCACGTGACGACAGCCCTGCATGATATTTCCCTTTGGTAAACAAAGGGCTGATCACGGACGCAATGCACACTCGTGTAAGGGGCAGAAAGCTTCAGCGGGAGGAGGACTTATTCAATCGATTGCGAACGTCGACGTGATTAAATGTGTGTACTTCAGACTGCACCTCTTTATGTACTGGAAGAAGTCTGGCTGCTGTCGATAGTGTTTTAAACATCACGAAAAGAGGAAGACACAGTTAAAAAACACGCAGAACGTCGAAACTGTTCCTACCTGGTAAGCAAGAAACAGATATTTCACACTGAAACCTGAACAGGTCAACGAAATGTTGCTCTTTCATGTTGATTGATTGATTGATATGTAGGGTTTAACGTCCCGAAATCACCATATGATTATGTGAGACGCCGTAGTGGAGGGCTCCGGAAATTTCGGCCACCTGGGGTTCCTTAACGTGCACCCAAATCTGAGCACATGAGCCTACAACATTTCCGTCTCCATCGGAAATGCAGCTGCCGAAGCCAGGATTCAATCCCGCGACCTGCGGATCAGCAGCCGAGTACCTTAGCCACTAGACGACCGCGGCGGGGCCACTCTTTCATGTGCCGACAAACGTAAGTGCAATGTGCGATAGCGGTCAAACGCACACTGTACGTGTTTGGTGCCTGTGCGTGTGAGTGGGGGCGTAATGACGCACGAAACGTAATCACAGGCACAGATGAACGCGAACAACTTATGACAAATGGTACAGTACCTCCAAAACGTGCATAGCCGCTGGATACCTAGCCGTGTCTTGAGAACTTTTGTCAGTGGCTATGTATACTAGTGCGCGTCAAGAGCAGTTCGTGACCGTGGCAGGGATGATTGCACAAAATCAGTTTCACCAAAAAGGTGAAGCAGTGAATGTGGTAGCGACAAATTTCAATGTTATTCGAAGTGAGCCCAGCAATTAACTCATTCAGATCCGATCTCACGCAACTCTCCAAAACGCTGGTGTGAGAGAACACAGCCGCTCCAGGTACAATCTTGGCACCGTTCTTTTTGTTTGTTTGTTAAGACCACAGCCCATAGAAGCTCCCGCCTGCTGTGGGGGCACATCGCGTGTGCTGATATTTGCCGTGATAACGTGGCTACCATAAGCGCCCCCCTCCCTCTTGCTCACCATATATATATATATATATATATATATATATATATATATATATATATATATATATATATATATATATATATATATATAAGGGAAAGAAGTGTATACCTAAGGGCTCGTTTTTCCGTGTTTTTAACACAATAATAATGAGATATAACAGACAGTAATGCCAAGGAATGTACCGGGGAAGTTATTAACATTAATGGAATGTAAATAAGAAGAAAGAAAAGTGGATGAAAAAATTACCAGTTCTTACAGTTGGTAATTTTTTCATCCACTTTTCTTTCTTCTTATTTACATTCCATTAATGTTAATAACTTCCCCTGTACATTCCTTGGCATTACTGTCTGTTATATCTCATATATATATATATATATATATATATATATATATATATATATATATATATATATATATATATATATATTGTGAGCGCAGTCACCGACTCTTCTTTATCAATTGGACGTGTCATCATCATTTGTATAATTTTTCTCGGCAGCAGTCAAAGCACGACTGGCGTAAGCGATGACACGTTCGCGTGCGGTGTTGTCACGCTGCAGTAGAACGGCACCGAGACCATCACCACTGGCGTCAGTGTGAAGAATCGTGGGTGCACCTGGATCGAAATGACATAGTACCGGGTCGGATGTCAGGGCTTGCCTCAACGCCAAGAAAGCCTTTTCACAGCCTTTGGACCAGACGAATGCCGTGTTACTTGTGAGCAGTTGATGGAGCGGAGAGGCAAGCCTTGCGAAATTGCGTATGAAGCGCAGAAAGGAGGATGCCAAGCCGAGAAACTGAGCAGGTCTTTTTGACGCAACGCACCACCGGCTTTTCTCCCTATTTTCTGGTCCATGGCCGCTCTCCAAGTGTAACTCTGGACGTCTCCTTCCTTTCGGCTCCTGCTACCTCAGCAGGCCCTTTATCCGCACGATTTTGTCTCGCCTCGAGCACTGCCGTCATCTGGCCCGAATCAACACCGGCATCTCTCAGGAAGCTCGCATACCTTGCGACGACTCAACACACCGTGCTGTCACCTTTTCCCCAGGAGACGAAGTTCTTCTGTGGACTCCCGTGCTTGTGCCCGGCTTATGTGAAAAATTCCTCAGTCGTTTTATAGAGCCTTATACGGCCTAGTTCAGGTGGAGCAGTGGTTATACCATCACAAGGGGTAGCTCGGTGTTTTAAGACTTCGCATGTGACAACGTCAAAGACGGCAGAACTCGAGGCTCTGCGCAATGCACTAGACCTCATCAATTTAGAAGAAAGACCAGGTAAATGGGCTGTGTTTTGTGACTCAAAACCAGCGTTACAGGGCCTGATATTACTTCTCCGACGCAGATGCCACGGCCAGTTGACCTACCAAACCGTGAAACTTCACCACCTTTTAATACAGAAAGGCCACGACCTCGTCTTATAGTGGTTACCTGGGCATTGTGGTATAGGCGGCAATGATTGTGCAGATCATGCTGCTCGCACGTCACATAAAGAAGCGAACAGCGTTCCGATTCCGCTTTCAAGAGCGGATGCGGCGAGGCAGATTCGCCATGGTCCGCAGTCTCACACTGACTGAGTGGAACACATCAAGCGTACGACGTACAAGACTGCACGAGCTCGACCCTTCACTACAACTCCGGCCTCCACCCAGCCTACATAGATGTGCAGCTTCGCTTCTCTATCGCCTTTGGCTGGGAGTTGCCTTCACGAAAGCTTATACCACGTTAATCGGAATTACTGACAGTGCGGCGTGCGACGTTTGCGGCACTGACGAAAATATCGAACACCTGCTGTGCCATTGTGCTCGATTTGCCTCAGATAGACAAGTACTTGGCAACGCAATGCAGCGACTGGATGATCGGCCTCTTTCTGTGCAGGTGCTATTACAACAACGTCCACATGCCTCGACAGCCCACAAGGCAGGAAAAGCCCTGCTGTGTTTCCTGAGAAAGACAGGCTTGTGTGAACGCCTCTGACATGCGGTAGAGTTCTACACGCTGCAGTGAAATTACTGTCAGTCTCTCCCTAACCTATTTTCCCTCTCTTCCCTCTTTCTCGTCTTTCTTGTCCCCTTCCCTAATCCCCCAGTGTAGGGTAGCCAACCGGATGTCTTTCTGGTTAACCTCCCTGCCTTCTCCCTTTTGTTGCTTCCTCCTATACGGTGATTGAACAAACGTCCCCCGTTAATTACCGTATCTCTTGTGCACGTTTCTCGGCTGAAACTGTACACCCGGCGCAATTCCTAATATTGTCTATCGCGCGGCCAGGAGGCCGCTTCCAGCGTGACGAGGAATTAGTGTGAGCGCAGTCACCGACTCTTCTTTATCAATTGAACGTGTCATCATCATTTGTATAATTTCCTCATCTGTAGATATCATCATCAGTGTGTGCCAGCTCGAGCTCACCTCGAATAAAGCTCTTCCTCATAATATATATATATAATGACGGCGGTGGTGGCGAGGACGGCACAAAACCAGCCGAGACTGTCCATATAATTGCTATCACAACAAAAATGGATGGATCGAATTGCGAGACTAGTTATTGCATGAGAAAAATTTATCACGACTGCCTTGCTTGGCACTGATCATATAGAGGGCCATGTTTAACTCCAGATTAAGTACTGACCCATGATACGAATGAAGGTGGAGATTGTGATTCAATGATAAGCATATCCACCTGATGTTTGCCTCACAGCTTCTTGAATCCTGTTAAACTCTTGTAAAATTGTGCTCGCGCCTTCCTTATTCTTCTTATTGCTGCTTGCAAAAGGTTCAATGAATTGGAACATAGTCATCAGCGCCACCATGCCATTCTGAGCTACAAGGAGAGAGGACGCGTTGTTTAAAACACACCTTAATGAATGTCGTCTTAAAGAAAGCGAAACGACACGCTGCCTCAAATTCTAGTTTACACTCCTTTATAACACAGTGCTTTCTGATAGCCCAGATAAGAAGCGACAACATCGTGTCACAACAGTGTTGCCCTGACGGCATGCTCCAACGACGAACACGCAAGTAGGAAGGGCTGATGACGCAACTTTTTTTTGCCTACCAGAACTCGACGCCAGTCAAATGGAAAATATTGCACGAAGCGACTGCATCGAGAGAGACAGGTTGGCTAGAAGTATTTGCTAGCTATCTTTAGGATACTTGGACACTATCATTAGGATTTTTGGTCACTTTCCCCCGCTTTGACACGCCCCGTGGGCATATCAGACAAAAAAACAAAAGAAAACAAAAACATAAAAACGGGCATTTAAAAAAAACCACTTCATGAAGCAGCTCGTTCAGTGGTTTCCTGGAGTGCAAAAGCAGATAAAAAGAGAAAAACGAGCTGCGGCATTAAGCAATACAGTAAAAGGCAAACAAACTCTCGGTACCCAAAGGACGCTATTTCTCGATTTATGTGTACGTTACGTGAAAAAAAAGGAACATAGAAAGACCAAACTTTTGTTGATGAGCTCCCTGGGGAAAAAACTTTTGCGGCTGCAGATAGAACAGTTGTTCCTGTGTAAAAACAACAGAAAGCGCTGGGAGGAACGCGTGTTGTATATTTCACGCGAGGACCACTCCGCCTTATCTCCTGAGAGTACGGCGACTATAGAACTTCAGGTTTTCTTTTTTTCAAAAGGTCATTAATTTCGCTATAAATGCTCGCAGCAAACGTTCGCTGTAGAAGCTGGAAGAGTTTGCTGCGATTAAAAAAAAATACGGGCTGGAAAGGCAAACGCTCCGACAGCAAAGAAAAATTTATGAAATTGCAAGGAATGATTAATTAGCTTTTTTCGCAACAATATTGTAAAAAATATATTAATGTACCTTTGAGAATGGAAAGACACTCTGATGCTACTCTAGAGGCAGTAGTAATTAGGGACTGATGCGCCTAGAAATTGGAAAGTGGGCCCGAATGGGAATAGGAATGAAAAAAAAAAAGGATGGCGACTGATAGAAAGTAAAAACGTAGTTGGCCTACGAAGGCGAGCGGAAAGTATTACAAGAACAGTGTCTTGCAAAGCAGGACTTTATTCAGATGAGAAAAAAGCAACCAATGAAACGAGAGGAATTAAAATGGTAATCAATCTACCACAGTTCATGTTGATAGTGTTCGAAGTGCGCGTACAGCTAACGTTCTTTTATCCGCATGGTTCTCATATCGCCACTTGCCAAGGTATACGTGGAATCTGCCACTTCTCAGAAGTTTGAGAAAAGAAAGAAATCAAGCAAGCAAGAAGGAGAGGCATACTTCAGGACAGGATTGCTGTTGTGTTGATTGTCTTTTACGCGTTTGGGTGAAGAGACAGCCCATCTGCAATGAGGAGTTTTCGAAATTAGAAAATAAGATTCTGCCATTAGGCCACGCGAATGGAAGTGTGCGCATGCGTGACAGATTTGCTGACGCTAATAATTACGGGGAAACGTGCTGAGCATTTAAATAGCTTTCACTCGATGAAGTTTTTAAACAATTGATGCTAAAACAGTACCAACGGTCACTATCGATCGTGTCCGGTTCGAGTGGGCATATGTATCGACGGTCTGAGGTGTAAATATGAAGTTGAGCGTAAACTTTTGAAGCACTATCCACGGATGATATTGCATTGCTGCCACTGAATAACTTGCATGAACTTGGAATTCTCAGCATGCAGAGAACAAAAAAGGTACATGATAACGCAGACCTGGAAAATAAAGGTTCGACAAAAGACGCAGGAGAAATCAGAAAAGTTGGGCGCTGAACTTCAACAATTCATTTGAAAGAACAAGCCACCTTATTGTATCTTTCTGCGCACGTGCGCATCAATATCGGCAAACATGGGTGAAATTTTCATATTTAACAGCTGCATCTCATTTCGGAGAAGTCAAACAGACGTATCTCTGATGCAACACGTGCCTCTTTTTTAAATGTAAAGAGAGAGAGAGAGATAAATAGAGAGGAAAGGCGGGGAGGTTAACCAAGCTTGGCTCGGTTGGCTACCCTACACTTGGGGTGGGGGAAAAGCCTCAAATAACTCTCGGGCTAATTCACACATGCGCAAACAGCTGTAACCGGATGGCTTGTTCTTTTCATTAGTCAAATTTTGGCGTCTGACCTTTCTGCCCTCTCGCACTTTTTCTCTTGAATTTTTATTTTCAAAGTTTGCGCTACTATGTAACCATTGGATGTTAAAGGACAGCTAAAGACAACCATTATGTCGATGTTGATTGTTGAAATAGCTGTCCAAAAACCTCGTAGTGTTATTTTTGTGCCAAGGAAGGGCCTATTTTGAAATAAAATCACGTTTTAGTAATCCGCATCGGGTTAGCGCACTTCAAATTACCCGCATCAAGAAGCGGACCGACCGGACCTAACTCACGTCACTGTTGTCGTCCACAACGTTGCCTGACTTTACTGCGCTAGCAGTAGCAGACCGAAAGCAGCGGGAGCCACTGCAGCAACAACGGCCATTGATCAGTTTCTCGCCATTGGCTTCAAGATTGCAGACATTTTTTTTCAACTGCGCCCCACTAGATGGCACCACACTTCTCGTGTAACCACGTGAAAATTTAAATTTTGTACCATTCGCGCTATTCCCCATAGTAACATTTTTTTGGGGGGGAAGGGGGCACAACAACAACAACAACAACAACAACAACAACAACAACAACAACAACAACAACATAATAATAATAATAATAATAATAATAATAATAATAATAATAATAATAATAATAATAATAATAATAATAATAAAGCTCAACGTGGTTTTTTAACGAGGCCAGCGTCAAAGAGCGCCGCTTTCCATAGTTTTTTTTGGTGCTATACTTTGGCTGTAGTATCGTTACCTGGTGTCACAAAACGAGCGCTAAAAAGAGCGCGCCGCCAAATGCTTGCGACAACGGGAAGAGAAACGCCGCGAGGTCAAAAGAAAAAAAAAAGAAAGTAAACGTCCAAGGCTCCCCGGGCGCGCGCTCTCCCCGCGGAAGCGTGGCGTCGCAGACGAACCTCCTCACCCCGCATCGGCGGCCCAGCAAGCCCGCGATTTTTCTAGAACGAACGGGGCGGGGTCATACCGAGTTGAATCATCCTCCGGGGAGGGCTGTCGAACCGTCTCATTCTCCCCTCAGCCTTCGCCGCGTATCGCGCCGACGAAATGACGAGAAATTTCTGGAAGGTGGCGCGGAAGGTATTTAATCGAGCGGCCGAGACGAGAAATCAGGAGGAGACGGAAGTGAGCGCCAGAGCGCGTAGAGATTCCGCCGTGTAGTCGGCGAAGGTTTTGGTCCGTAGGGACGAGGCCGGAGGTGAAGAAGATTTCCACCTGAGGGGTGACGACTCGAGCTACCGGCAAGAGTGTGTGTTTACCGCTATCGAGCGAAGACGCGTGGCGACAGCTGCGAGTGTGAAGCCGACGTGTTCCGGCGAAGAAGTTGAAGTTTGAAGAGTGGCCAATTGAAGACGGGAGGTTTCCTGGAAGAGAAACTTCGAGGGCTGCGGAACGACAACAACGCTGGACTTTGAGTGAGTGATTCTCGGAAGAGTATCATCTCGACTTTGGTTCCAAGAACTTTGGACTGAATAGGTTTTCTATCTCTTTAGTCTTTAAGTGTCTTGGTTGTTCAATGCATGCGACTGCATTGTAGTGTGTATTGTTGTCCGTGTCCGTTGTTTCAAGTGTGGCTGATTGTATTGTGTAGTACGTTGATTGATTGGTTTGATTGGTGACATATTGTATGCAACTATTGTGGAGTGTGCATTTTTGTGTATTGTTTCTGATCTGCCATTATTGAGAATATAATTTTGTTTGTTTATCAACTCTCGGCTCTGACTTGTTCTTTGGGCCACAGCCGGCGTCTGCTGGCGCGCCAATAAGGACCGCTCCTAAATTGTCCACGCTTTCGTGGTGCGGTTCGGAGGGCCGATACTTCGGCTCTTAGAATTAGCCCGGCGATCGCCTCCCTAATAAACGGGACATGTGTGACAATTAATCTGGCGTCCGCGACAGGACCTTTTGGTGCACAGTGTGTCCAAAAATGTGAGAAAGAGCCTCGAGTTGTTGATAGTGCTATCTGAACGATTTTGTGTGTTGTTCAGTGTTCTCGTTAACGAGTGCAGGAAAGTGTTCCGATAGACTGATTTAGGCAGATACTTTTTAAACGTGGCAAGGTTTTATTTGCGAGACACAATGGATCTCGAAAAGTTAGTTGTGCTTGGTGAAAAGATGGGTCTTTCCGGCGCCGAACTACGGAAGTGGGTCACCCAGAGGGAAAAAGAAGAAAAAGAGAGGGTCAAAGAGGAAAAGGCAGCTGAGCTGGAAAGGGAAAAGCTGGCGGTCGAAAGAGCCAAAGCGGAAAAAGAAGCTGAGTTGGAGAGAGAGAAGTTGGCAGCCGAAAGGGCGAGAGAAGAAAGAGAAGCGAGGGAGCGACAG
This sequence comes from Rhipicephalus microplus, assembly GCF_013339725.1. Classification (NCBI taxonomy): domain Eukaryota; kingdom Metazoa; phylum Arthropoda; class Arachnida; order Ixodida; family Ixodidae; genus Rhipicephalus; species Rhipicephalus microplus. The sequence continues at coordinate 151,728,509 of NC_051171.1, read as the reverse complement.
CTGAAGGAAGAAAGAGAGGCAAAGGAGCGACAGCTGAAAGAAGAAAGAGAGGAAAGGGAGCGGCAGCGGCAGCACGAGATGGAACTCGAGCGGCTCCGTTTGCAACAGCGAAGCGAAACTCCCGTCCAAGCTAGAGTTGAAAGCAGCGAACGGGAAGATCACGGCTTCCGCTTGAACCCAAGCAAGCTGCTCGTAGCGTTTGATGAAAGGAAGGACGACCTTGACGCGTACCTTCACCGATTTGAGACGATTGCGAAGAGCCAGAATTGGCCGGAACATCAATGGGCAACTGCTTTGAGTACTTGCTTGAGTGGTGAAGCGCTCAGTGTGTACGGTAGGCTGACGCCGACCGATGCAGCCAACTATGCAAAGGTGAAAGCTGCTTTGCTAAAGCGATTTAGATTTACTGTAGAAGGTTTCCGGGACAGATTTCGGACAGGAAAGCCAGCTGATGGGGAGACGGCTACGCAGTATGCCGCCCGACTTTGTCATTATTTCGACAGATGGATTGAACTTTCAGGGACAGCGCAGGAGTACGATGAACTTAGAGAGCTCCTAATTAGAGAACAATTTCTTACTAGTTGCCACCCAAGCCTGTCGCTGTATTTGAAAGAGAGGAAGGCTGAGTCACTTGAAGGAATGCTTGAATTGGGCTGATCAATTCTTGGAAGCGCAAGGTGGAACTAATTTGGCCAAGGTCAAGAAGGATTGTCCCGATGATTCGAAGAAATTGGCTCCCGAAGAAAAGAAGCGTGCACCAGAGAGCATTCCGCGATGTTTTCTGTGCAACCGAGTGGGTCATCGCGCGAAAAACTGTCGAACGATCTTTACGAGCCCTACGGTTGTAAAATGTTTTAAGTGTGGTCAGACTGGGCACAAAGCAGACGCTTGTCGAAACGGAGCGAGTCAAAACTCACCAGGTATCCTGTGTGCAAGCGGCACCGAAATCGGATAATAATGCCGTCACTGATGGATTCGTAGAGTTGAAGAATGGGGAGAAAATTCCTATTGTGGGTGCTGTAATGTCAAAACAGCCAACCGGTGTTACGAAAGGAATGCCAACGCTGCCTGGAAAAGTTGCGGGCAAAAAGATTACGGTGTTAAGAGATACCGGCAGTTCCACTGTCATCGTGCGGAGAAATTTGGTACGGGAAAGTGAGTTGACAGGCAGAACGAAACCGGTTTGCCTAATTGACCGTAAAGTTCGGCTGCTTCCCGAAGCAGAAATTGAGGTTGAAACCCCGTACTTCAGCGGGAAGGTTACTGCTTTATGCATGACGACCCCCCTGTATGACCTTGTCATCGGAAACATCGACGGGGCGCGAGGGCCAAGTGATCCAGAATGTTTGGGAGAAGACCCGAAGATAGAGCCCTCGCCAACACAGCGGCCGCGAGATACAATGGAGGAGCATCCCGTGACGGATCTCACTAGGGCCCAAGGGGAAGCTGCGGCGCAAGAGACAGCGAATGAGAAGACGATCGTGTCGAATAAGTTCACGGGCCGAGCAACCGGACTTACGTCGGCACGACCTCAACCGACTGACAGTGTAAGGAGACGGAGTTGGCCAGCCGGGCAAAATGTAGAGGCATGATCAAGCGGGTTAAATAAACAGACAGGACCCGTCGAATGTAATGACGCGTTAACGGTGTCGGAAGAGACAGCGATGGCTGAGACGACGCCTCAGATATCGTCGTTGGAAAGGGCACGCCGAAAAAGAACGTGGAAGCACAAGAAGAGATCGAGCGAGCACCGCAAAAAGGGGCGCAAGCGCTGCTCGAAGTACGTAGGATAAGTGCTGAGGTCAAAGCAGAATGTGTTTGGCAGTGTTGAGTGCCATATGTTGTGTTAATGTTGTGGTATCCTGTGTCACAAGTGTCGAAGTGTTGTGATGTGATGTATAGTATTGTACCATTGTTGTAATGAGAGAACATTGTACATTTGGATTGTTGGGAATGTGTGGTGGAGTGTTGTACTCATGTGCTTGTGGTTGTGTTTTCACGTGTTGTGTAATTGAATTACTATGTACAATTGTATTAAGTGATCTATTGTGAATGTGACGTGTCATGAGCGACGGACTAGGTTACAGTCTGTGAGAGTGTGTGGTGACTTTTCGCGCTCGTTTGTGTGGTTTTGAATATTATGAGATAATATTCTTAAAGTGGGGGGCCGTGTCACAAAACGAGCGCTAAAAAGAGCGCGCCGCCAAATGCTTGCGACAACGGGAAGAGAAACGCCGCGAGGTCAAAAGAAAAAAAAAAGAAAGTAAACGTCCAAGGCTCCCCGGGCGCGCGCTCTCCCCGCGGAAGCGTGGCGTCGCAGACGAACCTCCTCACCCCGCATCGGCGGCCCAGCAAGCCCGCGATTTTTCTAGAACGAACGGGGCGGGGTCATACCGAGTTGAATCATCCTCCGGGGAGGGCTGTCGAACCGTCTCACTCTCCCCTCAGCCTTCGCCGCGTATCGCGCCGACGAAATGACGAGAAATTTCTGGGAAGGTGGCGCGGAAGGTATTTAATCGAGCGGCCGAGACGAGAAATCAGGAGGAGACGGAAGTGAGCGCCAGAGCGCGTAGAGATTCCGCCGTGTAGTCGGCGAAGGTTTTGGTCCGTAGGGACGAGGCCGGAGGTGAAGAAGATTTCCACCTGAGGGGTGACGACTCGAGCTACCGGCAAGAGTGTGTGTTTACCGCTATCGAGCGAAGACGCGTGGCGACAGCTGCGAGTGTGAAGCCGACGTGTTCCGGCGAAGAAGTTGAAGTTTGAAGAGTGGCCAATTGAAGACGGGAGGTTTCCTGGAAGAGAAACTTCGAGGGCTGCGGAACGACAACAACGCTGGACTTTGAGTGAGTGATTCTCGGAAGAGTATCATCTCGACTTTGGTTCCAAGAACTTGGACTGAATAGGTTTTCTATCTCTTTAGTCTTTAAGTGTCTTGGTTGTTCAATGCATGCGACTGCATTGTAGTGTGTATTGTTGTCCGTGTCCGTTGTTTCAAGTGTGGCTGATTGTATTGTGTAGTACGTTGATTGATTGGTTTGATTGGTGACATATTGTATGCAACTATTGTGGAGTGTGCATTTTTGTGTATTGTTTCTGATCTGCCATTATTGAGAATATAATTTTGTTTGTTTATCAACTCTCGGCTCTGACTTGTTCTTTGGGCCACAGCCGGCGTCTGCTGGCGCGCCAATAAGGACCGCTCCTAAATTGTCCACGCTTTCGTGGTGCGGTTCGGAGGGCCGATACTTCGGCTCTTAGAATTAGCCCGGCGATCGCCTCCCTAATAAACGGGACATGTGTGACACCTGGAGCATCCAGCTTTGCTAATTGGCAACGCAATCAGGAGAGACCCACATGAAGCGAACAACGCTTTTCTCACGAACATTTCAGACAGACCCCATCCAAGACTTTCCGGCGCGTTATCTGCGACGTTCTTGCCTAATGCTGATGTCGTAGGCCTTCACTAATAGCCCTTCTAGCGCTTTCTTGAGCAGCGACAGGGAGGAAGTTTGTTGTCGCGTAAGCTCGCTAATCTCGAGTATGAAGACGAAGTGTTCTCGTCACAAAACAAAGAATAAAATAAAATAAGAAATCATACATGTAGAAAGTCAAAAGCGCCTCCCTGACTATGGCGGACTTGTGCGTGCATTGGCAAAGGAGCACATGTGTGGATAAGAGTTTTACTTTAGCTACACGACTGTGAACCCTTCTTAAGCTCTAGATTTTAGTTGGGAACTCCCGCCACTCGCTCTACCGTCACAAGGCGCGCGAAAGAAATGTTAATAAATATATTACCGGGAGAAAAGGAGTAAAAAATTAGACAGATCTTCCGTACTTTGGGAATCGACGTTATGCGAAGCATGTGGAGGGAAGGTGGCCATGTTGCAATTTGTTTATTGTGCGTCATAAAATGACGTCTAATATATGTACAAATGTTGCGCGCACAGATTTATGTTGAACAGTTGTAGATTTTCATATAACTAGTTGTTCGAACTTGCACTAAGATGCCAACAGGAACATGTGCATTATCAACACCAGACGCGATAAGCTGATATGAAGTACTGGTGGACGCGAACATTGTAGCCCTGGGCACTGCTACATAAATAAACTTCAGCGTATGGCACCTAACGACAACCTATGATAACCCGACTTGACGGCTCTACCATAGGTGTACATAAGAATGTTTACAAAATTGGATAGTCAGAACTGCAACCACAATTGAGGTTCACGAACATTAAGGCCTATTTTTGAAAAGCAAATCCGAGGCCTGGCGTGGCTTTGTGCAAGAATATTTGATTTCCATGCAAAATGTTGGGTTAAATTAGGGCTGGATACCCTGCTATTTATCCTTTGCATTCGACTGGTCAACGCTGCCAATGTTCGCTTTAGCTTAACGCTCACGCGTTATAATTATTAATGTGTTTTGGTCGTTCCTTGGTCGATACTAAGTGTCAATCACCTGTGGCCACGGTGTGCCTGTGGCACATACTCACATACGGGTGGCGCATACCCGACCGCGGTTATGTGCCACTGTCTGGCGGGAAGTGTTGGACAACGTACGCGACGGGATTGTGAGATCATTCGTGTCTTGACGAGCGTGTCATATTCGTCAAACCATTCTACCCTGCCATAAGTTTTTTTGGCTCTCTTCAAGCTAGGGGGTGATCACAAGATCACCTAGATGTAAGCGGATAGATATAGATAGATAGATAGATAGATAGATAGATAGATAGATAGATAGATAGATAGATAGATTCCAAATGTGTTTGCATTACACAAAAAAAAATGCTTCGCATTAAAAAATATATATTTACAATTAAGGTATTTACAGACACCTAAAGCCAGGCATAGAAGACAAAGCCAAGTCTATGCAAATATGAGAAAACGTCGTCTTCCTTTTAGCTCTCGTGCTCTTCATCTCCTGCAACATTTTGTAGCAGTATTAATATAATGACATTATATAGGGTATGGCATTCGAGAATCCCGTATAATTATGAGAGAAGCCGTAGAGGAGGGTTCTAAATGTTTTGAACACCTGGCGTTTTTTAACTCGCGCTGCCGTCACACAGCAGCACAGTGACCTCAAGCGTTTTGCCCCTATCAAACAAGACCAGCGCAGCTGGAATCGAACCCGCGACCTTCGGGTCAGCAGCCAAGCCCCATAACCACGGTAAACCACGAAAGAAATGTTCCCCCTTGTTTTAAACCTCTCCTCTGATTCATGCGGCAAATTCAGTTTACAATTTGGCCTTTCGGAAATGCATTTTACTGGATGTCGTGTCTCATGAAGATACAAGAGAGGTAATCGGAAGTCAAAATTTTATGCTACTCCTCTCTCTCCGCTGTTTCGCCGAACGAAAAGCTACCATGAGCGCTTGCGCGAAAAGCGACGCGCAAAACCCTCAAAAAGTTGAAGTGACCGCAACATGGACGCAAAGCTCGTGAGGCACTTTCGCTGACGTTGCAGGGCGTAATAATTGTCAGCCGCCTGCTGCCGCTTCTTATTTATCACTGTGTTGTGCTTTTAGTGAACTTGACTCTGCGTTTTCGTGCACTTTTTATTACTTACGGCAGCGTGCGCAATGGCTGACGTCGCTTTGAACATAACTTTCTTAATTTTTCATGAGGACGTCAGCAGAATGTATCATCTCTGCGAGGACTCAGCCTCGCCGTCCACTGAACAGCAGTCGAACCGACCCCGCAGTGGAGAGAAGCTTTGTTTGCTTCTTGAAAGAGCAGACCACTTCAAATGCCTGACGTCGCGCCGCCATAGAAATGGAGTTTCACTAATTACTAAATTAGATGCCCGGTTTGTTTGCGATGACGCGCCTCTGTGAAGCAAAGCCAGAGCAGTTGGCAAGAGCCTTTCCTGATGTATGCCTCTCCCCTTTATTCACTTCATCATTACTGTTTTTTTTAGTGACCACAAGATTGGTTTTCCAGAATCGCTCTCACGTGGACAAGCATTAACAGGTTTCTACTAAGAGAATGGGAAGCAGTACTGTAAGAAAATACAGTAGTTAAGTAAATAAAGATTAGAATGGCACACGTTTTGCGAAAGGGATATCGAAAGTCCTTAAGTCTACTGGACTTGGTCAAAAAGCAGCTAAGTTTGTTTACATTGCCCTGAAAAGCAATGCCGATTGACTGTTGCACGACAAAGAGAATATTTGCAAAAAAGAAGTTTCAACTGAAAAAAAAAAACACCAGGCATGCACGGAAGGCACGGCACAGTCACGCACAGTCACTGCGAAGCTTGAAGAGCGTCCTTTCAGAGCCTTTTCTGACCACTCATTGGGTAACTGCTGCAAACACACTTGCTGGGTATCCGCTATGACATTAATAATCATAATTTCTGGATAGAAGGCCGGCATTCGCTGCTGTCCTTCATCATTCTTCTGATAAGCGTGGTATCCGCTACACACTTATTAAACATTTTCGGCAATTTTTTAGTGTAGTTGCTGACGACGATGAAGAAATATGCCGGAATTGGGTATGCGCCTTGCTTGCAGATTTCGTATTTTAACAGTAAACACCTATTTAAAATTTTCTGAATCCACTTTAAGAAGGCGACAATTTGTATTCTTTGCCGAGCCTGGTGTCTTTTTCAATGAGCATTGGTCCCGTGTATATAAACCCCAAGTGCTATTTGTTCAAACACTTCTAGATGCTTTAAATGTTAATATATTCGAGATCACACCATCTGTCAAACCAATCGGCCAAGTGCAAATAGAATTTGACGATATCTTTCCCATGAACGCTAAACACTTGCCCTCTAAATATTTGATTGGTTTATTAGAACAACACCTGTCTCAATTAGGTACTAATACAGTAATTGCAACGGATGCATCTATGAGTGGCGAGAAGGCAGGTGTGGGTATTTTTTCTCTCTCATTACTCTGGTCATTTTCATTACGCCTCCCAGATTATACACCAATATTTGAAGCGGAATTAACGGCCGTTATACTAGCTATTCGTAAACTTCCTGTGACTCATTCGACAGCTGTGATAGTGACTGACTCGTATTCTGTGTGTTCATTCTCATCATCGTCGTCGACATCAGCAGTTCTAGAGACTTTTAAATCATTAATCCCAGCAAACATCCGTCTAGTGCGAATGATATGGGTGCCAGGCCATCGTAGTATATTTATAAACGAGATGGCTGACAAACTTGCGCGAACATCTCTTGATCTTCCGATTGTGCCAATCATGCCTCCTACAGCTTATGTAACAGCAGCGAGGTTTAGAAAACTTTCCCTTCTTGAAGACTCATCAAAAACCATGATACCGAATCCAGATTTCTCGCACCTGCACTTCACATGGAATAATAAATGGTGTCCCACGCGTAAATTGGAAGTCTTGGTAACAAAATTACGTTGCCGAGTACCACCTCTTAATTTCTACTTAAACAGGTCTGGTCTGGTGCCATCCCCTCTGTGCTCAAGCTGTAACGAACCTGAACATATCGACCATTTTCTTATCACTTGTCACCGATTCAAAAATGAAAGAAAAAACTGCTTCGAAATTTTATTCAGAAAATTAGGAATATCACTTAATACTCCCAATATTTTGTCTTTTGGGGCCATTTCATTGGGGCATAGCGACAGGATCATCTGCGGGGCTCTCTGCGATTTCATATATAACACAAGAAGATTACCTTGCTGAGTCAGCCATCAGCTCTCGAATTTTACTAGTCACACTACCACTTACTATTTAGCTGATACACTGCAATGATTCAACTTTCAGGAGAATTTCATATAACGATTCCACCACAGATATTTAACAAATTCTATTATTTCTCCCGCCCCCTTTTTTTCCCTTTTTTTCTTTTTTTTAACATTGCTCCAAATTAATTTCACAGTCAAAACACAGTATTCATATTCCCCTAATCTAGAAAATCTATAGGTATTTACTTGCATTAACCACCGGCTTCTTGGCCAATCCCCCTTAGTGGGTGAGAGCCACAAAAGAAAGGAACAAGCAAGCAAGCAAGTATGCGCCACAGTTGCTAGGTGATTATGATTATGATTATGATGATGATGATGATGATGATTTACTAATCCAAGCACCCACTTCACTGAAGTAGATCAAAAGCCAGAGTGATTAACTGGGTTAACATATAGCAAAGAAAGCCACACCTAGCAAAAACTGAAGGAACCTGAAGGTGAGCCAAAATTTTCCTTTGGGTCATTGTTTGCGGCTCTAGAAGCTCGGTGTTTCTGTGACCCAGCTTGTTTCTTTCGGTTAACCTTGTGTTTCGTCGAACTGCCGATGAGGATCTCGGAGGCCACGCAGAAAAAAAAGCAAATAAGCGCATGGTTGAGATCTGCTCCGCCAAGTGCCGCCACGATCCCAGCTGCTCACAAGAAAACCGCCTTGTTTTTTAGTGAACTTGTTCAGCTATTTTCAATCGTCTCAATAAAAAGTAATCAGCGTGAGGTACACTTTTACTCCGGTACCACGTGCATTCATTACAACTCTCAATTTGACCCAGAATCAGTGATTTTTCCAATTTTATATTTCAAACCCGTTTTTTTTCACATTCAGAAAAGCGGCCGTAATTTTGGGACTGGAAGTGCTTAGAAGAGAAAGAATAGTGTTACTCGTTGCTCGGGTCAATAAAAAAAAATGTTGAATAATGAAGGACTGCATACATTTTTTTCTGGCGTTTTCCTATACAAGATGATTACATTTCACCGCGCACTCCGTTAGCGGTTAGCACAAGAACACCCAGTGAGAACGCCCTCATTCACCGCAGTGGACAATGTTCTTTCTTCAACCCTCTTTTGTACCTTCCGCTGGTTTGTGTGTTTTGTTAGCTTTTTTTCTATCTATTAGTTTGATGACGTACATGGGCAAACCACCGGGAGTAGTCGACAGCAAATTCATAGCGCGGCGGGCCATGGTCTGTGCCTATACTGTGTTCATCCTGTCGTAGCCTCCTGTGCCCTGGCATGCGTTGAATTATTTATGGGGGATCCATAAATGCGAGTGCACTGGCTGATTTCATTTTGTCTTTGTCACTGTCCCCCCCCCCCCCCCCCCCCGCGGTGGACACAGCACGCATTTCACTTTGTTTTCTATCTCATCCCGTTTTTATTTTCCTTGTGACTGCTCTCTTATTCTTACGTTCGAAGCTGACTGTGTGTGTGTTTCCTCCCCCCCCCCTTTTTTTTTTCATCCGTATTTAGTTCTGTACCAAGCTCCCTCGTGCATTTTCTCCGGTATAATGTAGCATTCCAGTTATTCTAGACAAGTTGGTATCACTGTGTTTAGTTTCTTAGTTTCTTTCGTGCTTATTCTTCATTTACCAGTGTAATACAAGTAAGGAAGAGCAGATGAACATGTGATATCAACTGTCTTTCAAAATCGCAGTCCGAAACAACTACATGAGTAATTAGTACTAAAGCGCAGCGCGAAGAAAGAATTAATCAGGCTAATGTGCACAAAAGCAGTTAAGAAATAACTACAACATTGGAAGCGCAGTTGGGACTGTTCGACTATTTGGAAATCATTTCTCAATCCCCAGGAACTTGAAAAAGGCAGGTACATTTTTCCTCTAACACACACAAATACAAACACACAAAGAGAGAGAGATAGAGAGAAAGAAATAATGGGTCGCAATACTTTCAGTTCGTGAGTGAGAGTGGGAATCTCTCTGCGGCAAAGCACAGTCCTAGTGAGCTTGACAACTCCGGCCAGGAACGTCATATCGGCAAGACGAATGCCCAGCATTTTTCCCCCGATGAGAACCCTCAGTGTCACGCGAGCACATTCGGCTGTGGTCAGCAGCTGCGGGTAATGGTGTTGGCAACGCTGCGACCTCGTATGTTTGCCCTTCTGTGCAATGTTTTTTTTTTTCTGTAGTAGAACGGCGGCTGTCTGTTGCTAATTTCTCATATGGCGTCCATGCGTATTTCATTTTCTGCCTCACAGTAACGAGGAACATCTGGAAATATTATGATGATTGACTATACTCTTTTCGTTTAAAGATCAAGAAAGTGTGACTCACTTTGGAAGAGAGAAAAAGGAGAGAGTGAAAGATTAGAGTAAAAGAAATACATCTTAACAAGATGAAGTCTTTCGTTGACCCTGCAATGCTTGAGAAAGGGTGCGAAAAAATGAAGAAGAAGAAGAGTATATGACGACATTACTGTGTCGTAGCAGTGTAGCAGAGATTCAGTGCTTAGAAAAAAAATCACGCATATAAACGAAGTGGATGCTGACGACGGAGCGAAGCTAGGTCATAAGGTCCACAATGTCTACGTTGAAGTCGCCGACTAGTGTAAAGGACGGACGGACGCACGGAGAGGTGGACGGACGGGTGAGCACACAGACGGACAGACAACTGGACAGACGGTGCAAGTGATCACGTATTGCGCTGCCATGTAGTTGATTTACGTACACATAATGTCGGTTTTTTTTTTTTCACACAGATGTTTTCATTTTTCGTTAGGCAGCTGTTCAGTATCGGTGTCGGTTTTGCGTTGCGGGATGGACACCAACAAGGCTATGTCTTAAAATGCTCTGCCTCTATAGAAAACCCTACTTAAAGAAACACGCAAAACGTGATTGATATAGCAGCACGATAATCACGTCAGGCCCTAATCGGTTGCAGGAAGTAGCAGAGCGAATTGTATTGTGTGCATGCTTGCACATGTCAACGGGGTATATACTGTAGGCATATACACGGTCATACAGAATAAGAAGTTTGATATCAATATGCGTTTTCCCCTGCTCATATTTCGAAAGTCTTGAAATTTTTCAGAATGGTATAGCTTGAGCAATTTAACTAAAACACATAGTATACTTTTTATAACGGAACAACTTGCTTATATTTCGACTAAATTCACACACTTGCGTTTTTTTTTTATGCTTCAAGCGCTTCCGTGAAGGAGCCGCAGAATTTAGTTGTCGTTCTTTAAGTGAGTTTTTTTTTTGATCAAACGAAGGGGCAGACGAGCCTAAATTAAATTTCTTATCGCCAGTCGTTCGTTGTGCCGGCACCATCTTCAATGTTGGACGCACTGAGCTCGTTAGAATTTCACCACGCTTTACGAAAGAGAACTTACGCAAAGCAATTTGGTCAGCTAAGATATGATAGGGCACTGTATATTTTTGTCAAACGATAACGTTACGCTGAACAGTTTTGTTGTTTTGATGAGAAGTGCCGGCGAAGAAAAAAAAGAATATGCACGAGTTGGTGGTGTTTCATACTTTTCCTTTTTTTTTCGTGCATGTATTGTGTATCGAATTTTTCGTGCAATTTTTATTATACGAATTTTACCAAACAAAATGATCCATGGAGCGAGAAAATTTCCTCGTTTTGAGAAGTGCCATTTTCATGAAAAAGTACCCACCAGTGGCTCATATGCATAGTAACAAGGGTCCTACTACCTTGCTATGGCGCGACTTGAAGAAGACCACACCCCACAAGCGTTTATGAGCAACCAGCGTGAAATAGTGTTGTGTGTGTTCAAGCTAACTGTTCAATACCTCTTTTCCGATCCTTGTTCTTCCTTCTCATCTATTATTTCCCCTTAACCCTACCCCACGCCAACCGAGTCAAAGCTAAGTTAAATTCCCCGCATTTACCCTTCGGTTCACTCTCTCCCTCTCTCCTTTTTTATCGTCATCATACCAAAAGCAAATAAGGCTAGTTAACCCTCTTCGAGCATGCGATTTTGTAGAATGCACAGAATAAACACCGAATAAAAGGATATCGTTGGAAATGGGAGAAGGAGACGAAAAAACAACTGATCTCGCTCATGTTTGTGGATTATTTCTTGCTTTTTTTTCTCGTAGAACACCCTAAAAAAAACTAAAACACAACGGAAAAAAAGCAGGGCGAGAGGAAAGTATCCCCTTTCGGAACGAGCGCACACGCGCGTTTTCCAGTCCAGCGACTCACAGCACGCTGTGAAAGGCAGAACGCGAATCCTGCCCGGGACATAAAGCTGCTTGCAGGATAGATTGCGATAGTCGAGCGCACGCTTGTGCCCGCCCATAGTTGGCGCGTTTCGTGAAAGTGCAATCATTGATTTGCAGTCAGAGTAACGTGTCTCAGTTCTGAGCAGTGCGAAAGAATTGTCCTGTGGCGTAGAGATTAGAAAAAAAGCGCGATGAAGCTTCAACTGTATCATTACAATTTTTCACGTATAAGATATCAATAAAAAGAAATCCATCAAGCTATCATAACTCCTAAATATGACAAAGTTACTACACGCCAAATCACGATACAATTCTCTATCCGGTACACCAGTCAAAGGTATTCTGGAGAAAAATGCCAAAGACGTGAGTCTACATGTTTGTTCATGCCCTTTCTTGCACTTTTTTGCACGTAAGGGTAACGTTGGATGCACATGCATGTGGTTGTTTTTGTGTATGTCTCTTTTGGTGTGCGACAAAACTGTTAGTTGTTAGTTCACTCCTTTGTACGAAGGCCTTCCTTGTATTGTGCTTAAGTCTTTCGCACTGCTTTAGGTGTGACCCGTTTGTCTGTGGTTCATTGTCCTAATTATTCGCTCTCTCAAGTGCCACTTGTTTATAATATAGTGACCCCTTCAAACACTCGATAGGCTGCAAACGATCTCTAAGACTCTGTAGCGGACACCAGCCAATAATTATTACGTATCAATGTCTTATCAATGTCTTGTGGTTTCAAGCACAAGCAAGTTTTCGAAACAGTTACAACGCCTGGACGATCGGCTACCCGAAATTTTTCCCACCGTTTGTCCATCAACAATATACTGAACGCAGTATGGTGCCTCTTAGAGGCGAGTGGCTGTAATGCGCTTTCGTGTGCGTGGCGTTGTGTGCACCTGCTCTCTGCAGTTTTAGGACATTTGTTTCCTCCTCTTTCTTGGTCTCTGAATCAGCCTCTCGATTTATATTCTTTCTCTACCCTTTTTTTCTTTGTCCGAGAGTGAGGTCACCGACCAAACACTTCTCTGGCTTCTTTGTTAATGAAGCTTCGGTCGAGAAAATTGCGCTTAAACCGTGCATCAAAGCCACCAGCTTCGGGTAGCGACTGCTTTCGGTGTTTTGTAGCCACTTTCCACACTCTCGCCACCTCTGAATCTGCTTGCCGGCGTCCACATGCCGCTGCACTTTCGCGGGCCATCACATCATTCGGGTACGCTTGTCTCCGCTGCCGTGCCGCTACAGCTTCGCGAACCCTCACATCCACGCGCGATCAATTGCACCATCCTAGCGCATCGGTAACGCAACGACGATTGCTATAGCACGAGTTCAGAACGATGACAAAGGGACAAAAACAAGACGAGTATTCTTGTTTCTTTGCCTTCGTTTTGAGCTCGTGCTATATATTCCTCGTTTCCCTTTGTCACCGTTCTGAGCTCACGCTATAACAATCGTCATGTCATACTAACTAGCCCAAAACACCATGGTAATATACGCTGTGAAAGTAACGCAAGCTGTGAAAGCATTAGCGTAAGCAGCACCGCTTAGCAGGAGAGGGCTCGGGGCGCACAACGTAAACGGCAAGCATTGGAAGCAGCGCTGAGTGTTCACTTTGAGGTGTGATGAATACAGGCACGGCAATGCACACAATGAAGGGGGGGGGGGGGAGCAACATAAGCGGTACACAACGCACACACAATTCCACGCGCAAAGTAAACATTCACGGAAACGTACAAATGCAACAACAAGGGAAAAACAAGTAATTATCAAGCGATGCTTTACGACAGCATAGGGTTCCCTTCTGTGGAAGATGGTGGGTAATTTTAAATATACTTTTTTTGATCTCCTGCTAAAATAACCATTATGCAACGAAATGTATCGAAAGGCGTTTGTATCAATGATGCTAGCGTGTACGTGTGAGCGTAAAATGACAATTTTCACATTGGTAGCTTAAAAAAAAAACTAAAGCAGTGGCTTAGGTAAGCTATGCCGGATATACATAGCGTGAGCTCGGATGAACAAACCACGCATCAGCGGACGGTTAGAAGAACCATGGACGGACGGGACGACGGACTGACAAACTGACTAACGACGTATGGTCGAACTATAGATAAACGGACGGACGAACCATGGATGGACGGACCACTAAAAAAAGGATGGACGGACGAATCACGGATGAACGAATGAATAGATGAACGATGGCTGGACGAGCGGACGGATGAACCATAGTTAGACGGGCAGACAGATGAACCATGGATGAACGGACGGACGAAGCATGGATGTATAAACTAGCGAGCAAGTGATTTCATGCAAGTCAACCACCAGGCTATTAGTGACACGTCACTCAAGCAGCTTCTAGTATTTCTTCTACGCGCCAGCTGTGCGCCGTTTGACGTCACTGATCGTCGCGCTTGCGCAGAACTGCTCACCGAAATCTACGCGAAACTGCTCAACTGTCTTAGGCACCATAGCTTAACTTAGGCTAGTGTAGAACAAATAAACAATAACGTTTACAAGATTTAGTTATAAGTGGCAGCTCAACTGTAGGCTGGCTCCCAATGACTTGCTACTACAGCGCGTCGCCTGCCAGGTCTTGTCACGCGCTTGGAGTTACGCCGCATACTATGTTCACTTTTCAATTATGCGTCAACTTGTGCGACCTTATACATAGGAATGCGTCCATGAACATATTCATTCCGAAATGACAGAATAACGTTACTAATTCAAAAGTCATATTGTGATGCAATAGTAGCGATGTTTATAGAAAACAAGCACCACTAAAGTTATTTCTGCTTTGAATGCAAACTTGTTCTTTTTTTGTCCAGCCTTGGCCAAATGTTTTGTTATGAATTACACTCAGTGAAAAAAAAATTGCTGGATTCACTGTGAGCAAATAAATGAAAGACATTTGTGACGCCTCAAAAAAGTGGTATGTTTGCAGAAATAAAACACTTAAAGAGACAGAAATAAAAGTAGCCTAATCTGACAGATCTACTCGATTCAGACAGCTCAGTCGGAGAAAACTCCGTTTCATACCTTTCAACATCCATGGCCTCGACGCGAAATGTAGCACTAAGCTGCGCGAAAGTAATAAGAATAAAAAAGGTCTTTCAAAAACACAGTGCAAATGCTCATAACACAATAAGAGCGAGTTGTGGCAGGTCACAGATTGGATAAATAAAATAGATGCGCACGCTTCCGAAGGCAGAGTCCTGTGAAGCGTAAGCGAAATCGAAGACATACAAAATGAAATGAAAACTACTGACTTCAAGGCCAGATAAAGCATGTCGCAAGAGAGTCGAAGTTTCTAGATACAGTCGCAGACAGAAGAGTGACAGGCAAAAATGAACAAAAAATGTATTTGAAGAAATGTTCGCACAATTCCACTAGTGCTTTAAGAAAAGGACACCAAACAAACTAAAACATGTCAATCGTTGAAAAAAGGCGACTCAAGTCCAGCTTTTCGAGTATTGGGGTGACGTTTACAGGGTTGCAGTTTTGTCGAGGCTCTAGATCGTTTTGACTTTGGAATGACCGAACAAAAGCAGTAGAGTACAAAATCGCATGAAAGCTTGCTATAGGGGATATAAGTTTGTTTGCAGCAGAGTTCTTATAGATTGTCTAGGGAAACAGCGACGGCTTTGCCTGCAGAAAATGGAAACAATGTTCATTAAGGTGAAGCGACCTTGTGCTTTGAAGCACTGCTACGAAGTTTATGTAATATTTCAGTGCAAAAAGAAGAGTGAATGTGTTTGTTCTTACATTACTTAGTTTACCCAGGTTAGAATTTAAAATTTAGTATATGTTAACTTTCATCGTACCATATGTCCGCAGAGAATTGTTTGTACTCCGGCAACAACAACGACAGTCCAACACCAACAATGAATACCACCCATTGCCGAAAAAAAAAACACAACGAGAAACTGCATGCGACAAGGTCTATACGCATGGCACATTTAGTAGTGTCAACACTTCACCACCTGCGCCACGAGCATTTGTAGGCTACCCTTAACGGCCTGCTTAACATTGCCGAGCGTTCTTCCGGTCTGTTTGTGATAACATCATTCTTGGGGACGCACCGCATAACCCCATTCCTGGTACCTTTCGCGCACTACGAATGTTATTTCGTGCTTCGCATCATCTGCCTGGAGTTCCGCTAATCTAGTTTTGTTTCCCGACGTCTCACGTTCTCTCTCTCACCTTCGAAACACTTGCCCGTGTTTCGCATTTGATTTGCATACGCAACACAGGCCTCCACCTGCACGACTCGTACAACTGTCCGCACGTTCTCAGGCGCACACGCATGCTAGAACGCGTCCGAGAAGGTCCGCGGTGTGCCTGAAAAATTACCCGCCAGCCTGCATTTCCCAGTGGACATTTTCAATCTTCATATGCTTAGCATGCGGGGCTTTTCAATGCTCCGTGCGTTGCGGCATGGACACGAATACATTCGGGAGAAGAAACTCGGAATAATAACGTCACGTTACACACGACAGACACGTACGTATGCGTAGAGGAGAAGAGATACAATTTATCCATGGCAAAGCGCGCAGGACATGAGCTTTAAAGTTTGTAAGCGTACCACTCCGCAAAGCGGGTGACCAAAAGGAAACAAATAAAGACAATAAAGTAGAGAAATGAAACGAATTGACCGGGACCTGGAACATATTGGAGGTCATGGCTCGGCGTACAGTCACCTGCATGGGATGGAGCATAATCAGTCCTTGAAAAAGCCTAAGACATCGCATCTGTATAGCATCACATTGTAGTACTAATTGTTGTTCTCCGGTGTTCGTAGATTCGATAGGGCTCTTTTGTCACAGTAGCAAATTAAACCTTGAAAGGATGGAAGGTTTCTAAGTTAAAACAAGGGAAGATGTATACGTGAGCGACGCGTCGATTTTCTTGACAGGCAAGGAGTTCGCATATCTGCTTGGCACTTGTAATGTCAAGTGATATGTTCAAATTTCTTACCTACGAGCACATGTTGTTGTTAAACGATTTGCTTTACTTTCGCATTTTTGCGCATGTCTGCTAAGCTCGCCACCGTCTTCGCATTTTTTCTTTTTCAAAATCAATCTTTCAGTTACGAGAAAGCGCTATAGTCTTGTACACTCCGTCTTTCTTACGTCGTATTTCTTAGCGCTGCATCAATTATTCCAACTAGTCAAACTTTCCATTGTACTGCATCCAAGTTCCTTCCGCCGACGGCGTCAATAGCACTGATTGATATGTGGGGTTTAACGTCCCAAAACCACTATATGATTGTGAGAGACGCCGTAGTGGAGGGCTCCGGAAATTTTGACCACCTGGGGTTCTTTAACGTGCACCCAAATCTGAGCACACGGGCCTACAACATTTCCGCCTCCATCGGAAATGCAGCCGCCGCAGCCGGGATTCGAAGGCGTCAATAGCACTGTGCAGAGTGCGTGTTGTGGTGCATTCAAGGACGATTGATTGAAAGCATTGGTTCCCTTAACAAAGCGTGTAGTCCACGCGTGAGACTTCTCACCGTCCTTGGTAAACCATGGCATGCAATAAAGTTGTGCCAGTGCAAGCCTGCGGTCCTGTTCTTTCTGAGCAACCCGTCGTGATGACCTGGTGGTTAGGGCGCTCGGCTGGAGACACGATGGTCGCGGGATCGAATCCATGTCGCGGTGGTCACATTTAGATGGAGGCGAAATAATATTGGCCCGCGTGCTTGGAATTAGGTACACGTTAAGGAGCTACAGGTGGTCGAGATTTCTGGGCCCTCCTCTACGACATGCCTGATAATCACATCGTGGTTTTCGGACGTAAAACTCCATCGATTATTTCCTTCCTGAAAAAAAAAAACTAAAATCGACCTCTCACTTGACAAACAGATGAAAACAACTCCCGCCGTAATGTAGCGTGAAAACAACTTTAACCGTAATCTGACGTGAACATTTCATTTAGATATTGACCGTCAGTTAATATACCACCGCAGCTTTCACGAACGCTTCTCAGAACGCAAGCACTCGCATGAGATGCTGCGAGCCGCACTTGTGTACCTCTTCCAATCAAGATTCACATCCAACCTTTCAACTATCATTCTATCTTAGCCTTCCAAATTGACAAAAAACCTTATTTCTCAGGATACAGAAATCTTAGATAATTTTATCTGTGACATTTGCCCACTGCACGATAGTCGCGTTTCTCAAGGTTACAAATACTTCCATCTATCCATACATTTGAAATTAAAATAAAAAAGAACCACTATTTTTATGAGGGGCAGAGTATGTTCGTTTTGTCTGTTTGTACTCTGGCCACGTAATATATCAAAAGCATCTTTACAACTACGCCTGAGATCGAATTGATTTCATAAATAAAAACAATGATAGTAAACTCTAACATGCAACAGGCTCCTGGCAATGACCTCGCTAATATGCAATATTGTACGCTTGGGCAAACATGCAATCTAAGCAAGTGAGGCAGATTGCCAAAGCAATCAGGAGTGGCTGGGCTTAGCGGGAGTTGTTTTCATCTGAGTGTCGACACAAACCCGGCATACGGGCTCCTGTCGCTTTAGTTCTGTTGCCATGGCAATGTCGTCTGCTTCTATGGCTAATCCTGTTACAGCTTTGTTTGTTGCCGCCTCATTAGGCGATGCACCGCTGACCTTGGCAGAGGCAATGACCGACCTTGGCTATGTGCAGTAAGCACAGGTTGCATGTGGATAATGTAAAAGTTGGAGTGACTGCATTAGTGTTCTTACAGCGAAGTTTATGACTAGACAAAACTGAATTTCATCCGCCCTATGTGCGCAAAAACAGCTAATGCGTATGTGCTACAAAATTTGGGCAAGTGCCACGACTAATCACCGGTCCACACACACACACACACAAAAATTAACAAGTCGTATGTGGGGAAAAACAAGTGCCACCGAAATCGACTGAGTATGACCAGTGCTTCGCTAACAATGAAGAGAAGACACGGCGGGCAAACACCAATTAAAGTCCCTGAACAAATGGATCAATATTTCAGAAATACTAATAAACTGTTCAAACTCGAAACCAGTCAACATCATTTTTACGTACAGCATCAGCGCTGGTGAACAAGGTACGTGACAGAGTTCAAGCGTCAAGCGTCAGCTGTTTGTTTTATCCTTTTTCTTACTGCGATAGCAACTATATGAACAGTCTCGGCTGGCTTTTGCCACCACCGCAGCCCCCGCCGGAGCCAACGTCATTCACACACACACACACAACCACACACCACACACACACACACACACACACACACACACACACACACACACACACACACACACACACACACACACACACACACACACACACACACACACACACACACACACACACACACACACACACACACACACACACACACACACACACACACCACACACACACACACACACACACACACACACCACACACACACACACACACACATATATATATATATATATATATATATATATATATATATATATATTGAAAGACGCAGGCAGACTAGGTACGGCGAGCAGGCAGGGCGAGCAGAAGCGTTTATTCTGCGATGTCTGGCTCGGCTCAGAACCACACCAAGAGAGAGAACGATGATGATGGGTATGTGCAAGTGAGAACGATGATGATGGGTATGTGCAAGTGAGAACGATCAAATGCTTGGAATGTGCTTACAATTTCCCCCCCCCTCTGCGAAGCGGCCAACCTGGCCGCCAGTCAGAGATCGGCCGAACGAGTAACAAAAGGCTTCATGCGTGAGACGTGAACTATTTCCGTGCTGCGCAGACGGCGGTCAGTGACAGACTGAAGCGGGGTGACGAGGTAGTTAACTGGAGATGTCTGTCGTACAACGGTGTATGGGCCAACATACCGGTGAAGAAATTTCTCGCAAAGGCCCGACGCTCGAACCGGGGTCCATAGTAAAACCTTATCGCCAGCATTAAAGGCCACGTCGCGTCGTTTTTTATCACAGCGATGTTTTCTCTCCTTTTGGGTTGCTTCCGTGTTTTTGCGAGCAATTTCACGGCATTGTGTGACTCGGGCTGCGAACTCTTCTGGGAGCGAGGTACTGCTTGGAGCCGGTGCAAAGAAAAATGCCGTGTCGAAGACCGAGGAGGCAGATCGGCCGTACACGAGAAAAAACGGGCTGTAGCCAGTTGATCGTTGTACCGCAGTATTGTATGCGAAGGTGACAAACGGTAAAATGTTATCCCAATTTTTGTGGTCAGGATGCAAGTACATCGATATCATGTCAGAGAGTGTTCGGTGGAAGCGCTCGGTAAGGCCATTCGTTTGCGGATGGTATGTAGAAGTGGTTTTATGCACTGTATTGCACGCCTGCAGGACTTCATCCAGGACCTTGGAAAGGAAGGCTTTGCCACGGTCACTCAAAAGGACGCGAGGGGCTCCGTGGCGCAAGACGATGGAGTTCAAGAAAAAATTGGCGATTTCTGTGGCGGTAGCAGAATGAAGAGGTGAAGTCTCGGCGTATCTTGTTTGATGGTCGACTGCAGTGACGATCCAACGGTGACCGGAAGGTGTCAACGGCAAAGGACCATACAAGTCTATTCCGACAAATTCGAATGGTGTGGTGGGACAGGGAAGAGGCTGAAGGAAACCAGCAGGCGGGGATGTGGATCGCTTGCGGTGCTGACACAACGCGCACGAGCCCACGTATTTGGCCACCGTTGTGGACAAGCCAGGCCAGAAGCAGCGCGTCTTGATGCGATCGTAGGTCTTGTGGAAGCCTAGATGACCGGCAGCAATATCATCGTGGAATGCTTCCAAAACTCGAAGACGAAGGCAGCGGGGAAGAACTGGCACCCACTTGTTACCGGTGGGATGGTAAATGTAGCGCTTAAGCACACCGTCCTGAAGGCGAAATTGTCGAAGCTGGCGTCGCAAGCGGCTGTTGGGTGGTTTAGTGACACCGCGAAGGCGATCAATGAAAGACCGACAGTAGGAATCTGCCAGCTGAAGTGAACGTAAATCGGAGTTCGAAGATAGCTGCATTGGATCCAGCGATGCGAGCGATACGTGTTGTGAGGCAAGCTGGGTGTCAGAGTCATTCGAACGCGATGCGGTGGACGTATTGTCACGAGAGAGCGAAAGTGGGCACCGGGACAGCGCGTCGGCATCATGATGACATTTGCCAGACTTGTACGTAACTGTAAAGTCGTACTCTTGTAAGCGCAGTATCCAGCGCGCAAGACGTCCTGACATATTCTTCATTGATGAAAGCCAACAGAGTGCGTGGTGGTCGGTGATGATGGTGAAGTGCCGACCGTAGAGATACGGGCGGAATTTCTGTATCGACCATACGATAGCCAAGCACTCCTGCTCCGTGATGGTGTAATTCCGCTCAGCTGTTGACAGAGTCCGGCTAGCGTAGGCCACAACCTGCTCTTTAGAGGTGGAATCACGCTGCAGAAGGACTGCTCCAATGCCTTGTGCGCTTGCGTCAGTATGGAGTATGGTAGGCGCTCTCTCATCGAAGTGGCGCAGCACTGGTCCGGAAGTCAGGCGTTCTTTCAAAATTTCAAATGCAGATTCGCAGTCGTTGGACCATGAGAAAGGAGCACCAGTGGCCAATAACTTATTTAGCGGAGCCGCTAAGGTAGCAAAGTTGCGTATAAAGCGACGAAAATAGGACGCGAGACCAAGAAAGCTGCGCAACGTCTTTTGGTTGGACGGTCGAGGGAACTGTAGCACAGCTGCGATCTTCTCGGGATCTGGTTGGATTCCGTCTTTGGAAACGACGTGACCGAGGACTTTGATGCTTTTGCTGGCAAATGTACACTTCTTTGTATTTATCTGAAGGCCAGCCTTGGAGAGACATTGTAGCACCTCGTCTAATCGTTGAAGATGTTGGGCAAAGGTACTTGAAAAAACAACGATATCATCTAAGTAACAGAGGCAGGTCTTCCATTTTAGGCCACGAAGAACAGTATCAATCATTCGCTCAAACGTGGCTGGAGCGTTGCACAAGCCGAATGGCATTACATTAAATTCATAAAGGCCGTCCGGTGTGGCAAATGCAGTTTTTTCTTTGTCAGCCTCGTTCATGGGGATTTGCCAGTAACCTGATCGTAAGTCAAGGCTCGAAAAATAGTTCGCCCCTTGCAGTGTGTCTAAAGCGTCATCAATTCTAGGCATAGGATATACGTCCTTGCGTGTGATCTTATTTAACGCGCGGTAGTCAATGCAAAAACGAACAGAGCCATCCTTCTTTTTAACTAAAACGACTGGAGATGCCCAGGAACTCGAAGAAGGTCGTATTATATTTCGCGATAGCATCTCGTTCACTTCTTTTTCAATTATTTCTCTCTCTGATTGCGAAACCCGATATGGGCGACGGCGTATCACACGAGAACCGTCGGTTTCAATGCGATGTACAGCCGCGGAAGTCTGACTCAGTGTTGTGGTACAGCTATCAAAGCAGGCTTTGTGCTTAGCCAAAAGGCAAAGGCTATATATATTGTAAGCACATTCCAAGCATTTGATCGTTCTCACTTGCACATACCCATCATCATCGTTCTCACTTGCACATACCCATCATCATCGTTCTCTCTCTTGGTGTGGTTCTGAGCCGAGCCAGACATCGCAGAATAAACGCTTCTGCTCGCCCTGCCTGCTCGCCGTACCTAGTCTGCCTGCGTCTTTCAGAGTGGTGGAGGTGCTGGGTAAGATCCCGACGTCCTCCTACGTTCATTTCCCACCTGGAGCTCCGATCTGGTCGCCGATTGTACCCAGCACCTCCACCACTCTGAAAGACGCAGGCAGACTAGGTACGGCGAGCAGGCAGGGCGAGCAGAAGCGTTTATTCTGCGATGTCTGGCTCGGCTCAGAACCACACCAAGAGAGAGAACGATGATGATGGGTATGTGCAAGTGAGAACGATGATGATGGGTATGTGCAAGTGAGAACGATCAAATGCTTGGAATGTGCTTACAATATATATATATATATATATATATATATATATATATATATATATCGGGAAGCGTTAGCCTCCTCTTTCTGTGGAGCGAACATCACCTTTCCGGCTGGGTCGTCTGCGCGCGCGCTTATCTCGAGGCGGCAGCTCCTAGCTTCTACGGGCTGCGCTCTGAACATGAAAAAATGGTGCCAAAAGTCTACCTGGAGCGGCCGTGTTCTCTTACACCAGCGTTTTGTTGAGTTGTGTCAGATCGGATCTAAATGAGTTGACTGCCAGCCTCACTTCGTATATCAACGCCGTCACTACGCACGAGATTTGTTTTGGTCATCTACTGTGGTCGTGCCGCAAAAAACTGGGTTACTTAGCAAGTGCATGTTTACTACAACTAATATTACCCATAGAAACGCTAGCCTTGCTTCGTAAAACATTCGAATAGGTTGCTATCGTATTTATTGCTTCGCCCTTTTGGCAAAGCTGTGCCTATTATTTACTTGTTTTCTTTGTTTCGATTGTTTACGTACAAGTTACATGTACAATAAAGATTCCCTTCTCCAGCCTCCCACAAGCTATGGAGGCTTTGGTATCCCAGACGTACAACGTTCATGAGACTACTGGCATAAAAAACAAAACAGAAGCTCATCGATGATGAAAATCACCCGTGTACAGGCTATTATTGTACTTGAGTACCACACTAAATGGAACCTTCACGGCAACTCGGTACATTGAACCACGAGCGGAAATTCAGCTTAGGTTTCACAGAACTGCTGATGGCTTAAAACGAACAGTCGAATTGATAGCTTAAGGTTACCTGGAAAATGTTTAATCACAGGAGATAAGGGAAATGATGACAAGCAGCACTCTCAGCCATGTGGTAGAAAAAGAAACCAGCACGACAAAGTGAAGCGATGACGCTGCAATCTTGTACCTCATGAAGTGCGCAAGTTTGAATGGTTTGATAAGATGGAGGGAATTGCCCACGTGTGAGCGGTTAGCACAATGGGGAGTCGTTCGATATGAACACTGTCCAAACTGAGCCAAAAGGGAGATGGCACAACATGCTATGTTAGAGTACTTGGTGGCGAAAAGCGTCTGGCACATAGCGCGACGTCCCTTCGGCTTTCGCACAACCCGCATGGAAACAGAACGTGCGCTGTTCTCAAAACTGGTCTTTGCAGTGACCTTGTACATAATGCATGTTGCCGGGCAAGTCTGTCATACATGAATTCATGCGCCTATTCTCATCGACTTCCTTTCCATGTTTCGATTGCGCGGAACCTTGTTTAAACCAGTACATGCTTTGGCGTCGATGCTGGTTAGCGGAAGTATGACACAAGCCTCATAGACTGAACTAGAAGGGAAGTCTGGGCTAGTTGGTAATAGTTTATTTTCGATAACTCACAGCGCAAGAAGGACGCAGACGAAGTACAAGACGAGCGCTGTGTTGTCTTGTACTCCGTCTGCGTCCTTCTAGCGCTGTGAGTTATCGAAAAAAAAAGCCTCATAGAGGTGCCTATCTCACTCTCCAGAATACTACTTCGATGAGCAGCTGCAAACACACGGTGCAGAGGCTTTCCTTCGATGATGGAACACACCCATCTTAGAGTAAGCAAGGGATTGCTTGTGTTTCCAGTTGTTCTCTAATAACCAACCACCTGCTCTAGTACGCATGCCTGCGTGATATTCTTTAGTGCTCATTTTTAGTGCTCATTTGTAAAATGTATGCATTCTTTTACTTGCTTTCTTCGTTTCGTTCGTTTATGTACAAGTTACATGTGCAATAAAACTTCCTTTCTTTCATTACGCTGGTGTGTTTAAGAAACAGGTTTAGCATATCGCTATCACCGACGAGCACTTCATGAAGTATTTTGCTGTGTTCGAATTTTGTTTTAAGCCTATATTCCTATCTATAAAGCTTACCGTTGTCCCATAGTATGACACGTATCGTACTTTAAGTAGTAAGTACTTAGTTCTTAACACAGTTTAGGCACCCAGCGCCGTGGGTGTGAAAACTGAGAAAACAAGTTGATCCGTATGACCGCATAGTAGAGTACAGCTTGCTCTATGTTATCAACCATTTTCTCCAAACGAACTGGCATCACCAATACAGGGAGAACACGTAGTAATCTGAATCGTTTACCTTGTTTTCTTGTACATAAATTGTTATAGAATCCTGGCAAGTCTCTTTCTCGCCGTTTTAACCCAATCAACCGCGGTGTGCAACGTGAACATGTAGTTGAAAGAGCATGGCCACCAGAAAATTACATTTATAGAACCTACTCTTCCCACTAGTTTATCTTAGTGGCCCTGGCTTGACATAGAACAGCAATACCGAGGCTCCGTCATGTATATACGACACAGAACAAGAAAGAAATGTACAATGTAGCAAAGAATAGTCGAAGAAATGTGGAAAAAGGGATGGGATGAAGGTGAGCCATTGGGTTCAATAGCACCAGCCGGGAGGCGCCAGCCTGACACTTATCGAATGCCGAGATCCTTGCAACCCTGTGGAGCGACGAAATTGAAAGGAACTTTGGTGCATGAATGGAAATCGATACTGGGTCACTGTTCCGACTAGCAAAGGGGAAGAGAGAATTCCCAATGAATATACGGCCTCGAACGCTCGCACATAGACACTGTCCGTTTGCCTCGCGTTCTTCAACTCTCGTGCACTTCCACTCTTCCTACTTCCGGCCCATCCATTATACCACTGTTGAAACAGAGAAGCGATGGGTCATCAGCATTGGAGGGGTCTGTGGAAGCAGGGTGCTAAAGAACGAATGTTAAAAAAAGCAGGATCGTTGGAGGGAATGACGTGTATATGGGTCAGAGATGGATGAGTGTCAAAGACAAGGCTCACTTGCACACTGTGAGGACGAGAATAAGCCAGTAGAATGTTGGGCAGTGCGAAAGAAAGAGAGATAGAGAGAAAAAGAAATGAATAAATGGGGGAGTTTCGCGTCCCGAAACCAGTATATGGCGATGAGAGACGCAATAGTGGAGCGCTTGATAAATTTAGACTTACCGGGGTTCTGTAACGTGCAGATCAATCTAAGGACATGCCCTCCAGCATCTTGTCACCGTATAGATAGGACCACCGAGGCCAGGGATCGATGCCAGCTATTTTAGGGTCAACAGTCGAACACCATCAGTACCTGTACAACGCACCGGATGAAAAACAAAGAAAAAAAGACAGAAAGAGAAAAGGCAAAAAAAGTTAACAGATCGGTAATGACGCGAGCTGGCAATAATTAGTCTGTGCCAAAATCGAATGGGATTTCCCCGCTTTACACTTCATAAGCTTCGGTGGATCAACTGCGTTAAACAGGCTTAAGAACTGTTTATACTTCACTGATCCTGCGGGAATTAATTTCTTGCTAATTGAAGGTGAATTGTTTGCCCTTGTAGAGAACTGTTCCGGATGCGTGATATGAAGGCTTATGAAAGGAAATTAGGCTTGTTGTCTTCAAGTGGAGTTCCATGTATTTCGAGACGCAGTGAGCTAACGTCAAGCTACTGCACCATGAAAAACGAAACATAAAGAAGTAATTTTGCCGTGGTTCACGAATACTACAACTATTAAATATATATAAAGTGGAGATGTCATTATATGCAACACTTGAATGTTGTAACACGAGGAATGTTTTGTCTAATAGCACCTTCTCGGTAGGTTCTCGATATAGCAAACATTTTGCGAAGGTCACACTAGTAGAGCATTGTAACACTTTACACTATGATACTCTGTATCAGTGTTCCTAGCCGGAACCTCTAGGTTATTTCGATTGCTTCGCTAACAATTCTGAAATCCAAGGTCCCACAGCTCTATACAGGGTGCCCCAGCCATAGTTTAATCAGAGTTCAAAAATATGCCAACACATTTATGATGACTGGACAAAATGAATGTTGCTGACCTGAGGTACTTCACACTATTACTTGTGCACTGATTATACAATTAATAAAACCAGTTTAATTAGGCAGCTTCTGAAGCAACCTTGTATATGTTTGGGTACCTTGTATATGTATGTGTTGCTTTCAGTATCCAGTTGACCACTGAATGAAACTACATTCTGGTAAACTAGCTAACATATGTACAAATATACTGGACGATACATTTTGCACTCTGTGCCAAGACGCCATGAGAGGCTTGTAAGGTTGTTACCTAGTTCATTCTATTTTGGTTTGTCATTTCATGTGTTACCGATCGAGGTGTAAAAAGTGATATTGATGTCTCACACCCATAGATGACCTTGGTGTCGCTCGTATTTTCGCACGCCCAGCTGACGTCGTAACACGATTCTTGTGCGAAAGAAGCAAAAGCGTCCACGCCTGCGTGGAACGCCCAGCACAGTGACAGCGAAAGCTGGAAGAGTGGTCTTTCAGAGCTTTTTTCAAACACTCTTTTGGTAATTGCTACGAGCACACTTGCAAGGTACCAATTACGCCATAAATAATCCTAATTTTTGTGTGGTACAAAGACATTCACTGTGCCGGCCTTCGTCACTCCTGGGAGTAGCATGGTACCCGCTACAGACTTCGAAGAAATTCGGTGTAATTTTTTTTTATGCTGTGCGACAGAGTTCAGCTCTTCTACGGGCTGTCGAGAGGGCCCACCAAGTGGCGGTCAAGCCCCGCTTGCCCGTTCCGACGCTTCTCCACCATTATAGGGGATTTTCCCAGTGGCTCCTCAGGACCGTAATAAAATTAATCGACTGACTGATTGACTGTGGCTGGCATAGATGAAAAATTATGCTTGAAGCTCTTGTGATGGGTTGGAGCATTCGATGACCCACTAATTATGTAATTTTCATTGTGTGATGACTGGTTGTTGCTTTGCTGTTAGAAAATGCTTTATTACCATTATTGTGACTCCTTTAACGACATCAAGCCCGCCTAACGCCAGTTTGCAACGTAGCCTCAAGCACCAGTGTGGCTTTGCGGTATAGCATACTGCACTGGCACAGAAGGGACCCAAGTTTAAACCCATTGTATCCCTGGTTTTTTCCACTTCGTTTTCTTTTTCTTATTTCGTGCGATAGTGCTGACGGACACCGGCGGCGGTGGCGGCGGACAACTACGGCACACGTGACCATTGTTGTGAGCTCATAACAACTTTCGCTGGAAAGAAAGACAGAAAAATACAGCATATACATGGAGTGAATAATGCTGAGTCGGGAGAAGCATCCGTTCACCCATCACTCTTTATTAATTGATTGGTTCGATGATTGATAGATACGTGGAGTTTAACAGCCCAAAACCACCATATGATTATGAGAGACGGCGTAGTGGAAGGCTTCGGGAATTTAGATTACCTGGGGTTTTTCAACGTGCACCCAAATCTGAGCACACGGGCCTAACAGCATTTTCACCTCCACCAAAAATGCAGCCGCTGCAGCCGGGATTCAATACCGCGACCAGCGGGTCAGCAGCCGAGTACCTTAGCCACTAGACCACCGTGGTGGGGCCGTCCGTCTTCATAATTCACTTTGTGGATATGCTGTGTGTGTGGCTACAACAGCTCAGGACGGAGGATGAAACGACCCACGGCGTAAGGGGCTTCACGCCTGAAACACCCAGTTTATCCCCCAGTGGGGTTATCACCCAGTGATGATTTACGTGGCACTACATATAACTGCGTCTACCTATAGTCAGCCCATAAAACACCTGGAGCAGCCAGAGCAGCGTCAGCTACGCCAGAACGTCATATTTGCACCTGGGAGGACTGGGAGACCTCGCTACGCTCCTGAGACGTGGCAAGGCACAAGATCGCTGCCAGCTGGGCTGCCAGCGTCATGAACTTATGAAACATGAAAGTTTCAGGGTGGTGTGGTCGCGCGGGGACCCAGGGGGCCAGGGAGGTCCTAAATTCTTATGCAATGAAGTTTTTTCGACTCGACTCGACTCGCTCCATGCGGCATTTACCTACCTCGTCGTTCCGGTCCCTACTAGTTAGCACGTGTAGCGCGTTCCTTCCCGATACGCAGGAACGATAGACTGCGCTAACAAGCCGCGGTAACCTCCGGCACATTTTCGCTCCTCACTTGCGCATTGTTGTGACACGCGTCTAGCTTGTACCGTTGCAACTCCGCGTTCGCCTCCCTAACGTGGCGACGTTGTTTCTCGTTTACATTTCATCACTTCGTGCGCCCTGCAACTCGGCGTCAACAGAAGCAAATTAGTAACTAATATCACGGTCTGCTAGGATCTAGACTGAGCACCATGATACTTGCACAACCCAAGCATAGGATTTTTTACAGCAGAAGCTGTTATGAGCTCACAACAAGGCCGCCGCCACCGGTTTCCGTAACCACTATCGGGCAAAATAAGAAAACAAAAAAGACCACGTAAGCTAGAAGCTTCTAGGAAACAGTGGAATTCAAAATCAGGCGCCCTGCGTACCAGCTCAGTATTCTACCACCGAGATACGCCGGTGCTAGCTTAGAGCTCTGTTGAAAATTGACCCTAGATCATTCTAATGTCGGGAAAGGAATTGCATTATTGTGTGTATTAAAGCGTTTAAGAACAGTTGAGCAACGACAAGGCGTCCCACAAGGGTAATGATTGGGTAGTCGAATGGTCAAGAGAGAGAATGAGAATTTATTAGAAGGCAGAGATAACATTATATTATTATTATTATTATTATTATTATTATTATATTATTATTATTATTATTATTATTATTATTATTATTATTATTACGATTTTGCCTCTATTAGTATGCGACTGAGAACCATCCCCACTGAACCACCGAGGCGTACAAGAAGCACTTCATGTCTCAGGGAAAATCTCTGCGCACCATGGTGTTCGTGGTGTCATTTCTGTTTACGTATAAAAGCCCCGCGCCGTTACTCACAAGGTAGGCTTCCTCAGCCATTGTTGTTTATACAGTTTTGCCGTGTGACCAAGTAGCACGACTCCTATCGTCTCGGCCACAATTGCCAAGCAGCGACCGCTGTGCCATCCTGTAAGACGAGGAGCCGGAAGTGGATATGAAGGAGAAAGATGGCGGCCAGGCCACTTCCGCTTTTTCTTTCGCTTATGTAGCGTCTAAACGCCTATTTGTCGTTGTACAGCAAAGCGGTGGACTACGTCTGCAGTCATCACACGTGCCCTGTACTCAGAGCTTTTTATATTTTTCTTACTGTAGCTGTGCTAAATGAAGTGGCACAGAGTGGATACCGAGAAGGTGCTTCATTACAACTGACTCTACAGGAGCTTATTTTCTTTGCGTTCTGCGTTCATCCGTACACCGTGCCAGTGTACACTGCCATGGTGTGTGCGTTTTTTTTTGTTTTAGTCGGCTATTTTAATTTATTTTTGTTTTGCATTACGGTGACCATCCCTTTACTTTCTTCTTCTTTTTTGTTACAGGACATGGGCAAATAGAGTCGCCAATGTGCTGTAAACCACAGTTTTTTCTGGTAAATCAAGTTCATTGGCTTTTTCTTACAATTTTTTCTCTACCCGAAAGAGTGAGCAGGCATTGTGCCCCTCCAGGTGGCAGTTGCTAGCTTACTCTCTCCCTCTTTCCTCTGTGTCCTTGTGTATCGGTGTATGCAAATAATAATAATAATAATAATAATAATAATAATAATAATAATAATAATAATAATAATAATAATAATAATAATAATAATAATAATAATAATAATAATAATAATAATAATAATAATAAGGAGATGAAACCACAGCAAGAAAAAAGAACGTATTTTTTAATGCAGCATGCTTGCAGAAACAGGGTCTACAAAAAAATGACACCACGGCGTGGTCTGTTAATAAAATAACGCCTTAATAAAGGGGGAGAGAAAACACATCCAGGCACACGCCCAACAACAGACTAGCGTCCGGAGCAGAAGAGTCAGACTTGGGCGCTGGTTCATAAGTGACGAGTGGTTCACAAACGGAACAGCGTTTCGCGCTGATTCTGCTCGAAACGTTTTACGGGAGAACTCAAACATCGCGTCAATAAAACGTGGTCGGCCTGCTGTATACGCCGCGTGGTGTTATTTCACAGTTGGGTGACTTCTGCACTGTGCTGCGTGGGTGAAGACGAGTTGCACTCGAGGGCAAACCTGCTAGCGTAGCGGCGCAGGTCGAACGCGAAGGGGATTCAATTCAATTTAATTCAATTCTTTATTTGCAAACTGTGAAACATACAGAAACATCACGATTGTGACGTTTGTGAGTAGGGTCATTTTGATGGTAGAAGAGCAGACGTCAGAGTGAGAGAAATTGTGCAGAGCAATATAAAATGCAGAGCAAACGTTGAAAGCCAGAGTAAACGTAGAGTTAGTTTCATGTCGTTGCTCGAAGTGGTGATAGTAGGGAACAGAAGAAGAGAAAACTAAGAAAGCTGAAGCCAGCCACACATTTAGAACTTCTATTATTTCTATCTCTTACTCGTCCTTATTCTTCCCTTCAGCAGCTTTAAGTAAGCATGGTAGGCTCATTTCGCTCATTAATATTCTCCTCCACTCTATGATTGCCTCTTGATTGTTTTGTAAGTGCAGGGTAGCGGACTAGATCTCATTAATCTGCCTGCCTTTCCTTGCTTCCCTCTGTCATTAAATCATCCCTCTTTCCCTCACTCAGAAGCGTGTTTTAACAACACACAACAGTGACAATATTTAAAGTTGAGCAAACAGATGATCTCAGACTGCACTCCCGCAATAATAAATGACACTATACCAACAAGCAGCCGGCACAGGCATGTTGCCCTCATATACTGGTGAATATCACAAGCTGAGAATTCGAACGAAACTACAAAATTGTGCTCTAAATGCACTAGAACATTCCGCCAATATGACATCTTGTGGGTCTGATCAAGATGACATCTTGTGTGTCTGGGGTTCCCCACCCCTCCTTCGAAATAACTCCTATGAGCTTCCTTAAAATTAACATAGTATGAACTAGTCAGAACTCCCGACTGTGAAAAACAGTTGGTTGTGGTGGTCAAACATTTATTAACCTATAAATAGTTACAGAGAGGTGATTGGGTTGGGCATTATTTGCCTTCCCCCCCCTCATAGCACTATAGATGGAACTCCTATTCCGGAGCTCCGTTGGCAAGCAACGCCGCCCGCGTCCACTGAAACAGTTAATTTTGGGCCTTCAGGTCCTGACGGCCCAGCAGGGCCGCCTCCCAGCACTCTCTCATGGGGTTCGAGGGTGGGGGGATAGATGAAATTGACTGGCATGTCCAGACTATGGTGAGGTTTTCAGCCACCTCTCCACAGAACTGGCAGGTGCCATCAAAGGATAAATCGAAATGTTTTAGCGCCGCCGGGCACAGTACAGTGTTGATAAACAGTTTTAGAAGCAGGTGCTCGTCAGTGCGATGCAGTCCTTTAGAAAGATCCGGATAGTGCCGGTGCTCACCATTGTCGTTTCCTAAGCTGAAAGAGTCTGTCCTCGTGTGGAGCCACTCTGAGGTGCCAGGCAAGTGACGAAGTCATTTAAAAGTTTGCACCACCACCACCACCACAGTACTTAAGAACTAAAAAGCGAAACGTTATGGCCAAGTAAGACCTTTATTTGGAGTTGCCCACAGCTCGAGTCGGGTTGGCATAATTTCAACTCGAAAACCTACATCAGAGCCAAACCTACATTAAGGGACTATATTTCATCGCCATGGCACGCTTATCACGAGCTCATAGGAGTCGTCATACAGAAAAATAAACGTGTTTCGATCCTAGAGTACACTTCTCACTGCTGACTTAATGTTCGTTCTGCAAGTGCACCTTGTAGTTGCGATTTCTTCACGCTTGTCCTGTAACTTCACTGGTGATTTTTGTGTACAACGTAACCAAACAGTGCAGAAGCAAGACCGTAGAGACATGCCTTAGCCGGCCTCTTATTTGTTTTATTTCACTCTGTCGCATATGTAGCATGAGAACTTCGTGTGTGACAGTCGTGAATCATTATGTACGCGTCGCCGAGATGACACATTTATACGGTGCTGCATGTGGCGTTAAAATGCCGCATGGCGCTACTCTGCATATTTCGCTGATCGTGAAAACATCACTTGGGATGCTGGCTATTCTTTGTTCATTATTCTGTAGCACATGCTTACGCAGCAGATGGTGGCTACACACGCAAGACAAACGATCGCCGCGTTTTGCGGAGGAACGTGAGAAGTATAATTCAGAGCATGTCTGCAACACACGCGAGTGTTATGCGACCATTCTTGTTCTTTTAACGGTGCCGTCATTTTCGAGAAGAACATGACGACGCATTGCGCAAACGAAGTACACAAGAAGGTATCGCTCAGTGAGCAGGACATCTCCTGAAGCTGTGAACACAGAAGAAAAAATCGCAGTGAAATGAGTTTAACGAATATGCGCAGAGAGCGTAAGAGGAAAAGAAGTTCGTCAGCGTAGTTTAACAGGTGTCGGCACTTGCGTCTGTTAGTGGACTAAAATGGAGTGAATGGTTTTCGCACATGAACAGACATAGGCCCATGGCTTCATAGTTTCTTAACGCAAAGCTCTGCGATGTCATGTCAGCAAACCCATGCCCCATGCATGTGTTTTAAAAGTACGCGTAAATTATCCTGGCTCAGTGCTATGACGCCTGCAAATATTCCTTACGTGACACCATTAGTAAGTGTGCTCACGACATAAGCGTCTTACCAAGTGCCATTAAGAGGCCAATAAAGAAGATAAATTAACGGGAAAGGTTCACGCAACAGTTTATTACTACTACTTCAGAGGAAGTACGGTAAGGGGGTGTTGGTTTGGCATTATTGACAGTTACACATTGCGTAGAAACGAATACATTTCAAGACGGCCGGCTGGACGAGCGCTGCCAGAACGAGTGTTCGTCCCATCGCCTTTTTGTCCGGCTTTCATTTCTACGCTATGCATTCTCTTTAGGAATAGCACTAAGTGGGCAGGTATAGACAAGCATATTGTCTTGTGCTTGTTGGTCGACGTACGTTCTCGTCTAAGCCATTAACTATTTTTCGTCATGTAAGCATGTTCTAGTAATCAACTGCTGGCACGGTTTATATAGTAAAGCCTGTCTCACACCGGCCTTCAGACGAGAGGCCGTGTTTCTTCTGATGACAGTACGCATTTATTTATCTACGCTCTTCACACCCATGCTTAGGTTAAGCTGTTACGTAAGTCAAGTTCTCAAGGGGAAAAGGCAGCCAATGGATACTGAGCGAAGCTATTACAACCCAAAGCCTTAAGACAAAAAAAAAACAAAAGTTCGTAGTTCTAGCCTAATAAGGATAAATGGTTCTTATACTATATTTCATCTGTGCGCAGAAAAATGAACGACGCAAATATTACATGAGCGTTTCCTCAGGAAGCAGCGACATTTGTTCTTATTAATTACGCAGCTGCCACCAAACGCCGTTGAAAGTGATGACACCGCGCAAAGATATACAGATGTCCCACAGTGCAGTGCTACTGTACTTGTTGTTTATGTATTTCCTGGCATAGTAATATTCATACCCCGGTAATGTTTGATTATTAGCTATTAAGAAGCCGTAATTCTTCGTTTTTTTATTGAAATCCCAATAAATTAAGCACAGGAAAGTGCGAATGCGCACACAACGAAGTCAGGGATAGAAATAATCTCAAGTTGGCTCATTGTGCTGCTAAAGCGAATCTCTTTTTTTGCGGATGGCAACAAACTGCATGCAACAAGCTAAATGCAATGAGAGTGGGCTCGGGATGCTCCCGGATAAGGACGCCGAATGATTGCTCCCACGAGACGCCAGGCGGCGCTTCAGAGGTGCACCGGGTGCACTAATGTGTTCCGAGTGATGCATACGAGCTCTGGATGTCACAGTGTCTTTTTTTTTTTTGGCATCTGACTTACAAGCCACACACGTTACACCGAGTGCGTCCTTCGGTTCTGTTTGTCCACTTTCTGGAGAAACAAGATAGCTGAGAAAAAAAAAGGTTGGGCCATTCTGTACTATGTTTTCTTGGTAAGAGAGAGAGAGAGATAATAAAATAAGGGAAAGGCAGGGAGGTTAACCAGAAATTGGAGCATCCGGTTTGCTACCCCGCACTAAGGGAAGGGAGAATGGGGAATAAAGATCGGAAAGAAAGTGACGAGCAAAACAGACGCGCGAAAGAGAAAGGAAAAAAAGTGAGCTGGGGTGCTATAGTCTATTCAATAGGCCACTACCAAGCAAAACGTTCAATAAGGTCTGCACTGATTTTCTCTGCGAAGACAGATTATGTCACCTCTCAAGCACTGACTGTTCTGACAAGGGTCTATCGTCAAGACGAGCTAACGCAGCAGCTAGGTGCTGTCTTTGCACGCTGTAACAAGGGCAGTGACAGAGAACGTGCTGTATCGTTTCATCACTGCCGCAATGATCGCAAGCAACAATGCACAATCAGCCCCGTCCAGGCTTTCTTGATTAACCTAGTTTTATTTTCTTTACCTTCTTTCTACATTGTTTCTTTAGAATTACCAATTAAATCAGCAAAAACCAAGTGTTCTTTGCGTATATGTATTGTCACAACTGGCGACAATGCTTTCTGTTCAAGCACTTTAATGGCTCAACGTATCATTAAAAAGTAGTGTGGTACACCACAGCTCGTGCGAAAACAGGTTCTCCTTTCTCTAACAATCATCGCCCAGAACGCAATAAAAAACGCTTTAAACACTGTAAGCTCTTCGCAACAAAATACTTCTACACTGATTGGGCTATACATCTTCCGTGGTTCTTTCTGAAGTGCGAAATTTCATGGTAAGTTATGTGTTATGTTTGATTGGATTGCTTAGGAACGAGCAAGGACTACAAAACTTCTTTTTTTTTTGGCACCACCTGAAAAAAATAGCTAGGAGAACTTCAAAAACGAAAAAGAAAATGTTTGCTTAGGACAATCTTGT
Source organism: Rhipicephalus microplus (assembly GCF_013339725.1). Taxonomy (NCBI): domain Eukaryota; kingdom Metazoa; phylum Arthropoda; class Arachnida; order Ixodida; family Ixodidae; genus Rhipicephalus; species Rhipicephalus microplus. The sequence continues at coordinate 151,692,803 of NC_051171.1, read as the reverse complement.
GAGCTAAAGGACCACGCAATGGCGGCCTGAGAGAGTGTAACTTCCACCTTAGCTCACTAAAAACCCGCCCATATCACGGAAATGCGCGTCTCACGTTGTTGTCCATCGCTCTCCTCTTGTCTCGCCTTTAGAAGCCAACGCTTTATTCCCCCATGGCAAACCTCGAAGACGACTAATATCTGCTGTTCCATCGTCGACTGACCTCCAGTCGACCTTGCAGGGACCTTTCAGTGACCCCACTCACAAATAAAGACAGCAAAAGCTGCACGCATGCTCAGGGAAGCAAATAACCTCAAGTAGCGCTGATAGCATTTATATAACAGATTTTTTTCTCGTTTTTGTATGTGTAAATTTTTTTTCACGTTTTTATATTTAAACAGATGGCTCCAGGGCATGCTGGTAACCAGCCATTGCCGAGGTCTCAATTTCGTGTCTCTAATGCATCGCTTGTGTGACTATACAGAGTTGTTTGTTTTTGTGTTGCATAATGTGCCCCCTGGCTACCGCTCTTATTTTACCTTGATCTTTGGTATTATTTTACTTTGAGGGGGAGACGCAGCTACACCAGTTTTTTTGCATCAAGCCCCAAAGCACCGGCGGCTGTCTAATGAAGAACCTTGTTTGCAAACACGGCTTGATGAAACCTACGAAGAAAAACAACGATGAAGCGCAATGAGGGGTGTGCTTGCATCTAAGCGAGGCGAAGCGTACGAAAAGGATAAAGCATGCAAAACAATGTAGTGCCTGGGTGGAGAAAAAGGACAAAGAAGAAGGAAAAGTTGACAGCGGAACTGGGTGCAACTGTGAAGCGAAGAATAGCAGCGTATGCAGCCATGAAACAATAGAGTCATCTTGTGAGGCAGAATTTAACTACTGATATTCAGGTTGCCCCGCCTTCTTTCTGCGGAGCTTCACATAGACCGAAGAATCAGAACCACATGAAGGTTATGACGACAGCTAGACCATGGCTGCCACCCAATTATATATTCATACTAAACGCATAACAAAACCAACCGGAAGAAAAGTATACCCAAAATGAAAATAAATAACAATAGAATAAAGTTTAGAAGGTTATAGAAAAACAAGAAAGCTACTGCACCAGTCATAGTTAGATTAAAACCATACACTAGAATACAGTTCATTTATCATTACATATGCATGTTTATTAACAGATTTACTTTTGCGCGCTTGTTTATGGAGCTGAACTCGTAATTAGAGAATGTCACGCCGATGGCGAGCGTTTTGAATTTGAAGGAATCGAAAGTAACATCAGTAATATTCTGTTTTATTGTATTCACATGTCGATGTGCGTGAACCACCCATGCCTTCCCGTTGTCTCAACGCTAACTATATAACTGACCAAAAGTGCTACACGGTTTGGCCTATATTAACATTTCGCTCTTTCTATAGAGAGCCCGCGATCATTTCACGACAGTTCCACGTCTGATTCAGCCGAGCCCAGGCCAGGCATCTGGCAACGTAAAAAGACATAATAGACGCTAATGGGTTCGCGCCATCATTAATCACTTTATGGTTCCACTTCCGAAAAAAGCAATACGGTCCCGTAATCTAGGAGGAGGTACTTCTAGTTCCTGAGACGTTTGCCATCATAGTGCGTGCACTCTTGGCGGAGAACTCGAATGGCTTGGGGCAAGTGAGAGGCAGGTAGGTAAGATTAATCGCCTGGAGTCGGTCTAAGCGGATTCTTTTCCACTTCAGTGGCAAATGAAAGCGACAATGGAACTGTCTCAATGTTCTTGCACGCTGTATGGCGAGCAGCACAATAACGGCACTGGCGTATAGTAAGCCGCAGCGAATCAGGTGTCTTCGAAGGACCGATGATATTTAGCGACGTTTTCGGCCGGTGTTGGAGGTAAGTTGAGTATACGGGCGGAGAGAATATTGTTCGGCAAGTACATACGCAAGTATCGAATTCATGAAAGTATTTCGCTCTTCATTATTATTTTCTTCTATAGCGAATTATTTGCTGAATGAAGGTTACCGCTGATGCTTCATCATGAATCTTGAGGCTAAGGCCAGCTTTAGGAAGCCAATAGGAGATAGTCATTGAAATTTTTCCGTGTATTATGTCTGCTGCGGCTTCGTTCGTGTTTCCTACTGTGGGTTGATTTTTAAATATACAATACGGTTTGCATGCATATATGGCAGCCCTAATGACGGCAAGCAGTGCTTAGCACGGCGTGCTGGTTCTAGTTTAAGTGGGGCAATAACCACCGCTGCAATTAAAAAAACAATATTTTATGGCTTGAAGTGAAATTGCCTCGCATTGAATCTCCTCGCCAAACGGGGGGCATTACTGCCCCGGAGGCTTCGTTTAACGGCATCTTCATTGCGAAACGTTCTCTACAGTCGCGGGATTTTGTAAATTGCTTGCCGTTTCTCAACATACTTTTATGGCCTATTCGTAAGTGACATATCCACCCAGCTGGCGGGCCAGTCCTAGGGCAATGACGAACGTCATTTTTATAGTTCCTTGAGCCTACCGAAGCTCACAACTCAAGATGAATCATTGAAGGCGAATGAGAGAAACAAAGTGTATAAAATGTCATTTAGACTCCGCCTCATATGGCGTGTAACGCACCCATACCTGACGGAGGCAGCAGGTCTGTACGTGACACCATCTCTCGGTGGCAACAACGGCATCCTGCAGAACTGTGGGAAAATTAGGCGAAAGTAATTATATCTTTTGAAACAAGCTGGTTTTCGAAAATGACTCCAGGGTCTATGCAGGAGGAACCTACCGGGACACATTGGCGAAATTTTAGTTTCACACTACAAAGCGTGGGGCCTTCCCAAGGCATCTACGCGGCCCATCGGAAAAACACGGGTCCCCATTGTAAAGTATACACACTCTGGGAATCCGCGAGGTTTGTAGTGTGACACAGTAATTTTAACGGACTGTTTAATTAAGTTTCTGCTGTGTAGAGCAGGGAGTTGTTTTTGACAACTAGCTTTATTCGCCAGACACGATTTCATTAGCCTATTTTCCGTTCAGTTACGGCAGGCCGCCACTGTCGCCGACGAGAAAAAGCACTACGTGCACATGTATCCTAATCCAGGTAATGTCGTTTAATAATGCGATAACACTTTTTTTTAGACAAATTGTTGTGGTGGTTGAAACATAGTATAGACATCCTACTACGGATAAAGTGCGTGGTTGGCCGAGAATCGATTACGCAACCCACAGTACAACTTGCCGCCTCTTTCTGTCGCCTTCGCCGCTGCTTGAGGGTGCGCCTCGCTGAGCACCCGTTCAATTTTAACATTCATCACGGTTCTCATTGTGTTCAGACGCCATCATGTCCAGTGCTGGGCCACGAAAGTCCCGCGAAGCGCAGTTCGAGTGGAACACTCGACGGATCAACTTTCTACCTACTCAGACCGAGGCATGTCGAATGTGTCGAGGCAGTCAAGCACCCGTAAGAAGCACAGAACCAGTGAAAAGACAAAAAAAAAGAAGATCTCTGTTGTTGAGATGCTACATAAGCTCGTTCCTTATCTATTGATCTTTCTGCTTCTTTCTTGTCTACCACAGTGCCCCGTATTTCCCTCATTTGAACCGTAGCTCACCAAACAAAGAGATTTATATTGCAGAACATTCATTCCACAAGCTGCTACGGCCATCCGCTCTGTAGACGGTACACCCAGTGCTAGGAGCAGAAATAATTAGCCTAGGAAGAGTTCAAAAGCTATTTACGATCGAGAGACCTTTGCAACAGCTCGAAATTGTAAGAGATGATCATCTGAAGAATGGCATGTTGTCTACAGCGTAAGGAGAAATCAACGTGGCTCCGTAAGCGCCAATGTAACAGACAGACAGACAGACAGACAGACAGACAGACAGACAGACAGACAGACAGACAGACAGACAGACAGACAGACAGACAGTTACATACATACATACATACATACATACATACATACATACATACATACATACATACATACATACATACATACATACATACATACATACATACATACATACATAGACGGACGGACGGACGGCCGCGGCCAGCGGATGATTCACGGTTTGCCGATAAAACCCTTCAGCTTCGCCCCACTCATCATCATTCACTCCGTGGATATGCTGTGAATTTTTTTACTCGCGAAAGTACAACTGATTAGACTTCGCAAAAGGAGAGACAGCTTCACCTCGAATGATAGGATAACATAGCAACAAGCGTCCCAAACTAACCAATAAACCTGGGCAGATCGCATCACCGGACCTTAAAGAAACCCAATGAACATTGTAGATTGAGGCTGTCATCATGTAGCCCCAGCGCGAGAGAGTCCACTAAGAGGAGACGTGGTTACCTCTTTGTTCGTAGCTGTTTTTATAGGTGGCAGCTGTTTTTAAAAAGGTATTCAGTGCAACAATCATATGTTTTTTCGATGATATAGAAGAGCAAACAAAATGAATATGACAAGTACGCATACTTGCTCAGAAAAGTATTATCAAGATGGATGATGAATAAAAGAAAACATAAAGGTGTCTATCATCGTCACTTCTTGAACGAAGCAGCAAAAGAAAGAAGACATGGCGCAATCAAAAATGTGTACAACTCTGCATGACCAGAACACTACATAATAACATGTGGTAATGTGAAAGGCACAATACGAAATGCAAGTTGTCATAGTCAAAACAAGATGAAAGCTTACGAGATCCGAATGGATGTTTTGTTCAAAGCTTCCTACTTACTACGAAAACGTGCCGCGTACAAATATTCCTTCTCCGTGGGTACATTTGTCGTGTAGGATCTCTCGTGAGTCTCAGCAGGTCCACGAAAGCGACATATGTATACGCGGAGACATTTGAGAACTGTCAGTGATAATTAGGGGTTATTAACATATTTCGTAGAGAGGACTGCAATTGGACATCTTGGGACAGAAACTATGAGGAAGATAAGGCAAGAGGGTTTGAATGAAACATGGGCACACATATAGGCATTGTATTCTCAGCAATCAAGAGATACAACGACTGAATAGACATGCTAAACGACACTTCACCAATCCTCGCCTTTATGCCTATCGCATTGCACTTTACTTATGCAAAGGCAAGCGTATGGACTAGGCCAACTGCAAGTTTTATTAGAGAAGGGTTGATAGGCGGGCTTGTTGGTATATATTCATATTAAAATATTGAGAGTGCGAACTAACGGTACAGAAGAGAGGAGAAAAACCTACGCTCGTTTGTTTCCTCTTTTGTGTCCGTTAGTTTGCACTCTCAACATTTCATATTGAATGGTTCATTTAACGCGTACGTTATGTGTCTTACAAAAAAATCTGCCTTGTGTGTGAGGTTCAGACCTAATAGGCCTACGAGACGTCTTTATGCTCTCCCATATTAGAGTACCTAGTACTCTATATCGTTAACCACTTTTTCTAAACACATCTGCCGCCTTTGTACTCGCGGAGGTGTCGTTATTAGCTTCGTGTCGTAGCGTAGCGTGCTTTTAAAATTAGGAAATACGAACGCTGTCCGCACTATAGCTACGGTCGCGTAATAGCAGTGACGTAGTACATGCCCACTATATCGTTTGAGCTCTCTTGTTTGTGCTACTCCATATATCATTTGTCAGTTTTACCAAGTAATATATTGTCCCCATATTTACTTTATAGGCAAAGCTGCGATTCGGCCCGCTTGTCTTCCTTTCTGTGGCTCTGTGTGCTTGCGCAAAAATTTCAAGATGGCCTTTATAGGCGTCGCTGAAGTGCGTTTTCTGCAGAGACTACTAAGGGTACAGCTATAAACACACATTTACTTATTGAAGACTGCAAAAGAGCTTCAGAGTAGTAGACATTCATAATTTGAACGTCGAATCATTCACTCTACCACGAGTTGACGCTGTACACATAACGATAATTTCTTCGTTTTTGTCCACGGCCTCCTTGAAATGCGCGGATCGCACTAACCGAGCACATCACAACTCTCGATTGATTGATTGATATGTATACAGTTTAACGTCCCAAAACCACCATATGATTATGAGAGACGCCGTATATAGTGGAGGACTCCGGAATTTTTGACCACCTGGGGTTCTTTAACGTGCACCCAAATCTGAGCACACGGGGCTACTTTTCCGCCTCTATTGGAAATGCCGCCACCGCAGCCGGGATCCGATCCCGCGACCTGCGGGACCACAGCCTGCGTGTCAGCAGCCGAGTACCTTAGCCACTAGACCACCGCGGCGGGGCCATATCACAACTCTCGACCAGCAAGAAAAGCTCCCGCACTTCTGCGGTAAGTACAGCGGCGTTAAATACAGGGTGCACCATGAACTCTGGAAACTTGGAATTTTTGAATTATGAAGAGCTTTGAATGGTCACGCAATGCAAAGTACTTTAATAACTGACGACCCTCATGGGATTTCAAGCAGCTGCCAAAACCAGCGTACGAAAGGGGCATGCGATGTATTTAATTACCCACGCGTAATTACCATGAAAGAAAAATACTGCTGCCACGTTTTCTGTTTGAATCAATCCAATTCGATGGAGAGATATTCATTTTTCTTTCAAGTAGCACTACATAAGCAAGCACTACCTAGTGATTGCTCCGACGGCTTGATTTTTGGTAGCATAAAACAGACACTTGCTAATAAAAATATAAAAATATGAAACACTCTAGTATTGTGGGTTCAAATTAAGCTTTGGCACAGCGCTAGCTTAGAGCAAAGATAAAAAAGAATAACAACAGTTTAAAGTAGTTTATTGTGAAAATATTGTGTACAGTGAAAACTAAAAATGAAAGCGACTGTTTGTATTTATTCCTTGCTTTGAGCCATGAGTATACGTTCTGTTATGTCGCAAAAGGTTCCATGAAAAATATTTATTTAGGCAAGAACTGAACTCAGGACAATGTTTGTGGTAACCCAGGCTATAACTTCGGTCAACAGAAAGGGCAGGGTGGCAAGATTTACAATAGCGTGCCCCGAAAGAATAACGGTAGGCAATAACCCACCGATGTCAGACTACGCACACGATTCGGATGGGCAGCTGCAAGCGATCGATAAGGAATCGATTCCACGATTCGCACGTAATCTAGTAAACCTTTCGTGTCTCTTATGTGTTTGGTTTTCATTGCATCGATCGGCGAGACATGCCCCATCCCGAGCGAACCTGATACTAACCTGGACCGGACAACAAGCATCGAACAAAGGCTTTAGTCTTTGTTTCATGAAGAAAAAATGAATGAAGCCGTTGTATAGATATTGTGGAAGATGGGATACCTACAAGGAGTTGACAAGACCGGGAGAAAAATTCAGTCCCGCAGAGGGCGAGATATGACATTAGAGCCAGATTCTTTATACGCAATAGATGACGTCAGAAAGACACATAAAAATTCAGTGAAAAGCCCAGAAAGAGAAAAAGAATAAGCTCAACAGTTGACCCTCTAGACAAGCGAGGTTATCACCAGGCTTGTTCGCACATTGCCAATATTGATTGATTTGTGGGGTTTAACGTCCCAAACCGCCATTTATTATGAGAGACGCCGTAGTGGAGGGCTCCAGAGATTTTGACCACCTGGGGCTCTCTAACGTGCACCCAACTCTGAGCACACGGGCCCACAGAATTTTCGCCTCCATCGTAAATGAATCCGCCGCAGCCGTGATTCGATCCCGCGACCTGATGTTCAGCAGCTGAGTACCTTAGCCAGTAGACCACCACGGCGAGGCCCTGCCTAATAATCTGGATGCACGTGTACACAAGAGCCCATTTTACACGTGGTGAAGCAACGTTGAATACTCATCAAGCCCATATACGTCCGGTATCAGGGCATTTGGAGACGCCTGCTCAGTGTGAGGGGGGTGGTGTTGAAGGACTGTTCTGGTTTAGTTGAGTGCAAGTGAGCGTATGAAGAACAAGAGACATCCACAGTGCCCGCTGCTAATAGTGAAGTTAAAGGCAGTGTCATGTGGGCCGCAAGAAATAGAAGTTACGATGTCATGTCATCTTTCTTCGCTTAAAAAGGAAGTGAAACTGTTACAGACAAGTTCTAGAAGACCGTTGACTGTCCACAGATTGACAATAATGAGCGGTCGATGAAGCTGCACGCCACTTACCTGTAGTCTAGAAGACAGGTGGTTGTTACTATTGCACGACACAGTATCCATACTTACTATACCTATGCTGTGCTGTGTAATATTTGCAGTGAATGGTGTAAAAGTAACCATGATGAATAGTGTGATTATAGGAGAACAAAACTATACTTCAATCCTTAACTCAGCGTTGACTTAAACAGAAAATACAACATTTCTCGCAAACTAATTGTGGCATGGATACACGTAAACCCTGCTAGCGAACCTATTTAGAAATTTCGCGAGAAGCAAATTTAAATTTCTGAGAATAAGCTCTACTTTTTCATTCCAAGTCAGCAAGTCTGAGGAGTTCAGATGATTACCGATTAGAATGAGCGGGTCTCCCCTAAATGAGCTTATATCCCAGCGCGTCCTAAAAAGCTTCACGTCCATGCACGTTTTTAAATACCGTGGTCCCTCGAGCCTCAATTAAGCCATCTGTCTCGCTGTCTGGGACGGAATCAGAAAAATACAAGTCGACGGCGCTTTCACAGTTCCACAGAGATTAGTTTCGTGCTTCCGTAGGGAATCCGTAGATGCTGCCGCAATTTTCTTGCGTCATCTTTTCTACGTTGCTATTTTTATGAGCTCAGAAGAGGTGCAGCATTAACCACTGAAAAAAGACGAGCACAAGAATATTCTCTGTTAACACGCAGTGCTGATCTGTGCATTGCCTTGCTGAGGATATAAAATTGGTGTAATACCCCTAAACATGCAGAAATGTAACGACTGACCCACAATACATGATAGAAATAAAAATATATACATCAGCAAGTTGAAAAGTAAGCAATGCATCAGCTTTAATTTTCTTATCACAGTCGCGCTTCTCGCATACTTTCTCTCCTAAACCACTGGTGCAATGTTACGTTGAGAGGATAAGTAAATAAAGAACATCACCCGCGCCCATAAGGATATCCTTGCGCTTCGACCGTTTTGAATAATAACCATCAGTACTGGCTTCTTGTTAATACGTTTTTCAAGTTCCTAAACGTGGCAGCTGTCAAGGAGGATAGAGTAATGCAAAATCTGAGGCGTCCAAATTTTGTCCTATTGAGATCGCGTGGAGGGAAATGTAACGATGGCTAGAATTGCGAATGCCAAAAAATGCATTTCGTCGTGCTCACAGGAATATGGTGCATTTTCGATTGAGAATATATATCATTGGCAATGTTTCCCAACTCGCAAGCTTGTGCGACATGCGTAATTAGTCGGTTATATAAAAAGCTGAATGCTTGGCATTTCACGCTTTTCTTTTTTTTTTGAGTACTTGCGTTTCTGTGCATCGGCTGCAAGAGGGAGATTTCCTTTCTAAATTAAAACTTTCGTTCACACGTACATACTAAAAGGCTAAAGGGTGGTACATATTATAATATTAAAACATTTAAAAAATTCACAGATGCCACGTACCATGGGAATCAAGGATATGCAAAGCACGAATAAGAAAGATTGATATGTCAATTTAAAATTAGCACAACGTTACGAGGTGTAGGTAAATGAATGCCGTACATGACTTCCGTGTCATGATTATCATGTTTGGATGTGTCGTCTGCCTTCGCCATCTATTCATGCACGTGATACCTAATTTAGTATATCTGGAGCTAACGAAACGGCCGGGAGCACGCTATGAGCGTGGTATGTTGTCATGTTCTTACACTGACTACGCGTGTCAGGATTATCATGTTTGCACCAATAATATATTTCGTCAGCCATTTCCGTCACGTAACAGCAATATTGGTATATGTGGAGCTAGCCAAACGGCCGCGAGCGCATCATGAAAGGCCCGATATACTACAATGTAGCGTTGACGCACGCGCACGCTAGGCACAGCGACGCTACGTTAGCAAAACGCGAGCACTCTATAGTCTGATGCCAGGTGCGACCGGCACGACCAGCGCCGCTCAGTGCGGCCTGACGGCAACCGGCGTGAAATTCATGCCGATGCGTTACTCAGAAAACACTGCGTCTCCCTCTTTCCGTGACGGAGGGACGCCGGACGCGCTGAAAAGCGCATGCGTCAAAGCAACGCAGCGCGGCGCACGCCTGCGAGTATATGGCAAAACCGGCGCCTGGCATTGCGACGCCGGCGTGACGCGACGACATGAACGCCGGCGAGCACGCGCACCGCGTCACGTCGAAATGTATTGACGCCTTGACTGTGGCATGTAGTCATATTCTCACATGACACGCATCTCATGATTATCATGTTTGCACCAGTCATATCCCTTCGTCATAGATTCAGGTACCGTAATACCAAATTTGGCATATGCCAAGATGGCGAAACGGCCGCGAGCGCATCATGAACGTAGCATGTCGTCATGTTGTTATATGACACGCATCTCATGTTTATTATGTTTGCACCAGTATCATACCTTCATCACCCATTCACGTCCCGTAATACCGAATTTGGTATAAGTGAATTTAGCGAAAAGGCCGTCAGGGCATCATGAGCGTGGCATGTAGTCATGTTGTTACATGACACGCATCTAATGGTTATCCTGTTTGCACCAGTCATATACCTTCGTCATACATTCAGGTACCGTAATACCAAATTTGGTATATCGGATGCTTGCGAGAGGGCCGCGAGCACATCATGAGCGTGGTATGTAGTCATGTTGTTACATGACACGCATCTAATGGTTATCATGTTTGCACCAGTCATATACCTTCGTCATACATTCAGGTACCGTAATACCAAATTTGGTATATCGGATGCTTGCGAAAGGGCCGCGAGCACATCATGAGCGTGGCATGTAGTCATGTTGTTACATGACACGCATGTTGTGATTTTCATGTTAGGGTCTCTCACTTGTGTTCGCAATGCAATCATGTTATACCATACCAGTTTTGCAACATGCCATGTGAACGAAGCCATCGTGAGAGCAGGAGGACCATGAAATGTAAATCATGACATTCATGATATACATATCATAATTTTCATGTCATGACTAATCAAATATGTTCTTCATTGCCTCATGTTATGCCATACCAAATTTGGTATGAATACCACTATCGAAACGGCCAGGAGAGCTAAAAGTCGTAGGCGGCTAGACAGATAGATAGATAAATACGCTCAAAGTCGCTGAAGTTCGCTAAGAAATGCTTCGCATTTAAAAGATGCTTGTGATATGATCAGAGGAACTGATCATACCATTTCTGGATTCTTTCGATAATCGACGTGTTTAAAAAGTAAGTTGAAATCTGACGTCACAGATAACCTTCACTAACACTTTAGTATGCAAATTCAAGATGGAGACATTAAACCTTTGTCGTTTCTGGACACGTTTGCTTAGTTCCATATTTTTCTTTAAAAATGATCAAAGAGAGGCTAAAGGGTTCCTCTTGGTTTAGCTGCTCAATTAAATACGAGGACTAGGAAGAGAAGGTGCACAACAGGGGATCGGCTAAATCAAGATGAATACGTACCAACTTGCTTCAATTCTCAAGAAGCTAGAGGGATTGTCCAGTAGCTTTCCATCTTTGTTTTTTCCTTTTCTTGTGCAAGTAAAAATAGAAAAACTAGCGCGCCTTTCAACGTTCATTCAGTTCTAAATAATGCGTTTTTGCTAGCCTGATCAAGCTGTTCAATTTACGTTAAAATATTTCACGCCCTCGTGGAATTTTGAAGTCATCATCAGTTCGCAACTGTGACGGCAGGACACAACACACGCTGGACGACTTAATCTCACTCGAAGAAATGAAATACTGTTTTTTATACTGTTGAACGCAATACGGCATTGAGAAATAGGCTACCAACGTTCAAAGTGAAATCTCCCTCCTACACTAGTGCTTCCTTGAGCTAATGCGACCTGAAATGCACTGACCGATTCCGCTACGCTAAGCGCAACCGCGGGATGTAGGAGAGCTGAGCACGAGCATTCCGAATGGTGAGTGGCGTTCGCCAATCGGATCTTGTACAATTAGCACCGCCCGCCAAGAGATGGCTGGTGCATGTGCAATTAGACGTTTGTCGGAATTTCATTAGCTGGCCTCCCCGCCATTCCTACGTTTAGTATCGTTTGGTTATTTTTTTGAAGGTATAACGAACGCTTAGTTAGGTTAGTTAATGTAGAGCAGCCGTATAATCCTTTTTTTATTTTTGCCCGCCGAAAATTACTGCGAGAAACATTGCTTATCACTGTTCACGTCACTTTTTTATCCTTTTGAAGCAGATGCGTGCATTTCTTAACATGGTTGTTTCCCACCCACAGCGTTCTGCATGTACAAGGAAACAAGCCGTCCAGTTATTTCCGGTCACTTAATTTTCGAACCCTTTGCATGCTTTACATAGCTAACACAATATTAGCAGTTTTTTTTAAATAGCGTAAAGAACAACTTCATGATAGCAGCCTTTTATATAAACATGCCATCATTGCCACAGACTAGAAAAAACAACAGAAAATGCACAAACTTCAGGAATGATGCTACTCAAAAGATACAGCTTTTTTCATCACAAATAAAATTTTCAAAGTTACATGTCTACTTTCATGACAAAAGCAAACAGTAATATAATTAAACTCAAAGCAGGTTAAAGTCACTGTTACAAAACCACAAGGTGCTTACTGAGGACAAAAAAGAGCTCATTGTCTAAATTCCCGCAAAAATTGTCACTGGGTTGCTTGCTATGCCGAGAGAGCGATAGAAAGAGAGAGAGAGAGAGAAGTACTATCTTTTTGCAAGATCACCTGTAATATCTTTATAATATTTTTTTCCCAAAGATCACGTCTGTACGTTCACAATAATACATACAGAGGACGCACAATCTCATTTCAAACACAAAGTAAGTAACTTGTATGGATTTCGACGAGCCTTATACGAAAAGAGTTGAACATTGCTTTCCTACATTAAGTGCTGTGTTTTTCATACATAACCGAGAGAGAAGTAATAGAAAAGTAAAGAATGGTAACATTGTGTCTGTAGAAAAACAGTCCCCGTAGCGTTGGTGGAATGCGTTCCTGGAATTGAGAGACATGCATTCCATCTTGTTCAACCTGTCCGTAATGTTTATTTAGCTCGCGATGAAGTTCGAGTTTGGGCATACCAGTTATTTATTTTTTGTCTCCCACGAATCAAGCAGCCGGCATGAGCTTTAGTTTTCTATTATTTAAGTAATTGGCAATGAGAAAATTTTATTAGCACTTGGCTCACTGGACAATTCAAAGTATCAAAATGAAAATTGAAGGAGGTGCACGAAGCTATGAAGGAAGAGAAAGCAACAAAAGGGAGAAGGCAGGGAGGTTAACCATAAAGACACCTGGTTGGCTACCCTACACTATGGTATTAGGGAAGGGGACAAGAAAGACGAGAAAGAGGGAAGAGAGGGAAAAGAGAAAAAAAAGGGTGGGGAGAGACTGACAGTAATTTCACTGCAGCGTGTAGAACTCTATCGCATGTCAGAGGCGTTCACACAAGCCTGTCTTTCTCAGGAAACACAGCAGGGCTTTCACTGCCTTGTGGGCTGTCGAGGCATGTGGACGTTGCTGTAATAGCACCTGCACAGAAAGAGGCCGATCATCCAGTCGCCGCATTGCGTTGGCAAGTACTTGTCTATCTGAGGCAAATCGAGGACAATGGCACAGCAGGTGTTCGATATTTTCGTCGGTGCCGCAAACATTGCACGCCGCATTGTCAGTAATTCCAATTAAGGTGGTATAAGCTTTCGTGAAAGCAAATCCCAGCCAAAGGCGATAGAGAAGCGAAGCTGCACGTCGATGTAGGCTGGGTGGAGGCCGGAGTTGTAGTGAATGGTCAAGCTCGTGCAGTCTTGTACGTCGTATGCTTAGTGTGTTCCACTCAGTCAGTGTGAGACTGCGGGCCAGTTGACGAATCTGCCTCGCCGCATCCGCTCTTGAAAGCGGAATCGGAACGCTGTTCGCTTCTTTATGTGACGTGCGAGCAGCATGATCTGCAGAATCATTGCCTCCTATACCACAATGTCCAGGTAACCACTGAAAGACGATGTCGTGGCCTTTTTGTATTAAAAGGTGGTGAAGTTTCACGGTTTGGTAGGTCAACTGGTCGTGGCATCCGCGTCGGAGAACTGATATCAGGCACTGTAACGCTGGTTTTGAGTCAGAAAACACAGCCCATTTACCTGGTCTTTCTTTTGAATTGATGAGTTCCAGTGCATTGCGCAGAACCTCGAGTTCTGTCGTCGTTGACGTTGTCATGTGAAGTCTTAAAACACCGAGTTACCCCTTGTGATGGTATAACCACTGCTCCACCTGAACTAGACGGCGTAGTAGAGCCATCCGTGTGAATGTGCACGTGGTTACTGTAGTTTTGTTCCAGTAGGAATAGGCTCAGTTGTTTCAGGGCATGTGACGAAGCTATGAAAGTGTAGACCCTTCGTACGAGCTGCTTACTATAACACGTGTTTAACCAAGTGCCGAAATTTAAAAAATCGAGCACGCAAATAAAAGAGCATGTCTGGATTAACTTTTCTTGACACTGTTGTTAAAGGAGAATTAAAGCGTCGCACAATTTGTGACGTCAAAGGCCATCTTATTCTGTTCGTAATTATTTCAAACCATGACTCGTGATGCTCTTTTTCTGGCCAAATTTTGAAGCTATATAGAATACCATTTTCCGTAGATCTAGTTGAAAACAAGCACATTATACACAGTTAAAGAGTTTGCCACTGTAATTATTTGCATAGTGTGTGAATTGGCGACAGCATTCAATCAGGGGTGGAGACCTTGCAAAGCAATAATAGAAAAATTTATTCGGGCATTCGTAGCTCAGCGGACGCAGCCTGCCAGCCATTTCCAATGTCAGGCTGTCGTGGACGCTCATCCACATGTGCCCATTTACTTAAGTAACGGTGTCACAGAACGAGCGCTAAAAATGGGCGCGCCGCCGAATTCTTGCGGTAACGCGCGGAAGAGACGCCGGGAGGTCAAAAAAAAAAAAAAAGAAAACAAACATCCAAGGCTCCCCGGGCGCGCGCTCTCCCCTTGGAAGCGTGGCTTCGCCGACGAACCTCCTCACCCCACATCGGCGGCCGAGATGAGTGAGTGAGCAAACTTTATTTAACCAGCGGATTGAGGCGTGGGCCTAAGCCGCACCAGGGGCGGTGGAGAGACCCTGTCTCTCAGCCGCCTCCCGTGCTCGCTGGATGGCCCATATTTGATCTGTCCGATCTGAGCTGATCAGCGCGGCTCTCCACCGCGCCCCAAGCTGTTCTGGGGAGACTGCATTGGCGTCCTGTATCTGTGTGCATTCCCATAACATATGCTCTAGGGAGGCGCGTCTCATGCTACATAGTTTACACGAGTCATCTGGGTATAGTTCGGGGTAGATGCGATTTAGGTGCTTCGGATTGGGAAATGTTCTAGTTTGAAGTCGCCTCCAGTCAACCTCCTGAGATCTGTCTAATGTGGTGCTAGGTGGTGGAAATCTGCGCCTCGACTTTTGGTAGAATTGGATAATGTCGCAGAACCTAAACATTCTGTCCCTCTCCCACCACTCATCTCCTCCCAGTACCTCATGTGAAGCTCCATTGCGAGTGCGGTAAGTGAGACCTCGCGCTACGCGGTGAGCCTCCTCGTTGAGGTTGGAATGGGGACGCACACGGGGTGTGGGCTGGGAACCATATAATATACCTTTCTTCGAATTCCTCGGATGATATGAGATTTGCCTTGCGGAGGAGTATGTTGGCTGCCTCGGGAGATATTCTTCCTCGTGCATAGTTACGGATTGCTGACTGCGAGTCGCTGATGACATACCTACACTTTGGGGAAATTATGGCCTATGCAATAGCCACCTCTTCCGCGATTTCTGAATCATCCGAGCGTATGGAGCACGCGTTTACGCATTTGCGGTCGGTGTTTATTACTACCGCAACGTAGGATTTGTGACTAGGGTACTCCGCTGCGTCTACGAACAACGCTTCCTTGTCTCTGCCGTAGGCCTTAAGCAGAGTTCTAGCGCGGCTTTCTCTTCTGCCCTGATTGAATTCAGGGTGCATGTTTTTGGGCAGATTGGGGACCTGGATCTTTTCCCTGATCACCTTTAAAACCGACACCTTACTTCCTTGTTGCCTATGGTAATTTATCCCCAACTTCTCAAGGATACTCCGTCCTGTGTTCGTGCTGGCTAGCCTCTCCAACTGGGCAATCTGTTGCGCTTCTATCAGCTCCTCTAAAGTGTTATGTAAGCCCAGTTGAAACAGTTTTTCGTTGCTGGTGCTATCTGGAAGGCCCAAAGCTTGTTTGTACGCCTTTCGTATGAGTGCGTTGATTTTGAGTTTTTCGGCTGTATACCAGTTTAGATATGGCGCTACGTATATAATGTGACTTATGGCGAATGAATAAATAAGCCTGATGACGTTAGCCTCTTTCATGCCTTGGTGTTTGTTGGTGACTCTCTTGATTAGCCGTATTGCGTTGGTGACTTTGGTTACTAACCTCTTGACGGTTTCACCGTTTGTACCCTTAGACTCTATGATGAGTCCAAGGACTCTGATTTGTTGCACTATAGGAATAGTCCTGCCGTTTTTGGTGTGAATTTGGATCTCTTCGTAAGCACGGTCCCGGTTGTATCCCTTGGGTGGTCTGCCTTTAAGTGTGGGGCGATAGAGGAGGAGTTCGGATTTATCTGGCGAGCACTCGAGGCCAGTACCATCAAGATACTCCTCAATAGTGGTGACGGCCTCTTGTAGTCTCTGCTCTATCTCTCCGTCACTACCTTCACACGCCCAGATGGTGATATCATCTGCATATAGAATGATGTATTCCGTATATTGAGTTCAGCCGCGCCGGGAGTCCTATCATTATGAGATTAAACAGCATTGGCGATATGACCGAACCCTGCGGGGTACCAGCACTGCCCATAGGCCTTTCCTCAGATCTCAGTTCTCCCATTACGATAGATGCCGTTCTGTCTGTTAGGAAGTCCTTGACATAGTTATACGCTCTTGATCCTAAGCTTAATTGGCAGATCTGATGTAAGATAGCCGTATGCGATGCTTTGTCGAAGGCTTTTTTAAGGTCTAACCCTAAGATCGCCCGGGTAGCTCTTGTTTTGTTGTCTAGAATCTGCTGCTTAATTTGCAGCATGGCGTCTTGCGTGGAGAGCCGTGTGCGGAACCCCAACATGGAATCTGGGTAGATTTCGTTCTCCTCAAGATAAGTGTTGATTCTGTCTAGAAAAGCGTGTTCCATCAGCTTCCCAGCACAAGACGTTAGTGATATGGGGCGTAAATTCGATAGATCGGGGGGTTTCCCGGGCTTGGGGATGAGGATTACTTTAGCTTTTTTCCACTGTTTTGGTATAGTGCCCTTGGTCCAGCACTCGTTAATATATTGCGTGATGTTCTCTATGGCTTGGTCGTCAAGGTTCCGTAGTGTTCTGTTAGTGATCCCGTCTGGTCCCGGTGCAGATTTGGTGTTTAGCTTCTGTAGCGCGGCCCTGATTTCAGCCACAGTAAACTCCTCATCTAAGAGCTCGTTCGGGCCTCCGGAATATGGTCCGTGCTCTATGACAGGCATGGCGGGAATGTACGTGTTGCTAGCCTCAGCGATAAAGTCCTCCTCACTGCCGTTATACTGGTGCACCAGTTTACGCAAGGTTTGCTTGTGTGCTGATTTGGTGTTATCTGGGTCTAGCAGGTGTTTGAGCATGCGCCATGTCTGACCAGCATTCATTTGGCCATCGAGACTATTACAAACTTGGTCCCATTGCTGTTTGCTTAGCTGCTTACAATGTTCTTCGATCTGTTTGTTCAGCTTGGCTATGCGCTTGCGCAAGGGCCTGTTGTGCCTCTGTCCCCGCCATCTATTCTGCAGTGATTGTTTGGCCTCCCACATGTGTGCGAGACGGCTATCAATCTGCTCTAGGGGTGGACTTGAAGTGATACTCCGCGTTGCCTCGCTGACGTCGTTATTGACATCTTTGATCCAATCTTCTATATTGCTGATAGGGTCTTGTTTTTTCGCGTTTCTGACTTTCCGAAACTTATCCCAGTCAGTCCATCTAATCTGTCTCTGAATTTTTGCGGCAGCCATGGTTTCTATCCTGATTTCTAATATTCGATGATCACTCCCCAGATCATCGAATGTGTTTTTCCATTTAGCGGTCCCCGCGTTACGAACTAACGTTAAGTCTGGAGTGGTGTCTCTTGCAAGCCCAGTTCCCATACGCGTAGGGGAGTCGGGGTCAGTGATGAGAGTTAAGCCTGTTTCTTGAATATCCTGCCATAGCGTTTTTCCTTTGGCTCTTGTGTATCCGTATCCCCAAGCACTGTGTGGAGCGTTAAAGTCTCCACCTATGACGAGTGGATTGGGTCCCGCTATATCTACGGCCTTCTTAAAGAGAAGAAGGAAGCGTTGTCGTATGCGTGTGGGATTGCTGTACAAATTCAGAATAAATATGCTCGGAGATTTTTTTCTTTTAGGGGCAAGTTGTACGAGTATATGTTCAATTTCTGTGATGTGGGTGTCGTGGCAGATTGCTACGAGTCCCTTCCTTACTAGAGTGGTTAGTGTTCTAATATCCCCTGTTGAGGGGCCGATCGCCTGATATCCCGGTAGCTTAGCTAAAGCATGGGTTTCCTGCAAAATTAGAACATCCGGTTTGGTTCTGTCTCTAAGGTGTTGTTGCAAGACTGCTCTCTTCCCCTCATAGCTCCTGCAATTCCACTGCCAAATAATTAAGTCTCTTTTTCTCGGCTTCCCTATTTTGAGTTGGCTATCGAAGAGGGAGGAGGGTGAAAGGAGGCAGGCCTCATGAAATTAGTTGATATAGCGACTGATGCGGTGCCCTGAGATAAGTGTGAATTTCCTTCAGTGCTTATCGGAAGGTTGGTAGCTGGAAGTACCGGAGGTGTCCTAGGGTTGAGATTGGCTACGTTAGCTTCGAGTTTATCTAGTCTATTCATGATCATAGATATTGCAAGCGAGAGGTTGTTGGTTGCCTCTGCCTGTTCCTTAACTGCTTTCTGTATTTCGGACAATGTTTGATTAATGTTCGAGCTTTGCGCCGTAGTTTTGTCATTAGACACCTGAGCTTTCCTTTTAGAGGTGGCGGGGTACTGTCCTCGTCCATTCGGTTATCTGGCATTTCTTCGAGGCGCTCTTGGGCCGCGGAACGCATTTGACTAGAAGTTCTATTTGTGCAGTTTTTAAGACTTTGAATTTCCCGAGTAAGTTGTGATATCAATTCTCTAAGCTCAGCGTTTTCTTTTTTCAGCTCTGCTATATCACTGGCATTATGCGCAGTCTCCCCCGAAGGCTCAGGGCGCGTCCCTTTAGCCACGTCTGACCAGCTCACCGTGAATGCCGGGTTCCCTTGATGGCCATTGCCACCCTTTGGCTTAGACCGGGATCTGGAACGGGATGTAGTGCGCCTTCTCGGTCCCGGAGACTGGGTGGTGTGGCCGCGGGGCGTTGCGCAGGACCAGGACCTTGATCTGGACCCAGGCGTTGCCCTCGTCCGGAATTTGGACCTCCCGCGTTCGGTTGGCTTGGTGTTAGGGAGGTAGTTCTCCTCGAGCGTCTCTTGAAGTTGTCGGAACCACTGGCGTTGTTTTACGATGTAGGGTGTCTTGAACTTGGCCTTGCAGAGTTTGTCAGCCGTGGGATGATCCTTGCCGCACAGCTGACATCGTGGCTGACAGTGGTGGTCCTCGCTCGGATCAGGCGTTCCACAACCCGCACATAGCTTGTCGTTTGGCCTCCAGCACACGTCACTCCTGTGCCCAAGTCTGTTGCATTGTTTGCAAAAGTCAACCTGTTTCCTGTATAGTGAACAGCGTGTGAGCACTCCTCTGTACATAACGTGCGTCGGGACTCTGCTGCCGTCAAAAAGGACTATCACTGTCGTGGTGTTGCCAAGACGTTTGGCTGCGATGGCCGTAGGATTTCGGGCTGTAATAATAGCTGCGGTGATGTCCCGTGGGGTTTCGTTCAAAGGAACTCCTTTGATTACACCTTTGGCAGTGAGTTCCGGGGCCGTCTCGTACGCTCCCACCTCATACAACTTGTCGTTGGCTTTGATGGGCTTGATGCCTTGGTACTTATCTGCATGGTCTTGGTTTGGGGTGCTAACGACCAAGATGTTCTGAAAATTATTCGGACAAATCGTGTCCGTCTCTCTTTCTTCATAAGGGATCTCGGCCGCTTCATACACAGCTTTGTCTAGCTCCGCTAAGCTGAGCTTGGATAGCTGCAGTCCTCCTCTTGGCCTTATAACTATCTTGAAGTCACCTGTCGGCAGTCTTGGCATTTTGCTGGCTCTGGTTATCCGGGATATCAGGTTTGCACCGCGCGTTCTAGGTGTTCGGGTAGGGCTAGGGCTACCACGGCGTTCCTGGCTACCTTTCTTCGCACGTTTTCTGTGTCGAACTTCTGTCCACCCGTTGCCTGTGTCATCTTCTTGTTGGGTGACGTCTTCGTCTTCCCGTCGGGTGGCGTCTTCATTCTGCTGCGATACCTCCATTATTGATGATTACGGCCTGTATGGCGCGAACGCCGAGGCCTGGCTATCGTGAGGCCGCCCCAGTCGACGCGGAGCGCCGGTCGTAGGAGTAGTAGACGCTACTTGGTGAGGGCTGGTTTTCGGTCGTAAAATCTCAAAAAATGATCACCCACCTTAGAATATGGTCTCTTCGGATTCTCGGTGACGAGAAGAATCAGATGGTATATAAATCCGAGCGGTGCCTGGCTGTATTCGCTGCGAAATCATTCTATGAGAACGGAGCCGACGTGAAGAGCGTCCGTTCACCTCGGTGACCGCAGCGCTCCACCTCCGGCCGAGATAGCCCGCGAAAGTTCTAGAACGAAAGGGGCGTGGTCATACCGAGTTGAGTCATCGGCCGCGGAGGGCATTCCAACCGTCTCGCCCTCTTCCCAGCCTTCGCTGCGTATCGCGCCGACGAAATGACGAGAACCTTCTGGAATGTCGCGCGCAAGGTATTTAACCGAGCAGCCGAGATGAGAGATCAGGAGAAGACGGAAGTTAGCGCCAGAGCGCGTTGGGTATCCCGCCGTGTAGTCGGCGAAGGTTTTGTCCGTAGGGGCAAAGCAGGAGAAGAAGAGGATTTCCACCTGAGGGGTGAAGGCTCGAGCTACAGGCAAGAGCGTGTGTTTACCGCTATCGAGCGAAGACGCGTGGCAACAGCTGCGTGTGTGAAGCCGACGTGTTTCCGGCGAAGAAGTTGAAGCTTGAAGAGTGGCCAATTGAAGACGCGAGGTTTCCTGGAAGAGAAACTTCAGGGGGCAGCGGAACGACAACAACGCTGGACTTTGAGTGAGTGATTCTCGGAAGAGTATCCTTCAGACTTTTGTTCCAAGGACTTTGGACTGAATAGGTTTTCTATCTCTTTAGTCTGTAAGTGTCTTGGTTGTTAAATGCATGCGACTGCATTGTAGTGTGAATTGTTGTCTGTGTCCGTTGTTTTGAATGTGGCTGATTGTACTGTGTAGTACGTTGGTTGATTGGTGACACATTGTACTCAACTATTGTGGAGTGTGCATACTCGTGTATTGTTTTCGATCTGCCATTATTGAGAATATAATTTTGTTTGTTTATCAACTCTCGGCTCTGACTTGTTCTTTGGGCCACAGCCGGCGTCTGCTGGCGCGCCAATAAAGACCACTTCTAAATTGTCCACGCTTTCGTGGTGCGGTTCGGGGGGGCCGATACTTCGGCTCTTGGAATTAGCCCGGCGATCGCCTCCCTAATTTACGGGGCCTGTGTGTGACAATTAATCTGGCGTCCGCGACACAGGACCTTTTGGTGCACAGTGTGTCGTCCAAAGTAGTGAGAAAGAGCCTCGAGTTGTTGATACTGCTATCGGAACGATTTTGTGTGTTGTGCAGTGTTCTCGTTAACGAGTGCAGTGGAGTGTTCCGATAGACTGATTTAGGCAGATACTTTTTGCACGCGGCAAGGTTTTATTTGCGAGTTGCAAGACACCATGGATCTCGAAAAGTTAGTCGCTCTTGGTGAGAAGATGGGTCTTTCTGGCGCCGAACTACGGAAGTGGGTAAGCCAGAAGGAGAAAGAGGCGGTGGAGAGAGAGAGGTTGGCAGCTGAGAGGGCCAAGGAAGAAAAAGCAGCTGAGTTGGAGCGGGAGAGGTTGGCAGCTGAGAGGGCCAAGGAAGAAAAAGCAGCTGAGTTGGAGCGAGAGAGGTTGGCAGCTGAAAGGGCGAGGGAAGAAAGAGAAGCAAAGGAGCGACAGCTGAGAGAAGAGAAGCAAAGGAGCGACAGCTGAAAAAAGAAAGAGAGCAGCAATTGAAGTTGGAGCTGGAGAGAGAAAAGTTGGCAGCCGAAAGGGCGAGAGAAGAAAGAGAGCTGCAATTGAAGTTGGAGCTGGAGAAAGAAAGACTGGCAGCTGAGAGGGCGAAAGAAGAAAGAGAGGAAAGGGAACGGCAGCGACAGCACGAGATGGAACTCGAGCGGCTCCGTTTGCAACAGCGAAGTGAAACTCCCGTCCAAGCTAGAGTTGAAAGCAGCGAACGGGAGGACCACGGCTTCCGCTTGAACCCAAGCAAGCTGCTCGTAGCGTTTGATGAAAGGAAGGACGACCTTGACGCGTACCTTCACCGATTTGAGACGATTGCGAGGAGCCAGAATTGGCCGGAGCATCAATGGGCAACTGCTTTGAGTACTTGCTTGAGTGGTGAAGCGCTCAGTGTGTACGGTAGGCTGACGCCGACCGATGCAGCCAACTATACAAAGGTGAAAGCTGCTTTGCTGAAGCGATTTAGGTTTACTGTAGAAAAATTCCGGGACAGATTTCGGACAGGAAAGCCAGCTGATGGTGAGACGGCTACGCAGTATGCCGCCCGACTTTGCCATTATTTCGACAGATGGATTGAACTTTCAGGGACAGCGCAGGAGTACGATGAGCTTATAGAGAGCTCCTAATTAGAGAACAATTTCTTACTAGTTGCCACCCAAGCCTGTCGCTGTACTTGAAAGAGAGGAAGGCTGACTCACTCGAAGACATGCTTGAATTGGCTGATCAATTCTTGGAAGCGCAAGGTGGAACTAATTTGGCCAAGGTCAAGAAGGAGTGTCCCGATGATTCGAAGAAATTGGCTCCCGAAGAAAAGAAGCGTGCACCAGAGAGCATTCCGCGATGTTTTCTGTGCAACCGAGTGGGTCATCGCGCGAAAAACTGTCGAACGATCTTTACGAGCCCTACGGCAGTAAAATGTTTCAAGTGTGGTCAGACTGGGCACAAAGCAGACGCTTGTCGGAACGGAGTGAGTCAAACTCACCAGGTATCCTGTGTGCAAGTGGCACCGAAATCTGATAATAATGCCGTCACCGATGGATTCGTAGAGTTGAAGAATGGGGAGAAAATTCCTATTGTGGGTGCTGTAATGTCAAAACAGCCAACCGGTGTTACGAAGGGAATGCCAACGCTGCCCGGAAAGGTTGCAGGCAAGAAGATTACGGTTCTAAGAGACACCGGTAGCTCCACGGTTATCGTGCGGAGAAATTTGGTACGGGAAAGTGAGTTGACAGGCAGAACGAAACCGGTTTGCCTAATTGACCGTACGGTTCGGATGCTTCCCGAAGCAGAGATTGAGGTGGAAACCCCGTACTTCAGCGGGAAGGTTACTGCTTTATGCATGACGACCCCCCTTTACGACCTTGCCATCGGAAACATCGCCGGGGCGCGAGGACCGAATGATCCGGAATGTTTGGGAGAAGACCCAAAGATAGAGCCCTCGCCAACCCAGCGACCGCGAGATACAGTGGAGGAGCATCCCGTGACGGATCTCACTAGAGCCCAAGGTGAATCCGCGGCGCAAGAGACAGCGAATGAGAAGACGATCGTGCTGAATGAGTTCACGCGCTGGGCAGCT
The DNA here is from genome assembly GCF_013339725.1 of Rhipicephalus microplus. Lineage (NCBI taxonomy): Eukaryota > Metazoa > Arthropoda > Arachnida > Ixodida > Ixodidae > Rhipicephalus > Rhipicephalus microplus. The sequence goes on along the minus strand of NC_051171.1, from coordinate 151,668,886 downwards.
GGACGTACGTCGGCACGACCCCAACCGACCGACAGTGTAAAGGAGACGGAGTCGGCCAGCTAGGCCAAATGTAGAGACATGAACAAACTGGTAAATAAACAGACCGGACCCGTCGAACGTCATGACCCGTTAGCAGGGTCGGAAGTGACAACGATGGCTGAGACGCTGCCTCAGATACCGTCGTTGGAAAAGGCTCGCCGAAAAAGAACAAGGAAAAACAAGAAGAGATCGAGCGAGCACCGCAAGAAAGGACGCAAGCGCAGCTCGAAATACACAGGATAGGTGCTGAGGTCGAATCAGAATGTGTTTGGCAGTGCTGAGTGCCATATGTTGTGTTAATGTTGTGTTATCCTGTGTCACAAGTGTCGAAGTGTTTGTGCTGTGATGTGATGTATAGTGTTGTATAATTGTTGTAATGAGAGAACTTTGTACATTTGTATTATTGGGAATGTGTGGTGGAGTGTTGTACTCATGTGCCTGTGGTTATATTTCATGTGTTGTGTAATTGAATTACAATGTACAATTGTATTGAGTGAACTATTGCGAATGTGACGTGTCATGAGCGACGGACTATGTTACAGTCTTTGAGTGTGTGGGGACTGTTCGCGCTCGTTTGTGTGGTTCTGAATATTATGAGATAATATTCTTAAAGTGGGGGGCAGTGTCACAGAACGAGCGCTAAAAATGGGCGCGCCGCCGAATTCTTGCGGTAATGCGCGGAAGAGACGCCGGGAGGTCAAAAGAAAAAAAAAAGAAAACAAACATCCAAGGCTCCCCGGGCGCGCGCTCTCCCCTTTTGAAGCGTGGCTTCGCCGACGAACCTCCTCACCCCACATGGGCGGCCGAGATAGCCCGCGAAAGTTCTAGATCGAAAGGGGCGTGGTCATACCGAGTTGATTCATCGGCCGCGGAGGGCATTCCAACCGTCTCGCCCTCTTTTCAGCCTTCGCTGCGTATCGCGCCGACGAAATGACGAGAACCTTCTGGAATGTCGCGCGCAAGGTATTTAACCGAGCAGCCGAGATGAGAGATCAGGAGAAGACGGAAGTTAGCGCCAGAGCGCGTTGGGTATCCCGCCGTGTAGTCGGCGAAGGTTTTTTCCGTAGGGGCAAAGCAGGAGAAGAAGAGGATTTCCACCTGAGGGGTGAAGGCTCGAGCTACAGGCAAGAGCGTGTGTTTACTGCTATCGAGCGAAGACGCGTGGCAACAGCTGCGTGTGTGAAGCCGACGTGTTTCCGGCGAAGAAGTTGAAGCTTGAGAGAGAGAGAACACAACTTTATTGTCGTCAGACTTAAGGAGGTAGGTGACCCGCCAGGCTGAACCTGATGGCCACCTCCTCTGCCCTTTGTACGGCCTGGAGCTGAACGGCCAGGCTGGTGGAGGTCAGAACTGCCTCCCACCCCTCTGGCGAGGGAGCGGCTAGGAGATCGAGAGAGGGGGGATCTTCCCTGCAGGCCCAGAGAATGTGATTAAGTGTGGCTATTGAGCCACAATGCGAGCAATGCGGATCAATCGAGTCGGGGTATATACGTGCATAAATGTATGGGCACGGAAATGAATGTGTTTGCAAGCGGCGCCAGATAACCTCCTGGCGCTTAGTTAGCTTATGGTGCGGGGGTGGTTTTGTCTGCCTCGAAAGACGGTAATATTGTGTGATGTCATGGTAGGATGTCAAGGCTTCACCAGGGTTTTCCAAATCAGAGGCGGGTACCACCGCTCGGCTGACGAATCCTCGAGCATATAGGTGGGCCGCCTCGTTCCCTGGGTTCCCCGCGTGAGCCGGCACCCATACCAAGAGTGGCCAATTGAAGACGCGAGGTTTCCTGGAAGAGAAACTTCAGGGGGCAGCGGAACGACAACAACGCTGGACTTTGAGTGAGTGATTCTCGGAAGAGTATCCTTCAGACTTTTGTTCCAAGGACTTTGGACTGAATAGGTTTTCTATCTCTTTAGTCTGTAAGTGTCTTGGTTGTTAAATGCATGCGACTGCATTGTAGTGTGAATTGTTGTCTGTGTCCGTTGTTTTGAATGTGGCTGATTGGTGACACATTGTACTCAACTATTGTGGAGTGTGCATACTCGTGTATTGTTTTCGATCTGCCATTATTGAGAATATAATTTTGTTTGTTTATCAACTCTCGGCTCTGACTTGTTCTTTGGGCCACAGCCGGCGTCTTCTGGTGCGCCAATAAGGACCACTTCTAAATTGTCCACGCTTTCGTGGTGCGGTTCGGGGGGGCCGATACTTCGGCTCTTGGAATTAGCCCGGCGATTGCCTCCCTAATTAACGGGACGGGTGTGACAAACGGGCCACTCCAAACAGCGCGCCACGCGGTCAATTCGATTTCTAAAAACTTAGTTACCGACAAAAGGATGGAAGAAAACAGAAAAGAAGGCGGGCGAGTCAACCAAAGACATGCCCAGTGGCCACTCTGCACTGGGAAACAAGAACGGGGAGTAGAGAGATTAAAGAGAGAGAGAGGTAAGAAACACAGAAATGATCAAGAGAAATTGGGCAAATATATGGTAAGCAATTAAAACAGAGACGTTTTGCAGATAAATTATATGGTAAACGTTTAAAACAGAGAAGTTTATTGCATGCCAGCAACAGCACTTCAGGTAAGTACAACTGTCCGGTGTAACGAAAATTTTAGGTGACACGAACAAATAAGAGAAAATAGGCACGATGTAACTTACAGCACGTAAAAACTCTGACAGATCACGGATCACTGAAGGAAACAAAGAGAAAAAGGAAGCACAAAAGGCACTGTGTTCCTACAGAATTACATATTATTTGTGAGGAAAATCAATATTTGTTTTTCCCTGCCAGTGACCGTGTTTATAAAATTTGGCCCCGTATCTATACGTTTCACAGCAAAGGTCGTCAAAAGACAATACTCTTGCATCTGGGGGGAGTGAATGACACGTTTATTTGATGTTCTGTGCGAGGAAATCGGGGGATGAGATTCTGAAGATCACTGCGTGAGACATGATCGCCATCTGGCAGTAATCCTGGAAAACAGAAGGATAGCCTCCGAGGTGGCGAGCGTGCGGCGTGTGCGCCCAATCTCGGAGGCCATAATTTGTGGAATGCAAGGTGACGGGTAGGGGCCACTACAGCAAAGCGCCGGAAACAGCTGCCTTTCGGCGCACAGCGTTGCATTGTCAGCGCAGCGTAATATACTTCTCGTTCCTTAGTATACTTATGTATGCATTTTATAGTATAAAACACTACATATATATTACAATGTTGAGGTTGTCCCTCTGATACGCGCAATATTTCCTTTTAACCTACAATAGGCACAAGTATGGATGCCGAAACCAGATAAATATTGGTGAGCGCTGTGGATGTGGTGAAATTTTAGCTGGTGACACACAGAAAAGTCGACCAACAGACCAAAATTCTTGCATCGAAGTATCCCCAGAAAGACTATAGTCCCTAAAATAATTTAACGATTTACACTACACGGCACTCTGCTATGAAAGAGGATAGAGCCACCCCGACACTTTGGAGTGTGTGCAAAAGTGGTTAAGAATTTAACATGGCACTCTACTATGGAAGAGAGCACTAAGTTGTCTCGGTATGAACAGGCTTGCGTTTACAAAAAATGTTTAATGATTTCGATTACTTCACTATGGGAGAGCACTGAGCCGTCCCGCTTCACATTTAAGGGGGGGGGGGTTGGAAAAAGGGGGTAACGATTTAGAGTACAGGGCACTCTACTATGGGAGAGCTTAAAGCCGTCCCGAGAAGGAAGGCGATCGAAGAAAGCACGACTACATTTCAAGGAAGCGACAACTAGTCTAATGCCTGATGATGACACCGCTGATTTGGTAGCTCTGCTTCATACGCCACTCACACAGACCTTCGTCACCGCTCAGCGTGCTTGTGAGATACTTGTTTAATATCTCGCAAAGTTGTTCGAATTAGTAAGTAAAATTGCATAATAATCAGGAGTAATTATAAAAGCGCGCTGTCTTTTAGATTGAAAGCAACATTACGTAACAATCGGCTGAAGATAACGACCTATATTATGATACAAAAAGGAGACAAAAACATAACGGGATGGTGAGCGTCTATCAAGAGGACACTTGACACAGGTTGCTATTTTGTGACAGCGGAGTAATGGTGGTGAACTATTTTTGGCAGCTGAAGGGAAAGCTACGAGGCGGAGCTTCTGCACGTGTAGCATTCCGCGAAGTAGTCGCTTTTGGCGCACGTCTCGTAACGCTATGGAAGTTACGGGGGCACACCATCAGCGTTTCATGATATGGTTCCTTTTTCCTTAGCTTCATGTAGACGCAGACACCGCTTAGCGTTTAAGGTGCACGTATGAAGCGGAATTTTGTCACGCGTTCAGAAACGCGAAGTCACAACAGTTAAATGAAAGAATTACGAATATCCCAGTGAGGTGAGCTGCGTCATGTCTCAATAGCTCCACGTAGAAAATAGAGGAGAAAAATTTATATTTCATGTTGAAAATACGGGTGCTACTTTAGAACTACATTCACTGGCGGTACAATGCACGCGATTTGGCTCCGTAACTTTCCTTTCGGTGCCAAGAAAAGTTGCCGCCGATTATAAGTCCTTTACGTCTTAACCTAAACTACTGAAAAGAGGAATGCCGCTTTTTAATTTTTGGGGCTAAGCTCGTTAAGGCGTGGGTTGTGCGACTCCTGTATGCAGTAGCCACCTTTTGTTTTAGTCCCTGAAATGTATGTGCTGGATGGTGGTACTAGTACATGATGAATATATGATGAAAAGGTGCGAGTTGCAGGTAATTGAAGGGTTCACAAGATAGACGGACGGGCAGATGGAGGGACATACAGATAGACAGACGGACATACGAACCGTACGGATGGATAGACAGAGAGACGACTGACGGACGGAGGGACATACAGACTGACAGACAAACAGACGAACGTGGCCCGCGGACGTGTCCCGCTTACAATTCACGGTTCGCTAATAAAACCCTTCGAAGCTTCCCCTCTCCCCTCATCATCATTCACTCCGTGGACATGCTGTGATTTTTTTTTTCAGGCTACTGCATTGATCTGCCCCTAGCAAGCGAAGTGTCGTCATGCCTCGCAAAAGCTCTCTAATTCCGTAGACATGTGAAGTATATACTTTTCTTTCACCGTAAAAGAGCTCATTAGACCATATCATAGTACATCGCAAAGATTGAAACGCCATACAGAAAAGGGGATCGGCTAGCCACAGTTAAATATCATTGTGACAGAAACTTTAGGAATGGGACTCCTTGCCTACTTTGTACCAACTCTTTGGTAAGTGTTGCTATCACCGTATCGAACTGCCAGTGCCTTGACGTTTCTGGTCTCCCCACAATTTAAACGTGCACATACCTAGCGCTTGGTGAGAGATGGCTTTTGTATGCCACCGCCACTGACGCAAAGGATACCACGAGGACTTCCCCTGCTTTTATTTGCAGCAATTGTATGAAGCCAGCACTAGCCACAGCTTCACTGCTTGGCACAGTGATTGCATAGGGAGGAATTCAAGCTCTAGTTGACGGTTACGTCACCAACCGCAATGTGGAAGCCGCAATGCTGTGATGGGGCGAGTCCAAAGGAGCACCTCAGGGAAGCCATGGCTCCAAGCGCACTTCACTAATTAAGTTAGCTGCCGCGGTAATTTGGGCGCAGAGCAGTTGTACAAGGCATTTTCTGGGCTGAAGTTTCACGAGGCACCATGCGGATGTGAGTTTTGTTGAGTAAATGAAGAGAGAGAGAGAGAGAGAGAGACCCTGCACTGGGGAAGGGATGAAAGGGACGAAGAAAAGTGTAGTGGTGCACGAAAACAGCAAGCTAAATGCAAAGCAGTGTACTTACAACGCTGCATGATTTCATTTCTGTAAAAAAAAAAGACGACCTCATGCAATGTGCATCATTATGCCTACCGCCATCCCGAATATACCGTATCAATTTACGATAACCATTTTTTTTCAAGCAGTTCTAGCTAACGTTGTTTAATCGATACATCCTTTTTTTTCGTTGTCTATGTAACCTCATTGCATTTTGTAATCCAAGCCTTGTGTTCTTACGATGTACATGTGTGTAAGCTTATATAGTTCATTTGTTATCACTTTCTTGGGATCACTAAATAATATGAAAAACTGTGCAAACAGAGTCGTGTGTACTAAAGTGCCTCATCTGCTTGTACGTTTTTCTTATCGTTTGCTGTAACCAGTCCCCCTCATAATGCTTGTAGCCCTGAAAATTTTAATGAAAAATATTTGAATGGGGCAACAAAAGCACAAAGAGACGTTACAAATACGTCTCTGAAGAAAATACAGCAAGAAATCTTAACTAACAATTTTTTACTGTGCTGCGCCAGTGTGTGTGTGTGTGTGTGTGTGTGTGTGTGTGTGTGTGTGTGTGTGTGTGTGTGTGTGTGTGTGTGTTATGTAAGAGTTTTGTACGTTACGTCTGCTTGCCGTAGATACGGCACTTACTCTTCCTTAAAAAAAAAAGAAACTCATGCTGGTCGGGGACAGCTTATGGCTTTCCCATAGCGTGTATTTTTCTAAAGCGGTCACAACTTATTCGAAAAACAGTTGAGATGAAGAGCAAAAATGCATTTTAGACTGGTTGTTTGACTGGTAAAAAAAAGGCCACCCCCGTATTTAATAAATATTTCAGTCCAGGTCTTCGAAACGCACCTTACAAGTACTCCTTTCTCCCTAGATGGGTTGCTTTATGCTGTGCAAGCGTACCGCTCATATGGCGACCCTTTCATAAACCCAGCATTCCATAGAATAATTAGATCTTACACTTATTATGCTTCTATAGGTTATTCTTCTACAGGTTAACCACTTGCGGGAAATAAATTCATATTTTTTTAATGCATGAACATCTACGTCTACTCTTTACTACGAGACCTGCATTTTCATGATGTGATGTACTAAACGATTTGCCGCTTGTTAACCAACGACACCATCAGGAATATACAGCTGTGTTCACTGAACTTCGGCAGCTGCTTAGACGCTTTATTTCTTTTTTCTGCATCACCGATGTCATGGTAGGACATTAGAACGTCCAAATGGTCTAATCTTTATTTTCCGTGGTGTGGCTGCAGTGCTCTGACGACGAAGTCTATTTTTTGCCTTTGTGCCCCGTTCGCGCTTAAATCACAAACCTCGTGAAGCGAAAAGACTGTCGGTATCACCGTGATACGTCGGCAGCTGAATGCCGAAGCGAATGACTGGAAATTAAGGCCTTTTCTGGAGCTAAAGTCTCCATATCATCTTTTGCCCGTGAGCTTGAGCTACCGCATAGGTTTTGCTATTTGCGCTACTGAGAAATTTTGTGTTTCCCTGCAGAATAGCCCCTCCCCCCTTTTTTTTTCTTGGAAACAATGGTTTTCAAACACTTGTAAAGAATAAGGAAGTACACATAAAGAAAGAGATTGTTAATACTGCATTTCTCTTTAACCTCTTCAGAACCAAGAAAGAAGTTCCTGTTCAGTTTAATTTCAAACTTCTTTATTTTGGTCAGGAGAGTACAAACAACAACAAAATGCGAAATTACTTATTTTACTGATAAATTCATTTAAATGAAACTCATCGATTTAACATAAATAGCTGTTAACTGCTATCTCAAACACACCTTATGCATGAAGTTTATTCAAACTTTATTAGAGACCATACAGTAGTGCAGCCGCACATTTTGGGTAAACATAATCAACAGAAATATCTTAACTCCTCACTACGAGGACGAAAACGTTTACGTTTGCTGGAAAATGCCATTTTTTCGAACCCACCTCGCGTCACTGATGCCTGACATAGAGCGTTATCTTGTTGCAATTAAGTATAGTAATGCCCTCCAGACGAGAAGTTAAAGTGGAATGTAAAAAAATATTCGCTACAGAATTAGCTGCACTCGCTGCAAGCAATAGCTCCAAATTCGGAAATACGTGCACTGGGATTGGAGAGGTTAAAGAACTTGTAAACAACAGGAATACAGAAAACCTTAGTGGAAGCGTAGCAGTAGTAGTAGTAGTAGTAGAAAACTTTATTATGTACTATCGGCGTCAAATGAAACCTGGACAGCGGCAAGCCTTCGCTATGGTGTAGTGCGTGACGTCCACTTATCACCATGAACAGGCACACATTTATGCGCATAGATGCCGAACAGTATGCGCGCGCCTATCAACAGCACGCATATATGCACAGGCACGCATATATGCACAGATCTGCCGAACAGTATGCGCGCGCCTATCAACGGCACGCATATATGCACAGGCACGCATATATGCACAGAGCTGCCGAACAATATGCGCGCGCCTATCAACGGCACGCATATATGCACAGGCACGCATATATGCACAGAGCTGCCGAACAGTATGCGCGCGCCTATCAACGGCACGCATATATGCACAGGCACGCATATATGCACAGACCTGCCGAACAGTATGCGCGCGCCTATCAACGGCACGCATATATGCACAGGCACGCATATATGCACAGAGCTGCCGAACAGTATGCGCGCGCCTATCAACGACGCGCATATATGCACAGGCACGCATATATGCACAGAGCTGCCGAACAGTATGCGCGCGCTTATCAACGGCACGCAAATATGCACAGGCACGCATATGCACAGAGCTGCCGAACAGTATGCGCGCGCCTATCAACGGCACGCATATATGCACAGGCACACACTTATGCGCATAGATGCCGAACAGTATGCGCGCGCCTATTAACGGTGATAACTGGAGGGCGCGCATAACATTGTCGCGAAGGCTTGCCGCTGTTCGGGTTTCATTTGACGCTGATAGTAGATAATCCACACAGGCTAGAACTCCAGCGCCCCGAGGAATATACAGGTTTGCAAACTGCGGTGAATGAAGAGCCATGAACACTGGCTGTTGCCTCTGGAATCTTCCTCACGGCACGGGTGCAAGAAAAAATGTTTTTCGGGGATGGCAAGGGGCATCTCTGATTTTGGGGAAGAAGGGGACACCTCCTTGAGATGTTCATCCATGTTTTCGCTTTGTACGCAATGGAGAAAAAAATTTTAGGGGACGAAGGCACGGTCCCACCGTGCGACTCACTGGCTACGCCACTGCCGGTATGATGAAAAACGCTTTCGGCGAAGAACGAAAGGCGGGAATAGCATCCCCTGGCGGAACGAATGCAGAGCTGCTTTCCAGTTCAGCGATTTCTCGCACGCTACGCAGGGCGAACGCGGATTCCGCCCTGGGATCCAAAATTGGGACGGATGAGAGATCACGCGGTGTGTCGCTTCACAGGCTTCGTAATAGCACAATCGAAGAAAGCGAGGGCCTCCAAGATTGAAAAAAGGCGTCAGTGGTGGAGATTACACGAAGACGACGACTGTACCGCTCACATTACGGTTACTGCCCAAGGATGACTGTAGGGAATGCGCAAAGGCGCATAGGTGGTTTCTGGTGAAAGGCTTTGACGAAGCGGTGGTGTAGTTTATACGAGATGTTTTTTTTTCTCAAGCGCTACTAAAAAACTACCGAAGTAAGCTAGCATTTCCTGAAAATTTTTGATCCTCTATAAAGCTCTCGTGTAATAATAATAATAATAATAATAATAATAATAATAATAATAATAATAATAATAATAATAATATGTTAACAATTTTTACGAAAAAACACCTGGACAGAGAGAAACTAAGGGCAGAGAAAGCTGACAGCTGCCACCTAGAGGGGCACAACACATCTCGATACTAACGGTAAGAGTGAATACATAGAGGAAGGAAAGCCAGAAAAAAAAGGAATGATACAATTATCTGGGATAATTGTTGTGATTTTACTTTGTACTTTGACTTTTTTACTTTTACTTTGGGCTTTGTACATTTTGACCAATGAGTGTTATTTAACGTGCACCTAAATCTAAATATACATGAGCCTCAACCAGTGTGCCTTCATCAAAATTTGGCCGCCATGGCCCGGTTTCGATACCGTGGCCTACGGGTAGGCGGCCCAGTGCCATAATCATTAGACCACCGTCGCATTACATAGCGCTGATCGGGACAAAAATAAGGAGTAACACCATAAGTCATAAATAATGTAGGTGAGCTATAAGTGTTCTCAATGTCATATTGCGGCGTTTACACGAAAAAAAAAGAGGTATTGAGAAGTGTACGGGACTGAGAAACGGGGGACGAAGCTACTCACAAGGTAAAATGTGCTTGGAAATATTTATTCGCAACAAGACTGGAATAGACGGAACTACACTCGTTCAGCAATGCCATTTTCTGAGCGCGTTGGTTAACGGGACTCGGAAATATGTTAACCAATGTCCGTGTTGGGGCATTTCACTCAATGTCAGTATGCATGCAGACAGCGTGAACTCTCGTGAGTGCGATTACTCTAAAGTTGCAACGTCTCATACTCTAAAACAAAAGTCAAACAAATATACTCCGCTGACGTGAAAGTTGGCGAGGACCGAAGAATGCAGTGTGTGCTGATGTTTCCCACAGTTAAGCCTAATGGGCAGTGAGATATAAAACAAGAAAATCAGAAAGGAAAAGAAGCCGAGGAGGAGGAGGAGGATGAAGAAGAAATGCTTGACAGAGGTGATTTTCCACATTCTCTTGAGAGAGATTTCTTCGGTGACGTACTAGTAGTGCCAAGCGGGAAACCGCACTTGTAGAAAAAACTGTTTCAGCTCCACAAGCATCCCCAGAAAATTGCGTCAGAATGCAGTGAAGCGTAATGTTTTTATTCTTCCTCTTCTTTCTCTTATTGCCAATTAGCAGCGATATTGTCGTAAGTTGCCTTCGTGTTACACATTCCAACATGCTACAAAGTGCGCTTTACAGAAGAAAACTTGGCGTTAGGAACAAATTTCGAGATAGGATTCAACATATTTCTGGTAATGAAGTGAAATACCTCGTCAGCTATTTTTTCAGTTAACTGTTTCCTTCTTCATTTTTTATGTAGCTGCGGAAAGTATTGGGATTTATGCTATATTTGTGGCACTTACCTACTTGTGATGCATGACAAAGACATTACACGTCGACAAGCCTAGGTGCTTCGACCCTAAAAGGCGTTCTTCCACGGGCTCAACTTTGTACATAAGTAGAGGAAATAGCATAACCGCGAAAAAGGAACACAGAAGAGCGTATTATTTTTAATTCAGACGCATATCTGAAGCACTCACATAAAAATGATTGCTTTTTTTTCGGGAGCCCGTGCTCTGTCCTGTTTTCCTGGTATTCGCGCCATTGCTATTTTTCTATTGGTATGTACTAAACGGCCCAAATTAGCCCTCTGGCACCCATTGAAAGTTTATGACTCGGAATCATTAGTGAAGGGAGGTCGAAAAGAAGACTGAAATAGATGGTCCCGACAATAGAAATGCTTATCTGATATTTGCGATAAACTAGAGATGAAAAACGAGGGCTACTATAAAAGCTTGAACAAATGTTCTAAAGAAAACGATTTCACCACACCAAGAAGGGTCTTATTTTATCTTGGCATTCACAAACTTCAGGTACAAAAAAAAAATAACCCCTTGTCAAAGTAGGTCCACTTTTATTAAAGAGAGATGTAAAGTTGAAAACGAAACATATTGTATATTAACACAAAAGCTCACGTTAGCCTCGATGGGGTCTGAAGGTGTAAATTAATCAACACAAGCATCCCCAGAAAATTGCGTCGGAATGCAGTGAAGCGTAATGTTTTTATTCTTCCTCTTCTTTCTCTTATTGCCAATTAGCAGCGATATTGTCGTAAGTTGCCTTCGTGTTACACATTCCAACATGCTACAAAGTGCGCTTTACAGAAGAAAACTTGGCGTTAGGAACAAATTTCGAGATAGGATTCAACATATTTCTGGTAATGAAGTGAAATACCTCGTCAGCTATTTTTAGATGCGGAGCATCTAATACTCGAGGCTTGTAGTGCGGCACCGTCCGCAAGCTTCCTCCTCCTTCTTCCACCATCTGTGCATCCCTTCCTCCTCTACACACCGCGCGCGCTTCACTCCTCCACCATCTGTGCACCCTTCCTCCTCTACACACCGCGTGCGCTTCTCCTCTTCACGAACATTCGCTAGCTGTATAATGTAGCGCGCATGCGCCGTCACGCTTCGAGAACATCGGCAGCTGACGCGCGCGCATGTGCCGTCGCGCTTCGAGAACATCGGCAGCTGACGCGCGCGCATGCGCCGTTGCGCTTCTCCCCCTTCTCGAACATTCGACAGCTGACAGTGCATGCGCCGTCGCGCTGTATATATACTCAAGGTCGGCGCTCGCTCGCTCAGTGTCCGCTCGTCGGTTGGTTTGTACGGCGCGTCGACGTCCAAGGTCGCGGTGAAATGAATTCCAACGAATCCACAAACACAATGATCGACGTCCCTTCGACCAGCGCCGCCCTTTCGCATACGTGTGTACGTGTTCACTCATTTAACACCCCCTCCTACAACCACGTTAACCAATTTAGCCATCGACCCAAGTAAGTCGCAATTTAACACCCCATTCCACAACCACGTTAACCAATTTAGCCATCGACCCAAGTAAGTCGCACTTTAACACCCCGTTAACCAATTATATGCTCCGCATCCTCCTCAGTGTTCCCCCGAGGGAAGCTGCGGGCAATTTTTTTTTTCAGTTAACTGTTTCCTTCTTCATTTTTTATGTAGCTGCGGCGAGTATTGGGATTTATGCTATATTTGTGGCACTTACCTACTTGTGATGCATGACAACGACATTACACGTCGACAAGCCTAGGTGCTTCGACCCTAAAAGGCGTTCTTCCACGGGCTCAACTTTGTACATAAGTAGAGGAAATGGCATAACCGCGAAAAAGGAACACAGAAGAGCGTATTATTTTTAATTCAGACGCATATCTGAAGTACTCACATAAAAATGATTGCTTTTTTTTCGGGAGCCCGTGCTCTGTCCTGTTTTCCTGGTATTCGCGCCATTGCTATTTTTCTATGGGTATGTACTAAACGGCCCAAATTAGCCCTCTGGCACCCATTGAAAGTTTATGACTCGGAATCATTAATGAAGGGAGGTTGAAAAGAAGACTGAAATAGATGGTCCCGACAATAGGAATGCTTATCTGATATTTGCGATAAACTGGAGATGAAAAACGAGGGCTACTATAAAAGCTTGAACAAATGTTCTAAAGAAAACGATTTCACCACACCAAGAAGGGTCTTATTTTTTCTTGGCATTCACAAACTTCAGGTACAAAAAAAAATCCTTGCCAAAGTAGGTCCACTTTTATTAAAGAGAGATGTAAAGTTGAAAACAAAACATATTGTATAATAACACAAAAGCTCACGTTAGCCTCGATGGGGTCTGAAGGTGTAAATTAATCAACACAACTCCAGTGACAGCACCAACAAAAAAAAAAGACTGATAGAATACAGAGCCGTTAACTGCTTGATAGCATAATAATTGGTAAGGAAATACCATAAGAAAAGGCAAGTGATCCACTGTCGTTCTTAAACCTGGGCAGAGACAAAAAATCAATCTGAGGTTCCAACCTGTTCCCGTTACCTTTTACTTTTCTTTTTTCAGAACCTAAAACTGCAGCAAAAGGAAGAGGTGCTATATCTCTGAAGCTTTTCGATCGCTGGAACGACAGCCCTTGTTCTACTAGGTATCAATGACATATCAACGTGTTTTGCCGAAAAACTTGGATATAGCGTTGCTCTTTTCCTGCTACTGCACGAAAACATAGAGTGATGACAGTGAACTGTGACTCCCCTTCGAGAAGCTTGCGAGCGAAGAAGATTCACGAATGTCGGCGTGTTGCACAATTTCCGACTCCAGCATCTCGCACAACACAAACGATTCACCTTGAGTTGTATTACCTGCCGCAAAACGGCAGCAGGCGTGATCTTTGCTTTCCTTTCTGTCTTTCTGGCCTCTTGCTCACCTAACTGCACATTCCTTACAATGTTATTGTTTGGTTTATCACCGTTCTGCTTTTTTTTTGTTTTCTACTGGTCAGCACACTTTCTAATGCCGGTTTCATGTTCTAGTTCAGGAAACAGAAAGCTGTGTTTAAGAAGTGCTTAACGATTTATACTACTTCATACTATACTATGGGAGGGCATTAATCCGTCCCAGATAAGCAGCTAAAGTGCTTTTCGCTTTCAAGAATCTTTGGAATAAGTATTTAACAATTTAGAGTACTTTGCACACAACAATGGTACTACAGGAATCTGGTATATGAAAGCAGCACTTAGCAAATGTGTTATATGTTTAGAGAAAAAGTGTTTAACGACTTAGAGCACTTGGTACTCTACTGTGGGAGAACAGAAAGCCTTCCCAGTAAAAAAAAAAAAAGGAGGATGTGTGTTTGAAAAGAAGGATTTACGCTTTAGAGTACTATGTATACTTTACTGCAGAGAGCGGTAAACTCTCATTGGCATTATTGGGAACACTAAACGCAACAAACATATAGTGGTTTTGGGACGTTAAACCCCACAAATCAATCAATCAATAAACGCAACAAATACGTTATTCACCCCACCGTGAATGGAAAGTCTATCGGGATACGATTCACCGTGACACTACCTTCGTGTTAAGAAAAAAAAAATGCCTCCCGCATCTTGCCACAGGGGAAAATCGAGTAAATACGTCGTAGAGGGGTGGAGGTGTAGCGTAAATGATGCGTAATTGTGTATGGTTTGCGAATGCCTAGTTGGTATTTCGTCTTTATTATTCTTATTTATTGAATGAACGAGAAGCGTTGCCTTCAACGAGGTGTGCGATCCAGTGTCTACATATATATGGTTGCCAGTGAACGGTTGTGCAGCTCGAACGGTCAGGTTTTTACTAGCAGGCGTTGCCTGCGTCGGCCTTTTGAGGTGATAGAGGGAGAAGGGGGGGGGGGGGGTAACCAGTTGGCACGAGACGCAAGCATGAGGCACGATACGCGAGGCGCGAGCATGTGCAGTGGGAGTGTGGACATCGCCGCCGACCCACGACGTGCGACATCGTGCGACCAAGGCTCGTATTGACAAACCTCGAGTTTTCCTCAAGTTTCTGTACCCTCTACATGCGTTCCAAAGGCGCAAGAATAGTAACGATGTAAAAGACCACAGCACGATTGGTTCATGAGTACTGGCCTACTTTGTACATCAAGTGCAATAAATGCTTACAACCGAGGACAAAAACGCGTGGTAAGGCTGAGAATGGTATGTGAACACGGGCCTCAGAAATGCTCCGAATTTAATAAGTGGTGAACAATTTTAGGCACTTGGTACTCTACTATGAGAGAGCACAACGCCTTCCCTTACGCCTTACACTTGATAAAGCCGCGTCGACAAAACTTACGCCATAAACCAGTTCATGGAATGTTTATGAGACCTTGCGCAAACCGAACGGTAAGCGGAGCGTAGCGGGGGGGGGGGGGGGGGGGGGAGGTTAGAAAGAAGTAGGTAACAATTTAGAGTACAAGGTACTCTGCGGTACTCTACTGTGGGAGAGCATAAGGCCGTCCCGTGATGGACAATCTCCGACAGCCCATCATCAATTTTGTGTGTGCGTGTGTTTAGAAGAAGTGTTAAATGATTTAGGGTCTGCTTCCTCAACTATTGGAGAGCAGTGATCCGTCTTGATAACTACGACACGAGGCGTCCAGCAGTTTAGAAAAAGTGGTTAACGACATTGAGTACCTGGTACTCTACTATTGGAGGACACATAGACGTCCCAGCTTATGGAGCTAAGACGCCTGTTTAAAAAAAGTTTATTTACGCTATATACAAAAAACAAAGGTTTCGTGACATTCCAGTAATAGGACACATACACTTCGGCACATTTATGTAACACGACTAACATCACTACGTTGCAATGAAGACACCATTGTTTGAATATACATGACAATGCTGGCATACGTGTACACAAGAACTTATGCGATATCACGATACAATGAAGGGTATAACGATAGAATGGATGCAATGAAACAATTGGTCACAAACGAAATCATGAATTACTACTCAACGGGTGCTGCTTAGCACCATGTCGGTTGAAAAATGATTTTTGCCCTTTCGCATTCAACATTGACGTTTAAAGGGCACGACAAATGCCACAGAAACTCGCGCTCCACGAGTAAGAAAAGCTCCTCCGAGAGAAACGCGAGGATCTCTCGTCTTATTCAGCCCAGTATCAGCCACAAAGCACGCCGGCGGCAGTTTGCAGCCACGGCCTCGCATCGGTTTCGCCAAAGGCTGAACAGCCCCGCAACTATTAAAATAGCCGAGAAGCGCCCGAAAGGAAATAGGTCGTTGGACATGAATGATCGCACACACTGCCCCCGAAAACCAGCATGGACCACACGCCAAAAAGGGCAGAAGACCACAATTTAAATTGTCGCATGTCGATTAGGTCTTCACCATGACGCAATCGGGTCAAGTGGAAATGCGAACTACCTGCCATCGCTGCAACCGATCTCGAGTGCGAGTGAAGTCCCAGCCCAACCGCCAGATAAAGTCCGGAGATGCCATGGCGACACTGCTGCAGTTATCGGTTTCCAAGGGCGGTTAATTACAGATTGACAATGCCGGGCACCAAGGGCCGTAGCAGGGTGGCCATTTTGTCCACTACTTTAGATTCGGCTACCTCTATATTTGGGCACGTAGCCTCCATGCGGCGGTGAAATGCCAGAAGGCTCTATAGAAAGATGACAGTTCAGTCGATTGGCAACCTTGGTTAATTTGGATAGCCACCAGAAAGACGCGGATGGCCCCAGATGGAAGCGAGCCAGTGTCTGAGCGGGTGTGCCATCGTTGTTCAGTATTCGCAGTGAAGTGCGGAGGCACAAAGTAGAAGCCGTGACGGAAACGTCGGGGAATGCAAAACCACCTCGATTTCGTGGTTGAGGTAACGCCGGACGGGATAGTAATTCTGTGCCACCAGACCAAAAAAAAAATGAACCGATGCAGCTTTGCACTTTCTTGGAGGCGTGGAGTGGTGGTTTTACAGATGGGCAAAGGTACCAAAATTTTCCGAGGTAAACCATTCGAACTAAGTATCGGCGTTCCAAGAGGGGGAAGTCGAAGTGTCTGGCTTCTTTTACGTCGCTTTGAAGAGTTCGTACGAGGGATGACCAGATGCTGTCCTGTACACCAAATGCAGTGAAAGTAACGCCTAGTGTTGTAATGATAGGAGACCACTGTAAAGGCGACATGATGCTGATACGACCGTTAGAATTACCAATAAATACTGGCTTTTAGATAAGTTTAACCTTGCACTGGAGATAATGGCGAAAACGTGGAAAGTATCAAGAGCATGCTGCAGCTACTGTTCATTATGAAAATATATATAGAGTAATATCATCTGCATGTGCAGTGACATTTGCTTGAGTGTTACCATGTAGGGGAAAACCTCGAATCTGCGTGTCATGTTCGACGGCCTTTAGGAATGGCTCTAATGTCAGGATGAATAGAACTGGGGAGAGGGGACACCCTTGACTAACCCGCGCGTTACTTGAAAGGGGTGACTCTCACGGGAATCTATGTATAGGGTACTTTCTGAATTAGTGTACATCGCGTGAATTAGGTCAACGAACTTATCCGGAAATCCAAATGCATCTCAAACATTTAGTTAGTAGCCATGTTCTATGAAATCAAAAACCTTCTCCTGATCTAAGGAAACCAACAGTCCTTGTACACATTGGCTAGTGGTGTACTGAGTGTCTTGCGTTAACCACTTATGGGTGTGTATTTCTCGGCCTGGAACGGAACATACTTGGTGGGGAGCGATTAATCGTACAAGAGATGGTCTGATTCGGTGCACCAGAATGTTGGCCAAGAGCTTGTAATCTACATTAAGCAGAGTAATAGGGCACCAATATTGTGGTTGCGGGGACATTTGGTCTTTCTTGGGGATTAGTGTTATGCGGCCTCTGTGGAAAGAGGTTGGAAGGTTTAATATTGTTACGGGGTTAGAGAATTTTATATAAAATGCGTTTACAGAGGAAAACCTACAGGTAAGTGTCACAATAGTTGATTAACACCCTCGCGCGCCTATCAGCTGCTTGAGTTCTTCCTCTTCCTTCACTTCATCTTCGTGACAATATCTCAGAAACACTTGCGAATGACCCGTGACATTAATTGACCAATGATAGGCCAGAACTCTACATAAAACTCTGCAGCGAGTCCACGGGGCCCGGGGGCCGAAACCTTCTTCATTGCGTCCAATACATCCTTTATTTCGTCGTCGGATGGTGGTGATAATCAAATCATGTGGCAAGTCTTTTAACAGGGGATGCGAAGAAAGGGATCCTGGGTAACTGACAGCAGCAGCAGATTCAGCCATTGTCAGAAAGTGTTTAGTCAACACCTTAAAGTCAAGTGTACCAGCAGCAGCTGGAGCGGTAGAGTTTAGCGAGTAGGCAGATGAGCCTAGTGGACGAAGCAGAACTCTGCGTGCATACCTTAGCACCTCAGGGTGCGCACACGGTGCATGTCTACCGCGTCAGAGCTACTGCGGAGAGCGAATAAGTGCGCATAGTGCGTTGGTATCATTCAACGAGCTCTTCCTGCCAAGCCCGCCTAACGGGGGAAGATCTGGGGTCACGGTGGGCAATGCATAACTTCTTTGATTCACAATGAAGCATCTTTGGGCATACGGGCACGAAATGCCCTGCTCGACGCACTGCAATGGGGACGCCACTGTTCTTTGAGGCGATCCCAATCAGCTATATCCGCGCCAATGAGCGATGCACGTAATGCTCTGGACAATTTTTCCGTGAACAGGGAGTCCTGGAGGACGCGGCAATCAAGACACCAATGGTCTCTGAATCGTCGTCGTCCACGCTAGCAGGCGGAGAGAGAGCATAACCGGACGGTGGTCGCTAATGTGTACACTGGTGTCGGTGGCAATGACATTACTCCAGTGTCATCATGAACGTAGGCAGTGAGACCGGGGGAAGCGTATACGCGATTAATTCTGCTGCTCGACGCTGTTTGCCGCCAAGTGTAAGCAAAATTGCTACTATGTACACTTTCATGTATGTCAGTCAATGCCAATTGCTGCACTAGACGCTCAAGTTCTCTGGCATTTAAGTTTAGCGGCCGCGCCCCAGACCACGAACGTCTGCCTGCGAGTCTAAGACGCAATTAAAGTCCCCTAAGAGTACCATAAGTCGTGAATTTAAAAGGAATGTATCAAGAAAGCGACGAAAAGCGTTAGAATTCACAGACACCGCTGGGGTGTAGACACCGACAAATCTTATACGCAAGGCAAAGATGGTGCAATCGAACACGAGCACGCGTACGAAGGCATCGAAAGAAACATGATGAACACGTAAAAGACTTCGGTTAAATACAATGACTGCGACACCAGTCGAACGCGTGCTGGCGTACGAAAAGAAGCAATCAACAACGTTTGAAAGCTAGTACGTCAGATACCTTAAGAAAATGACTTTCCTGCATGAACAGTAGGTCACAGGACACTGACCGCGCAAAAGCCAATACTCCAGTCTGTTTTGTGGGTTGCAGAAACCCTAAAAGTTAAAGGTTAGAGCTAATAAAGTTAGAGCCATGGCGAGAAGTAAAATTCACCATGATTACACTGAAAAGCAGAGGTACTTTTAGCAGACGCGGGAGCGGGTGCCTCTCGAGCAGCTCAGTCATTTTCTACGACCACGCGACCCGCCGGAAGCACCAGGCGTCCGGGGCTGCTGTGAAGTCCGCAGGAGACTTCTGTCTCTGCATGGGGCTTCTGAATCACCGCTAGATACTCTGTGGCGTTTGGTGCCAGGGCTCTTGATTGAGGACAGAACACAGGCATTTAAACTGCCCTGGCTAGCGTCGCTGGGGCTGGCGTCTTAATCGATCTGTAGGGGCGTTTCACTCGTGGTGATACTCGACGCCTCGATGATGTAGACCTTGTCGCCTTGGGATAGAGTCTCCTCAATGACGTGTTGGCTTCTGCTTGATTTTTCAGCTATAGAATGAGCGGCAGGTGTAGAATCTCCTTCTGCGGCGAATTCCGCACGAGGCGCCTTGTCTGGCGAAGGCTCGGCCTGTTCTGCGGCCATGATCACTTGACGCGGGGCACTGGACGAATCCACTGAACCTGTAGGAACTGCCGGGTCCGGGCTGGCCGAGGATACAGTAGCCATCTGGTGCAGTGCTGCGACTTCCGCCTCTTGGTCTTTTTGGCCGTTGACCGTGGCTAGTAATGACGAACCCTAACCCTTGTTTTTGGACAGCGTTCCTGGCTGAAGTGGTGTGAAGTCCTTGGATGCCATCTCAGAGTACGGCAGTCGGATGGTGCAGGCGACGGTTGCATGTGGGTCGCCGCAGCGGCGGAACGGCAGCGAACATTTCTTCCCGTCATGAGCATAGACGCTGCACCATCCACAAAAACAGCTGTGCAGTTCATACGAAAGCGCCCACTGTTACCACATCGGCGGTGCACCTGTTGTGTTCCTTTGTAGTCACAGGTAACACGGCCTGCGACTTTGAGGTAGTTTGGCAGCGGTGACGAGGTCTTCATTTCCATACGGATGTATCACGTTCCAGTGGTCACGGTCAAACGTGGCCCCTTAAGTCCTCTGCTGATGTGCAGCACCTTCCCGTAGGGGGACAGTGCGTGTGCGAGGACTTCACTGGGCACGCGGCACGGCAAGAACAGGACGGTCATTTGGGTCACGTGGGGTCCCAGGGGTACGATGGTGACGCACTCTCCTCGGATGATGAGGTCCGATGCGTCCACGATTTGGGCCAGTGCGGCCTCACTGTTGACGGTGACTTGGCAGTTCAGGCCTGCAAAAGTGCTGAACGCAGTACACTTATTCGATCCCTACTATTGAAGACGTCGCGTCAACAAGGTCTTCGAGACTAGTTCTCCGAGGGACGACAACGTCGAAAGCTAAAGCCTTCTTCGGTAGCTGGCTTGCCATGTTGGGCACCCACCAGCCCAAGGACGCCTTGAAGCGTGCTGCTTAGGTCACCAACACTATTCGCAAACGTTTCGATAGAGTTTCCTTTACCATCGGTTCCTGTACAATATGTATGTTGCGTATTTAGAGAAAGTTATTCTCACGAACAGTGAACATCAATTACAATCCGATAGAACATCACGGCGGAACACAACATCCACAGACACACCAAAAATTGTTGTGTATATAGAAGAGGTTAACGGTTTCAGTACTCGGTACTCTACTATGGGAGAGCTGAAAGCCGTCCCTGGCGCAAAGGTGCCTAACTGGGAGTTCTGTGTTTAGAAAAAGTTTAACGATTTAGAGTGCATAGTACTCTACTATGGGAGAGCATAATGCCGTCCCAACAACCCACAATGAATGGACATTTACGAAGTGTATGCTGAAGGTGAGGGCTGGGCAACGCGCGTTACACTATAGATCAAGACCCTCTTTCTTGTTCTAGGTATCAACCTTTTATTTTGTTCTTGTATCCTTTTGTTCTGTCACTTGCTCTGATGAGTGGGTGGTGACATGTTGGTATTTTTACGTGTTGTGACCTTTTATACTGCTTGTTGTGATTAACAGCTTTTGGTAAGCTTTTTCTCGTTCACAGATGTTTCGGTTTCTGCATCTGCTGCAGACGGTGAGTGACTAGTTATGGACGATAGGACAATGTGCGGTCTTAAGGTGCTTCACCTCCGAAATCCTTGGAGAGAGTGTGTTGCTGAAGCCGACGTTTTGACAATCAGGCTTCTTTCCTTGAAGGCCGCAACTCTACAAGAAGACGAAACCGCTGCACCGAAACGTTGCCTGCAGTGAAACACCCTAATCAAACATTTCAGACGCGAAGCGTCTTATGCCGTGGGATGTGTCCCTCAGTCCTGTGGCATTCACCCGACCACGCATGCGCTTATCCTGCTCTCTTTCCTCTCCTACGCTCCCCCTCTCTCACCTCGCAACAGCGATGCAGGCAGCGTCTGTCTAGCCTACGCGCGTCTCCCCCCCCTCTTTCTCTTGTAAGCATCCCTCCCCGTGGCGCACATAACCATTGCGCATGCACCCCCCCCCCCCCTACGAAATACCTGAGCTGAGGCCTGAGCAATGACTCCCCCCTTCCCCCCTCTACTCATTCTTGTTCCCCTTTTCACGCCTCACAATGCCGACGCAGGCAGCATCTGCTAGCAAGTTTCTTGACTGAAAAAACAGACTGCTCCCGCTGTACAACCATTGACTGGCCACCCCGCATATATAGTCACTGGATCTTGACCCTCAAGGTAGTACCGGTAGGATGTTTTTCCGGTGCGTTGTTGAAGAATAAAAATTCGCAGCATGCGCGTTAATACAATAGCCTGCCTCCGATTTTAATGTGCATACGTGTTTTGTGTTCTGTTTCCGCAGCCACAGTAGTGATGCTGGCGCCTAATATCACCATCAAGGCACTTGAAGAACAATGGGAAGAAGACTTTTTTATGGTGCCAGAGCACACTGACTACGGTACAGAAAGCTATGATATACCGTATTTACTAGCAAAACTCGCGCAATTTTTCTCTCGAGTATAGGGCCCCAAGAAGGGGGTGCGCAAATTACGCGGGGATTTCGCGAGCGAATACGAAATATTGTGTCACTGTTCTAACGCTCATATGATATACATTTAAAAAAAGTAGAAATAGTATGGAGAACAAAGGAAGTGTACTTGTTAATTTTGAAAGAAAATGCGCGTACATTAACCATTCACTGATACGGTCACGCGTGGTCTAGTGGGAATCACTGAGTCGCGAAGTCCGATTGGGAATCATCGTCACGGCCGCTGCCACCGTCCATGTATGTAGTAGTTGTAGTAGTAGGTAGCCACCTCCACAGCCGGACAGGAGGAACGGTATGCGCGCACTCTTCTCAATTGAGGACAAAACCCGCGCACGTTAACCACATATGAAAAGATAGTTGTTTCTTGTGAAATAACTTACAGAGACAAGTATTGGTGACTTATTCTCCAATATAATTTGCCTTGGATTTCATACTTATAAAGAAAAAACTAGTATCAGGAGGACGCACTTTGAGCACTATCTGACCAGAAAGGGTTGCCACGTTGGTTAAACTCGCTGGGCTTGGTTACTCCCTCAGTATCACTCGTCATTCAGTATCATTCTCGTCAGTTTAATAACGTCCACGGGACGGCTTTCAGCTCTCCCATAGTAGGGTACTGAGTACTCTAAATCGTTACCCACTTTTTCTAAACACAATATCACTCGTCAAATGTGACTCGTATCAGATAAAGTGAGAGGCCCACTGGACGGCTTTCAGCTCTCCCAGGGTAGAGTACCAAGTACTTTAAATCGTTAACCACTTTTTAGGGGCAAAACTCCTTATAGCGGCCTCCGTTCGTCCCCCGTAGAATGTAACAAGTATAATATTTTGACCTCCAAGGTGGTGCCGGTGAGATACTACTTCTGTGCGTTGAACAATAAAAAATAGTGCTCAATGTACATGTCAATGGCTGCTAATGGGGAATGAGAGACAGGAGCATTCGGCTTTTAGTTAACGCGCAGGCTGCGATCACCATTAGCAGCCATTAGCATGTACATTGAGCACTATCTGACAAGAAAGGGTTGCTACGTTATACTCGCTGGGTGTAACCTGCTTAGCTTTAGAAAGGTTTAGCGAGCGTTGAGCCGCAGTGCCATGAATACAATGAACTTGTATATACCATGAATGAACTCGAGGTGGTTAAAAATGGGAAGTAGATACGAAGTGCAAGCCGTAAGAAAGTAAAAGCCGAATTCTCCGCCTCTCATTTCCCATTAGCAGCCATTAGCATGTACATTGAGCACTATCTGACTGAAAAAGTTTGCTACGTCATACTCGCTGGGCGTAACCTCCTTGGTTTTCAAAAGGTTTAGCGAGCGTTCGGCCGCAGTGCCATGAATACAGTGAACTAGTATATACCATGAACTCGAGGTGGTTAAAGGTGGAAAGTGGACCCGAAGCGCAAGCAGTAAGAAAGTGTGCGTGTGCCACCTCTCGTTTAGTCCTTGGAATGTCCGCTGGATGGCGGTGCTTCTATATGGGGAATATATGATGAAAAGATGCGAGATGGTTGTACTTGGAGTGTTGAATAGATGGATACTCGGACACATAGACAGATGCATGGATGGACGCATGAACGGACCCAGGGCCGGCTGCATGGACGAACGCAGGGACGGACGCACGAACAGACGCACGCACGGACGGGCTGCTGGACGCATGGACGATCACACTGAAGGACGCATGGACGGATGGAAGCAAGAACGAACGGACGGATGAATTCTTTGCCCCACTCTCCATTATTCACTCCGTGGATATGCTGCCATTTTTTCTAAACAACCTTAACTACTTTTTCTAAACAACAAGGACATCCTTTTGGGTTGCTTATCAGGACGGCTCACTGCTTTCCCATAGTTCAGTACGAAGTGCTCTAAAACGTTAAACACTTGTTCCAAAAACACAGGTTTAGCTATGGTTGGGCCGCAGTACCATGAATATAGTGAATTAGTAGAGCCATGAGTTAGAGGCGGGGAAAGTGGGGAAGTAGACACGAAGCGCAGGCCGTAAAAAAGTGCGCAAGTGCCACCTCTCGTTCAGTCCGTGGAATGTCCGCGGGTGGCGGTAATTGTATATGCTGAATATATGATGAAAATATGCGAGATTGCGGTACATGGAGTGTTCACCAGATGAACGAACGGATGGACGGATGGAAATACAGAAAGATGCATGGACGGACACACGGATGAATGGACAGACGGACGGACGCCCAGATGGACGCACAGACGGACGGACAGACGGACGGACAGACGGATAGACGGTCGCACATACGGACACACGGATGAACGAATGCAAGAACGAACGGACGGATGGACGCTTCGCCCTACTCAAAATCATGCACTCCGTCAATATACTGAGAATTTTTTTCGATTATATTTTATATACCACGCATATTTTGATTAATAGTTTATCGCTCTTTCTTAAAATGTTAGGTTTGGCTTAGAAGTAAAATCAGAATCTTTGCTGAACCTTGCCAGGAAGAACAAATTTTCGACCAAGAACTAGTGACAAGAGCCCGCATGGGGAAGGCCTATACCTGATATGCTGTAACCTTTCTTGGAGATATGTGAATTGACAGTTCGTGTAAGGAGTTGACGTTTTTTCAACGTCATCTCATATCCATGTTCATGTCAATGACGTCTGTCTTGTCATCATCGTTAGAGTATGTCTAAGACGGAAATGTTCTGTTGAGTGTTATTGACGTTTGTGGCAATAAATTTTTTCTAAACGAACGATTCTTTCGCGTGATGATTAACTTGAGCCTGACGCAGCATACGAAATTGGGACGTCTTTTCAACCTCCTATAGTAAAGCTAAGTGCTCTGGAATTCATTAAATACCCTTTTAAACACAAATTCTATTTTAGAAATAATAATATTACCGGAGGTTTTACTTTTCAAAACAATGATCTTATTATGAGGCACGCCTTTGTTGTGGGCTCCGAAACTTTATGCCGTGTTCTTTAACAAGTGCAATATAGCACTGTACACCAACATCTACAGCGTTTCGCCTCCATCGAAATGTGACTTCGAGTCGGTGACTGAGCACTGCAATCGCTACACCACCGTGGTGGACAGAATGCAATATTTCAACCACAGCTAACTTCTATTACTTGTGGAACGAGGTGATCACAAAAACAAACTCCCCTTTTGAATGCGGAGCTTTTCTTAGTTTCACGATGCCGCGCTTCGGCGTTGGCGCCGTCCACACCCCCACTGCGCATGCTCGCGTCTCGCGCCGCATGCCCGCGAGTCCTGCTGGTCCAGGAAGAATCCTGCTGGTCCATGAAGACACAAAGCATAAGACATCATCGGGCGTTCAGCAAGCCGAGCGTGATGTGCAGTGGCGCTCCGGACCTCTCCCCCGTGTCGCTCTCTCTCAAACGCGTGCGGTGTGTATATAAAAGGCGGAGCGCGTTCGGAATTCAGTCAAGCGCGTCTTTACTTGGCTTCTGCTTGACTTGACGTTTTGCTTGACTGGCGTAGATGCGATGAACGCGACAGTACCTTCAACAAGTAGTGGGGCCCAACCCAACATCAGCGACCCACCACTCGTTAAGAGCAACGCTTCTCCTTTATTCAATAAACAAAAATAATGAAGACGAAATAACAATTAAGCGTTTCCGAACCATACCCAATTGCGCAACATTCATGCGACTCCCCTATACCACTCTGCGACGCATTTGCTCGAGTTCTCCTAGTGGGAAGATGCGGGCGGACTTCTGCTGACGAAGGGATCAAACTAAAAAAAAAAAAATCTTCCCGAAATTTATAATGAAAGGTGGGAGTGTGAAATATTGACTCATACTGGAATGTTTCACTTTCAAAACCAATGACTGGAAAAACAGTCGCCTCCATAAATGGTCGCGAAAACACGCCCTACGATTTCTACATTAGCGCCAAATAATCACTTCTCAAGAATTCGCCGTCACGTCAATCACAACCACAAAGGGTACGACAAAAGACAAGAAAAAAAGTGAACGATGTGGGCGTTTCTTTGTACCGCACAAGCAAGAAACATTGCTCTGTGATCATACAAAGCTACCGATTGAACGTCTATCATAGAGTCATATTATACTCACAGAGGAGGAGATACAGAGGAAGAAAACAATATACAGCAGAGAGTGAATAAAGCCTCCATAAAGGAGATTACGCGAAGGCAATCATCGAAGCGAACTCAATTCATACGTTTGGAAAACATACAGAAGTAAAGCTGCAGTTTTAAAAATACAAACTTAGACAGGAGCGAAAGAATGACGGAATAAGGTATTGATCGTGTCCGCGAGTCGACCTACGAAAGAAGTTGGTCTTGTTTTTGATGGTGATCACCAAGGAAAAAAATCACAGCATATTCACGAGGTAAATGATGATGAGTGGGGTGAAGCGAACCGACGGACGGGTGGATGGAAGCACGGACGGACTGATGGACGCTTCGCCCCCCTCATCATCATTCATTCCTTGGATATGCTGTGACACCGTTTTTTTTACATGGAATACAATGAAACTGGCTACTACGACGACTACGACGACATGAGATATACTACCCATGGTGTAAGGGGCTTCGCTCCTAAAACACCTTTTTGTTACATGAACAGTAGCGTATCGCTTAGGAATGTGGCCGCGAATGACTGCACAGGAATTTAGTCATTTATTTGATAATGTGTGCAATTCTTCACCAATCTCGTATATGCAGCGGACTTAAGACAAGATGAATAGAAGAAAAAAACCATCACACAAGAAGCAAAAATATTACATGCAGTTAGCCGAGAAGTAGAGTGTTTATGGGAAGTCATTTACGTATCAGAAAAAGAAAAAAAAAGACTGTAACGGTACAGCACGAAACTCCAAATCTCGCGATTTTGTTATGTCGAGAAAGCCTTGTGAACAAGGACTAAAACCGAGACTTGAGCATGTTCAGGGTGTTGACCCTGTTAAGTCTAGTCTTGTGCTATATCGCTTACGTGTTCCCATTCAGAGTTTATTACTGGCTTTGGCCTGCCATCTTTGTAAATAAGTTGAGCATCACTATGACCTCACTCGGGATTTCAGACAGCTTTTTATGCGAGTAAGTTTTTTTTTTTTATGTCCGGTGGGAAACTGTGCCAGGACGTGTTATTACCTACTTCGAACAACGTGAAAACAGTGTGTATCATAATCCGTAGCTGAACTGAACAAGTCACGCTCATGAAGCTGATGAATAAAGAAGGCGCGTGTGAAGGCAAATAAAGTATTTCTTTCTTTCTTTTTATTTCTTTCTTTCAGTCATTCTTTCATATTTTATTCTGTCTTTGATTCATTTACTCATTCATTTTTTTTATTCATTCATTGATTCATTCATTTTTTCTTTCTTTCTTTCTTTTCTTTCTTTCTTTCATTCATTGAATTCGTCATTCTTTCTTCATTTCTTTCTTTCTTAAATGAAACTCGGCGTTGCAATACCCCTCTCTCATGATGCCTGCGGCTTGGGTGATGCACTACGTTAATCATTCCTCTTCCCATGTGGGGCCCACTTTCCAACTTAAAAGCGCATCAGCCGCTAATTACTATACGGCCTCCAGTGTAACATTATAGTCGCCTTTCTTGAACAACGAAGGTCATGCGTTTGTATGCAGGCAACAATGAGAGCGTGGCAATAGAGAGTGACATCTGGCTTCGATGAAATATTGGATCCCCGTAACAGAAACGACAGGTCATTAGCAAGCCGACGATCAAGATGGCGTCAATTACTGGAATACGCGCTTGACAGGGCGCACCTGTACGAGTGCGCTTTTCCGCATGCTCACTGTGCCCGATTTTTCACGTGTGATGTCACCACCGAACTTTGCGAGTTATAACGAGCTTCGCTTTAAAGAAAGAAATACACTTAAAATTTGTTCTGCAATAGATAGAGGTTTTTCTCCTATAGATATTTCACAGAAACTCCTCCGGCGAACTGACTGTACTCAAGAACATCATTGAAAGGCCATTCGGCACCGCTCTTTACTTCATCGTGCTCAGTGCAGAGACGCGGAGAAGAGAGCAGCCACCACTCGATATCTATCACGCGCTAACCTGTACACTCCGGAAATTCGCCGAAGTTCCTGGCTAATCCCATTTCGTGTCTTCGTGATAGCGTGCTTCTGAATGATTCGCTTGCTGTTCTCGGCTTTCTTCCTCCTAACCTCCTTGCTCATACATTTTATCAACCCGAAAGAAACCCACGGAGCTTGTTTTCTTAGTATCTTGTGCAACTCAGCCAGAGATTAACCCCACTCGATCTTCGGCCAACTTCCCGCCCCTTAGTTATTCATCACTGCACGATGCGCGCCCGACGATCCTCTTGTGGAGGCCGAGAACTTGGCTTTGCGCCTTGTGCATTTCATGTTTGATTCGTCTTGCTTAAAATTTTGCTCACTCATTCCCAATTTCTGTCTTGTGCATGAAGACGAACTAACACCAGTACGCAGTACAAACAGAAGAGACGTGTATAGTGGTATATATTGCAGTGTACACAACAATGAGTTATTTTTACGATAAATCAAAAGTTTTACACCAAAGCTTCCTCAGTGCAACCTGTGTCGTCGTTGAAAGCGGCGTCGTAGAAGAAGTAGTAGTAATAATAATATTGGTACCACTAACAACAAATACAACAACAACAACAACAACAACAGCAACAACAATAATAATAATAATAATAATAATAATAATAATAATAATAATAATAATAATAATAATAATATAAATAGGGGATCCTTAAGCTTCGCCTTTGAGAGTTGAATGCGATAGCGAAATCCAGCCCATAGTGCGCCCTTCGACCGCTAAGGGCATACTTAGCGGTTACTAATCCATTATGCCGTAAGTCGGCTGGTCATTTCATATACATGTTAAAATAACGTATTTTTTTATAGATCAATGCTCCAGCTGAGTGCATCAAAATTCCATGTTACGATGAGAGCAACCACTCACTTGTGTTTCATTTCTTGGCAAAGAATTCCATTAAATGACGTGTCGCATACGTCAATATGTCGGTGAGCAAGGTTATCAAAACAAACAAAATAAAACAGCAGACCCACGTACCTTCGGAATAAATAAATAAATAAATGTTATGCGAAGCATGCAGAGAGAAGGTCCCTGTTTATCAATTTTTTTTTATTGAGCAAACCGTTACGAAGTGCTGCTAAAGAAATGCAGAAATGTTGCACGCACAGACATATACTAAACAGTCGAATGTTTACTCTTGCCTAATGATGCCAACAGCAACATAGTTATAACAAATTAGCAACACCAGCACCGGTGAGATCACACGTAGCGCTTATGCCAGCGAGGATGGTGGCACTGAATTCTGATAGGAAAATGAGCTTCAGTGGATGGTGATTCACCACAATTGTCGCTAATCCGAAGTGACGGCTGTATTATAGGAGTAGTACGTATGTACTGTTCATAAGATTTGATAGCCAGCACTGCAACCACTGTTGATGTTTCGCGAACAATACGGTCGACATGAAAAGAAGTTTTAATTCTGAGAGTGTCCCTCCGTCCATGCATCTGTCCGTCCACCGATCTTTCCGAGCGTCTGCGCGTGAGTCCCACCTTCCGCGAATCCGTGCATACGTTCACCTGTCCGGGCGCCCACCCGTCCATCGTTCATTCTAGTCAGTGACTTGAACGTAGACATTATAGACCTTAGAACATACAGCTTAGCCCACTAGTCATTCAATTCGTGGAGATGCACTGATTTTTCCTAACGCTCTCGAATTAAATTTACCAATGTCTGTTTGCACTGTTCCTTGGTTGACATAAACTCTTAGTCAGCTTCACTGCTTTGCTCTAAGTTACATTTGATCTTAACCCAACGGGACGGCTGCATCGTAAGCGTACATATGTAATGTTATGAAACCGGATCACTGCATTTTCACGCGACGCTTCAAGAACATTGCGGTTTATTTGAACAGCAGTGGCGAGACCAGGCGAAGCTCTGTGGTATATAGAACACTTGGCTGCCGTGCAGAATGCTGGGGTTTGATTCCTGCTGGGACCCTGACACTTTTTTTACATTCATCGGGTAAATGCAGCTGATGTCAATTTTTCTTAGCGCTCAACGTTCAAATTACGCATGTGTGTTCTCGCCATTCTTTGGTAGATATGAAGTGTCAAATCACCTGCGGCACATACCACCTGCGGCTATGTGCCACTGTTTGGTGAAAAGTGTTCAACAAATTATGAGACCGAATCGTGACATTATTTATGTCATTACTAGCTAGTCGTATTCATCGAACCATCTTACCATCCCATACAAATGTTGGTTTACCCTTAGTTGAGCGGGTGACCACGAAGGCACCCAGACTTAAGAGGCTATATCAATAAATAGCTAGATAGGTATGTACATGGAAACCAAAAGTGTTTGCGTTATGCAAAGAAATGCTTCGCATTTAAAAGCTGCTGAGACTGTGTCGTCTCAAAGCAAGACCGCGATGCCAGGAACGCGAGAAATTACCCCCTTCATGCTCGCAGATGCCGTCTTAGCGTGTCGAGATCGATAGCGAATCGATGCATGCCAGGACCTGAGCGACCTTTCCACTCACGCTAAGCTATATTACTTCTGTTTGCTTGGCATTGTCTATACGGTGTGAAGGCGACTAAGCTATATTACTTCTGTTAGCTTGGCATTGCCTATACGGTGTGAAGGCGACTAAGGTATATTACTTCTGTTAGCTTGGCATTGCCAATACGGTGTGAAGGCGACAGGCGCCAAGCAGGACACGTGCTTCGCACGTCAGCCCATTTATGGTAGCATGTCATATTGGGCACAAAAAAGGAAGGAAAAACGTTTCATACAAAGATACAAAAGGAACAAGGCAGGGAGATGACCCTGCCCAGTCATGTAGAAGCCAAACAGCATCGAGCGAGTGTTCCACGTCGCACTGCAGACATGCTGATACATTCTTGGGTCACGGCGCAAGCAGGCATCTGAAGGCTGAAGGAGGTGCCATGAGGAAAGGAATGTGCCAACTTGAATGCGGCTCAAGAGGAGGACATGGAGGTCGAGGCAGGCTCTTCGCGTTTGCTTGGTATTAAGAAGGATGAAGACGAGCAGCTCAGGGAAAGCCTATAGATACAGACAACTGGCGGCGCTGTCATCCTTCCTACAGTACGAACATTTGGAGAGCTAGTAAGATATCTGGGCCACAGAGATGACAGGAGACGGTTTCGTTGACAGAGGGGTTGACTCCACGTAATGCACCCAGGTCAGAACAGGTTTGAGGAATCTCTAGACAATTATGTTTTGCCAGGTGAAGATAGTACACGTAGGAGCGTGGATTATACTTTCAAGAGTCAGATTTGAAGCAGATATATGCCAACATTATGTTTTTTGAGAAATTTTTCAGTGAAGTATTTCATTTCAAGGCAGAGCACACTTCGTGAAAACAATTGAATACAAAAACCTAACGCTCTCACGCAAAGAAAAACGTAGCACGAAGGAAAATACACTTATACCTGCTTTAGTACAATAGGTTGTTGGATTCCATGTTTTTCTTTTACGCAAACAAAACGGGGTTGAAATAAACTACGTATTTCAAATTATCGAATGATATGCCCGAGGTTGCTTCTCATGCGACGTACTGCTCGTTCAGTTATGCATCTGTATTTATTCAGAAAGTAGCAGTGAATTGATAAATTATTACAATCAGTCGCATCACAGCGGATATATTCGAAAAATGTGAAATGCAGACACGACCTGAAACATACGTTACACACACACTAGGGCGTGATCGAGATCAATCCTTGTATGAGCTGCTGCATTGTTCATTAGTTTTTTTTTGTTGAAACTGACAATGACCTGATGCTCTTTAAACTCTGCATTTAGCGCAATAAATACATGGAGGCCATTGAGACCACGGCGGTAAAGAATCACTCTACAGCACAGTGAATGTAAACAGCTGATATATCTGGTGTAAAGTTGTCGCCCAACAACAACAACAACAACAACAACAACAACAACAACAACAACAACAACAACAACAACAACAACAACAACAACAACAACAACAACAACAACAACAACAACAACAACAACAACAACAACAACAACAACAACAACAACAACAACAAGACAGAGGAACAGGGGCTCACAAATCGATGCGCAGCCTGCAAGAACAATTTCTGTACGCGCATCAAATTAATATCGACACTATATATAGATAAAATTATATGCGAAATGGATTGAACACTATTATTTCCTCCATGATCTTTTGATAACACCATCAGTAACAGTAATTCCTTTACGTGCACCAATTATTACCAACACTATGTAATATTCCATGCAAAAGAGATTGAGCACCACTATTTACAACCATCAATTGTTGATATCACCATCGGTAGCCGCGGTGGACTACTCAAATGCATCGGTTGGGCTTCTCCGCGGCGTGTTAGTTCGAGCTGTTATCAAGATTGTGCCTGGGGAAACTTGTTCAATCGTTTTCCACTAAGGTCCCTAGATGCAAACTTGTTTCATCTAGGGACCTTATTTTGCACGTCTTGCAGGCTAACAAAGTCGTCGTCGCAGGAGCACATAACCACGGTGGCTGCCGATCCAAACTGCAACTGCGGCCTTAGCAGCGAATGCCTCAGCGGTTAAGCCACCACAGAAGCTTTAAACTATCACCCAATAACGTACGATTCCAATGATGAGTAGTTCATAGTAAATGCATCCTGATTCAAGCAAATCTAATCAAAGCAACAGAAGAAAAAAAGAAAAAAAAGCACTTAGCTCACCCGGAATGAGCAGAACAGTTAAAGCGAAAGCTAGAAGAGTGGCCTTTCACAGCCTTCTCTAAACACGCTTTCGTTATTCGCCTTTCCTTACCTTGGTAATTCTTTGAAGAAGTGTGGTCTCCGCTAAACACTTGCTAGGAGCTTTGTTCATTTTTTTATGCAGTGGCTGACGAAGATGAAGAATTATGCCTGAAGTGGGTATGAGCCAAAATTCATAGGTGATCAAAAAGTTTTCTAATGTGTTAAAGCATAGGACGATCCACTCGTTACGCAATTCGCTTTGTGCGATGCCTGTCTGTTTCTTTGATGGTCTAAAACCCCAGATTACTCATATTAATGCATTTCCTTTTCCGACATCAAGCCTGCGTAAAGGCAGTCTAAAATGAGCTGTAACTATATATGCTTTTTCCGCCTCCATTGTATCGTTCATTGTACTCCGATATGCCAGGTCATGATGTCTTGAAGCGAGTGCGCAAAATCTATGTGTCTCCAAATTCAAAAACATTCTTCTACAAACTACTTACCGAAACGCTGCCCGTTAAAACATGGTTAAAAAGAAAAGGTATTTTTGTTTCCTGCGTTAACTGCCGCCTATGTGATGTGCCTGAGACACTACAACACTGCTTTGTTAGTTGCAAAGATGCTATCTTATTCTGGGATGTCCTTCAGCAGACTTTCTCTTCAGCGAGAAAAAAAATTTGATAATTATTCGTACACTGTCCGTTATCTTATGCCGTTATCACTTGATGAAGTGCCTTTTGTTACGCTTTTTCTCATAGGTTTGCGCAGTAAGACGCATATTTCATTAGAATGGCTGTCCACCTAAAGGACATTTACGATGAAATGGACTTCAAACCGGACTGGTACGCCATCTTGGTGAGGTGTTTGGCCTTGTCACCTGTTGTGTACAACGATAATGGAAGAACTCTCGCTGCTCTACTGAACTTAATTAATTGTCGAGTGTTTCTTTAGTAACGCTGAAGCGCTTATTGTCACTCTGTGATCATACCTATGCTCCATACTATAGGTGTAATTTTATGGTAATTTTAAGACGCATTGTAATAATACCATGAAAGAAAAAAAAAACACTCGCGTGGCTCAGTAGTAGAATACTAGGCTAGCAAGCAGCGTACTTGGGTTAGAATCCCAATGTGTTCTTTCTACATGTCATTGTCTCTTCTTCTGTAGTTGCGGCGTAACTACTCGTAGTTTTGCCCTGCGCAAATATGTTGATTCCCAATGCGTTATCAATGTTTATTTCTTATTTACAGAGTTTTGTTTTCGTTCGATACTGTTTATTGACACCAGTGGCGGACAACTATGGCGCCGCGCATGACTCGTGTTCTGATCTCAGAACAGCTTTCGCTGTAAAACGAAATGTATCTTATATGTTCAGTATTTTGTACCCGGTGCCACTTTTGTATATGAAAACCTGAGCTCAAGCGTCACATTTTCGTAGTAACACCACAACACTGTTCACCTGGGTGGAACAGTGGCTATGGTGGCCGCCTTCTGACCCAAACGTCGCGGATTCAACTTCGACTGCAGCGGTTCGCATTTAGATGGAGGTAGGCACAATAGTAAAGGCCTATGCACTGTGTGACGACAGTGCGCGTTGAAAAACACCAGATGGTAACAGTTTCCGGAGCGCTAGCCTACGGCGTCTCTCGTATGGTGGTCCTGGTACGTAAAACCCAAGATATTACCATTACATCACAACACTGGTCATTGAGCGTAAAATAGTGGCGCACGTTTCTCATTAAGGTTTGCTAAAATGAGCTACGAGTCACGGTACACTGCTTCGTAGCTTTTAGACTCGCAAAACAAAAGTGTGTTCTTACTATTCGCTCAAAA
Source organism: Rhipicephalus microplus (assembly GCF_013339725.1). Lineage (NCBI taxonomy): Eukaryota > Metazoa > Arthropoda > Arachnida > Ixodida > Ixodidae > Rhipicephalus > Rhipicephalus microplus. Next base: position 151,633,814 of record NC_051171.1, on the reverse strand, counting down.
CACTTGTTCGGCAAAGGTAGCACGTTCCGGTCTACGCGCTTTCCATTCGTGAAAGGCGCCGAACACACACACGTAAGCTTCTGTTCGGGACAAGGTCTTTCCTGCTCATCAGCGGGGTACACAAACGGCGTACGTCGAAGTTCGCAGGGACAAGCACAGCAGAAACACATCGCAACCAGGTTGTACTTTATGGGGTCGACGTAGTGCATAGGTCAGCCAGCGCGGTTGTCTGGAACGAGGAACCATCGGTCATGCTTTAATGGGCACAGACGACATCTATGATAAGCCAAATCTTAGAGAAGCCACATCTGAGTATGCATAGCCCACGATTTCTTTTTTTTAGTGGTGCTACATAACTGACAGCTCTTCTGACGGAGAAAGTAGTTGCTGTAGCCATGTTGATAAACTGAAATAAAATGCTGAGTAGGGGGATCAGTGGTGTCTACACTTTCTCAGATGTGGCCTATTTCAACGTAATGCACTGTCAGCAGCCACAGTTAGCGGGATATGCAGCGCGTAGAGGACCGACCAAAAACTGTATCGCTGCGTGTTGTTTATTCTATAACTGCGTCACCTACATACTGTGGTACGGCAGGTGTTGAAGATAGGGAGCCTTAGAATACCATTTGCAAGTGCTGCGGGCGTTGCGGGTGTAGCGGGCGCCATATGGGCTTTTAGAATAGCGTTTGCCCTGCTGCGATCCGCAACGCGCGATCGCAGTGACACCGTAGCCTCGAAACCAGCGCTTGCGGGCCACATGCGGGCCGTTATTACCGCACGCAATTTCGGATTTTTTTTGCGTGCGCTCCGCGAACGCGAACGACGACTCGCGTTACGACGCATGCGCAGTGGCAGCGACCGCACCGCAAGGGCTCGCGGTGCGCTATTTAAAGCTCCCTGATATCGGCCGCATCTTCTAAGATAAGAGCAAGCAACAGCGTGTCGTCTAAACGTGACATCGCTAATCATCAAGTCCGATATCCTCAGCACCTGCCACGTCATAATAGTTGACGCGGCAATGCAGTTTTTCGTCATTTCCGCCATGTGCTGCAGAATCCGAAAACTTTTGCAGCCCACAGTACGTGTTAACTTCACACCTGTCACTCATGCAGTCGTGAGTGCGGCTTTCTAGCGTTCTGAGGATGCGTGTTCATCGCTGTATATCCTATCCGGTCGAGCAGCCCACTGCGAGCTGGCCACTTTTAATTGGAGGAACCGTAAACGGGGAAACGCACGCAGAACTTCCGGTTAGTGTGTTCCTCTTGTTTGTGCGTTCTTCGAATTTCAGATCCTTGCGTTTATCTTGTTGCAACGCTGAGCGAGGAAAATAATGCAGGCACCAGGAACTTTCAGCGCTTCGTACACTGGATTTTGGTGTACTATGTCTTCTTTGGCATCTGTGACCAGAGCAAAGTGAATAATTATTTACTACTACAAGTGGGCAGAATGAGATAAAGTAAGCAGTGCAATTTTGTACGTTCATTACGTGGCTTGTCTGCATGCGCTTTCTGCCACCACGGGTTTTTGCTGTATCCAAGCGTCGTACTAATTGAATGCCTCAAAGAAAAAAAGTTACGTTTTAAGCGAAGTGTGTTGTTGTGTTTAGAAAAAAAAATATTTAACAATTTCGAGTACTTCGTACTCATTATTGATTTAGAGTGTGTTTAGAAAAAAAGTTGTTAACGATTTTGAGTACCAGTAGTCTACTAAGGGAGAGCAGAAAGCCGTCCAGTACTGCTGTTAGTCCGCAATGTATTTAGAGTGTGTTTAGAAAAAGTGGGGATTGATTTAGATTACTATAGTACTCTACTGTTGGAGAATTTAAAGCCGGCCCGTAAGCCATGCTACTGTGAACACAGGTCATGTGTGTTTAGAAATAGTGGTTAACGATTCAGGGTACTAGGTACTCTAATATAGGAGAGCATATATATGCCCCGGAGGCAGACGTACACTTTGTTTAGAAAAGTTGGTAATGACTTGGAGAACTTGGTACTCCACTATGGGAGAGCTTAAAGCAGCCCCTTGTGTTTAGGAAAAAGTGGGTAACGATTTAGAGTACTATTTGTACTCTACTATGGGAGAGCATAAAGTCGTGCCGTGTTAACAATTTCGAGAACACAGTGGCTCTTTCACTGGACACATTGTTAATTGACGCCCTCGTCCAAAGCCTGCTACGTTTTCTAGCGCCAGAAAGCGTAATAAAATGTGGCCTTCACAGATGAGCCAGCCATATGCATATTTGTGTGCGCAGTTTTTGAATGAATAGTGCATTTTTGATGGTGGGATTCACGGTGATAAACCATTTTCGATGTGGCAATCTGATCTCTTATAGAGTTTAATTGTGATCTTACATAGCCACTATTTCAATGTTATCTGCTAATTGAGATATTATCCTCGGCGTCGCCTGCTAAGCACGTATTGATATGATATATAAGGAGATGTTGGCGCACCATTATGGCGCCGGCTACTCCTTAGCCGTTGATTGAAACTTGAACACGTATGTTGAAGCAAAACATACAAAGCAGTGCATGGAAAATAGAAAACTCGGGCACAGATATGCAAAGACACACTTATACGCACGTATCACAATGGTAAGTAAATGTTCGAAAGTCAATGTAAGAAGTCTCTGGAAATGTCCCTCGTTATTATTCGGTCCACCAGCACAAAAGAGCAAAGCACACGTTTGGTCCTTATAAAGATGCATTCACTTGTATGTACATAATAGTTGATACGTCATTCATTTCACAACACACACGTGATGGGTGTCACATGATACTGTAAATAATAAGTACATGTGTTACAAATGAAGGTTTGTTCTTTGTTAATACTTGTCAGCAATCCCGCTGTCTTGTAAAAAACGTGTTAATGCTTTTAAAGCGTGGGACTGTAAAACTCCAGTTGGCCACGGGCCCAGAAGTTTTTTCATGCTAAATGGTCTGTGGTCCAATGCGAACAGTTCGCACTTAAGACGGCGTCTCGGCGTGTCATGATGTGGACAGTCTATGAGAAGGTGACAGACGTCTTCATCTATAAATCCACATTCGCATTCGGGAGTTTCAGCTCTGCCGATTCTGTGCAAAAAATGTTTTGTGTATGCGGTGCCTAGCCTCAATCGGTGAATTAGAGTTTCCATCCTTCTATCTAATGCCAGCGTAATTTTGAATTCAATACATGGATCGATGTGATATAAATCGCAGCTCTTTGTACTTTGGTCAAACCAAGCAGTTTTGCTCATTCTGAAAGTTGTATTCTTTATAATACTGCGCAACTCATTTTTCGAAATTGGTAAAGAAACAGTAACGTCTTTACGATGTGCTTGTCGTGCTGCTTCATCGGCAGCTGTGTTTCCAGGAATGTTGCAGTGGCCAGGTATCCACTGGAATTTGATCTCATGTTGCGCCCTCTTTGCATTGGTGAGCTCCTTCAGCGTTTCGTATGTCATACTATCACTTATTACTGTCCTGTTTGTACTGGAGAGTGATCTTAATGCAGCCTGTGAGTCACTAAAAATTACCCATTTTCTAGCGTCTGCTACCGAGTTTATAAACTTTAGAGCATACAGAATAGCGAAGAGCTCAGATGTAGTAGATGACGTCATGCGACATAATTTAAACGATTCCTGAATATTGAGCTGTGGTATGATAAATGCCGATGTTGAAGACGTTGTAGTACTTGAGCCATCTGTGTGAATATGTATGTACCCTGGATACCGCATGTGTATCTGATAAAGCGCTAGTTGTTGAGCAGCTTGGATGAACATGTCTCGCTTTCTGATAATGCCATCCACTGAGAATTCAATGCTTGGTATTACAAGCAGCCATGGAGGATAGTCCATTTCAGAGCTCCAAAATTCATTCCTGGGTAATATATGTACATTACTCTGTACATCGTTATGAGCATTGCTTTTATCTCTTAGTAAAATCTCCTGTGCCAATGGGTGGTCTCTGTGTTGCGTCTGTAAGCGAAAAAAATGGCGGCATATTTCAATTGTTCTCATGACTGGAAAGGGTGGTTGCCGAGTCTCTGCTATGACAAGGCTGCTGGAAGTCGCTCGTGGAACACCTATGCAGACGCGCAGTCCCCTAGCTAATAGTCTGTGAAGTCGCTCCTCTGAAGTGCGGGAAAGGCCGTGTAACACTGCTGCAGAATATGCAACTTTTTGTCGTAGTAAAGCATTGTGAACAGCGAGCATGGATGATACAGATCCACCCCATGATGTCCCAGCAATTCTGCGGAGTATATTCACTAGCGTATTCACCTCGTTTTCGAGTTTCTTTATGTGAGGTGCCCATGATAGCTGCCTATCCAGTATTACTCCGAGAAACCGATGCTGCGTCACAATCATTGGTGGTTCTTCTTCTAAATTGACATTGAAGTTCTTTATCTTCTTACGGGTGAAGGGCAATACAGCTGTCTTTGCGTGCGATAGAATCATTCCTCTTTCTTTTAAAAAGTTGTTGATAATATTTATTCCGTCCTGCAATGCAATCTGAATTAACCGTATGTCCGTGCCAGATGCCCAAATGCACACATCATCTGCATATAAGGAGTATTTCAACCTGGAAGGCAGTCTTTTAGCTAAATCAGCCATAACACAGTTGAAAAGAAAAGGGCTAAGTACGCTTCCTTGTGGCACTCCCTGTCTGACGTCGTGTTCTGCGCTTTTTCCTTCGCTCGTCTGAATGAATATTTTACGACCTGATAAAAATTTGGATACCCACCGCAAAGACCTGCCGGACAGTCCATGTTCCAACTTACTCAGCAGAACATGAGTGTGACTGACTGTGTCAAATGCCCTTTTGATATCCAAGAACACTGCGACCGTCAAACTACCACAGGCGCGTTCATGCTCCACATACGTTACTAAGTCCAGTATTGCATCCATTGTGCATCTCTGTTTCATAAATCCTGTCAAGTAGTTGGAGAATACACCAGTTCTGTTGCACCACCATTGAAGTCACGCATCAATCATTTTTTCCATTACCTTACATAAACAGCTTGTCAGACTGATTGGACGGAAGGATTCAAGGTTCAAGGGCGTCTTAGCCGGTTTTAAGATCGGAATGATGCGAGCAGACTTCCAAGACTCGGGTACAATTTCTTGCGTTCATAGATTATTGTAAATATCTAAGAGAATAGTTGTTCCTGTGGGCCCAAGGTTCTTTAGCATATTGTACGTAATGCCGTCCGGTCCAGGGGCCGATTTTTGACGACATGATGCTATAGCACAATGCAGCTTCCTTAACGTAAATACAGGGTCTAGTTGAGGATGCTGGGCCCAAAAGCTAGCATTAATTTTCTGGTTGGCTAACGCGACAGAATTATCAAATAATGCACATTGTGATGCGGCGGGCCTACTGATAAGTTGACAAAATTCATCTGCTACCACAGCTTCCGGTTTGTCCAAGGCTACAGCAAGAGCACGAAATGGGAAGCTCTGTGAAACAGGGCCACTAAGTCCTCGAATTACAAGCCAAATTCTTGGAACAGGTGTGTGGGGAGAGAGCGTACCACAGAAATCACGCCAGCGCCGTTTACCTAAATTTTCTAGCCGTCTGCGCATTACACTGTGGATTTTCTGTGCATTTTTGTATGCTTCTGAACTTCCTCTGCGTCGATATGCCCTGTCTTAACGTCGTCTGATGGCTCTTAGATGTTCCTACTCTCCATCGACTGCAGCATAGTCTTTTGGAATCGGGACATTCTTTGTACATTTATTCGCATTATCTTGCAGAAATTCAGTAAAGCTTTCAACTGTCGTGAGGTCACTATTTTGGTTTGTTAGGTGGTGCCGAAAAGCTTTCCAGTTCGTCAGTTTGCTGTAGCGTCTGGTGTCGTCTTTTCGCAAGTAGGGGTGATTTATTAGAATGAAAAAATGGTCACTCCCACGTGTTTCTACATTCGTTGTCCATACCACACCATTCACTAGATCTTCGGAACACAAGGTGCAACTAGAGTAAATATGTTCTCGGAGAAAAGTTGGAGAGCCGCCATTTAAAATTGTCAAATTGCATTTGTCTGCGGCACACTCAACAATGTTCCCACGTGCATCACATTGATCACTACCCCAGATTATATTGTGCGCTCTAAAGTCTCCGCATATAAACGTATATGAATGAGAAATGTTGAAGATATTTGTTAGCTCTTCTACCGAAATGCGGCTTGAAGTTTGTAGGTAAAAATTGATCACTGTAGCGCACTGCTCACCAAAGGATACTTTGCAAGCGACGAATTCCGGGAAGTCCGAATCACTTGAGTGAACTTGATGAGAAGGTAGGTCCTTTCTGACGCACAAATGTACTATGCTAGGACCACTTCGACAAGATGACTTATTTATCACGTAGTTGGAGAGGCGGAAATTATCATTCATTCCTGCCTCTTGGATGCAAAGTATTGGAAAATTATATTGCAGAAGGAGTTTACGGAAGTCAGCCCACTTCCTTCGAACACTATTGGCATTCCACTGGTATATGGAGACATCTTTGTAGCGCTTATTCATATGTTACTTGTCACAGGTTTGACCCGGACTGTTGACACAATAGTGCTTCCAGAGGTAGCAGGGCTTTTACTTCTGGCAGGTTGTTTGCTTCCGGTAGAGCAGACAGGATTGCCTTAAGTGCTGCGAAAAGCTTTGGCAGAATCAACTGCATGACTGGTGCAGAGGCACGGTCTCCATTGAATGGTTGATTTTCTGAGGCCTGTTGAGAATGACGTGACGTTTCGATGTTGTAGTTGGAGCGAACACTGGCACTGTCGGTTTTGCTACTTTCCGGCAGAGGTCCCGTGGGCGTTCGCAACTTTGACGCGTATGTTGGATTACTTGAAGGTACTTCTCGTGAGTGGTCTCTCGAGTGTGCTCTTGGTGGCTCTCTTGGCGGTTCTCTTGGCGTGTTTGTCGACTGTTGTTGTGGTGGCCGCTGAGGTGGATCACGTAGAGGATGAACAATCTCAAGATTTGGAGATGGTTCATTGGGGCGTGGTTTTCTTCCATGAATGAGCTCAAGCCGACGCATTTTTGCAGCAGCTTTACTTTGCGGGCAGCCTGAATATGAGGCAGCGTGATTACCTGCACAGTTTGCACACTTAGGCTGAAGAACAGACTTGCACTCCTTATGATGGTGTTCTTCTGAGCAGACCTTACACCGGCGTGTGTTACGGCAACTTTTCGTCATGTGTCCGAATCGCTGGCAGTTATAGCACCGAAGTGCTGGACCAAGATATTCTTCCACTGGGTGACTGGTGAATCCTAAGTAGATTCTTCCTGGAATCGGGTGGTCATCTCGAAAAGTAAGGATCACTGAGTGAAGTGGACGCGTCGTTACTCCTCCATCTTCCTGGCGGTAGTATTTTATTTGCCGTCGCACCGATATAACTCCTGCACCTCTCAAGTACTCTAGGAGTTGTTCATCTGAATACTGCAGAGGAACATGTTTTACTTTCCCAACGTTCCGAGTGTATGACTCTGGGATGAAAGGCTTAACTTCCAGGCCACCTACATTCGAAAGCATCAGAAGACGCTTGGCTGAACTTAAGGAAGCAACGCTGACACTAAAGCTTCCATTTCTGGTCGTTCTGAATGACTGCACTTTTTCTTTAGCAGCGGAAACTACTTCAGCTGACACTCGATTAGGGTTCACTTTCCAGAAGCTACCACCTTCAGCTGTTGGACGAAAGACGACTGGGATACCCTCTGCTCGTTTCTTTTTTATAAGTAACCAACGTAAATGGTTCATCTTCGCCCATGTCTTCTTCATCACTTAGGTAATAAGTTGACGTTTTATCGTCGAGAGGATTCTCTTCTAAGCGAGGCTTCTCTCTCTCAGCTTCATCGTCTTCCAATGCTGCTGTGCTCGCTGGAGCCATTTCGCGGTTGTGAATTTGCAAACGTGCCGGCTTTATGATGCTTGGGCGCACCTGTAAGCCCCCAGGCTTTTCATTGTGTCCTGCAGTATCACTCATGTGGTTTAACGCACTTGGACGAGCATAAGGCTCGTGGCGACGGCTACCAACCACCGTAGTGGTCACGTACTAGCCAAGTCTTTGATAACGGAACCTCGTACCTGTAGGGCGCCGAGCCCTCGAAGCCTTCACCCGGGGTCTTGTTGGCACACCGCGAAGAAAGGGATGTCAGCGTAATCGGTGCAGGAGCTCGATCGCATACGTATCACGCTCTTGACTGCAATGAAAGCCTGCTAAGCACGTATGTAATGTTTCGAATCCCGGCGTTGAAGAAAGCAGCCGTTAGAAGAGACCATTGCGCGTTGCGAAAAAAAAAAATGGCAGGATATCCACGGAGTGAATGATGGGGAGTCGGGCGAAGCATTCATCCAACGCCGACTAAATTTCAAGGCCGAAAGGCTGCCGCAGTGACGTCAGAGGGTGGGGGCGCAGTTACGCCGCGAACGCGGCGGAAAGCCTGTGTTTCGTTCACGTTTTAGGAGAACCAACGCTCCCGCTCTCGCAGCTGCTGCGGCTTGATTGGGCCGAATAAAAGATGTGGAAAAAAAAGTCTTACTGAGCATGCTCAGTTGGGCAACTGGGCCCCCAACCTCTGACGTCACTGCGGCCGCCTTTCGGCCTATTCATCCGTCCATTCATTCTTGCTTCCGTCCATCCATGCGTCCGTCTGTGTGACCGTCCATGCGTTCGTCCCTCGTAGCCGTTGTAGTATGTAACAAGTATAACATTTTGACCTCCATGGTGATGCCGGTGAGAGATTTGTTCTGTGCATTGTTGAACAATAAAAAATAGTGCTCAATGTACATGCCAATGGCTGCTAATGGGAAATAAGAGACAGGGGCATTCAGCTTTTAGTTAACGCGCACGCTGCAATCCCCATTAGCAGCCATTGGCATGTACATTGAGCACTATCTGACAAGAAAAGGTTGCTACGTTATACTCGCTGGGTGTAAGCTCTTTAGTTCTAGAAAAGTATAGCGAGCGTTGAGTCGCAGTGCCATGAATACAATGAACTAGTATATACACAGTAAAAATTTTTACACCCAAAAGGGTGTAAAAAGGGTGCCTTTACGAGATAGCACCCTTTGCAACACCCTTTAACACCCATAAATGGTCGATTGAAAAAAAAGCACCCATTTGTTTGGGTGCTTGCCTCGATAGCACCCTAAAATAGGCTCTAAGGGTGCTTTTGTGCCTGAGAAGGGTGTAGGTGACGATTCATCAGATGGAATATCAGCATAAGAAGAACACATAATTATAATATTTGGTATTTTACGTCTCAAAAACGTCGATATGATTATGAGGGTCGTCGTAGTGGAAAGCTCCAGACATTTTGACCATTTGGTGTTCTTTAATGGGCGCTGATATCGCGCAGTGCACAGGCTTCTACTTTTTCGCCTCCATCTGAATTCGACTGCCACGGCCGGCATCGAACCCGCGACATTCGGATTGGCGGCCGAGCAGCGTAGCTACAGCACGAGTATGTGGACCTTGCGTTAAATGACGGCCTAATTGACTTAGAATGTGTGAAGGTGCTCTCCGAATACAGCAGAATGCCAGCAGAAGCAAATCGCGTTTCATCTATAATGGCAATTAACTGCAATCCACGTTACGAAAGCTCACCTTTGCGTTGGTTATAAGCTACATGTTTGCTGTGGATTACATACAGGAACATAATGTTCGCCCGAGTATGGGTGTGTGTGCGTGAGCCTGCGCATGTGTTCGCGTGTAAGCGCGATTGTGTGTACACCCGTGCATGTGTGCGTGCCGCGTGTATGTGCGAGTCCGTGCTTGTGTTAAGCGTGCCTGTGCACATGTGTATGCCCATGCATGCGTGCGTTTACGGTCGCGTGTGTGTGTTGCCGTATGTGTGTATACGTGTATGTGTGTGCGCCTGTGAATAAGTATGCGTGTGCATCAGCCCGTGCGCCCTCAAATTTCGTGTGTGTGTGCGGGGGGGGGGGGGCACTGCTTCTTAGTGTTTAAGGTCCCACACCTGTTCAGACTGGGAGTCTATATGGGAGGTGGCTTAAGAAATGGCGGTGGTCAAAGCACTGTACACTAACTATTCAGTACATGGAAAACAGCTGCACATTTTCGTACCTCATCATTGCTTACGAACTTGCTGTGGTAACTGATTAGCTCCTTTGAGGCGCTTCTACGCTCGAAAACGTGGGTTATGACCAATTCACACGGAAAGCTGTCACTGCACTTATGCACAACCATCGTTTATATTAACAACGTTTAACAAGAACGTGCACTGCCTTTGCTACAGGTGCTTAGCTAGCTCATTGGGCAACCATATGGAATTATGTGCTGATCATGTGGTCAGCAAAAAGTTTGTTATAACAACCTCGGCACGTTTCGTGGTGCATGACAAGCCTTCTAAACATCCGCTACTCTGGATTAATTTGTTCCAGCTTTGACTACGCATTCAGTGTTTGCGGCACCATACGCGGAATCGCCTGACACAGACAATGCAAAAAGAAATTTCTCTGGAAAAAGGTGTAGCGATGCTCTCCCGCTAATGCCACCGAGGACGAAATAATTATTGTTTCTGGCCATTCCATGGTGCGCTTTGTTTTGCGCAAGTTTTGCTTCACTATTTTTCGCCCACTGCAATCGCATTCCGTCAAAATACTCAAAGAACCCGAGGCTGGTAAATAACCTGCGTCGCTGTGCGACTGGCTGGAAGGAGAGTGGCCGTTTACAAGGAGTCATTCCGCGTTGAACGGCCGTCCGCCGTATGCGCCATAGCGTTTGCCTTTCGGCGCCGTCTTGGCGGGTTTGCCGCTCCCCCCCCCCCGCTCAACCCGGCCACCGTTGCTCCCACAACGGCGGCGTAGATAAGCGAAGAGTTGCGTCACCGGACACCTGCGTCGACAGCTGCGGCGCCGCCACGCCGCCGCCAGTGCCTCCTCCTTCTCTCTCTCAGTGTTGCCCTCTCTGTCTCATCAGTCTTTCAAATGCGTTGCGTTGGTCGGGGGTCTTGGTCGCTGTGTGTGTTCTAGCGAACAGGCGCATATTCAATGGTGGTCACGCATGACGCCGTGTTCGAAGTGACGCTCGGATTAAGGAATATTCATGGAGTGGCGGACACGGACAACGTGGGCCTGTTAACGGTGAGTGTACTGTTTTCGTAGGTAGTAATCATACAGCGCTAGCTGGGCGCCTGCAGCAGCTCTGCCGAAGTAGGCTGCCAGCCATTTACAACAGCATGCGTTCGCGGGCCTGTTGCAGATGCCCGATTAAACGTGGGACTTAACGAGTTCACACTGCTATGCGCGATGTTGTGTAAGTGCCTGCATCACTCATACAGTGAGTGATGTGATCACTTAACAAGGGCGGGATTAGTTGATCGCACATTGTCTCTACACTGCACAAAGTGATTGATATTGTTTTAAGATGTGCTTTGGGCTACATCGTAATAACATTTCTATTAATACTCATATGTGCAACGTGCTTCTGTAGGTGTAAGCGCAAAAAAAGAAAGAAAAAGCAAAAATTATGTACAAAGGCGCACTGTGCGAAATGGCTTTTTTTTTTTTTGCTTAAAGACGGTATAGTTGGAGGTGCTGATATGCCGTGATGCTCCCAGCACGTGTGCCTCGGTCTTTTAAGCTATTTAGGACAAGTGCCACCAGCAACAGGGAAAGATCTAGCAGACTTCCAAAGGCGCGTTGTTGTGGCCATCGCCGTGCGTTGTTTTCCCTCGTTTCTGTTTGCTGTTTTCGTGCTTCGCTTTCATCTGCGATAATGTTCGGCGTTATAACAGAATCGAGAAAGTATACGTGACTGTTGGAGCTATGTGCGGTTTCTCTAGCATAAGTCATGGCTGCTGCAACGTAGTCGGCGTCCGCGCGCGTTGGTGTCGTTCGAGCGCTCTTACTTGCGTGATTGTGTTTAACTGAGTATTTAGGCACGGGTTACGTTTGTAAATATCGTAGTCAATAATCGCTAATAGCGTGCCCCTGATTGCCATCAGAGGATGGGCTTGGTTGTCGAAATATGCCAGACGCTTTTTCTGAAAGCAAGCTTTGAATTTTTTTTTAAAGTAGTACTTTCATACGTGCAAGGCAGTGCCTATTGCAGGCCCGCAACTCTTTAAAAACTGGACGAGCTATCACATCTTTTATCAAATTACAATGAATTAAGATGATTGAATTATAGATGACGAATTTCTGTGCTAGATTAGGTGCACAAAACACATGTTCGCAGCCCTACGTCTAGAAAGCAGGCAAATAGGAAGCACAGCGTCAAATTTGGATTAGATTCCATTGACGGAGCGTCTTGTGAGAGTAGAAAGAACGAGAAAATTGTTCATTTTTGATGCCCTTATAGAGGCAGTCAGAATTGCACTGATTGGTGACTTGTAACAATTCCTCAGATTGTTAGAGGCGTGATTTAAGTAAGTAAATCTTTTACTTTTTTTTTGCAGACCTCTTCGCTAGTGCCACGCCCAAGATCATTTGTTCTCATGTAAAAGAGAAAGCAGAGATGTCTTCACTGTTTGTACATGAAGAGGTAAGTTTCTTGTGCGTTTTGAGTAATGCTACATGTTCTAAACGTTGTACTTTCAGAATTGTTTTTCACACTGGCTCACTACCCTAGAAGGAATTTGATTCTTAAGTGAGTTCAGGCTTTCGTAAGTGCCATTTTTGAGCTGTAGTCTTACACTTCACCTCATTTCGGGAATTCGCTGTATGCTGGAAAACTCTTATCTTTATCATACGAAATTACTGGAATGTATGGGTTGTATGCTTCGAGTTCAGTGTAATGTCAATTACACGCCATTTCGAAGGATACACACTACACATTCTTTGTATATGGTGCTGCCAGAACAGCACGAAAATTTTTTATGAGAAGTCATATTTGCTCTTATTACAGGATGAGAGGGTGCCGCTGACGTCCTGCGTAGTGTTATGCCAGCGAGTCCTCGTCAAACGTCCGTGCCTCTGAAACAGGCAATCTGGGTCAAGGCCAGCCCGCACTCCGCCGGGCGCGAACAACTCCACGGCGTGAACACGCGCGGCGCATCTGTGGCCCACGTGCATTGAGTCAGTTGCGCACGTGACAGCGAGCCGGCGTCCTCATGTCTGGTGGCCTGACGCATCGCGCGGCGAACCCCATTGGAGGAGCCTGCTCGGAAGACCAGCGGCGCTTCTGATTGGACATTTTAGTTGGGCCCGGTGTAAATAAAAGAAGCCCTGCGGCGCGTCGCGATCGGCAGTCCTAGAGAGAGGAGTCCCCATGTCGGATAGCCGACATGTGTGTGAGTCAGCGGTCTTAGGCGAAAGACTGACCTATGTGTTAGAGAGAAGAGCTCGGCTCTTCGAGTCTCTGTCGGCCCCAGTGCCGAAATTGTAACGCCTCTGTAAATATGCTGTACATAAACCTTGTTTAACTCACCGTCGTCTCGTCCGCTCGTCTTATCAGCTCTGCGCAGAAGCAGTCGCGAGCTGATAAACATACGCTACCAAACGGCTGGTGACCTTCCCGGCGGGGTCGAAAGCAGTGGCGCCTCCGGGACCGCGTCGGCGTCGCCGTCTTTCGCAACAGTGGTGGCTTCGGCGGGATCGGTCCGTCGTTCGCAACAGTAGTCTACCCTGGACCCAGCCTAGAGCAAGCCTACTTCCTGAACCTCCACATGGATAACCGAAAAATCTTCCGTGTCAGTAATGACGAAGAAGGAAGGAGTGACAGCCCTGATGAGTTGATTTTTTTTTTTCAATATTGTCTACGGCCGCAAGGCCTTTAACAACCACCGTGATTGAGCGGCTTTTTCTCGGCGTGAGTTTGGAGTTTGTCAAAGAAGTTGTTCAGGCAGTACGACGCTGAAAATTTTAGTGTCACAATGCCTGAACAACTTTTTCTAGTGTGTTCATGGTAGATGAACAAATATTGTTATTTGTGTAAGTTATTTTGCTTAAATATAGCTGGACCATTCCATGCCAAACGTCCCAGCCACTTTGGCGACCATCTGAATTGTATTTGAAAAAAAATATGTGCTGGCTTACTGCGTTGAAAACGGTGAACTGCTAGAATACTTCAGCGAGAAAAAAAGTTTTGTTCATGTGGCTGGCTTATAACTTCCTGGCATAATGCCGTCTGTGTGCTGTTTGTGGAAAATTTTGTTTTAAAACTACCGCTTATTTTTTCTAAAGCAGATTCGGTCTACCTGTTAAGTAAATGTGCTTCTGTAAGGTATTTGAAGCTCAATAATAATAGTGCAATTTTTTTGCCACATTCGCTTCCAAGAATAAAGCCAAAATGTGTTATGTTTGCATTTTTTATTGCAATATTGCACTTTGTATGAATATCTGAGCAGTGAATACTTACTCCACAGAAGGTATATTCTGAGGAAAAAATATCTTTATACCTCTCAAGCTGCTGAAATATACGAGAAAATATCACGAATTTCACAAAATCGTGAGTTTTGTCCCTATTGAGATGCAATTTGCTCCATGTTGTGATACAATGAAAACTCATCATTATACCTAAACTGTAAGAAAATGAAATTCTTTTCTGTAATAAAAATCTTATCGCAAAAAGGACAGGAAAGAGCGCTGTCAACTGAATTTTATTGAAGGTGCTACGAGCGTTTTTATACTGAGCACAAGACCAGGGCTCATCTGCAACAACACATGTGTGACCATGACAAAATAATTTTAACCGAGAAAAGAATACTCTTTTTCGGAAAAGATAAGTGAAGGTGTACTGATGCATTGATCCTTGGCCTTCTTGATAAAGAGTTCTAAAATCTCTCATTTTTCTGCTTGCTTTTTTTTTCAAAAACCGTGTTTTATGAAACCTAAGACTACACTTACATTCTTTACGGTGTCCGGCCATGAGACTACTATAGCCCTTCTTAACATTTGAAGCATGCTGTCTTGCTTGATCATTGAAGCATTGCCCAGTTTGTCCTATGTTTACTTTTCCACATGTTAGCGGTATCTCATACACATTAGATTGGCATTCAGTAAACCTATTCTAGTGACGAATGGTGCAAGATTGACTATTCCTGTTGCTGTAAGTACATGCACTTTTGAAAGCTTGCAAGAAGTGGAAAACAACAATGTCATATCTGCTGGCTCTTTTCCTAAAATTGTGAGACACCTTATGTACATAGTAGCATGTGACATGCAAAGGTGATTGGTCATTCTCTTTTTCTTTTGGTCCTGTTTCCTTTAACTTTACTTTCTGCAGGAGGGTTTCGCAAACAAGTGTGATGATGCTGTTGGGGTATTGACTGGTGCTATCAGCCCAGGAGTGCTAAGAATGTTCTGCCTTTTGATAGTGGGCATTCAAAATTATTAGAAAGAGGAATTGATACCACATGTATTCAGGCCACCCTTCAGAAGTCATGTTAGCACAAGGGTGAGGTCAGGCTTAAAAACCAGATTAAAAGACTAAAAGATGCTGGGTATCCCAACAGAATCTTCACATCCGTTTGCAAAACCCTCCTGCAGAAAGTAAAGTTAAAGAAGACAGGACCAACAAAAAACAATGACCAAAACCTTTGCATGTTATACCACATCACGTGTCTCACAACTAGAAAAATAGCCAGCAGATATGATATTAGCGTGTTCTTTTCCACCCCTTGCAAGCTTTCAAAAGTGTGTGTACTAAACAGCAACAGGAATAGTCAATCTTGCTCCATTCGTCACTAGAATAGGTTTACCTAATGCCAATTTAACGTTTGTAGAAATATTTTTTATCAGGTAAACCAATGATCAGTGCATCACTACACGTTCACTAATCCTTTCCGAGAGGGAGTATTCTTTTCACAGTTAAAATTATTTTGTAGTGCTCACACGTGTCGTCGCGCATGAACACGGTTCTTGTACTCCGTATAAAAGCGCTCGTAGCACATTCATTAAATTCAGTTGACAGTCTGTGCTCTTTCTTGTCCTTTCTGTCTCTTCCTAAAATTGTCGCGCTGTGACTAGCACACAACCACGATGAACCAACTCTCCCAAATTATGCTCTTGTTACGTAACACGTAGACGGAGTTTCGTATGGAAAGAAGGAGCGGTGCTTTTAAAATAAAATTTTTCACATACAACACCTAGACGGCATTCCAGAAAGTTCAGAAGGCAGCCACGTGACCAAATATTTTTCCTCTCCTAAATATTCCAGAAGTTCACTATTTTCAATGCAGCACGAGTTTTTCGAATACATTTGAGATGGTTGCCAAAATGGCTGGGACATTTGGCATAAGGTGACCCAGCTGTGTCATTAGCCATAATTATGCATTACCTCTTTTGTTTTTTGTGTGTCCTGACTCAGTTTTGTGTTCGTTTTTAGCATATTGTGTTTCTGATCATTGTATTGGTTTCTTAAGTATTCGCTAAAGTTATATGTGCGAAAACCCGTATATGATTGCATGTACATCATTTCTCATAACCAATTGTTATACATCCAGGAATACAAAGCTTAAACCACTGTGATTGTATACATTTGAAAACACTATCCATATATATTTTTAACTTCTTGGGAACGATTGTGTACATGAAGGCGTATATAGTGAAATCATGGTGATTGTATATATTTGAAAGAATCATAAGTATATTGTCACCAATCTTGTCTCACTCAAGGAAACCTTCCGCAGAACTGCTCGTCAGGCTAGGACAAAAAGAAAAACTGCTCCAACCCAACCTCTTCGTCCTCTTCCACACGAAAACCACGCGAATTCATGCGGCATTAAAAAGCGGCTCAATCCCAACCTCTTCGTCCTCTTCCACACGAAAACCACGCGAATTCATGCGGCATTAGTCCCCCCTTTTAAAAAGCATCGACTCGATGCTTCTAAATAAAAAGAAGAAGAAAAAAAAAACCCATAATTAGAACACGCGTTGACGCAGAGAATGACAAAGTGAGTGCCAGGGAAAACAAAGAGGGCGCACAAGCACTTGGACCATGCGCGAACACAACAGCACCAGTGGAAGAGTCAAGAAAAAAAAAACACCACATGAGATCACTGTCACGTTTGCGAAGTAACTCGCAAGCACAGAGACTATTGTGTGTAGTACGGCTTGAGTCGTACGACATGCACAGTTTCGGGCCGATGTTGTCGACGTGACGACACTGTGCCGTCCGGAAGTACTTCGTATGTAAGGTCACTCACACGTCGGATAACCTTGTATGGTCCGAAATAACGGCTCAGAAGCTTTTCAGACAAGCCTGGTCGTCGGACAGGAGTCCACACCCACACTCGTTCACCCGGGTGGTATGCGACGTTTCGACGGCGAAGGTTGTAACGTCGTGCATCTGCGTCTTGTTGGTGACCGATGTTCACGCGAGCCAGTTGACGAGCCTCTTCGGCGTACTGCGTGTATTGCTCGGCTTCTGGAGAAAGAGCATCGCTATTATCGTACGGCAGCATAGCGTCAAGCATCGTTTGTACGTTGCGTCCATAAACAAGGTGGAAAGGTGAAAATCGGGTTGTTTCCTGCATTGCCGTATTGTATGCGAACGTGACGTATGGGAGGATATCGTCCCAGGTTTTGTGCTGCACGTCCACGTACATTGACAGCATGTCCGCTATGGTCTTGTTGAGCCTTTCCGTCAGTCCATTACTTTGTGGGTGGTAAGCCGTTGTTTTTCGGTGACTCGTGCAGCTCAGTCTGAAAATGTCCTCTAGCATTTGTGCCGTAAATGATGTTCCTCTATCCGTAATCACACATGACGGCGCGCCGTGCCGGAGGACGATGTGCTGCACGAAGAACTTCGCCACTTCAGACGCCGTGCCGCGGGGTAATGCCTTTGTCTCAGCATACCGGGTCAAGTAATCGGTTGCCACTATAATCCATTTGTTACCAGTGGCCGACAAAGGGAAGGGTCCTAGAAGGTCCATTCCCACGAGGTCGAAAGGTGTCCGTGGTGGTGTAATAGGGTGGAGAAGGCCCGCAGGTTTCACGGGTGGCGTCTTGCGACGCTGGCACTCGCGGCAGCCTTGCACGTAGCGGTGTACACTGGTCGAAAGTCGTGGCCAATAGTACTGCTGGCGCACTCTGGCGAGAGTCCGCGAGTAGCCCAAGTGTCCCGACGTGGGCTCGTCATGGCACGCGAGGAGGATGTCATCCCGCATGTCGGCTGGTACAACGAGGAGGAAGGCTTTGTTGCTACCTCGAGCATTTTTCTTGTAAAGAATGCCCCTCCTTAGACAAAAGGATGACAATTCGCGAGCGATGCGCCGAGGAGTGTGAGAATTTCGGCCTTCTAAGGAATCAATAATAGGGCGCAATTCCTGATCGGCTCTCTGTCTAGACATAAAGTCAGAATCACTGAGGGCTCCGAGAAAACCATCAGCATATTCCGAGTCCATATTAGGATGTCCCACGGGTGCTCGAGAAAGTGCGTCGGCATCTTCGTGCTTGCGCCCAGACCTATACACAATCATGATGTCAAACTCTTGCAAGCGCAAACTCCACCGAGCGAGACGACCAGACGGGTCACGGAGATTGGCCAGCCAACACAGCGAATGGTGATCGGTCACCACCTTGAAGGGACGGCCGTAGAGGTAAGGTCGAAACTTTGCCGTTGCCCACACGACTGCGAGGCATTCCTTCTCTGAAGTGGAGTAGTTGGCCTCGGCTCGAGAGAGAGTACGACTGGCGTAAGCTATGACATGTTCTACGCCGTTGTGCCGTTGTACAAGGACAGCGCCAAGTCCGACGTTGCTTGCATCCGTGTGAACTTCGGTATCAGCGTCCTCATCAAAATGCGCAAGAACAGGTGCTTTATGAGGGGTGTTTGACCGACTCTAGATGAAGAGGCGAAGCAAGATTTAAATTCCTTCAGCAGGGCATGCAGTGCGGCCTTCTTCTCGTCCGAAAGCTTCGAACTGACGTCGATGTGGTCCAGAAACTTATCTCCATCAACCATTTCCTCGGATGCGAAGCACTCGGTGACATCCGCTACACGGTCTCCGAAGGCCACGGTGGTGCCGCGGAAAAGATGTCGGTGCTCGAAGTTAAAATTTGTGACGAGTATCTGCGACCGTCCGTCACGCACACGCAGAATGCTTCGCACTGCACACACACCTTGAAGCAGTAAAAGGGATACGTTGCTCTCGGCGACCACGTCACCGTCTTGGAGGTCTTCACAGGTGACTTCTACGAAAGCAGTCGCTCGGGGAGGCAACGTCACGCTTTCGTCGGCAACACGCAGCGCAGGTCTACGACAGCTATCAGCGCCTCGATCGGTTGCAAGTTGCGTCGAGAAAGTCACCATTCGCTCGCGGAGATTTATGATCGCGCCATTCTCTCGAAGGAAGTCCATTCCAAGGATGAGCTGACGAGAACAGTCGCGTAGTACGAGGCAGGTTACCACAAACGTTGACTCGCGTATTTCCACTCTTGCGGTACAGCGACCCAATGGAGTAATAACGTGGCCTCCAGCAGTGCGAATACGCGTCCCATTCCAAGGTGTCATCACTTTCTTAAGACTGGTTGCCAATTTTCCGCTCATAATAGAATAATCTGCACCTGTGTCCACCAATGCGCTGACCTGAAGACCGTCTATCAGCACGGGAATGTCGAGTGAGACTCGGCCACTGGGTTCAGACGCACAATCCGGCATTTCTCTCGCACTGCACTCAGACGTCAATTCAATGTCTGCAGCGTTTTGTGGAAGCGTCGATAGGAGGTCTTCCGCACTTTTAGTCCCAGCGACCTCGCCCCCGAAGGTCGCTGCCTTCAGTTTTCCCGACGAGGGCTTGGGGAACGTCCCCGTGCCATCGTACTGAGACGTGGTCCAATAGCTGCGGGTCGTCGTGGAGATGGAGACCGCGATTGACGCCGTGGGAAAGGCAGACGTTGCTGCGCGAGGTAGTCCTCAATTTCTCTTGGCCTCTGACCAACTAGGGGACGAGGCGAATGAATAGAGAAACCGCGCAGTCCAAGTTGTCGGTATGGACATTCCCGGTAGATGTGACCGGCTTCACCGCAATGGAAGCAGAGGGGTCTTCTATCCGACGTACGCCAAATATCGGACTTCCGCGGAGGGGCACGGCGACCGTCGATGTCCAAACCAGCATGCGCAGATTGAATTGAAACTGGCGGCATCGTCTGGATTGGGACTGCAGGGCTTGAGACCGGCATGGAAGTGCGCAGAGCTTCGGCATATGTGCGGTTCCCAACATCAGTGGACGCAGGAGGTGGTTCTAGATTTGTAACCGTTGGTTGAGGGCGACGGCTGTGAAGCACCTGCTGGACCTCGTCCCGAATAAGATTGGTGATGCTGCTTACCTCCGGCTGTCTCGCCCCGTGTAGTTTCGCGATTTCCTCGCGGACGACGGAGCGGACGATTTCGCGAATCCACTCAATGCTGTTGCTCCCGAAGCTGGCGGAAAATTCAGTAGGTGATGCAGAATTCACTTGCCGGTTGAGTAGGGCTGACCGCTGATGAAGTACCCTCTCCATCGTAGTGGCTTCGGTCAGGAATTCTGCTACACTCTTCGGAGGACTCCGCACTAGACCAGCAAAAAGCTGCTCCTTCACGCCTCGCATCAGATAGCGTAGCTTTTTTTCTTCTGGCATTGCCGGATCCGCTCGCCTGAAAAGCTGCGTCATGTCCTCCACGTACATGGTGACGGTCTCATTAGGCATCTGGATGCGTGAATGCAATGCACGTTCAGCACGATCGCGGCGGTCGGGGCTCCGGTAGGTCTCCAAGAGGCGATGCTGGAACTCGCGCCAGGATGTCAAGACATCACTTCTGTTCATGAACCACGTTCGGGCGCCGTCTTTCAAACACGCGTAGACGTTGCGGAGTTTGGCGGCTTCGTCCCAGTAGTTGATCGCTGCGACGTGTTCGAACTCGCTCAGCCAGTCGTCCACATCCTCAAACAGCTCTCCGTGAAAGGGACTAGGCATCAGCGGGTTCTGGACAGTGCAATAAATTGGTGCCGACGACGTAGGAGTTTCCATGACGCCTTGAGGCGAAGTCATAGTCGCTCTATGGATAAGCTGTGCCGGTGTCTCTGGTGGTAGGCCTCGTTGGCGGCGGCTTGTTCTGTGAACTGGCGTGTCCACGGGCACAGGGCTTGTGTTCCGGCTCCTGGATGGGCTCTTGTGCATGGGGTGCGTCGTCAGTTGTCGTACCCAGCACCTCCACCAATCTTGTCACCAATCTTGTCTCACTCAAGGAAACCTTCCGCAGAACTGCTCGTCAGGCTAGGACAAAAAGAAAAACTGCTCCAACCCAACCTCTTCGTCCTCTTCCACACGAAAACCACGCGAATTCATGCGGCATTAAAAAGCGGCTCAATCCCAACCTCTTCGTCCTCTTCCACACGAAAACCACGCGAATTCATGCGGCAATATATTTGCCTGTATTTCATTCCTATTAACCGATTGTGTACACGAAGGAGTATTAAACTGGAAACCACTGGGATTGTAGATACTTGAAAGAATTATAGGGATATATTAGCGTGTATTTCATTTGTAGTCTCTATGTACTTGAAGCAGTATACTAAACTGAAACCAGTGTAATTGTATGTTGCAAAGAATTGTCAATAAAGTGAAACTGAAAAAATTAAATAAACATTTGAGGTGTTGCATGTGTAGTGTACGTATACATGAACGTATATCTGGTGAAAAAGTTGTGTGGCAGAAGAAAAGTTTATGTTTTATTTGCCTAATAAATAAACGCAATATGGAGGGGCAGCAAGGCTTCATTTTCTGTAACGCACATTATGCATATACACTGAAGTATATATAGATCCAGCACAAGTTCATACACGATTGTACGCGTTTATATTTTTGCCCACACGCAATGAATGGAGCTCGACAGGTGGTGCACCATCGATAAACAGGACCACTTTCTTCAAGTAGTGTGTAATCAGTGCATGCTGATATCTATTAGTGCAGTCTAAAAGAATACTGCCACCCCTGCCATGGGCACTCAACACCCTTGTGCACCCTTCTCGCACCCTCCTCAGAGGGTGCTAAAAAAGTGATGGACATCGAAGGCACCCTTGCTTAAGGGTGTTTTTTTAACACCCTACAGTTTTTTTACATGTACACCCTATTCTAAGGGTGCATGGTAAAGCACCCTTTTTGGAAGGTGCTGAATTAACACCCTTAGGGTGTCGTCCACGGGACAAGCTTATTTACACCCTTTTGGGTGTAAAAATTTTTACTGTGTACCATGAACTCAAGGTGGTTAAATGTGGGAAGTAGATACGAAGCGCAAGCCGTAAGAAAGTAAAAGCCGAATTCTCCGGTCTCTCATTTCCCATTAGCTGCCATTGGCATGTACATTGAGCACTATCTGACAGGAAAATGTTACTACGTTATACTCGCTGGACGTAACCACCTTGGTTTTAGAAAGGTTTAGCAAGCGTTGGGCCGCAGTGCCATGAATACAGTGAACTAGTATATACCATAACTCGAGGTGGTTAAAGGAGGGAAGTAGATACGAAGCGCAAGCCGTAAGAAAGTAAAAGCCTAATTCTCTTGTCTCTCATTTCCCATTAGCAGCCATTGGCATGTACATTGAGCACTATCTGGCAGAAAAAAGTTGCTACGTTATACTCGCTGGGCGTAACCTTTTTGGTTTTAGAAAAGTTTAGCGAGCGTTGGGCCGCCGTGTCATGAATACAGTGAACTAGTATATACCATGAACTCGAGGTGGTTAAAGGTGGGAAGTAGACCGAAGCGCAAGCCATAAGAAAGTGTGTGTGTGCCACCTCTCGCTTTGTCCTTGGAAGTTCCGCTGGATGGCGGTGCTTCTATATGGGGAATATATATTAAAAGATGCGAGATGGTGGTACTTGGAGTATTGAATAGATGGACGAACGGACACACAGACAGATGCATGGATGGACGCATGAACGGACGCAGGGACGGACGCACGAACAGATGCCCACACGGACGGGCGGATGGACGCATGAACGGTCACACAGACGGACGCGTGGACAGATGGAAGCAAGAACGAATGGACGGACGAATGCTTCGCCCCACTCTCCATAATTCACTCCGCGCATATGTTGCAGTTTTTTTTTATTGTTCAACAACGCACAGAAGAAATCTCCCACCGGCACCACATTGGAGGTAAAAAAGTAACACTTCTTACATACTACTACTACGACTACGAGGGACGAACGGGTGCCACTATAAGGAGCTTCGCTCCTAAAAGAGAAAGAAAGTAGCACGTCAGATGCGAAGCCTCGCTTATCCCCATTTTCCTGAGAATAAGCTTGACACAAAGTGCCAAGTTGGGGGTGACTGACGTCCAATACGCACGCAACCCCCCCCCCCCCCCCCCCCCCCCCCCCGCACACACACAGCAGGAAATGGTTCAACAGCTGAACATTTCACATTAGCACTTACAACAAATAGTACTGAGCGAGCACTCTTTAATTATTGAGGGGGAGAAAAGCAGTAACAGTTTGTCTAAGTACAGCAACACTTTCTTAAGCCACAATGCTGGGCGACGAAGTGTCCACATGATCTGTATTGTGTAGAAGTACTAAACGCTCTCACCGTTCAGGTCTCTTCACCAAAAACATATTGACAGTCTCGCTTACACGTACGCGTAAGACCACAAAAATGACGCAAGCGTCTATCTCTTACACATTACTGCAATCTTTTTAAAAGCACTTTTTTCCCCAAAACTATTTCTGAATGGAATCGTCTGCCTGCTCTCAAGGTCAGCATAATAGATAACGAAGCTTTTGCGGCCGCTCTTTGACCTCTCATTCTGTCTTCAGCTGCAGTCAAATTTTATGCAGTGTTTAGTTCTTATCACATCGTTTTTGTATTTTTTATGTTTGTACAGTATAAATTTCACTTTTGTTTTCTCTATTCGTCTGGGTTAGCTGATCTTTATGAAATTCATGTGTATTGACAACAATGTATGCCGCTATTTCTCCTTAGTTTTTCACTACCAATGTTCTTGAAGTGTATGATTTTTAAATTCTCTGTGTAACCCCCCCTCCCCCACTGTATTGCCTAAGTGGCGCTGTGGGTACGAGTGTAAATAAATAAATAAATAAATAAATAAATAGAGCAGATGAGTCATCGATCGTGGTCGCTGATTTAAAAACTACCGTGTTCTACGACTTTTTCAGAGCTTAGATGAATTTTACGTGCCAAAACTAGTTACGGTCGTTATTTCATGCTCGACCCTCAACATTACTCAATTTTCTTCCCCGTTATATCGTTTTCTCTTTTTGCTTCATCCATTAGTGTCTTCTCACGTAACTTCCAAGACTCAGATGAGATCAAACGTACCTCGGGAATCGACGTTATGAGCAGCACGCGGAGAACAGAGAACAGAAGACCGTGTTGTATTGTTTTTTATTGAGTGACATGCCATGAAATCACGCTGAATATGAGTATAAATGTTGCACACACAGACATATGTTGAAGAGTTGGAGCTGTTTATATAACCAGTTGTTTGCAGCTGCGCAAGGATGCCAATCGAAGCATGAGTATAAAACAGACAAGCTCTTTTGAGACGGTGGTGCTCGCGAGGATGGCTGCCCTGGACACTGCTACATAAACCAACTTTAGCGCATCACACCTAACTTCGATTCACGTTAACCCGGCAAGACGGCCGGGAACATAGGAAACTGTGGTTGGCGACGTTTTCGCAGACTTTCACTATGGCGTGCCAGAAAACTATATATCGTGGTTTCGGGGAGTAAAACCCCAACAATTATGTCCTTTCTCGGGGAAACTAAAATTCAGGTATTATACGACAAACTAGCTTAACCGGATTATAGCACCGTTTTTTTTTTGTTTGGAAACTGGCCGTCAGTAAATACTGCCCCAGATTTCACGAATACTCCTCGGAGAGCAGTTCCTTACGTGAGACGCTTCGAGACGAATTTGCGGTTTCAATG
This sequence comes from Rhipicephalus microplus, assembly GCF_013339725.1. Taxonomy (NCBI): domain Eukaryota; kingdom Metazoa; phylum Arthropoda; class Arachnida; order Ixodida; family Ixodidae; genus Rhipicephalus; species Rhipicephalus microplus. The sequence continues at coordinate 151,609,000 of NC_051171.1, read as the reverse complement.
AGGAAGTATTACCAAACTTCTAGAGATAAAAACTTCTAAAATTGACAAAGCAGCTTATCTTTCACATACAAAAGTTTCAAAAGTGTATATCTGCGACAATTAAAATTGAGGTAACCTTGTTTTTTTTTGTGAAGAGGTCAGTGTGTTTATTTTGTGTAGGGGTGCTGTCGGCACGCAGTAAATCGGAGGCGTCTCTACAACTAGGCTTGAGAGCGCGTTGATTTAGTAAATCTGAACAGCAGCGCTTCAAAGCATTAACAGGCTGTAGGATTCTGGTGTTGAGTTCGCTGACATACCGCGTTGTTCTCTTGCGCAAACATGCAATCGAGGCACACGGGGCAGATTGCCAAAGTAATCAAGAGGGCCTGGGCTTAGCCGGAGCTGCTCCTCTCATCTGAATGTCGACAGAGAGCTTGCACACAGGCTCTTGCCGTTTTAGTAGTGCTGCCGTGGCTGATCCTATTAATGCTTTATTTGCTGCTGCATCATTACGCTGCGCCCCGCGCTGACTTTGACATACCCTATTTCGGCTATACAGAAAGAGCAGCAGGCAGACAATCTATGTGAACGTCGGAATAACTGGAAGACTGTATTTGTAGTGAAGATGTACGTACATGGCTCGACGTATCCGTAATTCGTCCGTTATATGTAAGCGAAAACTGCTAGCACGTATGCGGCGCAGAAATTCTACAAGCTAACCCCCAATAACGTTTGCTGTCGGGCTATAGTTGAATTGAACTGAATCGAATTTTAACACGATAGCGTTAAAGAACTCGCTTCGAAGAAATTCCGGCGTTGGTGTTGTCGATTGATTCATATGGGGGGTTTAACGTCCCAAAACCACCATACGATTACGAGAGACGCCGTAGTGGAGGGCTCGGGGAATTACGACCACCTGGGGTTCTCAAACGTGCACCCAAATCTGATCACACGGGCCTACAAGGCGTTGGTATCGTCGGTTGTGACCTTTGCAAGACCGAAAAATTGAGAAAGATGCAGAAAAAAATAAATGATAAAAATGCTGGGTCTGAGTGAAGATCGAACACCAGTCGTCTGCGTGGCAAGCGGCAGTTCTACGACAAAGCCACGCCTCTGCTTGTGAATACAGTAAAGATAACTTTCTACGCTTGGAATACAGTGAAAGTAACCTTTTTTATGCTTTACAAAATTACGCGTCCTGCCTACATGCTTCACAATGCAACATGAAATATTGTCGTAATAATGCGTGATATAAGCTTCAGAACATGGGATAATCATAATGACTTCATATTTTAAAGCCAGAACCCACTATAAAAGGCACACACGTCATACTGCACTCTTGGGGATGCGTAGGGGATGCATAACAAGTTATAAAAGATTTCATACACTAGATAAATAGACATGGTATGAAGAAAGGCAGGGAGGTTAACCGGAAAGCAAGTATCTGATTTGCAACCCTGCATTGGGGAAGGGGGAATGGGAGATAGAAAAGTAAAGAAGAGGGAATGAGAAAGAGGGAGGGAAGCGAAAACACACAACCAGTCTCGCCGAACCATCGAGCAATCGTTCGACAAGGCGGGTTGCTCGCAGATACTTCTAAGAGGGCCTTCGTGGCTTTGCGGCGTGAAGCTCAATCTTTCCGGCATTTCAAAATTGATTTTTCCGAAATCGGCTTGTCGTTGAGGTGTGAAAATCCTGCTTAGAAGGACTGCCTTTGGCAGCTGTATACTGAGGTCACACGCAGCACTGTCTGCCCATCCGATGCGGCAAGCAAAGGCATTCGTATAAGACATCCCAAGCCACATGCGGCAAAGAACGGTTGTCTCAGCTCGGGATAAACCAGATGGAATCGTAAGTTGTAGGCACAGACGCAGGTGATGAAGATGGGTGTGAAGAAAACTGCGCGGTGTTCCACAGAGACCTTGAGATTTTCTGCACGAGTGTGTTAACCCTGATGCTGCGTCACTTCTTGATACTGGAGTATACAGGATCAATAATGCGATTTTCGTAGGCGTTCTTTGCTGCATCATTGGCGCGCATCGTTATCAATGATGCGGCAGTCACATGATAACCATTAGAAAGTTACATTATGCTCTTTCTTTATTACTTGTTTATACAGTTGTCGTGCTTCCAGCACCACTTGGTCTTGAGGTCCACGATGAAGCGCAGTTCGAATACATTGCAGAGCTGGTTTCGAATCGGTGAAACTGCACCATTTAGAAGGTGAAAGCGACAATAAGCCTCAGTCGGCAAGGAACCGTCGTCTCAAGTCGAGAATGCCCGGACGAAGGACGAAGTTGACGAGACGGGTCCAGTCTATATGCGGTCACGTGTTCCGTAAGCTTGCAGTATTTCACAGAAATTTTACGTCTTCATTTGCAATCTATCGTATTTTCATGGCAGCATAAGTCCTTAAAGAATGGGATAGACTCTTCTACACCGATCGAGCGACTACGTTGGCATGATTGTTGCCCAATACGCCACACTGACTTGGAAGCCATTGAAACGTGATTTCATGTCCTTTGACGAAGAGGTGGTGGAGCAGCTCTCTAATTCCTAGCACTAGTTGTTCATGAGGTTCCGCGTAAAGCAAATAGCAAACATTGTAGTGCCACCTTGGAGTCCGTGAACACGCTTCATTTCTTGGTTTGGTGAAGTTGAATTACTTTAAGTGCGCTACGTGAGCAGTATATTCCGCAGCTGTCGATCTCATCTGGTGGGACCGCCGAATCTTCGTGGTAATCGTCGTTGTAGGAAAAATAACCGACCCTGTAGACGCATCTGCTGACGCGCGACTATATATATATTTAAATATGCTCACTTTACTTTTCACACAACAAGAGAAGAGAAAGCTGCTTTAGCGCTGGAGACGAGAGCTAGGCTTTTGACTCTAAGCTTAGAACCACGAGTTGAACCTGTGGGGGAGCCATGAACAATGGGGAGTTGGAATTCTGGCTGGTGCTGTACATCTCGGTGGTATGCGTCTACGATAGGACAAGGCTGTCTGACAAAACGAGGCAGCTGCCTCCCTTGGCTGCTAAAGAAAATCTCGTTATTTGCGGGGTGGCAACCAACTGCACGCAACAAGCTTAAGTGCAATGTGAATGAGTTCTGGAAGGTCCGGGAAATGGACGCCGAATGATTGCTCCCACGAGACGCGAGGCAGTGCCTCACGGCTGCACTCGTTGCACTAATGGAATCCGAGTAATACATGCGAGTTCAGGAGAGCCCAAAGTCCTGACCGCTTCTTTTTGTGTTTGTTTGTTCACACTTCTTTCCGCCCTGTAACTTGCAAGTCAGACAAGCAACACCGAGAGCGTTTCTCTGTTTTCTTGTTGCTGACTTTCTTAAGTACCACAGAATCGGTAAAGAAAAAAAAAAGCCTTTGACCATACTTCTGTTTTCCATGTTTTCTCCGGAAGCCTGCTAATGCACTTTTGGCCTCGTCCATTGGATTGGATAAACTTTTTATTTGGGCCTCCAAAACACAGATCACTGTGTTGCGGGCAGCTCCCACGTAGGGACTGAGATGCCAAGCTCCTCAGCCGCCTCGCGGGCTTGGTGGACAGCCCAGAGCTGATCTGCCAAGGACGAGCTGCGGATTGCCGCCTCCCATCTGGCAGAGGTGATGTGCGATAAATGAGCGAATTTGGTGCACTGCCAGAGCATGTGTTCTAATGAAGCTATTTCCCCACAATGTGACCAAAGATTACTTGGGTATAGGTCAGGGTACATGATGTGTAACATTATCAAAGTAGGGTACATCCGCGTTTGCAAAAGCCTTAATGTAAGTGCTTGGGGCCGGGTTAGATTTTTGTGAGGTGGAGGGAAAATCCTTCTAGACAGGTAGAAATGTTTAGTGAGCTCGTTATATGTTGTAAGAATTTCCCGGTTATCCCCTTCACCGGCAGAACGCATCCCCGGGGAGGCGCGGTTGGAGAGTTCTCGCGCCGCCTCGTGTGCTGCTTCGTTGAGATTGGGAGGGGAATCGTTGATTTGTCCAAGGTGAGCTGGGAACCAACTCAGAAGATGATGTGTTATGTTCTTGCCTTGCAGTATTTTCAGCGTTTGTTCACAGACCGTCCCCTTGGCGAACGCCCGTAGTGCTGCCATGGAATCACTGTAGACGACTTCAATGTTATTCATCTTGAGTGCTAAGGCGATGGCTACTTGTTCCGCAATGATTGGGTCTTTCGTACTGACCGTCGCTGAGTACGACATGGCCAGCCCCATCGACCACCACTGCCACAAACGCTTTCCCATTGGCGTAGGAAGCCGCGTCAACAAATACGACCCCTCGTTCCTCGTTTGAGACTGGACGAAGTATAGTCCTGGCCCTCGCTACTCTTCTTCCGACGTTGTGTTGTGGATGCATGTTTCTCGGTATAGGAGATACCGTGATAGTCTCCCTGATGTGGTCAGGGATATCATTGTAATTGCGTCTGATTGCTATTGGGTGTTGGCCCAGCTCCTGCAGGATCATTCTCGCCGACCTTGTAGTGGCCTCGTCCATGCTTTCCTGATTAACCGTGCTCCATTTTATCCCGCACTTTATGCAACCTTTCTTTAAAGAATATCAAACCATTGAGCTAAAGACAAGCGCGCTTTTTAAGTATGTGACACTTCGTGACAGTGCTTCTTGTTAGAGCCGTTTAGTGACTCGACGAATACAAAAAGACATTGTCGTATACCCCACTTGTTCTAAAAGTGGCTTTCTTTGCCTGACACGCACTGTCCGAAACCCAGTGAAAAAGTAAGCGAAATAAAGTACTTAGTTCGTAGCGAAAAGACTGCAGTACTGAATGGGTCATGTATGTTCTGCGGCTTTTTGCGAACGCGACATTGTAGGGCCATTTATATATGCCTCATGAACACTTTGAATGCTTTCAATGAACAATGACAAAGCTACAAAACTTGTCAAAGCTCGTTGGTTGCCACACGGAAAATATAAAAAATAAAAGAATAAAAACAAATTCAAAATGAAAAAACAAGTTTCTCTTCATAAAAGTCAGTGGACTACAAAGTCAAACAGTGAATGTCTAAAAGAGTTCGCTTCCACTACAAGCACATCACGACATGCCCGACACAAAAATATGCGTTTCACGTTGTTCATAGCTCGTTCTTCATTCGCCTTCGGAAGTCGGTGCATTAGCTACCTTTGAAACTGGCAAAAACATCCAACCATCGCCCTTTTCACCGTCATCTGGTTTACAAATGCCTTTTTAGTGGCCTTTCAGTGACCCTCCTTCCCAAGAAGAAAAGCGAAAGCTGGACTTAAAACAATCAGAGAAAAAGAGTGACTTGAGCCGTTTTTACATAACATAGCTGGCTGTTGTTCGCACAAACAATTTGTGTTTGTCTTTTTTAAGTTCAGATTACTTCAGGGCATGCTGGGAATCAATCATGGCCGAGGTCTCAGTTTTCTGGAAAGCGTTTCTCACGCCGCCATAATGAAAGTTTTTTTTTGTTGTCCCAATGTGAGTCAACTGCACTCAGTTTACCGCAATCTTAGCTTCCCTGTTACTTTGAACTAAAACTAACATTTACTCCCTTTCACGCCAAGCACACCGGCGGCTGTTTAAAAAAAAAAAAAGAGCCTCATTTGCAAACAGGGCTTCGGAAATCTTGCGATGATAAAGTACGGAAACAAGCTGTAATGGTGTTCTTGCCTTAAACCCGGTGATAGACTATGAATAGTATATGTGTTTTCAAAGAAAAAGACGATGCACTAATTAAAAGCAAAAGAAAACAACTGAAAAAAAGATTTGAAGCATAAAGGCAAATAAAGAAGCTGCCGATAAGTACCGAGCGACTCAAAACTAGTTTGGTTGAAAACACATATGAAAGTAAATAGCTTTTTTGATCTCTGGGTCTGTGTTTGTCGACGGCTTCACTTTGGCGCACTTGGTGGCGGAGCTAGACACTTAATTAGACAACGGTCACATTGAGGTCGTGCATATAAATCTAAAGAAACGAGAATTAAGAGGTATGCTATTTTACTGTACTCCCAGAACATTGCGGAGCAAAACTATCAAACACACGTCTTTCAAGTAGTCTCGACATTAACTATTGCAACGCGAAAGTACAACAAACGGGTGTTTGGCGATTTATTGGGCAACCAGTGACGACTTGGCAGTTGAAGTAGCGCTGGTCCGACAGGAATACAGATTTCGCGCACAGCAACAGACACCTGAGCATTTCCTTTTCCTGCTCTTCACTTCACCACTAACATCTCTCTGCAATGAGAGCAAGCGGGCATTACGCCCTAACGTTACGCCTGACTCAGCCGAGCACCGGGTAGCTGTCTGGTAGCCAGCGGACGTGGAAGGACATAATATATGCTTGTGAGAACGCTGGTTAATTATTAGTGCGGTGGACCCATCTCTAAAAAGCAAAGTGGTTCCGTGATAGAAGAAACATCAGTTTCGATTCCTGAGTGGTGGCACGTTTTTCCCATCATCGTGCACTCCAGTGGCTGCGAACCTGGATAGCGCGGTGCAAGTGCATGGGAGGCAGGCAGGTAAGATTCATCACCAGCAATCAGCTCAAATGGACTCCTTTCTGCTTCTAGTCGGGAATGGGAGCAAGAATAGGGTGCACGGTCTGAATGGCCCTACATGCGGTGTGGCATGCATCACAGTAACGGCAATGGCGCAGTTGTCCGCTGCGCATCAGGTGTCTTCGAAGGACAGCGGATATCTCGCTACTTTTTTGTCCAGTGTAGGAAGTTAGTACAGTCTAGGTAGTGAGAACACTGTTCTGTGAGTAGTAAGCAGGCAGGTAAATACTTTGCCAACGTCTTCTACTGTTAATTTTTTTTCTTTTACAACCAACCATTTGCTAGTTAAAACTTTGCCTTAGTTTACAATGTAGAAGAAAACCCAAAGATAAAAAGCGTTTGGCTTCCTCAATTTTTTTTGCTCGTTATCCTATTTAAGAAGAATGTAAACAGATTAGGTAGTACTATCGCCAGCAATCGTGATCACGCCCTTGGAGTGAAAGTTCAAAGTTGCTGCTCGAGTGACAGCACTCGCCTCCCACCCTTTCGCGTCTTTTCGTGCTTCTTCAACACGGGCAGGTATTTATTCTCTGTTTCAACGGCATGCATCCCAAGCGGGGTGATGTTCTCGCATTCACCCTCCGAACGATGGAAATGGCCGACTAGTTTGATTTCTGTGTCAAGTATGTATCTGCCCCCCCCCCTCCCCCTGCGCTCTTTTACGGATGGCAAAACATACGATGTATTGGGAGTTGATCAGTTCGGTTGGTTATACGGGAAGTGACGGTGACAGCAATGGTGACAGTGAAAACCCGTTGAAAGTGTCTATGGAATTGATATCGCAATAAAAGTAAAGAAATGGGAAAATTTCACATTCGCAGGACTCAGTCACGAAAGTGGTAAGGTGGTAAAGCATCCGCCTCCACAGCGAGAGATGCTGGGTTCGATTCTAAGCGTTTCCAGGTACCAACCGTTGTTATTTGGTGAGTAGGGGGCATTTCTACTCCATATTATTTTTTCACTTCTGCGTGTTTATAAGCATACTGTCTTGAAGCAGATGTTTCAAATGTTTGTCTAAAATTGTGGAGAAAACAATTCGTAATAGATGTAACTTGTGATGCTTGTAATCCTAATTTGATGAAGTAGTTTGCTTCCCATATTTCCTTTCATTTACTGCTACCCTTAGTGCAGGGTAACATACCAGATGTTTCAATTCTAGTGGATCTCATTGTCTTTCCCTCAATTTTATCTCTGTGCACTATTTGACAAAAAGTCTTGCAGCTATTCGGTAACGAAGGATTTCGATTCATGAAAACTCGTCACACTATATTTTGAAAACAAAAATGTCTACGGAAAAGAAACCGACCTACAGAGATGCCGCCTAGTCTAAGCGAAACGTGCTGACCTATGAGTGCATGCCACAGATCATTGGTGGCAGCCTACAAACTGCCTTACCACTTGTTTGTGGTTCGCCCTAAACCGGGCAGGAAAACGTAATACTTACTCTTGCTGCCATTTGGGTTTATCTATTTACACAGTCAGGAAGCCACCTGAGATCCACTTTTATGGATAGTAAATGTCAACTCTTACTCGATGCCTTATGAAGTACGCGTTGCCCAAAGTGCCCGACCCCCAGACACGTTATACGACGGCGGAAGTCGTAAAAAATGCCGCGAATTTTCGGGAGGAGCTATTTCTTCATAAAATAAATCACATTTGAAGATCACCATGTGCTTCTGGCTGGTATTTATGAAAGTTACACACTGTTCACACTGCTCGCCTTCAAAGTAAAATACTTTGCAGATCTTTACTTTGACGAAAGAAATATGCTTTTTTCTCTTCGTTATTTTTTTTAGCACTGCAATGCACAAGAAAAACGAGGTGCTTCTGGAAACTGCCTTATTTTTTTTATATACAGAAACTAAACTTACTCACATTTATTAAGGGGTTCTTTCGAAACAAATTTGTTTTAAAATTCAGAGTAGCTTACATCGTTTCTTTTACTTACTCTTTGTATACGAATGAAGACGTGCTTAATTAAAAAAAAAAATGATTCGCATTACATGTTTCAGACGTCGATCAGTCGCCAGTCACTATCACTGCTTAATACACGGTGCAAATAAATGAACAACATTTTTACCAACCTTGCACACACTGGGCCTCTTTGAGTTTGTTTCAGTTCCTGCTCTCTCCACGCATCTCACGTGAAGGTTATTTGTATAATAAATCTGAATAACAACGTGACTAGTTACTGAAGTACACCTCACGGAAGGCCAATTTAGCCTATCTGAACGCCTTTGTGTCTCAATTATGGGTAAATCTGTCACTAAAAAAATAAGAAGAGCAAAAGGCAGTGGAGCCTCCGCATTGTAAGAAGAACGTCCTCACAAACAACCATTGCTCAAATTAGTTGTTTTTCTGCCACGTATTTCATGGTTTGTTTTCAAGTTATTGTAGTTGTACTTTACTGAGTGTATTGTTGTATACTGTTGGTCAAGCTTGCACCTTTCAATGTGATTCCCAACAGGCCTTCCATTTTGTCCTCTCAACGTAGTGACGTTTCAACAATCTTGGGTTTGCTTTTTTTTTTGTGACGAAGGAAACATTTTATACTTCGTCAGCTGAAAGTTCGTGTGATTTCTCGATTACAAAGAAGATCCCTTCGAACGCTGGTAATGAAAGGAAAAAAAAACTTTCACGAAGTGGTTTTGCAAAAAAAAAAGGAACAAAAGTGACTGTATGAGTGGAAACAATTCCAGAAAAGCCTACGCTACGTTCAGGTATGATGATAATTATTCCTTCGGCTCGTGGCATAAATAAAAACGCAGACGATGGGTGAAACCTAGAATCACCAAAGTAGTTAGGCCTGGCTAGAATCACATCATCATAGATTGATATGTGGGGTTTAACGTCCAAAACCACCATATGACTATGAGAGGCACCGTAATGAAGGGTTCTATGAAGTTCAACCACCTGGGTTTCTTTAACGTGCACCCAAATCTGAGCACACGGACACCGTCATTGCAATGCTGCAAGAAGATTACATGTATGAGCAACAATATGGAGATCGAGACGAATGCGCCATGCGATTTCTAGTTCGCGCACACAAATGCTGATCACTATGATGTCGTTGCGCATTAGAATTGCGCCTCGCAAGCTTGGAAATAAAAGTATGTTATTAAAGAAAGCGTTACGTCAAGAAATAACCACCTATGATGAGACGCCGACCGACCGACCGACCGACCGACCGACCGACCGACCGACCGACCGACCGACCGAACCGACCGACCGACCGACCGACCGACCGACCGACCGACGACCGAACCGACCGACCGACCGACCGACCGACCGACCGACCGACCGACCGACCGACCGACCGACCGACGACCGACCGACCGACCCGACCGACCGACCGACCGACCGACCACGACCGACCGACCCGACGACCGACCGACCGACCGACCGACCGACCGACCCGACCGACCGACCGACCGACCGACCGATCCGACCCGACCGACCGACCGACCGACCGACCGACCGACCGACCGACCGACCGACCGACCGACCGACCGACCGACCGACCGACCGACCGACCGACCGACCGACACAGACAGATAGATATTGGTAAATTAACTTTAACGAACCGCTAGGAAGTGTTAGCGCGACTGATGGACTGGCCCTCTATGCTAACGATATGTAGGCGAGTTTTACGCGCGCAGTGTGTACAGCGGCATATCCACAGCATATGCATATCCGTACAGTGGCATTGCAGGTAAGCACACAAGTGCACAGAATTTTCTTACAGTTGACTCAGAAACACTGCGTCGATTCTGTACGCCTTTGAAGCATCTTCGGTGCTTTCTTAGACAAGGCCCCTGTTTCCTTGAGTGACAAGTGTTCTGCGTGTTATTCATGGCAGGTCAAAGGTGATTGGGATACAATGTTACTTTGACAAGCCCAAAAACCTCGGGCAAACTACACCGCTGCGGGGGATTTGTTCTTGGGACAGATTGAGACAGCACGGATTTCCAAATGCGTTTTGGGTGGTTTCTTAACTCTAGTCAAGCATGAAGCAGCATGCCAGAAAACATACCAGATGTTTACGCGCTGAAAGAGAAGCAACCATGGCTTGTTATAAGTTCGAAATTGGAAATATTAAATGAACAAAGCACATCTTTCTCTCCCTGCAGCCGTCTTCTCTATTTCATTTCATTTCATTTCATTTATTTTACCCTCAATCGCACATAGCTTTACAGAGGGGAGTGGGGTACAGAAAAAAAACTATAACCAAGAGCAAACATAGCAACATCAAAATAATAAAAATTACAAAACATGAAAATTCGATGTTAGGCAGTATAATGAATGTACGTGTAAGTATCATCAGAATGGGGCAAAGAGAGTACAAATATATATATGTACAATATACACTTCAGGTGTCATCACGTAAGTAATTCTGTACTGTATATTAAAAACAACTCGTGACTTGTAATGGAAACCATGTCCGAGGGAAGGTGGTTCCAGTCGTTGGATGTGCGTGGGACGAAGGAATGATGAAAAGTGTTAGTGCGGCAGCTAATGACGTGTACCTTATGTTGATGATCTGAACGAGCTGAGTAATAGGCAGGAGTGGTAATGAACTGAGCTTTCAAAAGTGGATGATTGAATATCTTGTGAAAAAGTATGAGACGAGATGCTTTGCGACGTGATTCAAGTGACTGTAGTGAAAGGCATTGTTTCATTGACGTAATACTGCTAGTGCGATGGTAGTTAGATAGAATGAAGCGTGCTGCGTTATTCTGTACCATTTCAAGCGAGTGAGTCAAGTTCAGTTGAAAAGGATCCCAAATGGAGCATGCATATTCAAGTTTTGGACAAACTAGCGTTTTATACATGGTTAGTTTCACGGCTTGAGGGGCACGGCTAAAGTTGCATCGTAGGTACCCTAGCATACAGTTTCTATTGTTAATAACATAGGTAATATGATGTTTCCAGTTCAAGTCAGATGTTATATGAATCCCCAAGTATTTATACGAAGTTACAGACTCTAGGTCAACGTCATTTAAGATGTAGTTAACAGGGGGTCCGGTAGTTCGTGAGATACGTAAAACTTTACATTTGTTAGTGTTGAGGTCCATGTGCCAAGTTCTACACCAGCTGGCAATATTATTAATGTCACTTTGCAAAGAACTAGCGTCAGAGTTAGATGAAATTTCTCGGTAAACAACGCAGTCATCGGCGAAAAGGTGAATCGAAGAAGGCACAACATCGGGTAAATCGTTAATATAAATAAGGAATAGTAAAGGGCCCAACACAGAACCCTGGGGCACACCAGAAGTAACGGGAGAAGAGGGTGAGCTGTAATTGTTAGCAACAACGAATTGTGAGCGATTAATTAAGAAAAACTCGATCCAAGCAAGAATGCCATCATCAATATTAAGGGTCCTAAGCTTATATAGTAGTAGGTGATGATTAACCTTGTCAAAGCATCTTCGGTGCTTTCTTAGACAAAGGCCTCTGTTTCCTTGAGTAACAAGTGTTCTGCGTGTTATTCATGGCAGGTCAAAGGTGATTCGGATACAATGTTACTTTGACAAGCCCAAAAACCTCGGGCAAACTACACCGCTGCGGGGGATTTGTTCTTGGGACAGATTGAGACAGCACGGATTTCCAAATGCGTTTTGGGTTGTTTCTTAACTCCAGTCAAGCATGAAGCTCTGTTTCACGTATTCAAATATAAAAGCTGAAATAAAATAAAACAGAGAAGATAGCAGCTATTATTCGTCTGGGAGGAAGAGCAGGCGCAGAGATGGAATAAAAATGCGATCGAAAACACACCGTGGCCCAGCAAATTCTACTTACCTAAAAAAAACATATGGCTGCAAGTTGCTGCTGCCCTAGAATTTCTCGGAAATAACCGTTATCAAACTTGTATTCCTCGGTTGGTGGAGCACCGATAAACAGATCGGATGTTTTCGTTCTTTCGGAGCAGCCAAGTGGTACTGTCAGTATGAGATGAAATCGAAAGCGGGAAATTCCAGCGAAGCAACGCAGCATTGAGAAACGCAGAAAACTCCCAGAATGGCCGGTGACTACAGCGCTAGTGACTGGTATGTCGTAAAAAGTATAAAAAGATGCAAAATATTTTTGACTGCGCACGACACAAGCCTCCTCTACTTACAGGACAAAGAAAAAAATATTGTTCATTAATGAACATATTTCTTCTTCACTCTCATCTTGTGTATTGCAGAAACGGAGTTTTGTGGGGGCTTATTCGTGGCCGGGCTGGGTGCGCTTGTTGCCAGTTTTATGCGTTCGCTACCCGCTGCCAGGCGAAAGTAGTGATTGTGGTGGTAGCGCAAGAAACTTAATGCCTAAAGGTTGTAGATGGGTGCACTTCGCTACTACTATGCTTTCTTTATACAGTCTCAGCTATCCGGTATTTATAAGGTGACACGTCACTGTGTGCTAGGGAATGCTCAGCCATACTTAGAAGATGGAATGCAGGGTAAATGCTTCACTTGCGTACTTGTTATAAGTTTACGCACCAGCTTTCCTGTCCTCTGTTGTTGTCCTCGAGTTATCTTGTGTTCATTTTTTGGACTCTCTTAAAAGCCTAATGGATTGCTGGGCTGGTAGGGCTTGAAAGAGATACAAGAGTGACACTCGGTGCTCAACCCACACCCCTGAAAGTTAATCATATAAATAATAATAATAATAATAATAATAATAATCTTAATATTAATAATAATAATAATAATAATAATACTTGTATATACCGCTGAAGCTGCATACATCTAATGCGAACTGTGAAAATCACACAGACGCAAACGAAAATTAAGTGAAAACAGGAGGACTCCGTGCATCTTTTGTGTCTTTTATGTTTTAGCACGAAGAAACACGAGCACAAAATATAGACACGAGGACGCAGCGGTCGATTTTATTCAACTTTAGCATCCGTCCTGTAACTGACACCATAAAAATGCTGCTTTTTTTCTTGACCTTTGAAAATGAGAACAACAGCAAAAGAAAAAAGATGACAACAAATGGTTCAGCTCAGGAACGTAACACCACCTTGTACTTGTCTGAGACACGAAACAATTATGCAGATATATATTCCGCCGCTGCCTGCAATTTCCGCCACTGCAAACAGAAAAGCCGCTTTTGATCGAGTCATCCTGGTGATCAGCGTAGGGCACTTTTGTCCCTGCTAGCAAGCCTTAATTGGTGATGTCACCAAGCATCGCTAAGGACGGCGCTCGCTCGAAACATGACGCTGTGTAATTTGAAACGTGTGAGGGAGTCATAAGAAAATAATCAGCACGGGTGGTTGAAAAGAAAGAAGTTGCGTATTAGTATTTACCTGCGAAAGTAAAGATTAATTTTCTTTTTGCGTTTCATTAATACTGAATTGCGGCAGTGCACAACCAAGTCACATATAAGAAGAAACAAAGGCTGAAGTGGATCTGTTCGGTCGCTGTTTTTGTGCACTGTTCAATTTCTGCTCTTTTATTGAACTATTACGCTGACATCCATTTTTTCGCGGTGTGCCAACAAGACGTCGGGTGAAGACTTCGAGGGCTCGGCGCCCTACAGGCACGAGGTTCCTTTATTAAAAACTTGGCTAGTACGCGACCACTACGGTGGTTGGTAGCCATCGCCACGAACCTTATGCTCGTCCAAGTGCGTTAAACCACATGAGTGATACTGCAGGACACAATAAAAAGCCTGGGGGCTTACAGGTGCGCACAAGCATCATAAAGCTGGCCCGTTTGCTCATTCACAACCGCGCAATGGCTCCAGCGAGCACAGCAGCAATGGAAGACGATGAAGCTGAGAGCAAGAAGCTTCGCTTAGAAGAGAATCCTTTCTACGATAAAACGTCAACATATTACCTAAGTGATGAAGAATACATGGACGAAGATGAACCATTTACGTTGGTTACTTATAAAAAGAAACGAGCAGAGGGTATTCCAGTCGTCTTTCGTCCAACAGCTGAAGGTGCTAGCTTCTGGAAAGTGAACCCCAATCGAGTGTCAGCCGAAGTAGTTTCCGCTGCTAAAGAAAAAATGCAGTCATTCAGAACGACCAGAGATGGAAGCTTCAGTGTCAGCGTTGCTTTCTTAAGTTCAGCCAAGCGTCTTCTGATGCTTTCGAATGTAGGTGGCCTGGAAGTTAAGCCTTTCATCCCAGAGTCATACACTCGGAACGTTGGAAAAGTAAAACATGCTCCTCTGCAGTATTCAGATGAACAACTCCTAGAGTACTTGAGAGATGCAGGGGTTATATTGGCGCGGCGGTAAATACAATACTACCGCCAGGAAGATGGAGGAGGAACGTTACGTCCACTTCACTCAGCGATTCTGACTTTTCGAGATGACTGCCCGATTCCAGGAAGAATCTACTTAGGATTCACCAGCCACCCAGTGGAAGAATATCTTGGTCCAGCACTTCGGTGCTATAAGTGCCAGCGATTCGGACACATGGCGAAAAGTTGCCGTAACACGCGCCGGTGTAAGATATGCTCAGAAGAACACCATCATAAAGAGTGCAAGTCAGTTCTTCCGCCTAAGTGTGCAAACTGTGCAGGTAATCACGCTGCCTCATATTCAGGCTGCCCGAAAAGTAAAGCTGCTGCAAAAATGCGTCGGCATGAGCTCATCCATGGAAGAAAACCGCGCCCCAATGAACCATCTCCAAACCTTGAGCTTGTTCATCCTGTACGTGATCCACCTCAGTGGCCACCGCAACAACAGCCGACAAGCACGCCAAGAGAACCGCCAAGAGCACATCCGAAAGACCACTCACGAGAAGTACCTTCAAGTAACCCAACCTACGCGTCAAAGCTACGCGACAGTGCCAGTGTTCGCCCCAACTACAACATCGAAACGTCACGTCATTCTCAGCAGGCCTCAGAAAATGAACCATTCAATGGAGACCGTGCCTCTGCATCAGTCATGCAGTTGACTCTACCAATGCTTTTCGCAGCACTTAAGCAATCCTGTCTGCTCTACTGGAAGCAAACAACTTGCCAGAAGTAAAAGCCCTGCTGCCTCTGGCACTATTGTGTCAACAATCCGGGTCAAAGCTGCGACAAGTAACATTTGAATAAGCGCTACAAAGATGTCTCCATATACCAGTAGAATGCCAATGGTCTTCGAAGGAAGTGTGCTGAATTCCGTAAACTCCTTTTGCAGTATAACTTTCCAATACTTTGCATCCAAGAGGCAGGAATGAATGATTTCCGCCTCTCCAACTACGCGATATATAAGTCATCTCGTCGAAGTGGTCCTAGCAGAGTGCATTTGTGCATCAGAAAGAACCTACCGTCTCACCAAGTTCACTCAAGTGATTCGGACTTCACGGAATTCGTCGCTTGCAAAGTATCTTTTGGTGAGCAGTGCGTAACAGTGATCAATTTTTACCTACAACCATCAAGCCGCATTCCGGTGGAAGAGCTAACAAATATCTTCAACATTTCTAATTCATATACGTTTATATGCGGAGACTTTAATGCGCACAACATAATCTGGGGTAGTGATCGATGTGATGCACGTGAGAACATTGTTGAGTGTGCCGCAGACAAATGCAATTTGACAATTTTAAATGATGGCTCCCCAACATTTCTCCGAGGGCATAATTACTCCAGTTGCATCGATGTGACCATGTGTTCCCAAGATCTAGTGAATGGTGTGGTATGGACAACGGATGTAAAAACACGTGGGAGTGACCATTTTTCCATTCTAATCAATCAACCCTGCTTGCGAAATGACGACATCAGACGCTACAGCAAACTGACGAACTGGAAAGCCTTTTGGTACCACATAACAAAGCAAAATAGTGAACTCACGACAGTTGAAAGCTTTACTGAATTCTTGCAAGATAATGCGAATAAATGTACAAAGAATGTACCGATTCCAAAAGACTATGCTGCAGCCGATGGAAAGTACGAACATCTAAGAGCCATCAGACGACGTTCAGAAAGGGCATATCGACGCAGCGGAAGTTTAGAAGCACACACAAATGCACAGAAAATCCACAGTGTAATGCGCAGACGGCTAGAACATTTAGGTAAACGACGCTGGCGTGATTTTTGTGGCACGCTCTCTCCCCACACACCTGTTCCAAGAATTTGGCTTGTATTCGAGCATTTAGTGGCCCTGTATCACAGAGCTTCCCATTTAGTGCTCTTGCTGTAGCCTTGGACAAACAGAAAGCTGTGGTAGCAGATGAATTTTGTCAGTTTATCAGTAGGCCCGCCACATCACAATATGCCTTATGTGATAATTCTGTCGCTTTAGCCAGCCAGAAAATTAATGCTTGCTTTTGGGCCAAGCATCCTCAACTAGACCCTGTATTTACGTTAAGGGAGCTGCATAGTGCTATAGCATCATGTCGTCAAAAATTGGCCTCTGGACCGGACGGCATTACGTACAATAAGCTAAAGAACCTTGGGCCCACAGGCACAACTATTCTCCTAGATATTTACAATATTCTATGGGTGCAAGAATTTGTACCCGAGTCTTGGAAGTCTGCTCGCATCATTTCGATCTTAAAACTGGCTAAGACGCCCTTGAACCTTGAATCCTTCCGTCCAATAAGTCTGACAAGCTGTCTATGTAAGGTAATGGAAAAAAATAATTGATGCGCGACTTCAATGGTGGTGCAACAGAACTGGTGTATTCTCCAACTACTTAACAGGTTTTAGAAAACAGAGATGCACAATGGATGCAATACTGGACTTAGTAACGTATGTGGAGCATGAACGCGCCTGTGGTAGTTTGACGGTCGGCAGTGTTCTTGGACATCAAAAGGGCATTTGACACGGTCAGTCACACTCATGTTCTGCTGAGTATGTTGAAACTCGAACTGTCCGGCAGGTCTTTGTGGTGGGTATCCAAATTTTTATCAGGTCGTAAAATATTCATTCAGACGAGCGAAGGAAAAAGTGCAGAACACGACGTCACACAGGGAGTGCCACAAGGAAGCGTACTCAGCCCTTTTCTTTCAACTGTGTTATGGCTGATTTAGCTAAAATAATGCTTCCAGGGTGAAATACTCCTTAATGCAGGATGATGTGTGCATTTGGGCATTTGGCACAGACATACGGTTAATTCAGATTGCATTGCAAGACAGAATAATATTATTAACAACTTTTTAAAAGAAAGAGGATAATTCTATCGCACGCAAAGACAGCTGTATTGCCCTTCACCCGTAAAAAGGTTAAGCACTTCAATCTCATTTTAGAAGAGAACCACTCATGATTGTAACACAGCATCGTTTCTTGGAGTAATACTTGATAGGCAGCTATCAGTGGGCACCTCACATAAAGAAACTCGAAAACGAGGTGAATACGCTAGTGAATATACTCCGCAGAATTGCTGGGACTTCATGGGGTGGATCTGTATCATCCATGCTCGCTGTTCACAATGCTTTATTACGATAAAAAGTTGCATATTCTGCAGCAGTCTTACACGGCCTTTTCCGCACTTCAGAGGAGCGACTTCAAAGACTATTAGCCAGGGGACTGCGCGTCTGCATAGGTGTTCCACGAGTGACTTCCAGCAGCCTTGTCATAGCAGAGACTCGACAACCACCCTTTCCAGTCATGAGAACACTTGAAACATGCCGCCATTTTTTTCGCTTACAGACGCAACACAAGGGCCACCCATTGGCTATTGAGATTTTACTAAGAGATAAAAGCAATGCTCATAACGGTCTACTTTTTTTAAAATGTTATCCAACCTTGTTTGTTGCGAGATGCTTTATTGTTTAGTGCTTGGGGGATCTGTAGTTTTCTGCATTTTGGCCTTTCGTTTTAACGGAGGGGTAGTTATCTCCATGTGATCGTCGGCTATGGGTGTTTCCTGCTGCATTAGAGTATTAGTTATATTAGGGCTTCTGGGTTTGCCGCATTCGCGTTCCATAGTGAGGAGTTCTATTTGAGCTTGCATCTGTTCTATCATTTCTTTCATTCGTCTGTTTTCATATTTAAGCCGCTCTAACTCTTGACTGTTGTTGTTATTGCTACCGTTATTAATTTTAACCTCCTGAGGTCCCTCCGGTCGCAAGCCGCGTACTCTATCTGCCCAGCTCACCTTGTTTGTTGGTCCCTTAGACGCCGATCCCGACCTGGAACTGGGGTGGGAGCTTGCAGGGCTGCGGTTCCTTGAACTAGAGCGGGATCTTGTTTGCTGTCGTTTTCCGGGTCTCGATGTCGAGCACTCTCGTGGACGTCCTCTTGGTGGAGATGAGCTTTGCCTTTGATGTTCTCGTAGTCTGGCCCATTGCCTCTGTTTTACAATGTAAGGTTTCTTGAACCTGGCCGTGCAGCTTTTATCGCCTGTAACGTGGTCTTTTCCACAGATTTGACAACTAGGGTCGCATCTGTGGTCGTCTATGGGGTTGTGAATGCCGCAACCAGCACAAAGTTTATCTTGGGGGTTGGGGCACACGTCACTTCTATGCCCCAGTCTGTTGCACTGCTTGCAGTAGTCGCCCCGCCACGGTGGTCTAGTGGTTAAGGTACTCGGCTGCTGACCCGCAGGTCGCGGGATCAAATCCCGGCTGTGGCGGCTGCATTTCCGATGGAGGCGGAAATGTTGTAGGCCCGTGTACTCAGATTTGGGTGCACGTTAAAGAACCCCAGGTGGTCGAAATTTCCTGAGCCCTCCACTACGGCGTCTCTCATAATCATATAGTGGTTTTGGGACGTTAAACCCCACAAATCAATCAATGCTTGCAGTAGTCATTTTGCTTGCGGTATAGCGTGCACGGTATTATTACTCCATCATAGCACACACTGGAGGGTACGGTACCTTGTTTCCACTGAAAAGCACAATGACCGTTGTAGTATTCCCCAGTCGTTTCGCTGTGATGATGTTGGGGTTTCTTTCAGTGACAAGCCGCCCTAATGCTACCGGGCGTTTCTTCCAGTGGGATTCCTTTAATGATACCCTTGGCTGTATCTTCTGGCGCTGTTTTATACGCTGCCACTTCATATTCTTTGCCTCGTATAAGTATTTTCTTGATTTTTCTGTACTGGTCAGCTCGTTCGGGGTCTGGTGTGCTCACTATCATGATGTTCTGTGTCTTGTTGGGGCATATCACGTCGAAGTGCCGGACTTCTGGAGGTGTAGCCGCGGCTTCATGTATGCCTCTGGTCATATCGGTTGGGCCGAGTGCGGCTACGCGTAGGCCTCCTCTCGGTCGGATGACAATTTTGTAGTCTCCCGCTGGCAGCTTGGGCGTTCTGCTCGCTTTTTTGATGCGACTCATCCGTCTTTCCTGCGTTTTGGCTTGCGTGTTACGAAAACCGGGTTCTACCTTGTTGTTAGCACCATGGACGCCAAAAGCGTCCCTGACCGATTCATGTACGGGCTTTCGACGACGTCCGTAGTAGACGGTGTGCCAGCCTTCTTCACTCTCGGTAGTGGCTGGCGATTCATCATCATCGTGTTGTACGTCCATCGTCCTCGAATCAGCAGCATTGTCTTGCGCGTCGCCTGCCGACGCGGTGGATTCCATTGGGTTTACAGCGCCGGCTCCCTGAGGAAACCGGCCTGTTTCGCGAAGCTTAACAGCGTCTCGTGTGGTGTGCACCAAGAAAAGGCCGTAAAAAGACGAAAAACAGTTCGCCCACCTTGTCTTTGGTATCCTGAGAATCTGGATGACGAGGCGAATCTTCTGATATCACTCTGAGAAATGCACGTGGTGATTTTCACTGCGAAGTTGTTCATGAAAGCAGGAGCCGACGTGAAGCGCGTCTGCACTCGTCGGCGCTCGCAGCGTCTCCGCGATGCGTCGAAAGTAAAGGTTAATTTTCTTTTTCCGTTTCATTAATACTGAATTGCGGCAGTTCACACTCAAGCCGCATATAAGAAGAAACAAAAACTATAAGGTATAACTGAGTGTATGTTTTTATTATTTATGGTTTATGCATTATTTTCTTCATACGCATGCTAACCTTCATTTAAACGAAGGATGGCATATACTCGCAGCCCGAATATCTCATTTAATTAAAAATTATCAGCGCCCAACGAAAACATTTGAAACGTCAAGTTTATGCGATATCAGTTGCTGATTGTCACGCTGAATAAAATATTGGGTGACCAATCACTGCCTTTGAGCTGGGTAATAAACGCCTGCGTTGTTATTGACTAACTAAAAACGAATTACCTCGGATGCTCTTTTCATTACAAATACAGACTTACCCGCCATGAGAGTCTAGTAGTAGTGGTACTCGGCTGCTGACGGGCGCGCATGCCGCGCACCCCGTTTTCTAGGATAACTGCCAGATAGCGCTCATGTCTCACGTGTGACGTGACTTGATGCACTCGTTCGCCTCCGCTGCACGCTCGAGGCACTCTAACGCAGCGCCTCCATTCACCAATTTTCTTGCGCAGAACACCGAATAAACCTATTGATCACTCTCTCTAGACGCAGGACTATCGTCTGTCGACGACATTTGCAGTGTAACATGGGGCTACGGGGCCAATTTTTAATCTTTTCCTCTTTTGTGTGTTTGTGCGAGTTCGCCAATCTTTTCGGTAAGTTTTTTTATTTATAATTGATTGATATGTGGGGTTTAACGTCCCAAAATCACCATATGGTTATGAGAGACGCCGTAGTGGAGGGCTCCGGAAATTTCGACCCCCTTGGGTTTTTTTTTCTTTATATCCTTCTTCCTTAGCGATCTGTGTTCCAGATAAATTATTCCAAAAGTTGATTGCAGATTACAGCCGTGCTACAATTACCTGCGATACTACGCTTCTATTTTCCTCTCGCTCTATGCAATCGGGTCACACGAAAAAAAAAAAAGAACACGCCATCACGCAATATTCACTGCAGTTTTCACAGTGTACGAGACACGCAACCCAAAACATTTTATTTTATTTATTTATTTAATACATACTGCGGACCACACTTCGGTCCAAGCAGGAGGGCATGGTGTAATGCAAAGAGAAATACAATACACGCAAAACAAAACACACAAAAAACAGTGCAGAGTTACTCAGTATCGCAAGTACTACATTCGATTGTCTGGTTTCAGTCTGAAATGGTGCGTGGAAAAAATGAAAATTTGAACGTGTCCGTTCTCGCGAAGTACGGAGTTAGTGCATTTGGTTGGCGATGTCTTGTCGGTCTTGTGTTTAATGGAGAAAGAAAAGTGGTTGGATCAAGGGAAAGTTTGCGATTATATAAAAGAGACAGAAAATCAAGGCGGGACTTCTTTCTGCGATCCTGAAGGGAAGGAATATTATTAGCTAGCATTAGGTCTGTGGGGGAGCCCGTTCGCAAAAACCTAGAATAAACAAACCGAATGGCCTTCCGCTGAATCCTTTCAAGTTTTTTAACGTTTTGTTTAGTATGGAGGTCCCACACGATACTCGCATACTCCAGCTTCGGCCTAACGAAAGTGAAATAACTAAGAAGCTTTACGTTTGGAGGGGAATTTCTGAGCTTATATCTTAGGAAGCACAATTTCCGAAAGGCAGACGAGCAAATATTATCTATGTGCATGTTCCATGATAAGTTGTTTGTTAGCGTAACGCCGAGGTACTTATAACTGTCAACCTGAGTGAGAGAAGACGATCCTAATTTATACACGTGTTCACTAGGGTTTTTCTTTCTCGTTACACAGAGATATACACTTTTTTCCAAATTTAATTCCATTCCCCATTCTACACATTACTCCCGCACGTTTTCAATGTTTTTCTCGAGTTCGTTCTGATCATTAGCACATGTGACTTCCCGAAACAAAACACAGTCGTCAGCGAACAATCGAATTTGAACAGTAGGGTCAACAACAGT
This sequence comes from Rhipicephalus microplus, assembly GCF_013339725.1. Classification (NCBI taxonomy): domain Eukaryota; kingdom Metazoa; phylum Arthropoda; class Arachnida; order Ixodida; family Ixodidae; genus Rhipicephalus; species Rhipicephalus microplus. The sequence continues at coordinate 151,586,712 of NC_051171.1, read as the reverse complement.
TACTAAATTGTTAATATACAATAAAAAAGCAATGGTCCCAAAACACTACCTTGTGGAACCCCAGAGGTGACAGGAAGACACCGAGATTCTTCTTCGTTAATTTTTACAAGCTTTGTGAGGTTGGATAGGTAGGCTGCAATCCAGGAAACAAAAATATCCGGAATGTGAATGTTTTTAAGTTTTGCTATTAATTTGTCGTGCGGTACCTTGTCGAAAGCTTTTTTGAAATCTAAAAATATAACATGAATTTGGCCGTTCTTGTCAAGACACGCTGCTAATGAATGAATTATTGTCACTAATTGGGTTGCCGTGAAATAACCTTTTCTAAAACCATGTTGAAAATTTGTTAGTACGGCATTTTCGTCTAGAAATTCAAAAATCTGTTTGGAAATAATATGTTCAATGATCTTGCAGCATTGAGACGTTAAAGATATCGGACGGTAATTTTGAAAGCTGGACCGGTCACCTTTTTTAAAAACGGGAACATTCAGAGCCATGCTCCAGTCACTCGGCAGCTTCCCAGTGGACAAAGAAGTACGAAATATTACTACAAGAAACTTAGGAAGTATTTCGGCATATCTGCGTAAAAAGGCGTTTGGAATCTGATCTGCACCACATGAAGATTTGGTTTTCAAATTTAACAGCATAGATAGTACACCAGAGTAAGATACAAAGTCAGCGTCATAAATGCCAGGATCTGATATTAACAGTGGATACGTTTGCGCAGGAGAAAACACACTGTGAAAATAATGATTAAAATATTTATCAATGATTCCAGGGTCAGAAACGAGGTCACCATCGATTTTCATTTCCCTTACAGGCTGCTTTTTGTCAGTAATGTAATGCCAAAACTTATCAGGATCATTTTTTATGAAGTTTGGTAGGAGGGTTTGAAAGTAGTGGTCCTTTGAGCAGCGCACTGTGTTTTGCAAAGAATTTTTAATCTCACTGATAACGTCACACTGTGCCTTCTTCTTCTTTAATCTTTTAAGTTTGCGTTTCAAGTGAATAATTTTGCGTGTTATCCAGGTTGTACATTTGCGAATTTTTTTGCGCTTGCTCGGTATAAAGTTATCAAGGCAGTAATGACACATGTCCTTGAACCGGTCCAATAGGTTGCAAACGTCATCACCATCAAAATTAGCAAGACATATTTCTAGATGGTCAAGTACAGATTTGTCCTTAGCTCGTGAGTAATCTTTGAAGCGCCGTGTCGTCGACCTATTTTGGGAGCTTAACTTGAGAAGGGGTAAAGTAACGCATACTAAGTGGTGGTCAGATATCCCTGGCTCTATTGCAACAGAGTATCGGTCAAAATTACGGGGAATAAATACAAGATCCAGAAGGGAACTACAAGGGCCCTGTACACGAGTTGGTTCGTTTTCAACTTGTATTAGGTTATGTGTAAGCATGATATCAAACTTTATGTTTGTGTGTTTCAAAGATTCTGAACCAGCCATCAATCGTTTCCAGTCAATCCCTGGAAGGTTAAAGTCCCCAATCAGAAAAACTTTGCTGTTCACATATTTCGACATGTGCTCTCGAAGTCTAGTTAGATATTCCGATGGGGAATCAGGAGGCCTGTAAAGCGCGTAAAGAATGAAAGAGTACCCCCAGCACAAAACCTTCATGCACAGGCATTCAAGTTCGTCGATATCAGGCAACAAAACGACCCGTATGTTGTTCTTCAAAAGAACAGCCACGCCCCCGCCTCTGGAAGCCCTGTCTTTACGTAAGATCTGATAGGATGCGGGAAAGACGCTGTCATCTGATATGTCGCTTCGGAGCCAAGTTTCTATTACTACGACAATGTGCGGGTCATTTTGAAGCAAGATAATTTCAAGCTGGTCAGTTTTATTTATTAGACTACGAGCATTCAGGTTCAGCAGGCGCAGTTGCTTTTCTTTGGTTGGGTTCGCATTATACTGTTAGGGGTGTTCCTGGTTTTTTGGTTGATTGGCCTTTTGGAAGTATTTTTTATCATGATGCGTTGTTTAATGCCTGAGCCTGTTGCCTCGTCTGTGGACGATTTGGCTTTCGTTCGTCGTTTTTTCGTAGGAGTAGGCGTTCATCTTTTTCGGTATCCCAAGTGTAAACGTTGCTATTGATGAATAGTTTGTCGAAAACTAGCGACACTTTTTCTTTTTTGTCGCGGTTTGGTTTCGAACTTGCCCACAGTTTACGTCTGACATCTCGCACTCTACGGGAGAAATCTTCACCAATGGAGAAATCTGAACCTTTTAGCTTAGATCCATGCTTAAGAATTGAGATCTTGTCGTGTGCGTTTTGCAGCTCAAAAATAACTGGTCTAACCTTGTTTGATGCAGGCCTACCTATTCGATGGATGCTCTCAATCCTAATTGGTTCAAGCTCCAATAAGTCTTGAATTACTTCTTTGTTGACAACGTGTTCAAGTGTGTCACTGGTCTCGTTGTTCCTTTCCGGTAAGCCGTACACTATTAGGTTTGATCTTCTACTATGGTTTGATCTTCTACTATGTATGTAACATACAACATACAACCCAACAGAAACCGAATAGAATATAACATTAGAAACGTGCTGCGGCCAGCAATCAAAGGGGCTTCAATTGAAATGACAATGACGTATCTGGAGTACAGACAAAAATATGTAAAGCAGTCTGATCCGTGATTTGAAGTGACAGGGAAAGCGACGTGCCTTCGAAATTTTGAGCTCCCACATGGAACCCAAATTATGGCGTTTAGCAATGTCCCTAGAGCGTACGTGAGATTCAGGCACGCAAGATAATAAATTTTTTATTGTTGACTGACATAAAGATAACAGTCCATACAATGCAAGACCACACAAAAGCTTGCCGCTGAATTCAAAACGCATATCATTGCTAACTTCCTTTTGCAGCTCATTGCTTTCCTCACTTGATTGCTGCACACCATTCGTATTATTGACCATATTACGTAGGTCATGAGGGCGTTTGCCACATGTTTTACTGTGCATATACTTCAGTATCTCGTGAGGTGACTTGACATGGTCGGGAAACGACAAATGCACCAATTGAACTGTTTTTGTGCCTATGCATTCATCATAACCTTATCAGTTTAATTGTTCAATGTAGAAAAACGTCAAGGTTAAACATCCCAATATTAAGGCGCTACAACGCATCAGTGAAATAGTATATAAAACCAAGTTTACGTTCCTTTATCACAAAATTATGCAGCGCCGTCTGTAGCAGAGGAATCATGATCATATAAACCAGTTAACGTCACCGTATGAATCACTGAAAAAAACTGAAATTTCAATCTTTCTGTAGCCACATGAACAATGATAAACAAAGAAGAATGATACTGATGTTTCCTCCGCAGAATGCAAGTATGTGTTTACATTCTTCAGCATCAAAACGTCTTATCCTGTCGCACATTTTTGTTGCCACAGAAAACATGCCTGCTTTTACAGCAAACAAGCAACGTCAAAAAGCTGTGTGGCACCGCAGAAGTGAAAGAAATTCTCTCCTGACTTTCGCTAGCTTTAAATGTAGCGCTACTTTCGCCTCCCTTTCTTTATCGGAAGGCTATGTCCAAGCAAATTTTACGCGCTACCTGTCAGTACTTTAACGTGGTCGAGAATGTCTTTTTTAATAAGACGAATTGAAAGCGAAAACGTTGTGAAAGGTGTCCCGAAAACACGCGCAGCAAAATCGAAACAAACATTGCTCTATATCCCGTACGTTTCATCAAACAGTAGGCGTGCCCTCTCCCAGAAGTCAGCGTTTTTTGAAGCGTGGCCAAAATATCAAAACAAAGAAATGTTGCCAGACCGTTGTCGGTTTAAGACTAGATAACGTGTAGAACCAGCGTCAGGAATGCAAGAACGTTCGAAGCGTCCATGAAAAACGAAGGAAGTTACTAAAACAACAAAAGAAAAACCGCACATAGCAATGCGTAGCCTTTGATACTCAAGTGAAAAAAAAAAAAAAGATTTATTGCATCAAACAATGCAAGCAAACCATAGATTTTGAATACATTGTTGCCGCATCCACTGAGTGGCGCCTTTATGCTAAGGCTTCAGATTTCTTTTTTTTTGGCACAGTGTTAAAAAAAGAGAGAAAGAACAGCGCGATATTAGACGGAAATTGAAAAGGTGCCCTGTAGTCTGTGCGTTTGCGCGTGCCACTTTTTATGGCTGGCTGGGTGGCATATGAACGGCCGTTATGGGAATATAGAAGAGACGTCATCGCAGGACGACGAAATACAAAGAACATTGGGACGACGTCGAAATATGATAGCTAGTTTCAGTGCAACGTTCAAGGATATAAGTACAAATATGCGTGTGTCCTATGCAAGAAAGGAAATTGCTTACTTCACCTTTTGATAAAAAGAGCGCAGTGTGGCACGAGTTTGGTTGCATAGCATTATTACGCTCGGCACGTATTTACCGCAAGTTAGACTACGAACTCTGCTGACAGGATTCTCTGACCATGTGCTCGTAGTAAGGCAACAACAGCAACAACAGCAACTTAATAATAATAATAATAATAATAATAATAATAATAATAATAATAATAATAATAATAATAATAATAATAATAATAATAATAATAATAATAATAATAATAATAATACTAATAATAATTGTTAGTATTTCCTATAGGAACAAATATTAATAATTCAGACATCAATATCATAATCTCCAACGACAGCTGCCATGCAAGGTGACACCGTCTGTCATGACAATGTAAGGAACACTGAAATTAAGTCGAAGTTCAGTTGCACATTTCACCAAGCACTGGTGTTCACACACGTCGATCCGAATATTTGAACAAACTAGCAAGGACTGGCGTTCGCGAGGGTTCAGTGAAACTTATCTTCGCCTAACCAGGGAATCAGGTGCATCCGCTTTTTACCAGGTGCACTCACGTGTTGTAGTTCACACCTGGAAATTTCACCGAGTATTTTTCACTGTCTACTTTAAAAATAACCAACAAAGAAAAAGGTATAGATCTAACAGAACAAAACATCCTCGTTCGTAAGGACCATATATTCATAATAGTACAACAACAACAAAACAACCTGCTTCAGCCAGGATAGAAACAATGTGGTAGCTTTTCCAGTAGCCAAATATACTTTTACGCAGCACGCTACAGGTGTAAAAATAGGAAAGTTTAGTTTGAATACTAGTAATCTCCTCTAAAGCACATTTTTGCATCGAATTGATCGCGTTGCTGACTCTATATACTGAAAAGGCAAAGTTGTCTTGGCAACGAAAACAGTTTTATGAAGGAAGCGTTGCTTCCAACAACTTCTTTTGTTTCGTAGCCACATATCTCATAGCCTAAAGCTTCCTATACCCGGCGTCTCACTACGTTAGACCACGTCTACCTGCCTTTTTCACTAAAGAGATTTCAAGGCAGGTGCGATGAGTTCACTCGAAGCTATTTGCGTAGATTCTGCTCTGGGGTTCGATTGTCATTTTTCAGGCGTGATTGCGAGAACTTATAAGAAAAACGTAGAACGGGGCAGATTACACAGAGATGGAACAAAAAGTAAGTGCGTAGGGCGAAAAAAATATTGCAACGTATCTTTTGGTGTTTAGTGCTTACGAAAACTGGTGCAGTGATTACTGACTTTCTTTTATATATTTCTTATATTCTCGACTCAATAATTGCAGTTTTTCCACGACGACAGATTATAAAAAACTAAAGCTGCCATCAGAATTTTTGCTCACACTGAAAATGTAAAAAAAAGGAAGCCTTAACCGATGCTTCCACAACATTCATCAGCATAGGAAGTTAAGTACTATTCTACGTGTTTACGCTCATTATATTTTTAGTGTAAAGTTTATGTATTAATGTTCACCGATAAATTATTTCGCCCCTGCTGCCCCCATGCATGCCTTTTTTTTTTACTGATATGGCTTATAGTAGATGCTCGTGTTTTTGCTGTCACCGAATCTTCTCAATACATACATAACTAATAGCACGTGAAGTTTCCACTCCGGTATTGTACATAACCAAGCAAACGTAAGGTGGAGTAATGGTAATAGTGTAGATGAACAGCGACTTAAAAAACTGCGTCATTATAAGCGAAGCGCGAATGTGATAGGTGGTGTGGTTATCTTAGGTGACCTTGCAACCAGGTAATTCATGCAGAAAGAAAAACTTCTCCAATCCTCCAGCTAAACCGATTGAATCGAGAAAATTATCATTATTGATAACAGCTGGCATTCACCGCCAGTTCGTTACGAAAAGCAGCGCATCAGCCAAAATAAATGATAAGATAACGTGCTCCTTCTCAAAGTTGCATTTGTTTTTTTCTTTTGATATATCTACTCTTGATTCAATAGCCTCGTCTGTGCGTCTTATCATAACGCAAATCTAAAATCAAAGTTGCTTTTCAAAGGCCAATATGTCGCATCCAGTGATTCTAATGCAGTACTGGTCATAACAAATATCCTAATATAATTCAACTTTTACGATCTCCCCAAGCTTCGTTAATAACTAACGCATTATATAACCACAGTAAACTGTAACCATCGAATCATGCGCTAGATATACCTTCAAGTTGTACGACATAATGTTTCTAACAGCAAAATCACAGTTTAATGTTACCTGGGAGCTTTTGAAATTACAGCGGCAATGTGCTCTTTGTAAATTACGAAATAGCCAGCTCACCAGTCTCCAAACAAATAGGCATGAGGTTCTAACTATTGGATTCATTCTCCTTGTATCAGTATAAAAAGGACTGGTGGTGACTGGAACCACCAGAAAAAAAAAAACACACATGCGCAGATGTTAGGCACTCATCGAAGAGCCCATAACGTGCGGTAAGCAGTAATAATATCCTATGGGACCACAAAACGGTTATGAGGAGAGGAGGGCTCTAGAAGTTTTGACGATGGAGTATTCTTTAATGCGCATTGACATCGGACAGAACGCAAGCCTATAACACCTGAATTGCATCTAAATGAATGCGACCGCCGCAGCCTGGATGAAGCCGACGACTTTTGTGTCAGCAGCCGAGCAGCGTAACCCCTGTACCGACGAGACAGACGGTGTCCGGCAAATGTGCGTTATATAGAGAGATAATGGTAGAGTTGTCTGGCATTATTTCGTACCACAAGCAGGATAGCGTTTACCCCGTAAAGCACAGCTGTCCGAATGATAGATGACCGTTTTTATAACACCTCAAGGGAATTCTCGAACCTAAATTGGGATTGGCTAAGCTGAAATAGCGAAGCTATTATAGGTGGACGTTACAATTTCATGGGAGGCCTGGTGAAATGGTGAACAGATTGCAAAACAAGATAGACTGAACTACGCTCGACAATTGCGCACATGAGGACATTGCTAGCATTTCTCTCAATCGTTGTTTCGCAAGTGGCGGGCGTCTGAAGTTCGCGCGTTAGAGCTAGTTCTAGAGTGTCGGCATGGTATACTGATTACATCTTTCACTGCCTGCAATTCAGAACTGGCGAAAATCAGTAACGTAAAAAAAAAGAATGACCGATGTAGGGATGAGGATTTTTTAAGGGCACCTATAACATTAGTTTATTGAAGAAATATTCGGTCCGCAGAGGTGTGACGCAAGTGTAACTCATGCGATTTCAGTGCTAGAGCATCAGCTGGGCTAGAGGAAAAAAGTAGGCGCAAGACTGGAGATCAAAATGATAGCTCTCTTTATTCATTACTTGGACTTCAGTACAACGGAATAGAAATGTGTTGCGAAGAAGAGAGGCTACTTGTGAGGTCCTGCACATTTCAAAATCTGCGACCGTACCATTCAAGATTAGAGTGACGTGGGAAATCATACTGCTTCTAAAATTGAACTGGTTATTTGACAATTGCTTGTAGACATGCAATAGTCAGGCGCGCATGTAGCCCGATAGTACCTTGTTTTCATTCTTTCTTTTTTTCCCAATCATTTCATCTCTTCCCCCTAGTGTTGGGTAGCAAACAGAACACGCGTCTGGTTGATCTCCCTACCTTCTTTTCCTGTTCTGCCTCTTCACCTCCTCTGAGATAAGAAAACGGGGAAGATAACGAGGAAAAGAAAGGTCGAATGAAAATAAAAGATTCATAGGTTAAAGCCAACATGTCGAGTGGGCGTCCGGGAACGTCTATCGACCTAGCGACGATGGTTGCGTCTGCTCGTAAAGGCTGAAATAAATGGATTCGGGAATCAGTGGCCCTTTTGCTAATCACATACCCAGGGGGAATATCGGGACTTCAGAGCGAATTGGGAAGTGATGAACTGAAGGTGTGGCAAAGAAACAAGTGCTTCACCATGAAGTACAGAGAGAGAAACGGGAGGTTTGCCCATTTAACGAGTATTACCTAAACAGTGGGCTACGTTTGGCCAGTTTAGAAGACGTGGCACAAAGTTAAAAACGAGAAGAAGGTTGTAACCTAGGTTGTACAACCTGGTACAACCTGTATTATTTTCGTTCTTTTTGTTTTTGACCCTGCGCCACATGTTTCAAATAACGAATATTCAATTCGCATATCAGTAGAGTGACCGAGCGAGATCCAGTCTGTTTCAATATAATTTAGCCGTATTTTAGCGCACTTATGGTATGCAGCTCACGTGGCCGCTTCCATTTACACGTCATATCGTGGGTTATGATGAGCTTCCGGATAAAGACGTCACATTTTTGTTTTGTGTATTTTCGTGACGATTTATATGATTAAGGCTTAGCAAATTATCCCGACACATTAGGGTGTGTTGCAGAAAGAAAGTTAGATATGCCAATGAGATTAAAATTTTCGCAGGTATAAGGTGGCAGCAGGAAGCACAAGACTGGGTTGATTGGCGGAGCATGGCAGATGCTTTTGCCCTGCAGTGGGCGTAGTCAGGCTGATGATGATGACGTTGTACAGGAAGTAGGTCGGCTTATATCACCATTTAGAGCTACTAAGCCATTCACGATCAATAGCACGCATAAGGACTCGTGAGCAGTCCAGTCCAAACGAAGATTTCATTGTAACAATTTTGTCACACTCACTCCACATTTAATCTTCCCTGAATTCCAATGAGAAAATCTAAAGGAATGCGCGAAAGAACGCAATTTCTTTCGTTCTTCGTTTTTTTTTTTGCAAAAAAATGGTAAAAGCAGCCCAGAATCTAGCTTAATAAACGGCTATCGTATCCATTCACATCCGGAGTGCGTTGCGTGCTGTTAACGAAGCAACCTATCTTTATCGAATAAAACATATAAGTAGATGATGTCTGTAACCGCTATAGAGAGAGTGCCAAACTTCGTTTCCGCTGGAACAACTGCATGACGATGTGATCACGCTTACGAACTCATGACGTGTCCACTGGTTATCTGGCTTATCTGGCAGAAGAATGAAAACCCGCTCAGGTTGTGCATCAATGTTAATTTACCTCGGTGGTTGAGCGGTTAGGGGTGCTGAACTGCTGAATCGATCTGTCGGTAATTAGTTTTGACCTCCTCTGTTAGCGCCTCCATGGCAAACGGACTTTACGCGTGATAACACCTTCCACGTGGAACGTGAACTTGGGCTTGCTTCATTAGATTCAGCTACGCACCCTTTTTTTGAAAGCCAGATCACCACCTCACGTGTTACGTTACGTTAAAGAGTCGTGGATACAAAAAGCTTGCATTGTTAGGTGTACGTTAGCGCAAAACTTCGTAATAAGACTGAACCACAGACAACAAAGACCGATCCAATTTTAATGATTTTATTTGTTTATAGGCGCTATGTTTATGGGTTGTTTATGTAAAGATGCTCGCAAAATAACTCGGAACTCTACACAGGTGGCCGCTCAACGATGAAGCATGCTGTTGTAAAAATACAGCCATGTTACACCCATTTAGCAATAACGCATGCGCTGTCTCCCTAGCAAGCATGGAAGCTTCACTCCTTTGTGCATCTACAGGGGCGTTTCTTTTTGCGCCAAGAGGCTTCCGTTTGTGCACCTTCAATCGTCGTAGCCAACAGCGAGCATGAAAGGCACTACGCGGCAGATTTCGGACTCACAGCCAACCTCCCTCTGGTGAACCTACCCGCTGTCCCGTGTCTCATTGTTCAGACTTTCACGAACAGATGTGGTGTGCGTATCTGCAGACTTGTTACCAAAACTGATCTCCAACTGGAAACCGCATGTGGCACGCCACCGACCACAAAATGCTTGCGTTTTCAAAAAGAAGGTATCGCTTAGGAAGCATTCTCAGAACCTTCGCTTAGTTTTCCGGTTTTTATTATTTTTTTATTTTTTTGCCTCCTTTTTTGAACACGTCGTTTGCTGTGAGGTGCCGGGAAGCGCTTGTTGACATTCGGTTCTTTCAACCTTTTGTGTTAACGCACGGTCATGCCTTTCACGCAAGCTCCTTCGGCAGCAGCCTCGAGCTGCAGACGACGTTTTTGCGACAAACCTTGCCGCTTTCCTTAGGACTGCTGGAAGTTTCACGCAACAGCGCATGCCTTACAAGAATTTTTTTAATGTTCTGTTGTTTCCGCCTCAGATTTCAATGACCGCAGTGCCGGCCGTGCACGTCCTGCTTGGGAGCATCAATAACATATGCAGCGGCACCCACGTTGCCGTCGTAATTACAATCATGTTTGCAGCTTTACCAATGCCATGAGTGTGAGGCATGCCATAGTAGAGATCTCTAGAAATGTCGACCATTTAATGCAATGTAGCGAAGGTTTCTCAACATAAGCTGACAGTCGGACGACAATGGCCACCACTAGTCAAAAACTTGACTATGCTTGTACTGAGCGAACAAATACCTCATTCTCTAGGAAAACAAAATTTCCCAGTATTAGGTTACGTTCTTGGGCCTATTTCATCTTTAGTACTATTTATACAATTGATTGTGACATGATCTCGCACACTGCCAACATGGTAACGAAATATGAGAAAAAGAAAATTTTGTAACATCTAAAATTACTTTAAATATTTGCATGCCTGAACATCAACTCACCTGCAACAACAACCAAATTTTGTTTCAGTTCCTTCCCCCATGTAACGTAAGGTACGAGGAAAACTAACCTGCAAGAAAGAAAAAAAGACAGAGATAAATACAATGCATTTGTTAAAGAAGTGCATTAACATTTTTTTGATGTGCTTGATTCAGCTACTGTAGCACAGCCAACACTTCAAAAATTTTTAGAAAGAGTTGGAAATCTCATGTCGGTGCCCCCAAGTTCTATGTGCTAACCTAATTGCATACGAGTGAAAGCATCCACAATCTAACAATTTATTTTATTTTCTTTATCATTTGGTTGTAGGCAATGATTGCCATTTCTGTATGGTGTATGCATTAGTTAGTATCATGATCACGATTGCACGCGATGATGTCATTATTCTTGTGTTCATTTCTTATGTGCTCTTCTTGTATTGCCACTGCATTGCTTTGCTTGTAAAGAGTTTGTATCTTTTCCAGTCCTGTAATAGCCCTCAAGGAGTGTTGACAGTATTTTGTAAATAACAAAATAAATAAAAAAGGCAGTGCGAAAATTTGCTCTACATAACTGCTCCGCGTTAATCATTACTTGATGGAACTGTAAAAACATGGGCTTCCAGAAAGTAATTCCATTTCGAGACCAAAAATAACTTCCACTGCCAAGCGGTTCGTGGAAATAAACTAATAGTAGTGAGCAGAACTTAAGAAGCAGCCCCGGAAGTAAGCGTAGCTTGCACGGTATTCCCTGCTGCACATTATCTTTGTTCCTGCTACGCTCTATGGGCGACATTCGGACACTCCGTTCCACCACCCGTTAAACAATTTTCAACATTTGCACAAGTGTTCTATGTAGTATTACGTTGCGCCCAATTACTTATTATATTAGCATCTGTCCATATGAGCGAATGAACGAAAACAATATACAGACCCCACGTACCTTGGAAATCAATTTTATGTTAAGCATGCACGTGGAAGGTGACTGTGTTATATTTTTTATTGGGTGAAACCTCATGAAGTGGCACCTGACATATATGCATGTGATATACGTTAAACAACCGCATGTATTTTATATAACCAGTTGTTTACAGGTGCGTAATGATGATAACAGCAAGATGCATATCAGCAACACCAGAAGTGGTGAGCTGATGTGAAGCGCTGGTGCTAGCGAGGAGGGCAGCGCGGGACACTGCTACATAAATCAACTTCATTGGATGGTACGTGACTACAAGTGACGTTAATGCGACGTCCGGCTGTATCATATGAGTACATACGCATTGTTTATATATTTGTATCGCCAGCACTCCAACCAGGATGGACGTTTCACGAACATTAGTGTCTACTTGAAAAGTAGTTATGAGACCTGGCGTGGCTCTGTGATAGAATGCTTTGTTCTCACTTAGAATGCGAGGCTTTGATTGCTGCTGGGACCCTGAAATCGTTTCTTTACATTCATCGGGTGAACGCATCCAATGTCGGCTTTTTCTAAACACTCACACGTTCAAATTACCCATGTGTGTTTTCACCGTTCCCAGGTATAGATGAATCTCCTGTGTAGGTGTGAATCCTCCTATCTCACGGAATACGCATCCTCATCAGAACACGCCCGTTTTTTTCACGTCCGATTTTGCTCTCACTTTATTTTGCGTTTTTACACTCGCACATAAATTACTGCATAACTTCATCGGGTAACACGTACACCACTCCCCTAAAACCACTACAAATCCTCCAGAACTAGGCAATTTGATTATTCACGTTTAGTTCACCCACCTACCATGCTAAACAGTTTCTACAAGAAAAAAAATCTCGATCTTGCCACGCTTGCAACATTCAATCTCGCCACTTTTTTTTTCAAATTAATAAATGAACAAATATAACTGTCATCAATTCCTTCATCCTCTTCACTAAATACTCACCAAACTTGGTTCGCGCAGCATAACAACTTCCTTATGCCTAAAGTACGAAGTAATTATGGCATACAGACAGTTACTTTGCAGCCATATCATTACAAAATGCATTTCTATTTCTAATAAAAAAATAACAAAACACATAAATTTTGCCGTGAATTCAAAAGTTTTTGTTATGGACACTCATTCTTCTGTTAGGTTGTTTCTCCCTCGCCATGTCATTCTCTCTTCAGTCTGTTGTTTTTTTCCTTTATCACGTTAAGCTTTTTATATAGATAGATATATTTTTTATACTTTACATTTCATATTGCATATAGTTGATGTTAGCATTGTCCTTTAATTGCATCTGTAGTTCACTTTTTGTAACCTTGTAATCTATTATTTTTGCCCCTGTTGTTGCCAATGAAATACTTATGTTTACATTTTATAGGAGGTCTCATTTCAGTGTATACCACGGGACCTTCTTCCGTATATATATTTTTTGTACATTGTAATATGAAATAACAAAACATGATTTGATTGATTGATTGACTGATTGATTGGTACTGTCTATATACATACTCGTCTGTTCAGTTAACAAGCTAAAAAATGAAACAACAAACACCAGCACTACTGACAGTTTCTCTAATAATTGATGCCTGATTTTGAGTAGTGAGGTGGACCATCGCAACTTTATTGTAACATAATTACTAGGCATTATTTTCGTAGTTTGTTAATTAGCCAGGAAGCCTTTATATGAGCCTACGCTTGCAAGTGTTTCACATTTGCACGCTGCAGTCTGTGGCACCTCAAGCCCGATAAATGTGCTCTTTCCAAGAAGTGCGCAAACTGCAATAGAAGACAATCTGAGATCATTCTCGTTATACACACGTGAGATCACAAGGAAATTACTCCTTTGCCTTAATAAAGCATCAAATCGCGTTCGCGTTCCCCCCAAAAGAGTATATACATTCACGTATAGCAGCAATGATTGTGATGCGTCATTTAGTTTACAAGGTCTGAAGTTATCAACCTGCGCTTAAATAAAATTTTGATAGTGGATCACAGTGTTCTTCCAAAAAACTGGAGGCAAAAAGGGGTGGCTAAATGCTTTACCGCAGAAACCCTATACCGCCTTTTATGATGAATCCTTACGAAACAGCCGAGCTTTCTGCCATTCTACTCTTACAGCTGCCCTTTGTTATTTTTTTTTGCCCTGAGTGCCAAACTGAGTAACACTTCGAACGGAACATCAAAATTGACTCAATTCAGACTACCAGATAGCAATGGCGTGAGCTCAAAGTATATCTCTCATTCAGCTTCACCTCATAAGGGCAACACGTCAACATGTTTTTCTCAAAGTGTCAAAACAAGGTTCTTCAAAAAGTATGAGGAATGCATTCTGCCACTAGAAACACGATATCCGCCGCAAATATTCATTGATTTAGTTAATTAATTGATTTAAAATTGTCTTCTTTAGGCCTTTTAGTCCTCTTCGTAGATTGCACTGCGAAAATAGAGTCATCATGTTAGAGATCAGAGAATAATAATTACAAGTGAATGAAAAAAATGAGCATTTCGAAAATAAAGCAGAACATACGCCTCACATCCAGGCAAAAAAATAATAAAATCTTGGTATGTTTCGACGATCGTCGCTCAGAAAATATCGCGATTTCATTTAGAGAAGCTTATAGATTGATTGCCCCTTCTAATTGTTTTCTGATGAGTAATAACCTCTAGAAAAAGATAAGTACCTTCGAGCTTATAGCAAAGTAGATTATAAATAAAAAAAAACAAAAAAACTTTGAGATCATATATTTTTATGGCTTACATGAAAAGTACTGCACAGGTGAAATACGGCGGGAGAGAATGTTTTCATCACTTTTCTCTCTTGAAAAACAAGTCAATAACAAAAATCACACGATCTCTTATGTATTTTCCTTGGACGACTGGAAGTCGGAAACCATCACTTTTTGTGTTATTTTATTTCTATGTACAGCAGCCCATCATGGGCTATGGCAGGAGTGGCAATAAAATCACATGTAAAGCGGTGACAAAAAATCATTCAGTTGATTCATTCTTAATGCTCAATCCGTTCTCAACTAGTTGATTCGTTGTGTTGAGGCCAACAGAAAGATTTCCGCACCCAATGTGTCTTTGCACATATTGCCTTCAAGATCGGAGAAATTGGAAAGTTTTGCACCTCACGTGATTTCGCAGCGCCTCCGTGATCAGCCCACGTTTCACCGGGCTACGACGTTGCGTTATGCATGCGTCAACCTCATTAAGTCACAGTGACTTATTACGTGTCCAGATAAAGTCACAATAGAGACGTTATCACGTCATCGTATAGTCACAGTGACGTCATGATGTAGTTATGATGGCGTCGCGAAATTTCGTAACTTGAGTTTACCGCGACGTCGCAGGGTGGCGTCATCACTCGATTTCGTGCTTGCCCTTGCATGCGCCGCCAACGGGGACGGTTCCTTTTCACGTTGTATGATGCATCTAAGCTTTCGTCCTAATATTCTTGTTTTGCGATTATTTGCGCTATACCTGCGATGTCGTAGCGAAGATGGGTCCCGGCCGTGGTTACGAAATCTGCGAGCAAGGCCCCCGGGCAACGCGAGGTCCCATGCAATTAAAACGCAATTTAGGTGCGAAATGCCGTGGAGGGTTGTAGTGTGCGTTCGAGAAGCGGCACATCGCCTCTACTGGATGTTGCGCAGTGCATGCAACACTTGGTGTCGCTGAGGAAACAAGGTTGCAGGATGACGCTTTCGGCGACAACCGACGTGATCTAAATTTTTATACTGACGTGAGAAAACGTTGTCTTTTTAGACGAGAACGTCCGCAGAATGTTCGCTGTTGGGAATGTGCCTCCGGTATGCTTCGCCAACGCACCCACCCAATGGAATGTGAAGTGGGAAAAAGCGGGCAACCGAGGATTCTCGCATCGCATACGTCTTAAGTGCGTTTTATGTATGCCGTATTCTCTCAGGCGGGACGCGCTTTTTCTGTGAACGTGACTAGCAGGAAAACGACATTTGTGACATGGCAAACATCTCTACCTTGCTGTTGTGGGATGAAATCGTTGTTTTTCTGTGATCGCAGAACTTGTAGGTCACCGAATGTTTCTTTCTTGAACAAACAACACATGTGGGCGCGTTCAATATTCCTGAAATAACTATTGGTTAAATAATCTAACAGGCCCATTTTAACTGTGGCATAGACAGCGTTAAAAGCATCTCATTATAATTGATAACTCGGTACCATAACAAAGGCGTTTTAAATACGCATGAATTAAACAAGGTATTGACGAAAATTCCTATATGCAAATAAGTTGGCGTAGTTAAACTCGCCTTGATGGGCGATAACTTAAAGCTCTTGCGATTGATAATTGTAAAAGGTATGAAGTTAAATCAAATAAAATTAATGATGCTAGCCAAAAATTGAAAGCTAGAAATATTGTTAGTGGAGAAATCAGAGGACACGTTAAGACTATGCTAGTTCACCTTTTTTGACATTTATTACATGTTCCTGTTTGTCCATCTGTCATCCCCCTTTTTTTTCTCCTGCCGCAATCAGCTTGTATTCAACATAGAGAGCATACAAGGAAATCAGCACGCGCTCCAAGATCGCGTTTGCCTGTTATTGTTTTCATAGTATATATTTTGGTTGGGGTTTTACATTTGTTTCCCAAAAAGTATAAAAGAAAATGCTCCTTAACAACTTATACACCGTATACCAGAAAATCTCCAACACAACAAATAGTCATCTATGCTCGTTGGTTTTCGCGCGGCAGCACTGTGATAGATACGAGGCCTGAGTAATGATGCTTAAGCAAGAATATGTTGTGCGCATACTTGTGCAAGGCATTCTTCTGTTTACCTCATCTAATGTAAAACTTTCTTTTGTTCTTTTCTTTAGGGGTACACCATCTCAGTCAAGAATAGCCGCCGCTGCAGCGTAGATATGGCAACGCGTCCCTAGGTTCGAATGTACGAAACTAATCCTGGTCGCAGCAGTTGCATTTTGATGGATGCAAATCACTGATACTACTTTGTTGTGTATGTCCGTAAGAGCATGATTAAAATAAAGCACAAAGTCGCCAAAATAAGACCCTCACAAAAGCCCTTTTTACATTAATATAGGGGCTTCGGCACGCAAAGCATCATAATTTATTCATTTATTATTACTAATAATTATACCGAACCATCAGATATTGTCAAAAAGGAACTTTTCAAAAAAAAAAGCTAATCGAATATGCTAAAAATAGGCAATGAAAATGTTTGAAAATTATTTGGGCAATGTCAGCAACGAACAATGAGCTGGTAAGAAATTCATGACAAAAGTGTATTTTTTCCTAATAAAATATGGTGCTATAAATTCAGTGGATGACATTACACTCCATAAAATCTTCTAAGACGAAACTTTCAAGTTAAATGTTACGTGCGAGAGTATCGATTTCAAATATCTGGTTTGAAAAGCACTAGAATAACACTGGACATGGTCCTCATTCGGTGTTCAAATTAGGCAGACTTTATATATATATATAATTAGAGCAGAATTTGCCTTAAGTTATAGATTATGCCGAGTCACCGTTCTTTTTTTTTTCGTAGATTCGCTCAAGGAAATTTAGTCTCATTCTACCAAAAAGAAGAAGCATAATGCACAGCTGGAGAACATTCTCCTCTTCTTCATAATTAATAGTACAGTTTCAGTTACAGCAGTTTAACAGCTTAGGCGTTCGGGTTTGCGGTATTTCTATTTTCAAAATACCACCTTGATTTTGCTTGAAACAATTACTATTCAAGCAGCAACATTTCTCTTTTGTTATCCTTTCACAGTTCTTTGTACTTCCACAACGTGTTCGTAGCGAAACAAAAGCTACATTGTCACATTTACCCTGATATCAAGGCTGGAAATTCTGTGTAGCCACGACAGCAGTTTGTTTTATTGCGATTTACTGCAACCTATTTTCGTTTGGTCTACTAAATCTAGTCCAATTATCTTCACAAGCACTAGTACCTTGTCTGTGATACAAAAGGCAACAACAAAGCGGATGACAAACGCAAGCCCCTGCTGTTTCATGTATCAAAAACATAAGTTAACCATAAGCTTTCTTATAGTGTGGTAAGCTTATCTACTGAACGGCTACTGTGTCTCAATCTGATATGTTCTTTTTCATATTCTGTCTCACTTGTTCTCGTAGTGAGCTTTCTTTCTTTTATTAGTTGGTATGTTTGTTTCTCTCTTTCTCAAAATACATGTTCTTCCTAAGCAAGGTACATCATTGATAAGAATAACCATCTAATGTCAATTCAGTAAGCCAGGAGAAAACAGGAGAATTGTTTTTCACGTGAAGAAGTTATTACTGACTTGAGAGTTTGGGAAACCTGCCTTCGGTAATTATTGCGGAACAATGAAGATCGATTATCTTTGGCGACGAAACCAAAGCTCAATATGTGCAACTATTTTGATTTTGTTAATTAGCCGCAAGTTATGCCTAGACTACTTTTAAAACGTCTGCCTCCACAGAAAAAGTGAATATGAAGGCAGCATGCCAATATCTCATTTTCCTTATTTTAAGCCTTTTGGGGCCCATTTTTTTAAACAAGGTGCATACGAAATCATACGGTAATTGACATACATACAGATATATACTGCACGACATTTAATATATTTTCGCTAGAACTGTGGGCATATTGGACGATGCACTTTATTTACCTGACAATGAGTGCCTTGAATGAATTGAAAACTATCCTATTGTTTTACTCCTCACAATGAAGTGCACAGAATCTCGGCTAAAAACGTTCCGGACTCACGAGGAATCATTTATGCTTACCCCTCAGATGGACCGTCTTACATCGATCCAAAAGCTCGCTGAGCCTCTCCGAGTGCTTTTTCTACTCCGCGACGGTTTCCACCCCACAGCACACTTAGCTAATTAACGTCTTCCCATTTCTTAATGCTGGTTTCAAAGCAGTGCTATCCAAATTTACGAAAACTAAAAACTGCAAGATCGCAAGGGCACCCCATCTCTGCTCCAAAAAGCGTTTATCCGGATACGGCTGCTTACCGGGATCGAACGTTTAATTAAACAGCCATCATATATTTTCTGCTCTGTTCTGCGATAATTATAAAACATCCAATGAAAATATGCCCACAGTTTCAACGCAAGAAAACAGATGAAAACGAAAACTTTGCTTCATCTTAGCCATGTCAATATTCTCAAAATGGCATCTCAGTATGGGGTTGAAAAAGAAACCGACATAAAGCAGTAATGTTAGGATATTCAGAGAACAGAAGAAAATCAAGACAGCACTTTGCTTTCTTTTATGCGCTGATTTTACCTCGTTTACTAAGCTTTAATGCTAAATAGATTCGACACTAAGCACAACTCAAGCGACACTGCCCTACCGAGCACTGAAGATGATAAATTTTTTGAATTACCGTCATTTACAGGCATGGTGGTGGTCGCTACTAAATTATTGCAAGTTTTCATTGCTTTTGAAAAAAAAGTATTCACAAGATACGCAAGGACAATTTATACAGTAACGGCTGCCAGGGTCGTGAGGCCGAGAAGATAAAAAGTAGCCAGGAAATTGAGAAATATAGCCAAAAATTAGCCAACTTGAGCCATTTAAGCTCAGTAAATGTACCTAAATGTAGTCACGAGTGTGTCAAAGGAACATGATGCTCATTCAAAGGACCGAAATAAGAGCTTTTTGGCGAAAATGTCACTGCTGCATGCCAATTTCAATATGGGAGCTGCTGAGATTTGTGCATAAATTGTTGACTTCAGGTATCACTTCGTGTAGGATAACGAAGTCTGTCATAATGTTGCAAAACTAAACTGTCTTCATGCTCCTTGTATGACTTTTCTGTGAGGGCTAAGAAAAGCCATGCAACAAACACGTTACACCTTTGGAGGCCAACAAAGGAGCTAGGACAATATGAGAGACGAGGCTCTTAAAGCGTTGGTGCCCGTCGCGAAAAAAAACCAGTATTAGAGTTATCGAACTGAGGAGCTGCCACTTGGCAAGATGTGTCCTGCAGTTCATAACAATCTCTAGTGACTCAAAGGAGGCACTGCAATTTCTTCTGTCACTGCTACGCCACGGCCCGCATGATAAGCTGGTATTTCATATTGCAGAAGAGGCCAACCGCTTACTTGAAAAAGGACGTGAAATACTAACTTTTCCACGGCTCACGAAGTCAGTGCGGGATTATCGACAATGAACGACTCGATCAAGCTGCTCGTTCAGCCCGTCTGAGAATAAAACAATCAGATATTAATACCGCTCTCGAAGACTGACGCTGCGCAGATGATCCGCGTGCTTGCTCGACAATACACCGCGTCGTGTTGGAGCGAGCCGCACTTCTAGCACACACGGCTGTATTGGCTGTATTCCTTGCATCCAACCACCAGTCCTCGAATTCCTCCAGAACTTCGCTTATGTGACGCTACGCGTTATAGTTGGCTGTCACATTTACGCTGGCGTACGCGTTTCGCATAGAGATGGCAGGCATCGCAACATGTGACCACTGTGCCAGTGTAAACGATTCAACATATTTATTTATTTATTCATTTATTTTTACGTACTGCAGCTTCAATGAGGCTATTGCAGGAGTGAAAAAAAAACAACAGGAACAAATCAACATTCATGAGCAGGCTTCCAAAAATTCTTGAAGTAATAGCGAACCAACACTCCCGGGCAGCTTATTCGAGGCTTCTATAGTTGAAGGAAAGAAGCTGTATTTGAACATGTCAGCATGGCCACTCCTCGCAGACAAAGCTATGGAAAATTTGAGATATGATTCTAGAATGCTTAAGCGAGAAGAATTGTTTAGGTTGTGCAAAAATTTTAGGCATTTAACATTTTAGGCGACGCTTTGCCAATGTAGTGAGACCTAGCTGTGAAAGGAAATTTGTTGGAGAAAAATGCCTGTCGTATCTCTTGCATATAAAGCGCACAGCTCTTTTTTGAATAGATTCAAGTTTGTCGATGTCACATTTCTTATGGGAGTTTCAAACCACGCTGTCATATTCGAAAATGAGGCGAATAAGCAGTTTTGTTTCCTGAGTACGATGTAAATAACCAAAACTCTGAAGGGTTTTGATGCATCTGAAATGCAACAAATGTGTGAGTGCCGACAGTAGGCTTTTTACATGCGTAGTTTCTTTACAACGCGCTTGATAAACTTCTATTTGGTAGGAGCGTGTGCTCAAATGGCTATGACATATGTGCTTTCGCCTGCGTTACAGCAAGTGATGACGACAGCATACCATCATAGCCTGTAATAGCGCAACCCACTAAAGTGTTTCGCCCTAAACAACAACAACAGCAGCAACAACAACAAGAACAACACACACACACACACACACACACACACACACACACACACACACACACACACACACACACACACACACACACACACACACACACACACACACACACCTTTTACGATATCTTTTAGGCTTGCTACTACGAATGTCATGCCTGCTTTCTCGCTCTAAAGCAGCCTAGAGAAAAAGCCCGAGCATGGCGCATTCACATCCTACGCTGAATTTGAGAAGCGATTATGTGGTATATAATATTATCGCAATGAAAAACTGCTGCAACGTGAAGAAACACCGAGTCAACATGATTACAAACAACGCCTGAACATACGCGAGCTTCCATACAAGCAATTCGTTCTCCTCTCTTTGCACAGCGTTGATTGAAATTGTATCAAACCACGATTTCAGTCACGTTTCATGCAATATCAGTCATATGAAGCAATATTTGTTATTTCGAGACTTCTAATCTCGAAGACCTTCTGTATACCATACAAACAAAGAAACAGCAATCCAGAAGCAATGCAGCAATTTTTTAAAAGTATTCCTACCTGTTCTTGGGCTACTCTATTATTTTTTCTCTCTAGGAACCATTGTGCAAACTCTCGAAGCTCACAAAATAGCCCCAAGGAAGGTGGTGGTGGCTTCTTTGGCTTATTTGGCTTCTTGTAGGTGTGCGGGACAACTCGATAACTATCTCGCGGTAAACTGCCTAGCTCGGAAAATTCATTCCTTTACTGCCGAACGCAATTTTAAGATTACGAGATAGATTGATGCGGCGAGCTGCTTCACTCTCCTTTTTTATAGTTTGTCTTCTTCAAACACTCTTAGACTCAGAAGCGTCGGTGCATCATTTCTACCCACAAGATTACCCCCTCGCAATTCAAGTAACATTCCTCGGTCTAAAATGTTTTATTAGATGATTGCAAATCCCGTTGCTTTGTTTTG
Organism: Rhipicephalus microplus; assembly: GCF_013339725.1. Lineage (NCBI taxonomy): Eukaryota > Metazoa > Arthropoda > Arachnida > Ixodida > Ixodidae > Rhipicephalus > Rhipicephalus microplus. Next base: position 151,564,632 of record NC_051171.1, on the reverse strand, counting down.
ATTATTTTACCCTGCTGTTTCGCGTTACCTCTTTTTTGCCGTACAAGAATAGGTAGCGTATATGTCGGCATATCTTTAGTGAATAAAAGTGCGAAAATGCTGTAGGCCCGTGTGCTCAGATTTAGGTGCTCGGGTTGTAGAAAGTTCCGGAGCACGTTGTCTCTCATAATCAAATGGTGGTTTTGGGACGTCAAACCCCGTATATCATATCAGTGATAAAAGTGTGCATTCTTTTGTGCTATATTTTGTGCATTGTTTTTACAGTGCTTGTGCAATCATTCACAGGCGCATGAATTGGCCCACTACCATTAAGAAAATACTACACGATGGCACACGTTTTCTTGCAAAAACAAAGAGCGACAGGGACTCCCATTCGTGCCAGTGCACTATTTTGATGAATAAAAAAGTAGCCAATATGCGCTCTGTTACATGTCGACAGCACTAGCGACGCCATAACGACCTCCTTTATACACAACGCCAAATGAAACGGGAAAGTAGCATCTTTCAAACTTCACAAAAGAATTGTTTCTTTGAAATGTTTTTCTTGAATACACATGAGTCAAGATTACTTAAAGGGACACTAAAAACAAATTCACAGCATATCTATACGGAGTTAATGATGATAAGTGGGGCAAATCGTCTACCATTCTGTCTGTCCGTCCATCCGTCCATCTGTCTGTCTGTCTGTCTGTCTGTCTGTCTGTCTGTCTGTCTGTCTGTTTCTGTCCATCCGTTCGTTCGTTCGTTCGTTCGTCCGTCCGTCCGTCCGTCCGTCCGTCCGTCCGTCCGTCCGTCCGTCCGTCCGTCCGTCCGTCCATCCATCCATCCATCCATCCATCCATCCATCCATCCATCCATCCATCCATCCATCCATCCATCCATCCATCCATCCATCCGTCCGTCCGTCCGTCCGTCAATTATACGGAATTTTCAACCATACAAAAACCACTATACGGTTCTCTAGTGATATTATTTCCAAAGACATATGCACACAACGCCTTCTAGTAAGCAATTCTTGAAACTAACTAGAAGTGACTACTAGTATACCACTACTACTACTACTACTACTACTACTACTACTACTACTACTACTACTACTTCTGCTACTACTACTACTACTACTACTACAGAGGGTACGACCTCCCCCTTCTCCTCATCATCATCATCATCATCATCATCATCATCACCGTAAGCTAGACTACGCCCACTGCAGGACAAAGGCCTCTCCCATGTGCTGCCAATGAACCCGGTCATGTGCTTCCTGAATACCACTTTACACCAGCAAACTCCTTAACCTTGTCTGTCTATCTAATTTCCTCCCTCATGCATTTGCCTTCTCTTGAAATTCAGCCAGTTACCCTTAATGACCAGCGGTTATTCTGCCTACGAAATACGTGCCCGATCCATGCCAATTTCTTTTTCTTTATTGAACTATGATATCTTTAACGCTCGTTTGATCCCTGAACCGCAATGCTCTTTTCCTGTCTCTTAAGGTTAGACATATAATTTTCTTTTCGATTGCTCGCTGCATCGTCTTTAAGTTGAACAGTGCAGGGAAACAGTGTGTAAATAAATGCAAGAGCCCCATTGCCCAGAACTGCTGGTATTACAGTCGCGCTCATTATGACTTGCAACACGACAACACGACCCGTGGCTTCACAAGATCCAAGGTCACCAACGGCTTCTATTACTGCTTAATCTCGCAAACAAATGTAGTGCACTCACTTGGCATTCATCCGAAATAAGATGACATAATTTAATTGTTGATATTGAACCAAATGGAAGCCATGCCCAATCTTTGAACTCGTGACGACACGTGCTCCCGTGTTGCTTCTAAGTCATCTTGGGTGCGACTGTACACTTCTCATCCTCCTCTGTGAGGAAAACGATATGTTAGCATTGGCAATGTTGTCCTTCGGCAGTGAAAGCCCTGCTGTGTTTCCCGAGAAAGACAGGCTTGTGTGAACGCCTCTGACATGCGGTATAGAATTCTACACGCTGCAGTGAAATTACTCTCCCCCACCCCCTTTTTTTTTCCCTCTCTTCCCTCTTTCTCGTCTTTCTTATCCCCTTCCCTAATCCCCCAGTGTAGGGTAGCGAACCTGTATGTCTTTCTGGTTAACCTTCCTGCCTTCTTCCTTTTGTTGCGTTCCTCCTTCCCGCTCAGACGTTGCAACAAGTCATAGCGAGATATATATATATATTGGTAACGTCAGTAGCACTAGCTTACACGCACACGCGTAATATTGAAGAACAATAAAAATTATGGACTATCGCTGTATCATGTTGACAGGAAGAATTAAACTGCCAGCTATGGGCCCACCATTTCAATCAGGAATGTGTCCTACAAAAAAAAAATACTTCCCAACACTCTACAAGAACAGTAACATAAACCTGCTCCGGCAAACTCTAGTGATCCAGGGTTCAAATGCAACCTACTGGCAACCATAATTCTTCGAAAATTCGTTTTGCTTTTACTTACGTTTTCTAATCTTTCCGCGTTTCCCGCACCCGGCGCACATTTTCTTCATGCGCCAGTACTGTCGAAATCGAATTGTCCTCGATACGACTCGGAGTCCAATCCGGAACAACGTCGCATTAGTCATTCCCTTTCTTACGGGATACTTCGCTCTCAATAGGGAAACGGGAAAAGTTTATCCCGATCGATTAGACAAATGTATTCTTCTTTTCCACTGCATTTTAATTCCTCAAGGACAAGTATTCGCTACGGCGACGCTAGCAAAGAGAGACTGGAATGGGCCACTGTTTTTCGAACACAGCCGTTTGAAAATACCAATTCTTGTTCACAAATTTAAGATAAGTTTCTTCCACTGGCCATGAGACACCGTAGCATACACTGAAGACTGTGTACGCAGATGGATGACATGTTTGGAAATAAAGGACTGCTTTTGGTTCTTCGCCATCATAATATGCGTAAAACGTCATCGATATAAATCACCGAATGTAAAAGGTAAGCGGTGCAAGCTTAGAAACCCATACAGCAATATTGCGTAGCATCATGGAAAGGGAATGTGCATTTTAAGTGTGCGGAAAAAGCTAATACGTAGGCACATCATATTCCTGAATCTTTTCAATTGTGAACGCGAGAAGACATGGTTGGGAAGCAACTAAAAATGTCAGTACCTGCAAGAAACACAATTGCCTCTTTCCTTCCGGAACACAGCCATGTGACAGCGTAGCTTCTCCACAGACCCTCAGTATATATTGTATTTCTTTAACATATTTCTTTCACATAGTTTTTGAGAGGCGCTTAGTACATGTGCAGCTTTTCGCATTTCTTGCATAGCTCTTGGCGCTGTGAACCAGCTTTTAGCTACACACTTTGTATTTCTATTTCATCTTAGCTTCGTAAGTGACTGCAGGCACCTGGCTGAACAGACACTATCGCAATGTTTCGCGGCATGTCTTCGGCTACTTCCTTCCTGCACAGACCACACGCCAGGAAGCGTGACCATTACTCGCCTCGGGGAATGATGAGACGAGCCGTTCTCAATTTCCTGCAGGAACCCACAAGGCTCTGCGAAAGCCGCGTGGCAGGACAAGTATGATTATTCATGAGACGGAAGAAGTAAGCTTCGGCGTTGGCTTGATTCCTTCCCGCCGAAGATACGCAGAACTCATGCATCATGAAATCAGTAGTTTGCCGGATGCACCAGCCTTTCTGAGAGCGTCAATGTAAGCTCGTCTTCAAGGTTTCGCTTACACTACACAGTATTGTAAAAGCCACGTGCAATCGTGGAACACTGGTTCATAATATCCATTACAACACGTTTAAGGAGTAAGACAAGGAATATACATCGGAGTTGTGTCACACGAGCACATGAGCAAGCTAGCTGCACGAATTTCGAGGCAGCTACGTAGTATTGCTTAGATATTTACCTATTGTACACATTAAATAGCTTTAGGGTCGGTTTTCTTTAAGATAATTTTAGCTTGACAATAAGAAAAGAAAATGTTAACACTACATACCGCATATTTACAGTCGCGACAGCAGGTGCTGCTAGCGATAATGTTGAAGGGCTTTGCGAAAGGAAATACATGGGTCGACGAACCATCATTTCCTGAATAATTTTCATATCTGTGCTGGACAAGTTTGAGGTGTTTAGGTTCCTTAAAAAAGAAATGACATTTTTGAAAAATACAGTAAAATGTATCTGCTTTAGTTCAGCTTTCAGTCACTAACACGCTGTACAACGCCTACGAATAAATAAATGTGCGAAACTCCTTGAGGTAAGTGGAAGTCTTTCATGACGCAAAGATTCTTTCTGTGACGAACCTCATAAACACACCGGTCTGCGGACATCGCCAGGGCAATGCCATTAAAAATTGAGAAATAAAGAATAATTCATGTGCGCGAAAGAGGCATTCACAAGATGGCGATATTAATTGTTTGACCGAAGTTTACCGAGAGCTTATGTATGATAGAAAAAAAAACTTTATTTTGCACAGCACATAAGCGAATGAGGTATCACGAACCGTCCTCACGGGATTTTCGTAAAACAATGTAAGACAATTATTTTTTTTGTCGATCAGCCCATTGGCAGGTTGGAGAAGTGCGCTCATAATGGTGGCGGGCATCAGTGGTGGGTAATGTAGTTTATGCAAGAAATAAATCGGCATAGTGTTCAAAACTAACGTGAAGGCAAACTCAGATTACGTTTGTAAGAAATCGCCAACCCTCTAAAAAAAAAAAGCAACGCCTGCAAGGTATGTGTTCGCCAGAGAGTTCACGTACAATATTTTTTCAAGAAAGGACTTGTGAGGGTGATGTAGCCTAAGCATTTTTTTATTACTGGTATTACTGCTGTTTGAATGTGGCAGAAGCTGAAACCCAGTGTAATCGCCGACTCGGACTACTTAAGATCAGCGTAATCGATAGTTGATTCGAAACGCACATGCTGTTTTCAAATCCCAAGAATATTTTGCGTTTTGAGGCGGCAAAGCTATTCTAACGCAAAAATACTGTCAGACATTTTCTCAAAATACGAAACAAAGTTCAACACAATGCTTCACCGGAAGGATGGTGTAACGCTTTGGGAGGAAATATGACAATGGCGTTTTGCATCAGACCGTCCTTCCAGCACCCGCGTCGTCGCCCGTTTTAACCGGGTCAAAGCCGTGCGCACCACTGCTGCTTCGCATCCCGTCAGGGTTCCCTTCGGGCAGATAGTCCATAAGGTTTTTTTTTCTATAATGCCACTTAATGGTATTGATCGTATATTTCTGCTTCAAGCGGCTCAAACTAATTGGAGTAGGATTTTATCCTTATGATAATAATGCTTTTTTAAAGAATGTATTACTGGTACTACTAATTCTGAAGAAATTCTAACAGGTCCCTTAGCAAAGCACTGTTTTATGATTACATGCATTACCCGCAGGAGGAAAAAAACTTCCCTAGCCATATTTATATAACAACAGCACAGAAAGTCTATAATGCGCTTGTTACAACATTGTAGCCAGTTCTTATTCTGCGGCTTGACAAAGATTCACAAAGAAATACACGTCAAGCGTCCAATTCTATAAGTTATAATTAAGAAAACTTCCCGATGAAAATCACATTTATTCGCACAGAGGCAGTGTATACATGTTGCTTTCATTTTCATAACATGAGCACCAACGGTACAAAAAATCTTTGTCTTGCTATCCCTCGAGTATAAAGAGGAACGCACTGGAGAAACCTGAAAATATGGCCCATTCTGATGCATTCATTTATGACTTAGGACCGTACGACTGCTATTCCCTGGCCATTGCACATGGATTACGCCAAAATAGGGTTTTGTGCCCGCGTTCTTCATTTAAGTGCTTGTTCATTGCCAGCTTCCATAATATCATTCTTATTGTCTCGGGGTTGTGAGGGTGAATAATGTAGAAACAATATCTGTTATGACTCAGCTTATTACCGCGCGAACTTGTTCCGAGAAACAGTAACAATAACTGATTTGTTTGAACGTGACAAAGCCATGATGTGCTCCGCAAAAGAGCACTTACAGCACAACGGTAGCGGTGAGCGTTGTGATAAAAATTTGAATTATAGGTGAAGCGCTCGTTTAGAGGCGTGATCACGCATTCCATTCAGATTGCCAATGTCCGTCCGATTTTTATGTGCTACACTATAATTCGTACCGCGCTTACGATCTAATTGCACATAATAGAAACGATAATATCAGTTTCGAAAGTGCGCACATAAAAAGCGCAACTTGTGCCGATACTTCCCTTAGTAACGGTATTCAAGCGGTCATCAGGTCACCGAGAGAGCATAGCTTTGCAAGTGTGCGTGTGCGTCATATTAGTCTATACGGGCTTCTCTCGGAACACTACTAGTGTCGTAGACGGAAACTAGAATCAAAACTTTGTCACGCATTTCTTCTCCAGATTTTTCTCTTTTTTTTTAGGGGGGGGGGGGGCAAACATAATGGTTTATGCACAGGCGTGCATCCGATACAAACGCTGCTAGGGCCATAAGAACAAAATAGTGCGCTGGCACCCTCCACGGCAGCTGATTTATAAACAGCGCAACGTTTGCGCGAAGTAAACGAATTCCGTGGTAACACGTAAAATACATATATCCTGAGGTCGTCTTCATTTACTTTGCACACAATAGAGGATGGCTCAGCATTCCTAATTCATTAAGCGGCAGGATGCTCCAGTAAAGAATCAGATACGTGCAACTCATTGCGAAAACACACAATGAACAGCGGCACTCCAGAGGAGCGCTGCTTTCGGGAAGCTACCAATGTGCGAAGAAGCCGTGTTTCGAATTCACAATCAATACCGTGCTGCACTAGTCCACTGCCGTCCGAAGTTGGCAAAGTAGAGATCATGAAAAAGTGCGAAGAACAACATTTGACATAGTAGATAACACGAGAAATGAAAAATGGCGCCTTGTTGTTGCGGGTTTTCCTCGAAAATTTTTGACCATTCGAGAAAACTTAAAGCAGCATCCAAGCGGGTAAATAAAGCTGTACAAGAGAAGGCAGTGTAGTTTTATTTTGTTTGATTACTTCTTTCTTTCGATGTATAGCATGTGCGTTTTCTGATTTGTATAAGTTTGTTTACAGTTTTCTTCCGATGCAAAGCATGTGCATTGCTGGTTTAAACGGCCCTGTGTTTACTTTGCTTCTGCCGTTTTGATGCCACAGTTGCCGTGGAGATATGGGGCTTTGTCAAGCTGTTTTATACAGCTTTTTTCCTCTATTCCATACACTTACTGTACAACTGTACGAGATAAAATAGGCTAAATTCAAGCTAAACTCATACCCAAGTTTTCTAATAAAGCCGCGCGTAGAGATTGCACAATTGAGGATAATTATAAGAGAGTAAGCGAAGCAAAAGGGCAATGAAGACGCGAGATGTAAGCGACACCTATATTATACAAAAAGGCAACGTCACTCTGAAAAATGAACCACCTGCGTAAAATTGAGACCCGGGTACATAGTAGGTGACTCTCTGTTGTGTTAGTTTTGGCGAGCCTTTTTAAATTCGAAAAACTCAGAACGTAAGCGCCGAAGCAGACGCATCGGCGTCCCATATCTCTAACACGTTTCGCCCTTGTCGGAGACACCTTGCGCTATCAGGCGTATTGACTGTTTATATCAACCCTTGTGTACTTGAGCAACACTTTAGTCGGTGGGGAATGCAAACACAAGTAAATATCCGCAGACTGTGAAGGAGTTTTATTGTCGTAGATAAAGCAAGAGATGCAAAAGTGTCATTTACAGGCACAACGCTTTTATTTTAAATTGAAATTCCCCAACACAGGTCGCAGGAAATGTCAGTATGTTCTGTAAGCTCTCGCAAAGCTTCGGTATCAAAGTTACATTTCACGACATCAACAAAAAATACTCTGTTACAGACACAAACAACGTTGTTCCAGACAGTGCAGGGCACTTCGCCCAGTCACGTGCCATAGAATACCAGGGATCCCAGTGTTTTGATTTCATAAATGTTCTTTATCACGACTAAGAAATTTCGCAGCAGCCGCAATCATATTATCTAGATAGCCGTCTTGAGCACAGTCTACCTATACTCGGCGACAACTTTTTGTGGCACCGAAGGGAAAGTTACGGGGCCGAATCGCGTGCCTCCTACCGCCAGTCTAGTTCCAAAGTAACGCGCGTATTTTCAACGTGAAGTATGAACATTCCTCCTTTATTTCCTGCGTGGAGTTATTCGAGACAAGACGCTGCTCACACCAATATTATATATGCAATTCTTTCAATTTATCTGTTGTAACTTCTTCTTTTTGAACACGCAAAAAATCCCTGCCTTTTTACATGCACCACAAACGCTGAGTGGCGTCTGAGTGTACATAAAATGCTGACGGTGTGCCTCCGTCACTATCCACAACGTTGCGAGACGCGTGCAAAAACGGACTACTTCGCGTAGTGCTACATGTGCAGAAGTTCCACCTTCGTAGCTTTCCTTCACTGCCAAGAAAAGTCGTCACCGAGTATAGTTAAAAGGCGCATGCTTCTGCAACCATCTGTTCTTTCCTTCCCGGAAAGGCCAAACTTACAATTACACCTTCTGAAACAACATAGAGTTGTTAGAAAACAATGATGACATGCGGGGTTTCACGTCCCAAAAGCACCGTATGAGTATAAGATGCCGTAGTGGAGGGCTCCGGCGATTTCGACTACCAGGGCTTCTTCAACAGGCACTAACATCGGAGTTCACAGCCGTACAGCATTTTCGCCTCCATCGAAAATGCAGCCGCTGCAGGTGGGATTCGATCCCGCGACCTGTGTGTTAGCAGAACCAGACTCACCTATGGAAAAGTGCTTTTAGCTGTCAAATCAAAGCAGCCACGTTTATTGATAGCTCCCAACGAACGCGAAACCTACAGTATTTAGTACTGTGCATCAAAGTTGCTCTCTAGACCACGAAAGTGCATTAATTACCAACATTCACGTTCTTTCATGAACGCTGCAGTGAGGTGAAAGTTTCGTAAATTACGAACTATCCACGATTCTCTATAAAGCGTGGTGATGTCAGTGGGTACGGCTGTACAAGTTACCGTCAAATATTTCTTTTGACAGCGTCTCTTTCGAACCATCCCAGCATCCGGGAACTGGCAGTGACGCGTCGTTACTTCCCTTTTACGGCCGTGACATACGAGAGCAGCGTTGACACCGTCTTGTTAGGTGCTCGTCCCTTCTTCTGCGCTGTCCGCGTCGAGGAAGGCACAGTCGCTCACTACTCCCCTTACGTTTCCCACTGCCCGGAAGGGGCGGGCATTCGTTATTTTCTTCGTACTCTTCCTTTACAAGTGCAAACGACAAATCACCTATGGAAAGCGCCAGAAATGTGCTCAAAAATTACTAAATGCGAAGCATTTAGTAGTTTCTGAGCACGTTTGAGCACGTTTTCTGAGCCGTGTGCATGTAGCAGTTAGCCAAAGAGTGTTTAGAAAGAAGGCTCTGAAAGGCCGCTGTTCTAGCTTTCGCTGTGACTGTGCCGCGAGTGCCGCGAAGGCCTGGAGATTTTTCTTTTAACTGCAAAATGTTATTTGATCTTTTGTTGTGTATTCAAAAGTATACGTGAACACTCAGCTTTTAAGCAATCTTAAATCTTGCACTTCGCAAAACACTTAAGGCCTAATGTGTAGAGCAAACGCATCGAATTATGCAAAAGATGCCAAGCTTGGATATGGTGCGGAAAGAAAAGCGTCCAAACAATAAATAATAACAAATTTTACTGAAAATATTTCCATTACGGAAGCTCTCGCAGCTGCCGAGCTTCCACCGTCATTAGGAAGTCATTCTAAGCTCATGTTTACATTGTTCTTCAAGAAAAAGTGTGTGTCCTCAAAACCGGCGGCTGAGTCTACCATGATTACTTCGAATGCGAAGTAATTAAGCGGAAAAACTTCGAGGATAAATGATTGTGAAGAAAAGAAGCTTTCCGTAAAGAAAACATTAGAAATTGCGCTGCACGCGCAGAGAAAAAACGACGTTAGGATTTACATTGGGCTACTTCCCGTGGAACCACTTTTTTATGGCCGACAACTCTTTTATGAATATGCTCTGCTCGCAAAATGGCTTCGTTTAGGAGCTTCGACTTTTTACTTCGCTCACATAAGAGGTAATTTATCTGTACAGAAATATAAATTCTACATTCTGGCATTTTAAATAATAGGAAAGACAATGCAAATTAGAGAGAAATGAAAATATAGAATGAAAAAAAAAATCTATGTACTACGACAGATGAAAAACTAAGCTCCCTTTTTCCTTTTAGTTTTGCTGCCCATCTGACCACGTGTGATGTTGTTATTGCGAGGCGTTTCTGTTGAAAGGAAGGAAATGACGATCTTTCAAGCGCAACATGCTCAAATAAGGCAATTAACTTGTAAAGCGTGTTCCCACCGCTTCATAGTGGTAGAATTTACCAATATACGTTTTTTTTCTCTCCGGTATGTGAAATGATGCCCAGTAATAGGATGTGACGAATTGATTGAAGTATGTTTCATGTTTAACATTAAACTAGGGTGGTTTTCTGGCAACCAATTTCGGTAAATAAATCTAGTTAATCGTTACAGAAAAGTCGAGTCTGAACGTAAGTACAACCAAACTTGCCATTGGTTAAGCTATACTTCCACCAGGATATGGCACATAACTGCGAGAACTCAGAGCAATGGTTGTGCACAAGATCAGCGTATACCTGTAATTCGTATTTGCGCAGCGTTTTAGTCTGACATTACAGCTGAGCAAGAGCGCTATCTTTCGATGCAGTGAATAAGGTTATACTGGACGGTTGGTTTTCAAACACCTTAGAACACGCTATGCACTGCCCTGTGTTGCTGTCCAAATGAGTGAACCGGCTGCCCACGGCTGCAAGTGCATTTCACTAATGAAGTTAGTCGCTAAGCTCATTCTGGGTGAAGAATGGTTTCCCAGCGGGCTCTGCAGTTCGAATACCGGACACCGTGCGAATCCAGGTCAATGTTTACGGATGTGAAGATAGTCAAGAGAAGGGCTTATTGCACAACGCTGCATATCTAACAAGGAAGCAGTTTCTTCATGGCAACGTTCATTCGCCCACTTGTGAAGATCCAATTTGAAGATGTTAAGGTTCTTGAAATAAAGCATTTGTAGTGTAGTAGAAAAAAACATAAATCTAACAAGAAAACTTTTTGTTCATGGCAACGTTCATTCGCCCACTTGTGAAGATCCAACTTGAAAATGTTGAGGTCCTTGAAATAAAGCTTTTGTAGTGTAGTAGAAAAACATAAATCTAACAAGAAAACACTTTGTTCATGGCAACGTTCATTCGCCCACTTGTGAAGATCCAACTTGAAAATGTTAAAGTTCTTGAATTAAAGCTTTTGTCGTGTAGTAGAAAAAACATAAAAAAATATGCCAACTAGTGTCTGAGTAATGTACTACAACGGGTTGTTATCGGGTTGTGGGCCAGTCATGGAGGATTAAAGAAAAATCTTCCTTGGTGCCGGCTAACCTAAAAGAAGTGTGGAATAACTTTAGCCACAAAAAAACGAAAAAAAAGTAAATACGCGTTGGGACCTAGTTTTAAACATCATTGCCAACAACGAGAAATGCACCAACCTTAGTGAAGGTGCAAAGCTCTCAAGTGTTGAGAGCCATGAATTCCAGACTGAAACCAGACAGGAAACTAGGGAGGGCCACTTTCGGTGACACACGTTGCAGGGGAGATCATGGCTGGATGCTTCTCCCTCGCCATTAGGGCTGCTCGCTGTATTATAATAACTTTGTAGCTGGCTAGCGAAGCGCCTGCCCGTCGCACACGTGCAGCCGCATCCATGTTCCGAAACGAGGGTAGAATATGCTCGGGAACAAGTTTCAAGTGGCATGCTGGTTTTCAGCTAGCTTAACTGAATGTGGCGTACCTATAATGCCACAGAGAGAAAACCTTTCGTTCAGGCAGTGCTGGCCATTCGTAGACGTCGTAAGCAAAGAGGACTCCTCATTGGCACATTGCACATCTATTCCAATGTATCTAATTTTCCTCACCTCTGTATCAACTGTTCTAACTATGATCCTGTAGTTTCCAAGAAATAAATGCTTTCAGAAGCTAATAAATGGATTATTCTTATGTGTATTTCTACATAACAGAGCACTGTAGTTTTACTGAAGCTTCTTCCTTGCTACCCTAAGTGAGAAATAGCTGCTTCGACTTTATATATACCCCTCGCCTTTGTTTACAACTGCATTTAGATGGCTTTGGATAACGTTTATTATAACACTTCCCAATGTCTTGTGTAAAGACGTAGACGTAGATTCGCTATATAAAGAAAACGCGGAGGCTGCTTGTGGGGCAGCCTAAAGATAGTGACGTGTCGAGGACAGACAATATAATATTGACAGAAAACAAATTGAGTTTTATCTTTCAGAATATTTGAATGCAATCGCGACAGGATCACAACAGTATATAGTTTTTAATTCCCATAAGTCGTGGCAGTCACGAGAAAAATTTCATAACTGCCTTATTCTTTGTTGATCGCGTGAAATTCTTTGTCCAACGGCCGTTTGCCTCGCTGCTTCTTCTATTCTGACGAGCTTGAACGAAACTGCAGTTGAACCGTCATTATTTTTCGCATTACTTCTTGCATAAGTTTTCTCGTCTTCCTCGTCACCTTCATCCAAGTTGTTTAAATAAAAAGAACGACACGTCACCTTTCAGTTACTGCTTCATAGAAAACATTGAGCTTTGCTGTCACTTTATAGACAAGAGAAGTGAGAAGTTTGCGCCACTGCACTACTGCCCGGATGAAGGCCGGCAACGGACGAGTGGACAAGCATGAAACGCTGACAACGCCGGCTTTTCGATGACAACTTGCCGTAAGTTGAAGTCAAATGGCGTGCATAAACGACTGAGTCGGCTGAAACAGATCAACAGAAGGCTTTTCCTGAGTATCTTTCAGACTATCGGACACTTTCTCACTTTTACACGTACGTCTTGCTAGTGTATAAGAAATAAAGTATACCGAACTAAATAGGAATTTCGAGAAATCACTCAATGAAGCAAATATTTCAGCAGTTCTCTGGAGCAAAATTACAAAAAAGTACAGACAAAATGGTAGGATACTGAGGAATACACTCGAAATAAAAGTGAAATTTTGTTACTGAAAGACTACAATTTCTCGGTTTGTGTCTGTTTTACATACAAAGAAAAAAGCAGCAGGCAACGGGCAGGAAAGAAAAAAAAAACTACTTGTGTCGATAAGCACCGCGGGAAAAGAGCTTTTGGCTGTAGCAAAAAAAAAAAAGTGTTGTTCCCGTATAAAACCAACAGGAAAGGACAGCGGAAAAATACATGCTCGTATATTTCACACGAGAACGATGGCACCTTGTCCTCTGAGAATACTGCAACGGTATAATTTCTTTGATAATTTCATTTACTTTACTGTATATTGATTAAAAAAAAAACCTTTACTATTGAAACAGTAGCAGCTCGCTGATATAGAGTGCGGATGAGAGGATAGAACGACAAACAAGTTCGCTGACAGCAAAAAGAAAAAATGAAGAAAAGATATTTAATACCTCGAGGGGTTTTCAAGACACGATTGTAAAAAAAAAGACATATTAATGATTCACTAAGCAAAGAAGGCTACTATAATGTTACACTGGAGGTCGTAGTAATTAGCGGCTGATGCACTTAAAAGTTGTAAAGTGGGCCCCACACGGGAACAGGATTGAATAACGTAGTGCCCGACCCGAGTTAAACCACAGGCATTATGAGGGAGAGATTTTTCAACGCCAAGTTTTTTTTTTCACCGAGAAAGGAAATGATATTCTACCTTTAGGCCGCACGAATAGAAGTGTGAGCATGATTGGGAGATTTTCTAACGTTCATAAACTTGGGGAAGTGTGCCGAACATTTAGGAATGCGCTCACTTTATGGAGTTCTTTAGTAGTTCCTATGAAATATCAACGGTCGTAATTTGTCGTCTCCGGTTCAAGTGTGGATAAATATCTATTATTTGGTGTGAATGTGAAGTTAACATTCGGCACTTGAAGCAAAATTTGCTAATGATTCTGTGCTGCGGCTCCAGGGTAATTTGGAGGAAGTTGGAATTCTCAGCGTGCATAGAACAGCCCGTGCATGGACATGTTTGACATGGACAGCTGCCCAGAAATGTAGGAAAGACTCTGCAGAATAACGCCACAATCACAATTATATTATTATCCCAACCTTTTTCACTAAGTTGAACGTGCTACGGAAATGATATTTCACTCACTAAAAAGAAGGCTTGTACAACGAATCTCTTCGAGCATCGATTCTCCTGCCATTCAAGCTTTTTGTCTATGCTGTTCGCACTCAGCTAAAATTGACCTGCGATGTTACCAAAACATATGTGTAACGATGTGCAGCCTACTGTGTCAAATCAGTGTGGAGTACGCTTTAGATTCTACCATCCAGAGCAGGCAAGTGGAAGTTCATTGTCTGCTACGGAAGATTCATTTTGTAAAATATTTCGAAATACGTTTGTACTGATCATAACCGACATAAGGGCATTGCTATATAATATTTGTTCAAAAACATGTAAAATTTCTTGCTTTGGTTCGCAACGAACCGTACAACGTAAGTATAACACTGAACCACCGCAATGTCATAATAATACGTGGGGTATTACGTCCCAAAATCACGATATATTATGAGAGACGCGGTAGTAGAGGGACCCGAAAATTTTGACCATCTGGTGTTCCGTAAGCAATAATATCGTGCAGTACACGGGCCTTGACCATTTTGTCTGCATCGAAATGCGACCGATGCGGCTGGGTTCGAACCCAATACCTTCAGGTCAGCAGCGTAGCACCTTAGCCACTGATCCCCTGCGGCGGACACCACTATAATATCTTCAAAAGTAACTCGTAAGAATAAACTCTGCATAAAGCTGACTGGTTGGCTAGTTGGTACCGCATGTCATATGTTTTAGCGCAGCGAAAGATGATGAGGCAAGAAAAAAACAACTGCGCCGCGTCCTCGTACGTCCTTTGCATCCTCGTATTTCCTTGCGCTAATTGATAAGGTATGCTGTCACAGCAGATTGTAAAAACAGAAATTTGATCAGGTGACGCATTAGCTGGCACTGTACTGTTAAGTAACACTTCACCTGTACTTCGTCCCACTTACTGCGAGTCAATGACAAGAAAGCAACAATTATTTATAACGAGAACCAGCGATATATGTATGTTATGGTAATGAGGGCTGTTGCTAACCCACAGTAAAAAAAAAACAATTTACCCCTCATCAAAGAGGCAGCGTTGACTAAAACAAGGAAACAAAAAGCGCTAAAGGTTTTCCGAGACGGCACTGGAATATAACAGGCATCGCAGGGGTCTGGTAAGCTTATTCATCGCCTACAGCACTCTGGATTTTTGTTTACCACAATAACGGTGCTCGCGAGCAGCACCCAAGCGCGTCGGTCGGGTACCGCTTGTTACACGCATCACCGAGTAATGCTTTGTTCCAAAAACTGTGGGCCAGAGCTTTCTGCTTGTTTTGCCCAACAGAATCACCATAAGAACATGAAAAGACCGGAAGTGAGAAAATATAATAAACCCGCACGTTTCGGAACAAGATACGGGAAATAAGGTAAAAAAAAGTGAAGGCGCTGTCTAGGCAGTGGTGTTTGTGAGTTGTGTAAATGCCTGAGTCTGTAGTCTTTGCGGTCATCGTCTAGGCCAGACTAATGACGGCCGTTATCGCTGCCTTTTTATCGCGGCGTTGTTGCTGCGCGAACTGTCACTGTCAGTGTTATCGATTAGCTTCGTTACTCCAATATCGAACAAATGGATGTTCCCGTTTAGAACAGCACTCTGAGACTTTACTCCATTATTATCAAAGGTGACGTAACATTCGTCATCTTTCTAAGCCCCTGTTAGTCCATTACGGGAAGAACGCATCTCCCAATGATCTACAGCCCACCCTACCCTGTGCGAACTAATTTTATTTTATCCATGAGAAGTTTTTCATTATATCACTCTACGTAATCTTCTGCCTTTTCAATTCCTTCGTAACCACAATGTTGCTCTTAATGTCTGCCGGTCGTTCA
This sequence comes from Rhipicephalus microplus, assembly GCF_013339725.1. NCBI lineage: Eukaryota > Metazoa > Arthropoda > Arachnida > Ixodida > Ixodidae > Rhipicephalus > Rhipicephalus microplus. Next base: position 151,548,578 of record NC_051171.1, on the reverse strand, counting down.
TTCTACACATTACTTGGCCGACCCAGGTACATGTCTTTCTACTAGGATATCTGCTACACAAGTTTATTCACTGACTCATTCTGATATGTTCTCAGTATTTCCAATGACATTCATTACTGCATACAAAACAAACGCATGTTTCCATCTAGAGAGGCGCTATGAGACTACTAGCCTTTAAATCTTAAAGGCACACTAAAGGTCAATATTAAGTCAAGTCAATGTTTATTGCTGAAATAGCGGTCCAGAAATTTCGTAATGCTACGTTTGTGCCAAAGAAGTGCTTATTTTGAACTGAAATCACGTTTTAGTGGCCCGGATTACGTTAGAACACTTCAAGTTACCCGCCCCTAGTGGAACCTTTTACGTCACTATTTCCGCACACAACATTTCCCAGCTTCACTGCACGGCCGCCGACACTATAGAAGAAGCAGAGAGAAAGTAGAGGGAGCCACAGTCAACGTTGGTCACAGCAGCAACAACGGCCACTGAACAATTTCCTGCCATGGCCTTCGAGGTGGCAGGCGTGCTTGGTTACACTGGGCCCCGCTAGATGGAATGGCATGTCCAGTTTAGCCAGGCGAAGGTTAAACTTTTGAACCACTCGCGCGATTCGCCATAGTAACGTCCGGCGGTTCTTTTTTCCACGAATAAAACAAAAACGAACAAGTAGCACTTTTCTTTTTATTTAGTGGAGCTGGTTCAATTATAATGAATAATTGTTGGCGGTAAGTCTGACGTCATCGGGATCATTTTGCAAATGTCCTACTTGGGGCGCATGTGTTATCGTGCATTCACATTAATGTCTTGGTAAGTAGGGTACTGCTATTGCCAATGTTGTCGTTTTAGACACTGTCATACATTGAGCTTTAACTGTGACTTTAATTGTTATTTGACTTTATTGCCTCTTTATGACAACTCAGGACACTATTACATTAGTACTTTTTAACTCGAAAATAAAATAAGTCACCTCCCCAACATTCGTTTTCTTAAAACCAATAACATTATCTAACAAATTAGCATGAAAACAAGAGGCATCGTGCGACAAGTTTAAGTAGGACGTGAACATGCTTTGCTACGCTTATTTTTGTTATGAGATATGCCAGCGTTTCTTTAAACGCACTTTTAAGGAAAATTCTAAGATAATTAGTACCTGTTTGTTCCGTACTATAATGAACCTAAGCATCAGGTGTATGCTTTGTTCATCTTCATTAATGAATTTTGCAAGAAAGCTCAGGCAAATTTGAAGCAGAATTTGCAAATCTTGTCATTTCTAATTGCTTTGTAACAATTGTTTGCCACATTTACTAATAACACGTCCCTTTCAGGTACGAGGATCAAGTATCCCTTAAGAAATTCAAAACGTTTTTGTCAACACAAACCCTATGCACTCTGTGCGAGACGTAAAAAATCAGGTGGGTCTTTTGTAAAGGGTGCAGCTTTGTGAGGTCCCCACGTACAAAGGCAGAAACCCCTTCTTAAATTGCCTAGAATTTCGCTTAGTGAATTGTTCATCTACTTATTCACGTAAATTGACAGTAACGCTGCACTGTTAGCGAAACGATTAAAAGTGACACTAACTAAGAGTGACAGATAAGTTCCCGATCTCCTGTAAACAAAGATATGCTTTCTTGGTGGCATGTTGACCTTTCCTTGAAGGATTTCAGTAGGGCGTCGGTGTTTTCCCACACTGATGTCGGATGATCCCACGCTAGTAGAGCATCTTAATCAGTACTTTTCTTTGATAAGCCTTTCGAAACTGCAGATGACAGTTAGACAGCTTCTTCAAAGTACTATTCAGAAAAACTGAAAATTGAGCTGGAAATGTAAAATATTACAGCCAAAAATAAATAAATAGTAAAGAAGGAAACACAAATAAGTGATATAAACGCACAAGAAAAAGGAAGAGCGATAATTGTATAGAGAGGGGGAAAAGAAATATAAGTAAGGTAGGGAGCTTAACTAGACTTTATACAGTTTGCTACCCTAAATGTGGGGAGAGGAGAATAAGAAAGTAAAAAAACAGAATTAGAGAGAAAAAGATGAAAACTGAACACCCCCTCACACACACTGCACACACAGTGCAGTGTTTCAGAGGCAGTCGATCAGGGATGTTGCCGTCAAGAATTATAGAAGGGCTCGTGTGGCTTTCTTGGCTAGGGTACTTGAAGACCAAGCACCCAAGATCTCCTGAGTAAAAAGGCAAACATCCAGTCTTTTCAAGGTACACTGGAAAGTCTGGCGTTCTTGTTCGAAGTAGGGACGATCGCAGAAAACATGGTCGAGAGTTTCTGCGCAATCGCAATCATCACAGTTGGGGGAGTCAGTCATAAAGTGAGATAAGCGTGAACTTGAATAACAAATAGGATGCGTCCATGAGTGAAAGTAAGGGGTGAGGCATGCTGACAAAAAAAGCGCATCGCAAAAACATAATGAAGTAAACATTTCCAACAAGAACAAGACTAAACCAGAAGAACAGGAGGCGATACGGGAGAAGCAAGGAGGCTCCAGTGTGACGAGAAACAAAGGTCGAAGGGAAGGAGTCATATTTATACGCGGCCGTGCTCGAAGCCACCCACCGTAAAATTGGGTCGGCTTTTACTGAAGGTGCTTGGCGAGCCTTGCGTGTTCCTTACGTTGCCTGTACGGCGATGGTGCACCATATTTATGTTATCGAGGGAAGCAAGAAAGTGGTATAAAGAAGCATTTTTAAGCATACAACGTGCGCTACTGCACGTTCCCTTGCTACAAGGCATTTAGGCTAAATAGCCTTCTACGCACTTGTGTTTCCCACATTCAAATTTATCAGCGGGACCAGTCTAGCTACTTATTAGGCTCCTTCTATGACTGCCATGGGTAGACCACAGAAAGTAACGACACCAGATAAGCAGCGTAAATACCATGCGTAGTGAATTCTTCTTGCTCAAAATGAATGTGGAGCCAATGGCTCTCGGCTAAAATCATTATAAACAATTATCACTATCAATACTATAAAGTATTCAAAATAACCTACCTCTCTCCCCTTCCAACCAGCATGTGTTGTGTTTGATCTAGCTTCACTGGACATTCAGTTCGCGAGGGTTGGATGAAGGCCAACTTTCTCAGTACATTTCTTATTTGTTGAGGCAGCATTGTCAATGAATGACCCCCATTAGAATCAAACTGTCACTGCTTCTGGTGTTCTCAGCTCTCAAAAAATACGCCTTGCATTTTGTCAGAATTTGGCCTCATCGTCCACTGAATTGGCCTTGACCTGCAGTGGTAGGCACTTCCTCTTTTACCTGTTAAGCGAGCGGACCACTCCGAACAGCTGACGTCGCTGCGCGCTGGAAACAGAGTCGCACTAATTAAATTAGCTGTCAAGTTCGTTTGCGCCCACGTGCCTGTCTGTAGTGGTACGGCGAGCAGGTTATTTACATCGTCTCCCTAAAACAGTGCAGTTCGTTTCAGCGTCGAAAGGAAGGAAAGAAGGCAGATCGCACAGGTAGACCACGCGTGTATTACGTCCGGCTTGTTACGGCTCAACGTACAAAATGAATTAGGGCACGCAGAGATGAAAGGGAAAGAAAACAGAAAGATTGTGTCACCGTACGTAGGTGCACATGGAAGCTAGGTTCTCGCATTTTGGGAATTAGAATTGTAACGAGCAGCTCCTCTTCATTTTCCGTCCGTATGATTGCCAGCACCATGTCGAAGCATGTCCAGTGACAACTTTCTTTTCTGACATGAGATATCAAGTAGAACAGATGTTGTGGGAAACTCCATAGGGAAGATGAGGACGTGCACATTAATTTAATTAGAAGATATCTTTTCAAATAACATCAAGAAAACCCTTCCCCCCCTAACGGTCGCGAAAGAAAATACTCCGGAGCTTACAATTATTCAAACGCATCTGCAAATGCTCACTCCTACGGAACGTACCACACGTCTGTATCATTACGGAAAAGACAGAAGTCAAGAAAAACAAAGTTGACATTGCATGTTTTCTTGCTCCCTACAAGCAATATTTTGCTCTGAGATTATATAAAGCTGCTGATTAAACGTCTATCATAGAGTTGTTAATAATGTACACAGGAGGAGAGGTAGAGGAGGAAAATGAAATGCTGCAGGGACTGAACAAAACTTCAATAAAATATTGTGTGAAGGCAATCGGGGGACAGAACTCGCTGGATGTGGACGCAAACCCCTAGAAAAATAAAACCAGAGTTCTAAAAACAATGTCACACGGAAGCAAGAGAATCAACGAACGAGGTATTATACAGGTGTCACACGGGCGTTTCGAAGGCCATTGAACCGTTGGTCTATCGACTCAACTGACAAGGACGAGCTGTCACACGGGTTATTTCGAAAGGTATCGAGTCAATAGTCTATCGAGTCAACGAAGCACCCCATACCGCCATTGAATCTTCGATGGCCATTGAGCAACTTCATTTCAAAACTTGGTGGCATATTTTCAATAAACAAGAAAATACTTCTACATTGGCGTGATATGTTCCTAAAACAACCAACCTCATCACTGGAACTGCAGAGTTAGGGCTGTGTTTTCAAAAATACAAATATATAATAAATTTTGTAAGAGCTACGTGCGAATGGTCAGTGTCTCCCAATTAGGTTCACATCATCATGATTGTCTTTTTGTAGTGAGCAAGAGCGCTGTTTGTCCGCGTAAGTTAACTTTCGCAACCTTGCAAATGGCAATCGCACGTGCCTTCGAGAAGTACTCTCGTAGACTGTTAGGTTTGCGAAGAATTCGCTATGCGAGGCACGTGTGCTCAGCGCATGTGCACCGCAATTACGTGCTCCTCGTTTAGTTATCTAATCACAGCTTCTAAAATTAGCGCACTTGTTCCTATGCCGTGCTGCGAAAACGACATGGCAGAGTTGACTTGCTTCGCCGACTTTCAGACCACACTCGCCCGACAGGTCTTCGCTTCGCGCGTGACGTCAAACGCACGTCTAATTAAATTAGAGCTGTACACGTGGGCACTGCCTTTGTTGGTGTTTGGCTGCATTAAGAATTGCGCGGCCACTCTTCGCGAATCATTGGAGTAGCTTTGACTGTCCTGGTGGCAAGTGCCCACAAGGAAATGTTCTTTAACATCAATTTCGAATGACTGTTAGTTAATTCAAAAGGTCTGTCCATGAAGAGGGCCACCCTCAGTGCACATCTTTAAATCACTAGTTGCAGCATGGAAGGAAGTGTAAACGGGCCAACAAAGTAGTGAAAGGTCACGCAATTCCTTATGAATTTTCCGAAAACGACTCGAAGAGACATTCCACCTCATTTTCCCTCTTTTCGTCGTTTTTTTTTTCTTCTGAACGAACTCGGGATGATTTTCCGCCCAAGGTGGTTTTGTCATGCCTCCAGTATCATCGTATGACGCCAGGTTATACGCAGTCATAGTCACATCATGACGATGTTGTGAATTTTGGTTACCTATGATGACGTCACATGGTAGCGTCGTCACGTGTGGATGATGTTTTGCAACACTTGCTGACGCTGGCGTCGTTCAATTCCCGCGTTTGATGAGGCATTTAAGGCAAAAAAAAGTAAATGTCGGCAGGTCAACAAGGTAGGTGTGACATTTAAGAAAAAGATGAGAAGAGAACATTATTGAACGCTGCCGGCATGTATGAAGCTATAACTAAGATCAACGACGACAGTCATAACAATGGTGCGTATAAAGTTGCGTTCAAACGCGTGTATCTTAATCCCGGCTATTTCACTTCACGCGCTTTGATTTGTTTTCAGCTATGAATTTCTCGAAACCAACCTAATGTTGTCAGACATAAACCATTTCAGTAAAGAAATAATTTTTTTAAACAAGGCCTGGTCTGATTCATGACCCATCCCCCGGAGTGGATTGCACTAAGATACCGAAGAACCAATCAAACAACTAAATAACATAACCCATCTCCGCACAGTGCACCTTCACAAAATATGCGCACGTTTGCTGCTTTTCAAATACTCGTCACTGTAACCCCCTTGCATGCTGCACCATGGAGTCCTCTAATCGATAGAATTTTCTCAACAGAGTCACGGAAAAACAACGAAATAGGAACTAAGACTGGTAAAGCAAACTGGACAACAGAAAAGAAATTCACGATCGCAAGGAATGGCCCGTGCAGCTCTGTTCCGCCTGAAGGGTTTATAGACACGGTCGTTAAGTGTAGTGAGTTTACGAGCGGCTATTCGCAAGAACAGTCACTTGGGCCGATGCCTGTTTGCTAGCGATTTGCGAGCCATTGATCGGTGTCTCTTGCTTCACTGATGCAAGATCTCGCTTTTACCCCGCGCAGGTAGTTTGGACTGCAGTAGGTGCATTCGTTTATTTCTTACTGACCCCGGAACAAGAACCGAAAAATAAGTCTAAATAGAAAAGGAGATGACTTGGGGTACTACTACCAAGACCTAGATAAGAAAAAGAAAATAGAAAACGCCTAATAAATACACAGAAGAGCATACAACTTGGTAGAGAAAGGAGGGGAGATAGAACGCACCACTCCCATAACTTTTAATGATGTTTTTCTTTATTACACGTGAAAGTAGCCATGAAAATGCTACAGATGTACCTTACGGCTACGTTGTGAAAGACTTGATGAGGGAAAAATCCACGTTGGTTACCTTCTATGTCGCCAGCAACAAGTCTACCGTTCAACGTGCCCATTGATTAAATCATCACACACATTGACACTTTTACAACTGATGCAGAGACATAAATCAAGGTTTGTTTAACGCACTGCCCATGCCCCATGTTGTTTTCAAATGCACTTTCGCGAACAAAATAAGCCAAGATAACTTAGTCCACATAGCTGTATCAACGAAAACTCAATTTTTGACTTCGGTGCCTGGTTTCTGCACTACAATATCAGCGTTCATGCACTCTGGAAGATTTTTTCGATTAACTTGGTGATTAGTCGCGTTGACGAAATAAATCTGCTGCGCCAGGTGCTTCAACGACCTCACCGCCTCAGAGGGAAGCCGTCCGCTCTTTGAACGAACTCCCCAACTGATATTCATTAATTGTCCTGAAAATAAATTAGCTATTACCTAACGTAAGCGTATGCTGGGATAATGTAAACATAGAACATAACCCTTAACTTGATGTGGAACTAGAGATTTCGTGTCAGTTAAACTTTTGAGAAGAGCATTTTTTAGTGTTTAGTAATTGCTTGGCTGCCAGTTATTGAAAAAGAGACAAGAGTGGTGTCATTCATTGCTAGTGCCACAAAAAATTAAAATCTTCACAAATGAAACACCCCATTGGTGTTTTATTTTCTCACATGTTCTTTATGAAAACTGTGGTGTAGTCCACACAAAATGCTTTCCACGTTCTATACAAAGCTCACACATTATTATTATTATTATTATTATTATTATTATTATTATTATTATTATTATTATTATTATTATTATTATTATTATTATTATTATTATTATTATTATTATTATAAAGGAAGCATGCATATAATGCTTCGTTCATGTTGGCTTAGCGTTCAGGCATAGTGTAAGAAGACCAGCTATCTAAGCAGTCATTGAAGCATGTTGAGATTGATAGGTACATTCAGCGCTAAGACCAGTCGTATTTGTGCTAACTTGAGTCCCTTCTTTACGAGCCTTTGTGTAGAGAAAGGTCAACGCACATGCGCTGAAGTTTAATCTTCGATCCAAAAAGCGGGACAATTAACAGGCCACTGCACGCCAACAAAGCCACTTCAGGCGTCCCCGTATGGCCTAACATGAAGTCGTAGAAGGCATCTGCCTTGGTGAGCGACCCGGATGGGCTCAGGAGCGTGCCTTCATGTTCCCGCCTTCGAGACCCGATAAAAAAATTTCCACGCTCTCTTGTTTCAGTCGGATCACCAGTTCCCGTGACCTCTTTTGTGTATCACCTTCTTTTGCATGACCGATGCGCTATGAGGCATAAAACTTAGTGGAACTTGGCGGTCTCATGCATAATTTCAACCCGAGTGATCTCTTTATCGTTCCCCATGCCATCGCTCTAACCCTGTTCTATTGCACGGGCTTTCGCAAGAACTTTCGTTCTTTGCAGCGCACAAAGAATCAATAAGCATAAGCGAGCAACGGCGCCTCGTCGGAGGGGACAGATGTCTGCGGTTGTGAGCAAAGTATTCCAACCACGACACCCTGACAGAATTCCTGAATAAAATGCTTACGTAATTTGTATAGCGAGCCTCTCGGTGGTCCTCTTAAGGAAAACTATATTATTCGCTCGTGGACGATAAACACAAACGTAAAAAAACAAGCAGTAATATTATAGCTAGAACATGGGCCTTTAAATTAAAAATAGATGCATCGTTTTTCATGCGTGAAAAAAAAATCACGATTCTGTTTCATAATTACTGTCCACCAGGTGATTGTAACTGATTGACAGGTGACGGCACCAGTGACGCAATAGATCCGTAACACGCTTTTATATTCTCGTTATCATTTAAGTGGTACAAGTATTGCTGAGTTTGTTTATGCACCCACAATTTTCAATTTCACTATGGCTACCCCCAAGTTGTGGGCAAACCCTTTCCACTTACACATGTTTAATGCAAGATATCAAGGAGGCTAACACACTTGTTACATTGCATGAAGGAAGGTGAGAAACTGTCCCACTCATTTGCATGTAAGCAATGAGATGTCATTGCGGCTTCAAGAAAAACAGAAATTTCACGAGTGCCCTCAATGCCTAAATAGGATCATGGCTAAACCGAATTACAGGAGTGATCAGGCCCCTGACTGGGATATTTCCTTACGTTGAATATATTCCCCCTGTTTTAGATGGGCACATTTTGCGCCTGCAATAGTCCAATACTCTAGAAGCCTTACCAAATGCACACGAGTTGTAGCAAGGCTAATTTTAAGGTTTCTTGTGTTCTATCGAACCTTTACGAAAATCGAGCCGGAAAACTTCTTACTCGAGGTATTAAACTTACTGAGTTTTCACATGCGAATTCAAGAAAAAATTGAAGACATGAAAGCAGAGAGAAACAAAGAATAAAAGCCTACACCATATCCCACAAACCATTGCATCGTGTTCATTTCACGGTTGGTTTACATATGCAGTTGGTAGCGCAAAGTCCATTTCACAGTCTTCGCAGGCGTTGAGAAAAAAAAAAGCTTACAATTATAAGGTTGGTAATAAAACTTGGTTGATTGTGCGGAAATCGGAAAACGGTTGTTGGGTATAGGCTTGGCAAACAGGTGCACGCAAAGTAAAACTCAGAGGCACAAAAGCGCGTTTTAGTTGCATACCTGTAAGTGGTTTGAAGAAAACAACGGCAGAGAAAGAGAAGGCAGGGATATTAACCAGAAGACGTAGCAGTAAATCAAACGGGCCTGAGAAATCCAATCCTCGCACTATTGCACGAATAGCAGCGCAGATAACTAATAAAAACGGAACAATCGAAGCGGAATAAACAGCCCTGGAACTTTCAGAGACACCTTACTGCAACAGCCGGCGCAAATAAAAGCGTCAAGTGAAATTTCAAGGCATGTAAAAAGAGGTATGTACGCATTCGCTGTTCCACTCGAATGCTCTAAAGTTAGGTCTTTTCGTTTTCACCACGTAAAATTTACTATCCAAATATGAAGCAAAAAGCAAATTTTCGCGTGCGTTTTTTAGATATTATCCAAACATTAGCACCAAACACTTCACACAATCAAAATAAGAGAAGACGAATGAGGGATTTCGGACGTACTCGAGTATGTCGGGGCCTTGAATATCGCAAGGACGACGAGGAAAATAAAAAAATGGAAGCAAAGGAAGTTTAGTCAGTTCTGAGACTGGCTGGCTAACCTGTGCTGGGGAGGGGGGTAATGCCGGCCTATCGTGACAGGATAGAGATGTTAAAAAAAGAAAAAAAAAACAAGAGTGAGCTGCAGTTACGACAAGCCACCTGCGTCACAAGCTTAGGTTGCAATCATTTATGTGACAGTGTTTTATAATTTTGAATTTCACTGTCTGCACCTGCCGCCTTTACCAGAACTTCTCAGGATCCAACTATTACACGCTTCGATCCAACTATTGCACGTTTTCTTTTTCGGTTTTTCTTGCCTAACGATTGCTAATTTTCGCAAGCCTATATTCCCGTAATCTCGTTGTCGTCTTTCATTTCCACAGACAATGCACTGTTTCGTGGGCAGTTGCGCAAGTGTAGGAACTTTCTTGCGCGCGTACGCAAGCAGTCCCGAAGAAGTAATCTGCTCGGCCCACCTGAAAAATCGGCCGTCCTATTTATCGCTGCCCCTATTCCATTTCGTCGCGTGGTCTGTGATGCTTCGCTTCACCTACCGCAGCCGAAACAAATACGAACAAGAGAAAAGCGCCTCCTCATTTTACGATAACAACATATTCACAAGCATGCTTATGCATCAGAAAAGGAGCATATTTTTTTCCCCACAAACTGAACAAGCGGTGAAATTTCGGCTAGTTGGTTCATTTTTTTACGGAATGACAAAAAAAAAAACAGCTCATGAACGGGATTCGAGCAAAAGAAGCGCGCAAGAACGGGCGCTGATTTCCAACTAAAGGTTTATTGAAAGGAATAAGAAAAAGCTGAAAAAAAAGCGTGAGCAAAAATCAGGTAACACTTTTTTTTTTTCACGGACGTGATGTCAGATAGCAGATTCAGATTTCTAATAGATCAAGTGACTGGCATGCTGACACACAAATAGTTTCCCCATACTTGTCGAAGGATGTCGGCCAAGCACGTATCATTTACTTTTTCGTGTATGTGTGTGTTTAGAAAAAGTGGTTAACGATTTAGAGTACTAGGTACTCTACAATGGGAGAGCATGAAGCCGTCCCGCGGGCCTCAATCAAGCCCGTACAACCTGGAAAACAATGCAGATTCAAGCGAAGGTAGCACTTCATAGAAATGAAAATGCGGAGGAAAATTACACATTAGTCATGCGCAGTATATAACAGGGTAGTTCTAAAGCGTTGGGTACCCTGTCTAATGACATGCATAACTTCTAATGAATTTTTCGCTCAGGGTTTTTTTTTTTAATCGTAGGCTACGACAACTTCTTAGCAGTCGCCCGCATTTGCTCGCTAAGAGACAATACAGGCCAATGAAAATCCGCATTTATATTAACACGAAAAATTCTAGGAAAGTTTTTCTGCACATGTTTCTGTTAATTCTGTTATTTGATCGTTCGAGTGACTGCCTTATAACCAAAAACTATGCATACAAGCTAAAACAAAAGTTATACCGAGTCAATTTCATACATTTCCATGTGTTCTCTATATTTTTGAACGCAAACTACTGTTGCAAAATTGATGAAATAGTACCACACCAAGTTAATTTTATTATATCAAGTGGCAAAATAAAAATATTTTTAACACACCTTCTCTGAATAGCCATAAATTATTTCTTTGCGAGGGAGGGGGAGGAATAGTTTTATCGTTGAAATTTGAAGCATTTCTTAACAAACTTCGACGACTTTGAGCGGATCTATCTAGCCGCTTATGTTCGGATGCTTTCATGGTCAACCCCTTAGCTTGGCGTGAACCAAACATAGCATGGGAGGGTAAGATGGTTTGACGAATATGACACGCTGGTCAATACCCGAATAGTGTCGCAACCACGTCGCATACGTCGTCAAGTACTTCCCGCCAAACAGAGGCACATGCCCACCAGTGGGTATGTGCCGCTGGTATGCAGGGTATGTGCCACAGGTGATTGACTCTTAGTGCCTACCCATGAGCGACGAGAACACATATGGCCAATTTCAACGCGCGAGCGTTAGGAAATACCCGACATCAGTAGCGTCGACCCGACGAATGCAAAGAATATATGTCAGGGTCCCAGCTGGAATCGAACCCAAGAATTCTGCGTGGCAATGAAGCATTTTACCGTAGAGCTACACCAGGTCTCGAAACGTCTTTTAAAATAGACGCCAATCTTCGTGAAACGTATAGTGATTGCATTGCTGCCTACCCAATTTTATAAACATTACATATGTACTCCTTCAATACAGCCGTCACGTCTGGTTAACGTCAATTTTGATTAGTTGCCATGCGCTGAAGTTGATTAATGTAGCAGTGTCCAGGCGGGTATCGCGGGTATATTCATATCAGCTTCTGGTGTTGCTAATACGCATGTTCCAGTTGGCATCGTTGCGCAAGTGCAAACAACTGGTTACATAAACATCTACAAATCTTCAACATATGTCTGTGCGTGCAACATTTGGACAAATATTTAGCGTTATTTCATAACGTGTCGCTCAATACAAAAATTACAGCACAATCACCTTCCCTCTGCATGCTTCGAACAACGTTGATTCCCTGGTACGTGGAATTTGCTGAATTTTTATGCATGTTCATGCGTATGTTTTTATGTAGGTAAACATGCCCATGTAAAACTGAAAACAAAAATTGAAGGCTGGAGCTTTGATCATCTCCAACCACCCGCTGGTTGGTTACAAGAATGTTGTCTTCGTACACTCACAAACTTGAATAAACAAACCTTCCAGCAAATTTGTGCGACAATTCGGCAAAGAAAATACTGATAATATACATCGTCCGCTTCGGTAGTATAAAATGACTCGTATATTACTATCCTGCAGGTTTAACGAGCACTCGCTGTATACCAAGTGGTTCAACTCGACGACGCGTTTTTTTTTTTTCTACCAATCACAACAACGTTCTGACATGCCACCGATGCGGGCTCATTGGATTGTCAGTGATTTTTTTTCTCATCCTCTATATCTTTCATTCCCCTTCTCCCCTTCCCTAGTGCAGGGCGGCCTACTAGGGCTCAGCCCTGATTAACCTCCCCACCTTTCTCCTCATTTTCTCTCTCTCTCTTTCTCTCTCTTTTACGAGGGTTCCCCTTCAAGCATTCAGGCTTCTTGAAAATACACTGATGGCGACTCTTATTGAGACCTCAAGTACTTGCTCTTTCACGGGATTGATTTGTTGGGACATCAAAGACGCACTGCAGGGAAATACGGTTATAATAACGTCTCAGTGGCTTTACTCAATGAGTACGTCTGTTGATGTCTTGTATTAGGTTTCAGAGCTCGTTATCTGTGCATGTGCATCTAACTGAAACCAATTTACGTCCCCATTTTCAAGAAGAAACGTGCATGCCTAGGTCTCTTATATAGTAGAACGTCTACATAGTCGACCATATTGCTTGGCAGTCTGTTTGAACTGCACACTTTGGCGCACAAATTATTTGGTGCAGTTGCCTAGTTCGCTAGTATTGGTGCCGGGCCTTCATAAACACGTCATTGACGTACGCGGTTCATCGGCGAAAATTCCCGGGAAAAAAATAATTCGCTAATTCGATGCGTTAGGTTAAGCTCATTCGAGTTTGCAGACGTTATTAGGTACTGCGTTCCTCACTCAACACTTTGATGTCTACGTAGTGTTTTACGCTAAAAAAATGGGAACATCTTGATGTCTCATAATTGTATAGCTATTTTATGTATATGCAAAGTACTTATATGGCTGCCAAGTTTTTGTCTGGTCTATGTTTCTTGCAGTTACTAAGATATACCCCTCTGTCTAGTGCCACGTAATCTTAGTATTACTACGTATAATAGATAAAAAACGCAACATTTTTATGTGAGGATTCTCATCATATTTTTTATATGTAGATAGTGCTGGTAATCTAGAAAAAGAAACTACTTTACCCTTCCCTCTGTGCAACAATGGTTATCTTCCTGTCATGAATTGACGACCTTAATTCGCATTCTGGCGTGTTTCTATGACGAAGTATAAAGTGTGTTACCCTCTTCACGGAGAAATCTCTCCATGTATAGCGCATTCAGGCACACTAACTGAAGTATACACATGTTTTGGCAAATGGAACTCCAGCGAGACGCTCTGTCGTATTTCTTGTTCCTTCTCTTGGGTTTGTGTCTCTTGTTTACTAATGTACTTGCTAAAGCGAGGACACGAAAAGAACATTAGGCGTCGTGCAATGTCGTGGATCATTTCAAAAAAGTAAATAACGCTCTGGAAACGTTCTATGGCGCATTTGGTTTAGACTTACTATGTGCGGTAAAACAGATAGCTGGGCAAGTTGGTACGCATCCATATTATATCCCCTTTCTTTTAGCGCGCACAAAACAGGGCAAAAAAGAAACAGACGAGCGCTCGTCTGTTTCTTTGATCACCTCATAAAAATCTGCATGCGATAAAATAGTGAAACGATGTGCAACGATAGAGGGGCATTATGACTCAAGGATGTTAATTAACGCAGTTTTCACCCATACACGTCTCCAGAAAAGAGGAATGCTAGAATGTCTTTATATCTCTCTGATCCGGCGAGGTAAAACTGACCATATTGAAAAATAAAGTAATACTGCAACAAACGAGTTCATACCTCCGTACAGTGATCTATATTAGGGAAATTCAGCAGTTGCCACGCTTTTCTCCAGAAATTGCACCAAAATAAATGCAGTAACAGAAAAAAAATAATTGCATTCAGTGCAGCCAGAAGATTCTGGCGGTTATTCTTGCTTGGACGAAGAAAAAAAATGGCAGCATATCCACGGAGTGAATGATGGAGAGTGGGGCGAAGAATTCGTCCGTCCATTTGTTCTTGCTTCCGTCCGTCCATGCGTCCGTCAGTGTGACCATCCATGCGTCCATCAGCCCGTCCGTGCGTGCGTCTGTTCGTGCGTCCGTCCCTGCGTTCGTCCATGCAGCCTCCCCTGCGTCCGTTCATGTGTCCATCCATGCATCTGTCTATGTGTCCGTTCGTCCATCTATTCAACACTCCAAGTACCACCATCTCGCATCTTTTCATCATATATTCTCCATATAGAAGCACTGCCATCCAGCGGACATTCCGAGGACTAAACGAGAAGTTGCACATGCACACTTTCTTACGGCTTGCGCTTCGGGTCCACTTCCCACCTTTAACCACCTCGAGTTCATGGTATATACTAGTTCACTGTATTCATGGCACTGCGGCCGAACGCTCGCTAAACCTTTCGAAAACCAAGGAGGTTACGCCCAGCGAATATGACGTAGCAAACTTTTTCAGTCAGATAGTGCTCAATGTACATGCCAATGGCTGCTAATGGGAAATGAGAGGCGGAGAATTCGGCTTTTACTTTCTTACGGCTTGCGCTTCGTATCTACTTTCCATTTTTCACCACCTCGAGTTCATTCATGGTGTATACAAGTTCATTGTATTCATGGCACTGCGGATCAACGCCCGCTAAACCTTTCTAAAGCTAAGGAGGTTTCACCCAGCGAGTATAACGTAGCAACCCTTTCTTTTCAGATAGTGCTCAATGTACATGCCCATGGCTGCTAATGGTGATCGCAGCCTGCGCGTTACCTAAAAGCCGAATGCTCCTGTCTCTCATTCCCCATTAGCAGCCATTGACATGTACATTGAGCACTATTTTTTATTGTTCAACAACGCACAGAAGAAGTCTCTCACCGGCACCAACTTAGGGGTCGAAATGTTATACTTGTTTCATACTACGGAGGACGAACGGGTGCCGCTACAAGGAGCTTCGCCCCTTAAAAAAGCACGCCCAGGCTATCCCATGCGCTCTTCTTTCTACCGCGGCCTCTGCTGACGCCGGAATCCACGCTAAATGCGCCCTCTCGCGGTAGCCGGGCACGCGAGGGGATACTCGTTGGTTTTGCTGAAGAGCGTGGCGATTGGGCAGGCCGGAGAGAAACACGCCGAACGCCCGCCATCTAGGAGGCCATACGAATACACACATTCAGTTCAAGAAGAGCAGACCCTGAAGTGTAGGCAATAACCGTCATGGTCGGATAAAACAAAGGAACATTTCTACGATGTTGCTGCGACTATTATTTGCAGCTGTGGAGACAACAATCGACTATAATATCCTGATGCTGATCAGCTGGCGAAAAAATGAATGGCTAGCATTCATCAAGTTACATTTATGATGTTGGACAGCGGCTACAAACTATTTACGGGAGGGCTGAAGTGGAGACACGTCCCTCGAAGCTGTCCAAGTGTTGAAAACATATATATCACCTGCTCTGTTGATGCCAACAGTCATATCTATAAGTTTCTATTCTTTCGCATTCCCGCGCGAGGGCCGTCAGGTTTAACCTGATGGTCCCCGAGTGGGCCTAGCCAGGTGACGCTGAGTTTACTCGCGTCTATTGTGGACCGAATAAAGTTGTTTCACTCACTCACTCATTCGAACAGAGTGCGCTCTCTTTCGCTTGGTACATTCCTTCTTTCCGCGAGTGCTTCGTTGCGCGTGCAGTGTGCTTCAATTTTCGTTATAAATAGTTTTCCATGATACAAGTACCTTGTCACCAGCCATGTGCGTGCACATCGTGCAGTGATGATCAAACCATTAGAACAAACGCCATGCTCCATCCAAATTAATACAAGGGCTGCGCTACCTAACTAAACGCTATAGGTGCAGAATGAAATGGTTAAACTGCGTTAGAAAAAAGACGACGGAAAAAGTGCCATAAAAGAAATATTCCGAGACAATTGGTCACTCAACCTGCCTTTTTTGCCATGCTGGTCTGTATTATTGAGTTTTTTTAGACTCTACGATGGTGTTATGAATTTCCAATGCTTTATTTATTACATCAACTACTGTGAGAGACGTGTAAGGCTTGTTTTCAGGCCTGCCTGGTATTGATAGGTTAATCTTTATTTAGTACTCATACAAATACCTTGTAAATACTATGTAAATATCTGACACATATTAATCTCTACATTTCATTTGTGTGTTCTTCGTTTACCATGTATTGTGCATATGTAGACATTGTTTTTGTAACAATTCCTGTGTAGTTGGGTAAGTTGTGTATGTTGTGTTCCGTTTACATATGTACACATATCTTTTTGTAACAACTTTTGGTGTGTCTGTGGATGTTGTGTTCTGTCGCAATGTTCTGTTGGATTGTAATTGATGTTCACTGTCTGTGAGAATGAATTTCTCTAAACACTACGCCAGAAATATGCTTTTAATAGGAATGGCTTACTGCTCTCCCATAGTTGATAACCAAGTACTCAAAATCGTCAAATATTTTTTTTTCTAAACACACGCCGGCATACAGAACGGGAAGCCATTCAGCACAACACTGGTGTAGATCTAAATCATCTTCCTTAGGCCCCCGGGACGGCTTTATGCTCTCCCATAGTAGAGTACCTAGTACTCTAAATCGTTACAACCACTTTTTTTAAACACACCACTAGAGTTCTAAGCACTCTAAAACGTTAACCACTTTTTCTAAGCACACATACCACTGCAGTATGTAGTGGAAGTCTCGCCACAGGGATAACTTAGTCGAACTTTTTTATTAATGGCTATCGGAGCCTTCGTCTTATGGAAGCGGGGGGGGGGGGGGGGGGGGGCTGGCTCATCTGAGGGGACGCCCTAAGAGCGTCATGTTTCCTCTGCTACATCAGTTGAGAAACGTAATGCTTATGCATCTCAACGAACAACTAGTTATGCTGGAAGAGGAGGCTTTCCTCCAACGCTGGTCTACACGATTCATTATTGTAAACAACAACAGAGTGTCCATGCCTTTCCTCCCCTACTGAGGAGGAGGGCTAGAGCTGGTACCACTGTACAGTGTGAATTCTCCTTTCCTTTATTACAAACAAGTCCTTTTTGTGAAATATTGTTCTTAAGCACGAGAGCAAACTGTCCTCACAGGTGGATGCAAAAACATCACCTTACGTTGTGAATGACCCCCTTGTTCGTACATATAGTCTTTACTGTTTATATAAGTTTCATCATCTCGAATTTCATGACTGTCCAGTCCTTGTTGTACAATTTTCGCATTGTACATCACTACATACGTAAATAAGTAATTTTTGGTGTACATAACAGCTTGCTCTGTACATGCATGATCATCAATGTCTATCTTTCTGTGTATACATCTCGTGATAAAATTCTCTTAAACGAGCTGCATACTCAGTGTTATAGAAGATTAGAATGATCATGGTTCGGTACCTTACCGAACAGATGGAAAAGCAGGGTGAAGAAGCCCTCATCAGAAGGTGGCATACATGTTTTTTTTTTTTTCATGCGAACGCATTTCATAGTCGGGCTATATCAGGCGTTCGTCGGAATTCGTCCACCATCCTCTGCCATAGCAACAGCTGCGGTTGTGTGCGCTTATCCTCGCCACTAGAGACTGGAGCCCCCTCCTCCCTCCGCTCCTTTACTTGAACGTGAATCGCCACAATCTCAATGCAGTGCCTTTGAAACGCGTTTGTATCGTTTGTGCTGCCAGCATTATTGAAGCGTTTGTGGTGATAAGACACTTACATTGTGGCCTTCAGGTACAATAATAGGTGCAGTGCTTCACCGCTACTTCTGTCGCCACTCGCTCTCTCTCCTACATGCGCCCCACTATTGCACGGTAACTATTAGAGCTGGAAACGCATACCACGTTTTTTGCGACAGAAAAAATGCCACATGTGGTCAACGGCGCTATTGGCTACGGTGTAAGAAAAATTAAACATTATGTTTCTAACGCTGGGTTCTGATGTGTGAAACGCCGCTATAGATGCTATGCAATGCATTCGCATATCCTCACGATTCTCTTCGGGGACGGTGGCGTGGTAAAAATTAGCAGATTCCACGTACAGTGGGAATCGATAATATCTGAAGCATGAAAGAAAAAAGGTTGGTATGTCACTTTAATATCACCACAACGTTAAGAGATGGAGGTATGCCGTACACGACTTCCGTGTCATGATTATCATGTTTGGATGTGTCATTCACCTTTGTCATCTATTCACGTGACGTGATGCCAAATTTAGTATATGTGAAGCTGGCGAAATCGCCGCGAGCACGCTATGAACGTGGTATGCTGTCATGTTCTTGCATGACACGCGTGTCAAAATTACCATGTTTACACCAGTGATATACCTTCGTCATCCGTTGACGTCACGTAACACCAAATTTGGTACATGTGGATGTAGCGAAACGTCAGCGAGTGCATCATGAAGGGCCCAATATACTCCAATGAGACGTTGACGCGCGCACACGCTGGGCACAGTGATGCTATACGTTAGAGAGAGAGAGAGAACATAAGGAGAGAGGCAGGGAGGTTAACCAGAGAGGTGAAGGAGAGAAGTGCAGGGTAGCCTACCGGGGCTGAGCAACGCCACCGAGACTTTCCTCTAGGTGGTGTTGGGCTGAGCCCCGGTAGGCTACCCTGCACTGGGGAAGGGTAGGGGCGGAAGGAAAGTTATAGAGGAGGAGAAAAAGGGTCACTGACTGGGCCAATGCGTGACCTTGTCAAATCACAAACAAAGAAAAAATCGGCGTATGCCACGTACAGTGGGAATCGATGATATGCGAAGCACGAATGATAAATGTTGATATGTCACTTTAAAACCAGCAGAACGTTACGAGGTGGAAGTAAATGATGCCGCACATGACTTCCGTGTCATGATTATTATGTTTGGATGTCTCATTTACCTTCGTCATCTGTTCATGTCACGTGAAACCAAATTTAGTATATGTGGAGCTAACGAAACGGCCGCGAGTACGCTATGAGCGTGGTAAGTTGTCATGTTCTTACATGACACGCGAATCAGGATTATCATTCATTGCACCAGTCATATAGTTCGTCATCCATTTACGTCATGTAGTACCAAAATTGGTATATGTGGAGCTAGAAAAACGGCCATGAGTGCGTCATGAAAGGCCCCAATATACTCCAACGTAGCGTTGACGCGCATGCATGCTGGGCACAGCGACGCTACGTTAGGAAAACGCGAGCACTCTATAGTCTGACGCCAGGCGCGACCAGCATCCATCAGCGCGGCCCGACGGCAACCGGCGCAAAATGCGACATGCTGCATTTCGTGCCGACGCGTTACCCAGGCAATATTGCGTCTCCCTCTTTTCGTGACGGAGGGACGCCGGGCGCGCTGAAACGCACGTGCTTCAAAGCAACGCAGCGCAGCTCGCGCCTGCGAGTATATGGCAGGATAGGCGCCTAGCGTGACAACGCCGGCGTGACGCCACGAAATGAACGCCGTCGAGCAAGCACACAGTGTCACGTCGAAATGTATTGGCGCCTTGACTGTGGCATATAGTCACGCTCTCACATGATACGCATCTCATGATTAATATCTTTGCACCAGTTACATACCTCCGTCATTCATTGACGTCACGTAATACCCAATTTGACATATGTGAAGCTAGCAAAACGGCCGCTAGCGCATCACGAATGTAACATGTAGTCGTGTTGTTACATGACACACAAGCCGTGATTATCGTGTTTGGATGTGTCATTTACCTATGTCGCCCGTTCGCGTCGCTTAATACCGAGTTTGTACATGTGGAGCTAGCGAAACGGAGATGCTGGAGATGGCCATGGAGAAAGGTGGTCACGTCAACGAAAAAAAAAATAATGATTCCGTGCTGTTGTAGATAATAAAAAAAGTTCGAAGTGCTCATAACTCGCGGGCGTGGTACAGTTTTATTCGTACTACGGCGGCAACTTCTGGACATGGACGTCGTCGGCTTAAATTGGTATCCGAGCTTTGGGGAACTACATCGTAATTCACGTCACTGAGGCAGCGCCTGACTTCCCAAGGGCCAAAGTAGCGTCGCAATAGCTTCTCCGAAAGCCCACGATGTCGGACAGGTGTCCACACGAATACATAGTCACCTGGTTGATAGTGGACGTTCATTCGGCCTTGGTTGTAACGGCGAGCGTCGTTATATATCTTGCTGCGTGCGAATGCGGTTCCGTGCAAGCTGGCGGGCTTCCTCGGCTTTCTGGACGAAGTCGTCAACGCTGTAATTTACACTGGTGTCCTGGTCTAGTGGAAGCATAGCGTCTAACCGTGTTGTAAACCGACGGTCATATACAAGCTCGAATGGTGTTAGGTATGTGGTGTTTTGCACAGCGGTATTATAAGCAAACATGACGTACGGCAAAATTTTATCCCACGTTTTGTGCTCCACATCAACATACGTGTCGGCCAGTCTTTCGTTTAACCGCTCCGCCAAGCCTTTCGTTTGGGGATGATAATCTGTTGTTTACTGGTGGTTAGTAGGCGCCAGCTTGGCGACTTGTTGCAATAACTCTGCAGTAAACGCTTCTCTGCGATCAATTATGAGAACAGCAGGTGCGCCATGACGCAAAACAATGTCGTGGATAAAGAATTTGGTGAGTTGAACTGCAAGGCTAAACTTTGGTTTCTGCTTAGCGAATCAAATAGTTGGTTGTGACGATTATCCACTTATTTTCTGAGGATGACGTAGGGAATTGACCGAGACGATCCATTCCCACTTGTTGAAATGGCGCTCGAGGTGAATCTAAAGGCTGGAGGAAACCGGTGGGCTTCACGGGTGGAACTTCACGCCTCTGAAGTCACGGCTGGTTCGGACGTAGCGCTGAACGGACGAATACAGCTGTGGCCAACAGTAATTTTGTCGTATGCGCACTAATGTTCTCGCAAAACCTAAGTGACCGGCAGAAGGGTCGTCGTGGCACGCCTGCAAAACTTCCTCACGCAGTGCCGTTGGAGCGGCGAGGAGAAAAGTTTACTGGCTGTTCTCAAGATCAAGATTTCTCTTCTAGAAAACATTGTTCCACAGGCAATACGATGTTAATCCACGTGAGAGTGGGCGTGAGACGATGACTTCTTCTTTTTGAAGATACTGAATGACAGAAAGTAGCTCAGTGTCTTCACGTTGAAGTTCAGCCATCCGCACCACATTGAGGATGCCAAGAAACGGTAAATCTTGTTCAGTGTCGGATGACGTCGGGGAAATAGGAGCATGAGACAGGCAGTCAGCATTTGTATGCTTATGTCCTGATCGGTAGACCACCGTTATGTGGTACTCTTGAAGCCGGAGAAGGTGATTCTTAAGAGAGAAAGGAAGAGAAAATTGAGCCCCGTAACTGTCTGCTTAAGTGAGCGACGCCTCACCAGTATCTCACAAGGGATAGGGTCGAGGAGGGATCAAAAGGGTAGGAGTAAAGGTATAGAATAGAAGAAGAGATGTGAGGTGGTAAGCCAGAGCGAGCAACAACAAACCGAGGGGATAGGAGAGATAGAAAAGATGGAAACACGGTCACAGGAGTCCGAGCACGGGGCACCACTTGTGAGAGCTCTTGTAGGCGTCAGTAGATGGTGTAGAGGAAGTCCAGTCGGTCAGAGATACACTGTCGTTGAAGGTCGTCGGCGTCAGGAGGTGACGTAGGGCGAGCCTAGTCGGCCAGAGCTACGCTGACGCCGGAAATCGCGAGGGCACAACCGGTCGGCACGGAATCCAGCAAGCGAGATCTTGAAGCCGGAGGTTCCAGCGGGCGAGGCGGCCTGATGGATCCCGTAGATTGACAATCCAACAGAGCCAGTGGTGGTCACAGGCCGCTCGAAATGGCCGGCCGTATAGGTAGGGTTGAAACTTGCTAATGGCCCAAACGACTGCTAGGCACTTTTTTCGGTGGTATAGTAGTGAGCTTCTGCTTCTGTGAGACTGCGGCTCACGTAAGTAATCAAACGCTCTGTGCCGTACGGCCATTGAACTAGAATGGCTCCGATTGCAACGTTGCTGGCGTCCGTGTGAATCTCAGTGTCGGTGGTGTCGTCATAATGTACCAGTACTGGAGCTGTCTGTGGTCGATTGCGTAGCTCTACCAAGGCTTATTGTTGTTCTTCCGTCCATACGAAGGGCACATCTGGCCATTTTAGTCTTGTAAGAGGTTGTGAAATTTTCGAAACTCTTTCGACAAAACGGTGGTAGTAGGCACAGAGTCCGAGGAATCGCTGAACAGCCTCGTTATCTCCAGGACGAGGAAACTCAGCAATAGCTAACCATTTTCTGCAGATCTGGTCGAACACCCCAAAGCTCACTACGAGGCCGAGAAAGCTTGAGTTTCTGATAGCCAAAGTAGCACTTATCGGGCTTGATTAGTAAGGTTTGCTCTCCGTATTGCAATGAGCACGCCTTTTTAGTCTTGAAAGATGTTCGTCAAACGTGCTTGAAAACACAATGACATCATCCAAGTATACAAGACACGTCTGCCACTTTAGTCCAGCGAGTACAGTTGAAATGCGTTGAAATGTGGTGGGAGCGGAACAAAGACCGAAAGGCAGCACTCTAAATTCGTAGAGCCCGTCTTGAGATACGAACATGCTTTTCTCAGAGTTGCCCTCGTCAACATCAATTTACCAGTACCCTGACTTGAGATCTAATGATGTAAAGAACTGGGCATGGCATAGACTGTCTAAGGTGTCATCAATACGTGGCAGGGGATAAACGTCGCGTTTTGCGACTTTGTTAAGCTGTCGGTAGTCGACGAAGAAACGTAGTGTGTTGTCTTTTTCTTTACTAAGACAACAGGGTACGCCCAGGACTTGTCGAGGGTTGAACGACGCCATCATTCAGCATTTCTTGAACTTGGCACTTAATCACCTCTCTTTCCTTGGGGGACACACGGTATGGATGGCGGCAAAGAGGCCGCGCCGACTCCTCGGTAACAATGCGGTGTTTTGTAACGGCATACTACGTTGAACTTTCGATGCTGTGGAGAAGCAGTCCGAAACTTCCGTCACAAGGTTTAGCAGCCACTGTTTTTGGTGGATCTGGCAAGTCTGGATTAGCGTGAACGCGGCTGCCCAGCTCAGCACAAGCTTTCGCATCCAGTGAAGTTGTATCCAATGAGCCGACATCGGAAAAGTCGGCGATTTCGCGGAGGAAAGCGACAGTGGTGCCTGTAGGCACGTACAGAAACTCATTGCTGAAGTTGGTCAGCAGAACTCGAGAGCGTTTATTGTGTAACCGAACAAGGTCTCAGGCTATGCAGATGTTTTGTTTGAGCAGCAGCGGGATATCTGCCTCTGCAATACCTTCATAGTCGTTGAATTCACCGAAAACGTTGCAGATTACCAAGGTCAACACGCTACTCTTAAGCGGTAACATGACGTCATCTTCGACAATCTTCAAAGCATTCACGTAACTGTCGTCAGAGTTGCATGCTAAAGCGTGTGCCGTGGAAAAGGTCACCTGTGATTATTGCAAGTCAATCACGGCTCCGTTATCATGCAGAAAGTCCAGTCCAATAATTAGGTTCCTCGAGCAACTCGGCAGTATTGATAAATCTCCTAAATACGTAAATTCGTGCATACTGACTCGCACTGTGCATTGTTTCACTGGAGTGAGGAGATGACCTTCTGCGGTACGTATCTGCAACCCAGCCCACTGGGTAGAAACCTTCTTCAGCTTGCAGGCAAGACCCATGCTCATAACGTGTCTGCTCCAGTGTCGATTAGCGCCATTACTTCTTTGTCGTTCATGGTTACCGCAATGTTTGATGTTACCACTCTTCGTACCACGTTTGACCGCGTCTGTCCATCTTTTTGCTGCCGTCGCTGTCGTCGCAGTGGAGGATCTTCTATACAGTCAGCATCAGTGGCCTCACCTCTGAAGGTCGCTGAACTCAGTTTTCCCGACCAGGAAGACTGGGTGAGTGGCGTCTTGTAGCACCGCGTGAATAGGCTGGACTTGGTGACCTGTAGCGAGCAGGCGACGACGAGTGGGGCTCGTGCTACCGATGTTCAATATTGCGGTGATTCGAGATTGAAACTCTCTATTTCCAGTGATCGCTCTCAAGGTCGCGGACGAAGGGCATTTGGCGAAAATCCATGGAGACCCATACGGCGGTATGGACATGTTCGGTAGGCGTGTCTGGTTTCCCCGCAGTAGAAACAAAGGGGGCTGTCATCGGGTTTACGACAGATCTTACTCTTCCTCGGTCGTGCTTCGGCGATCAACGGCGGGCTGCGAGGATTGAAGCCTACCTCCATTTGCTGAGCGCGATGCTATTGGGGTAAAACACGCTGGGTGAACTGCACGATGGAGAACGTCGCACTGCATCCACGTAGCTCATTTCGACGGAGTGCCGCTGTTGTGGCGCTTCGGACTGTTGGGGAGCGTGAATGGCTTGTCGCAAATGCGATGGCCACGGCCTCGACTGAAACTGCAGCCTTGGTGTCAGCAACCGAGAACCGTAAGCACTGTAACGCCGATACTGACAACGCCCAGCAAATTGTACTTATAAGAAGAAAGTGATAGTAGAGTTGCACCTCGCACCATTTCTGATCACGATTTCTATTCATACGACATAAAAAAAACGCAGCATATCCATGGAGTGAATGATGATGACTGGGGCGTAGTGTCCATCCGTCCGTGCGTCCATCGATCCATCCATCCATCCATCCATCTGTCCGTCCGTCCGCGCGCGTGCGTGCGCGCGCGCGCGCGCGTGTGTGTGTGTGTGTGTGTGTGTGTGTGTGTGTCTGTGTGTGTGTGTGTGTGTGTGTGTGTGTGCGTGCGTGCGTGCGCGTGCACTAAGCTGGCTACACCGGAAGGATGGATTTCCCTGGACCAAAGGAGCTTTGCTCCTAAAAAAAAAGAGAAATCGAAAGAGAGAAAGAGGCGACATGCTTCACACGGCATAATTGCCTCAATGATAGATAACTCTCGTTGATATTCCTCAGGGGTATTCGCCTGCCTGAATTGGAACCGGCTTGGCTGAAATATTCAAGCTATAGTGGACGCTACAGTTTCACGGGAGACCAGGTCTAATGACGAACCGATTGCGAAACAAGGTAGCCCACACCACTTTCGATAATTGTAGAGATGAGGACGTTCCTGACATTTCTCTCAAGAACTCAATCGTTGTTTCGCAAGCGGCGGCATCTGGACTTCCCGTGTCTGAGCTATCTCGGTGGTGATGGCATGGATTTATTACGTACTTTACTGCCTGAAACCGTTAAACGGTGCAGGTCAGCGAGGCAAGAAGTTAAAAGCAGAAAACAACTATTGAAAGGATAACGACGCTTTTTAAGGGGAACCTAGATTGCGCCATTGACGAAAAACCTGCTAGACACTGATCTTACGTAAGTTTAAGTCATAAGACTTTCGTCCTGGAGTATCAGTTTGGCTATCAGATAAATACTGGCGCAAGACTGCACGGTAAATCGTCATCTTGCTTCACCTTTCTTATATTACGTAGACTTTAGTACATGAAGGTGTGTTGCATGGAAGACGCGACCTGTGCAGCCCTCGTACTCAGAGCGGATTTCAGTATCAGTGGTGTAAGGAATTGGGTATGATTAAGTAAATAAAGGAAAACAATGAAAAACTAATGAAGTGGAGAATCGAAAGAGCGTGTGGAGCAGGCGTCCGCACATCTCCACCAACCCTGCAACGACGGCTGCCTACACTCGCAACTGCTGTAATTAAATTGCTTGGACATTCGTGGTCGTTTATGTCCCGTGGGTTAGGTCATCTTGTACGAGAAACGGCTATATGTCAGCTTAAATGCCACTTTCTACCTACTAAGAGCATTAGGCTTCGTACGTAATCCGATCCGAGTATGGATTTTATATTCAGTGCTTTCCTGTCTCATCAACAACCTGATCTTTTTTTGTTTTTTTTGAAGCCCGTAAAACGAAGTGTATCTAAAGAAAACTATGTTTTGCCACGCTTTTCAGTGCACCCGCGATGTCATTACCTTGCGGCGAAAGGTTTCCGTATGTGAACTTCCAGGAGTCGGACATTCGTGCACCAGAGAGCACAAAGGACACTGCGCGTCGGACTTCAGACACACTGGCGTAGTCAAGGAAAGGGAAAGAAGGCTCAGGTGTGCAAAACTGAAGAAAAAATTCTGGTTGTGCTACTGTTTGGGCACACGCCAGTGAGCTTTCTTCGTCTCGACTTTAATTGTCCAGACCCTCATCAATAGCTGTGCTGCATGTGTGTAACAGACTTGTTTCAAAAAAGTGCTGCACGACAAGAGGTGAACGGAGCATGCTATCGACCGCAAAATGCGTGCACGCGTTTGCAAAGCATAATTGCTTACTCAGCAACATATTTTAAAGCTTCGCTAACGTATTTGTGGTCTGAGTTAATTTTTCTTTGTTTTCGAATCGTTGTTTCCCGCTAGGTGCCGAAAGCGCTTGAAAACATCCGGCTCTTTTCACGTAAAACATTTGCATACAGCTACGCTTTTGACACAGGCTCGTTAGGCGCCAGCCTCTAACCAAAGTATCCACTGCAACGCAAGCCGTTTTCCTTAAAATAACTGGAAATTTCCGACAGCAGTGCATGTTTTACGATCAGTTGTTTTTTTTTTGTTTAAATGCTGTCAGTTCTGCCCCGAACTTCAATAGCCGCAGCGCCGTACGCGTTCATCTTGAAAAGCCACAAATGCCACGGCACTGACGTTGTAATCAGTTGCCTCAATATAACAATCATATTTGTAGCTTTATAGACTCCACGAGCTGAGCCACGCTATAAGCAAGTAAGACAGAGGAAAGAAAAGAGAGCCAACTGATGTTAACGAGTCAAGAATAGCTTCTATGGTGCCCGATAATGGAGGATGTGTCGGGAGATTTAAATATAAAAACAGAGCGCAAGAAAAGGAGGAGAAGCCCACACATAAACAAAGAGGCACTTATGAGAGTCACAACGTCACTCTTAGCCTGCAACCACCGGTGCAAGTACGTTGTTCTCAGACATATTACAACAGAGCAAACAATGTCTGTTTAGTTAACGAGACAGCGTTAAGAAACTCGTTTCCCACATATTCCGAGGTCGGCATCGGGGCCATTAGTTGTGAGCGTGAAATCAGTGCTGTTGATGACCGAGAATTGAGAGCGAGTGAAAATAAGGTAAGTAATTAAAATTTTTGGTTTACGTAAGAGTTGAACCTCGGCTGCCAGCGTGACAACCAGCTCTTCTTAATTCTACCACAGAGCTATTCCATTGATGGAATCAGCATCGAGAAGAAAGAAACAAAAAACACTGCGAATGTTTTGTAATAGGATGAGTAATATTGGGTGGAAGAAGCATAGAATCCCACTATAGGCAGCACATCAAGTAAATTTCGAAACGAGTTGGTGCTTGAAGGCGCACCCATAGCAAAGCGCTCAGCCATGTTTAATCATCATCTTACATCGAAAGCATTAAGATAATGACCATCCAAACACTCCGCATAGAAAAATGCTTAACCAGCGAAAGGCTGAAACATGCTGCCCTAGTGTTTAGCCGTGAATTGAATCCGACGCTGCAGTGAAGCCTTTCACAATTACTGGGTGCAAATTTGTGCTTTTAATGAAGTTAGACACACGTTTCGCTTGGGTTACCACACTGTTTATTTCGCATGGTCACGGTAATGGACGAGTGTAATGAGCACTTAAATGCGTTTCGCAAGGCGCTGATCACTTGCAATGGTTGTTCCTAAACTACAGGTGGTCATAGACGACACAGTTGAAGCCAAAGTGCCTCTGCAGAAACTCCCGCCAAAACATCAGCAAACTGTAACCTGGCCAGTCGGGGCTGTATGACGAAAAAGCAGATGCCGGAAGACCTTATACGATGCGCAACTGAAGAGTGAAAACGGTGGTGAACGCTAACACTAATCATTCAATCCACTCGCTCAGTTCATTTACGTAGCAATAATGTAAGAATATTAGTTTTTTCGCGGTAAATAAAGGACTCGCTTTCCAGCGTGTTTTCATTTCAGGCTGTCAGCCACACGTGTAGAGAGAGAGAGATAAAGATGCAAGGAAAGGCAGGGAGGTTAACCAGACGCACATCCGGTTTGCTACCCTGCACTGGGAAAGGGATGAAGGGGAGAAAAGAGGTTGCAGAGAGATGAGAAGGTACACTGAATCACGAGCACACTCGGGGAGCACACGCAGTCTACAGGCGGTCGCTCAGGTTTGTTGACTTTAAGTAAAGTATCAGTGCTTTAGTTGCTTTCTGCGCAACTGAGGCAGATGCCCAAGGTCCTTGTATCTTCTGCACACAAAATGGTCCGGGGTCAAGTTGATTCAAAACCATCCGTAGCTGGCATCGCTGTGTGACGTAGCAAGCGCAGCTGCACAGGACGTGTTCGATGGTCTCTTCAGCTCCACAGTAGTCGCATGTAGGAGTGTATGCCATACCAATGCGAAAGGAGTACACCTTTGTAATTGCAACACCCAAACAAAGGCGGCATAACAGTGTCGCATCGGAGCGGGAAAGTTGTGATGGTAGCTTTATCTTGAGCGACGGATCCAGTTCATAAAATTGACACCTTTGGAAGCTGGTAGACGACCAAGCCTTAGAAGTTCTGATGCAAGAGCACCGCAAATGAAGATGCAGCCTTGTCAATGTAGGACGTGCAGGCTATCAAGCCGTATATGGCGGGAATCATAGGCACGGATAAAGAAAGATGCTCCTCCAGAGCCCATCTTTTACGATGCCCGTCGTCGTAAAATCCGTGCAGTGCCATTGACACCTGTGACGCGCCCGAGTATGCCTTCATCGGCG
This sequence comes from Rhipicephalus microplus, assembly GCF_013339725.1. Classification (NCBI taxonomy): domain Eukaryota; kingdom Metazoa; phylum Arthropoda; class Arachnida; order Ixodida; family Ixodidae; genus Rhipicephalus; species Rhipicephalus microplus. Next base: position 151,519,291 of record NC_051171.1, on the reverse strand, counting down.
CTTTGCAATGGCTTTCGCATGGACGGCGAGTATCAGCGCCCATCTGCCTAGCTCTCGACGCGTTAGTAGTCGCAAAGTACCTGACAAACATGCAACAAAAGCCACGACGTTGTCGAATCAAACGGTTTCGTAGCAATACATTCCCTAATAGCTTTTGCTGTCGAACATTCATTTTATTTTTAATGGCACGAGAAACAAATGACGCTCTTGTTTTGTTTTCAAGCACTTCAGTTCCAGTGTTTTCCAGTGTTTCCCAGAGTTTTTGCGTTCAGCGATTAAAAATGGTACGAAATAGATGGTTTCAGTTCAAGTTAAGATTTATTTTGGGTACGTGTAATTCAGCCTAAGCTTTCCTAAAAAAATTACCCATGAACTATAAATTTAATTTAATAACATCAATTGAACAATGCCATTTAAAGAGCCGACACTCACTTTTTGAGTGGCCGGGAAGGTTGAGGCACCTGGTCGTGTGGATCTGAATTTTTTCCTACGTGTCCTCCGATATCCACTTCGACAATGGGATGAAATGCAATGTTAACCTGAGGAATACGCCAGTAAATGCGAACGCCGATAGGCAAGAGTTAGTTTGAGACCCGTAAGTCTTCAGTTAGAGTCGATTTATTTTCACTTAAAAATTATCATCATTAAAATAAAGAACACTTTGGCCAATGAGCCAACCACCGACTGCAAGTAAAATGAGCCAGAAGCGAAATGATTGTCTGTTCCTGCATTTATGATTAGCTGGTACGGCCGGAGCTTAGTATGTAAAAGACCCTCCAACCTCATTTCAGAGCAGAGTAAATAAGGTATGATAAGTTCCGTTGTGTATATGCAAATCAGTCCGGCAAATCGCATTGTCTTTGGCGTAAGAGCAGGGTAGGGGCTTAACCCTAGAAAGCAGTTTTATAGTGCTGATCACATTATCTTGCAAAACACGACCCTGATTAAGGTCGCGGATGCCTTTACGGAAATCACTAGTTTTCTACTGGCACTGTTCGCGCAAGAATAAGCTCCAGTGTTTATATATATATATATATATATATATATATATATATATATATATATATATATATATATATATATATATATATATATATATATATATATATATATATATATATATATATATATGTACAGCTAAATTGCGCTGGTATGTGGTTGACATCTTGACCTTTAGAATAATGTAACAGATAATGACTTTGAAAAACCAAATTCCAATTATTTCATTTCATTTCATTTTATTACCTTAAAGACCCCACTAGGGGGTGTTACGTAAGGGGGGGGGGGGTGGATGTTGAGAAATTATACGAAAAAAGTGCTAACCATGTATGTTAATTGCAAGACAGACAACGTGTTACATTTTGAAAAAATAAACTCTGTTCCTACAGTACGGAGCGCACTGGTGATGGATTGTTGGAAAGAGGCGAAATGAAAATGTAGTGGTGGGAAAATTTTGTTTGTTTTGTTATGCTTGCACTATGCTTGTTTTGTTATGCTTGTTATGCTTGCACTATGCTTGCACGAGCAAAAGACGATTCTTTTGCTCAACGGGAAGAAATCAAGATCATCAACAAACACAAACAGCAGCTTACTCGTCACATCAGGCGTACCAGACTGGGGCGAATTTTACTGCCCTTAAAGGCGAGAGCCTCCTTTCTTGTCAAGGAACAATTATGCAAACGCACTTGCATCAAGCCTGGCAATTTACGCAGTTGCAATGGAAAGTCATTTCGAACACGTCGGCCACCTCTTTTGTGTCTTGGAGGCGCTCACTTAGAAAGTGTCGCAAGACGGCACGCCGGGCGTCAAAACACGACGACACGCAGGGCGACAGATGTTAACGGAGCTACGTAGGAAAACAATTTGTGCGGACAGTTGTGGCGGACAAGGCTGGTTATGTATGACAAAATGCTTTTGTTTCGCAAGAAATAAAAATATTGCTTCTTTGCTTCGATAAGTTTCGTCAGCAAAATATTCAGCACTGAAAGCCAAAAAATATTCAATAAATAAACAGGGCAATCAACAAGTAACTAATCACATAACATCTATTCTAATGTTTAAGGCTACAGTGATTTTTTCTTTCCTCTCCAACTTTTATTTTCCCTTCGCCATTCCCCAATGCAGAGTAGCCTGCGGGATCAGCCCTGGTTAACCTCCCTGTCTTTGCTTTATAATTATTATCTCCGCTGCGCCGAGCACCACGAAGCAGATAAGTGCGTCGCAACTGTCAAGAAATGCTCTAATTGCAATAGATCCCATGAAGCCACATCGAAGGACTGCCTGCAGATTCAGAAGGAAATTGCCATCTTGAAGGAGATGGTGCGCGATCACTCATCTCATCGAGAAGCCGCCGCTAAAGTCGGAAGGCGTCGTTCACGTCGACGTTGATCTTCAAGGACACCCGCTACCTCCTCGACACGTTTGCCAGATCCCTCATCAGTACCACCTCCTTTGCCTCCCAGACCACATGCCGTGGGAAAGGCTGTAAAGGACAAAGCCTGTGAGCATACCCTAACTGCGACAGGGTGGCCTGCAATTCAAAGGGAAGCAGCATCAAGCGAACGGAAGGAGCTTCATGACGGCCAGTCCACGCACCCGGTTCGAGATTTTTTCAACCAAGACAGGCAAGTGACTGCAATCGTCCCGGTTTGAGATCTTTCCAACCAAGACAGGCAAGTGGCTGCAATCGTGCAATCATTAATTGCCACGATTCGCACACTACTGAGCAGCATACAATCTCCGTCTGCTAAGAGTGCACTGCAAATACTGGATGCACTGAATCCAGTTCTTGCTAACTTCCTATAAGCGCAATGGCTCAACAAAATCTCATCTTCCGCACTGAAGTTAAAAGTGCGTCGATTTTTCAGTGGAATGCCAGAGACATGAAGTCCCGTATTTCGGACTTTCGCCCATTTGTTCGGGATGTCAAACAGAGTCAGATACAATGTAAAAGATGCGCCCGTGTTTAAACTACACTATCAAGTGGAAAAACAAGAAGACAGATGTTCTTGCGAAGCTGCATGAACTCTCCCTCCACAAAGTCTGCCACGCCCTGCAGCTCGCGCGTTAAGACGCCTGGACAGACGTCCACTTAACATCCTTATTGTAAGTGTTGTGCTACGTTAGACAAAATATTCTGGGTAGCTGCACTAGCTTTAGTTATATTGCCATAATGGCCACAGTCCCTGGTCTTTGAATGCACCGGTGCAGTATATAGCGGAGCACGAAGAAGACAAAAACAAAAAGGGAATTTTTTTTGCTCGTTTTTTTTGTGACATCTTACTTGTTCAATGTATGACCCAGCTCTTTTAAGAAACCCGTGGACGCTCTTCGCAGATTGTTACACTGTCATTTCCGAGTCCAAGGACACGAGTGATAGTTAAGGCGTAGTTTATTTTAATGGTGTGCACACAAAAAGTGCCACATTATCACCATTTACGCTTACTACAAACATAGCTGCCAAATAGGCTTTCTACTAACTACAAAGACATTTCAATTAAAAGCATGCTGGTTAAAAATACATTACTAATTTTAAAAGAATAGCCAACATCAACAAACGAGTTAAGAGCATCAAGTAGGCCTTATACGTCCCGTGCATTCTTGGTGATTATGAGGTGCTGTTTTTTCACTTACAAAAACAAATATTCACCAATTTTTTCAGCATTTTCTTCTAAACTTTACATTTTGTTAACTGAAGCATATTGATTGAAAATCTACGTAATCTTGAAATGCCCGCCACTTTTTCACAACAAGGACCTAAATTTTGAGATAAAAAAAAGACCCTTTTCAAAATTGTAAAGCTAGATTTCCTGCTATGCAGTGTGAGGAACTAATGACAGCCACTCATGGCGAACAGCCTGCATGTTCAAGCGCAATGCGCTTAAGTTACGACGGGGGAAATTTAAAGTTTGCTCTCTTGGTATAAACACACAGAATAGACAAGACCTCGGACGTTGAGCTTGGACCGCGTCTCTGCTTGAAGAATGGCAGGCGCCACCATTATTGAACAAATATGCAGCGCAGAGAAGCGCACTTGAGAATCAGGAAAAGGGTCTATTAGCATCTATGAAAATGTGCAACACAAGAACTGTTAAGTGCATAATTTCAGTTCTCCTTCAGTAGCTGTATGCATTTACGAGGAATATAACTAAAATATTTAACTGGTTACATTAGATTACAAAAGAAAATGGTGCTGACCATAAATAATCGGATGGGGGCGAGCAGCCGTCTCTCTCACCACCCTACACCTTTGGCGCGCGCTTCTGGTATTACGGAAAAACAGAAAAGAAAAAAAAAACGACCATTCTTTTACGGTGACATGGCGAGAAAACAAACGCTCAATGGGCAGAAATAAAGATCATCAACAAACACAAACAGCAACTTACTCGTCACATCAGGTGTACCAGACTGGGGGCGAATTTCACTGCCCTTAAAGGCGAGAGCCTCCTTTTTTGTCAAGAAACAGTTATGCAAATGCACTTGCATCAAGCCTGGCAATTTACGCAGTTGCAATGGAAAGTCATTTCGAACGCGTCGGGCACATCTTTCGTGCCTTGGAGACGCTCGCTTAGAAACTGTCGCAAGACGGCGCGCCGGGCGTCGAAACACGACGACACGCAGCGCGACAGATGTTAACGGAGCTGCGTAGGAAAACAATTAGCGCGGACAGTTGCGATGGACAAGGCTGGTTATGTATGCCAAAACGCTTTTGTTTCGCAAGAAATGAAAATATTGCTTCTTTTGTTTCGATAAGTTTCGTCAGCAAGATATTCAGCCCCTAAAGCCAACAAAATAATCAATTAATAAGTAGGGCAGTCAGCGAGTAATGAATCACATAACCCCTATTCTAATGCTTAAGGTTACAGTGCTTTTTTCTCCCCCTCTCTAATTTTTATTTTTTCTTCCCCATTCTCTAGTACAGAGTAGCTTGCGGGATTAGCCCTGGTTAACCTCCTCCTCTTTGCTTTTTAATTATTATCTCCCTATCTCGTGAGCGCAACGTCTAGCTTGGCTTCGTCGACCTGTTTCATCTCAGTGAGTGCGATTCCGGATTTCTGTGAAGGAGTATGGTCGCGCTTGTAGTTTAGTCCATACATGAGAAGTGAACACAAAATAAATTACTTTTTGAGGCTTTTCTGTATCAGTGAACCTGCTTTTTATGAAATCGTAGTAATAAAAATATTGTTGCGAGTGACTGTGTTTATTTACAGATGAGGTGAAAAGACGTTGTGAAATAGCAGCGTACTTCTGGGACAGGCCAAGAACGCTTCCACCCAACCACACAGTCCAGGCGCAACCACACAGTCCAGGCGCAGCTCCACTACTCTTCTTCTTCTTCCGCGTCCCGTAGGCTCGCGCATCTTCGTTTCATTTCCCCCGGCGGCAGACGAAGCTCGCCGAGCGAGTTAAATAGGCCTATGATGGTACTGTTTGAGGCGGGCTACGTGAACAACTTGCGTAGTGCGCGAACGCCGGTTATTGGCTGTGACTCGGGCGACAACGTAATTCACGTCACTGAGACGAGTGACTATCACGAATGGGCCGGAATAGTTCGCTAGAAACTTCCGGTACAATCCTTTTCTACGAACAGGAGTCCACAGCCACACGTAGTGACCAGGAGAAAACTCTACGGGGATATGCTTGGCATCGTAGCGACTCTTGCTGTGTTCTTGCGAAGACAATGTTCGAAGGCGCGCTAGTTGACGTGCTTCTTCAGCGCGACACAACGTCTGAGCGATGGACAGATCTTCCTGATGCGAGAAAGGTAATAGAGTGTCCAGAAAACTTTGTGGATTTCGTGCGTAAAGCAGAAAGAAGGGTGAATGTCCAGTAACTTCATGCTTGGCGGTGTTATACGCGTAAGTAACAAACGGTAAGACGGCGTCCCAGTTCCTGTGGTCAGCATCAACGTACATCGATAACATATTCGTGAGAGTTCGATTTGTTCTCTCAGTGAGACCGTTAGTTTGCGGATGGTAAGGGGTGGAGTGGCGATAAGAGGAGCCACAGAGGCGCAAAATTTCTTCAACCACATCGGCCATAAATTGTCGTCCACGGTCACTAATGACAACCCGTGGAGCACCATGACGCAGTATGACCCGTTGTAACAGAAAAGAAGAAACAGTGGCTGCTGTGGCCGATGTCAGTGCGTCCGTTTCCGTATAACGCGTTAAATAATCCACGCACACTATAACGTATCGGTGGCCCGATGGAGTCTTAGGAAGGGGTCCGAGCAAGTCAATGCCGACTTTTTCAAAAGGGGATGTCGGTGGAGGGATGGGCTGCAAATAACCCGCCGGGGCAGTGGTGGATGGCTTGTGGCGCTGACATATAGCGCAGCTGGTGACGTACTGTTTTGTGGTCTTCCACATTTTTGGCCAGTAGAACCTCTCACGTAGTCGATGCAGCGTACGTGTGAAACCAAGATGACCAGATGTTATGTCATCGTGCGCAGAACGAAGGACGACCTGGCGCAGGCTTTCCGGCACCACTAGAAGCAACGGGAGGCCATCGGCTGAATAGTTTCTTTTATACAGCAAGCCATTTGAAATTTTAAAGCGCTTGTCGACGGAGTTATGTGCAGCTTCGAGCAAAGGTTTCAGAGTAGGGTCGCGCTGCTGCTCACGTTTGAAGCTGCTGGTATCTGGGAAGTCGGACGAGACAGAAACTAAATAGTCATCAATGTCATTGTCGTCAGCATTGGTGTGCACTGAAGGAAGGCGGGATAAGCAGTCGGCATCTGTGTGACATCGTCCGCTCTTATAGGTAACAGAAAAGCTGTACTCTTGGAGGCGCAACGCCCAACGAGCCAGCCGGCCAGACGGGTCACGAAGTCCCACAAGCCAGCATAGTGAGTGGTGATCGGTCACTATTGTGAACTCGCGGCCATGTAGATGCGGTCGGAACTTCTGAATGGCGAAGACGACTGCTAAGCACTCGAGCTCGGTGACGGTGTAGTTCGTCTCTGCTCTGGTCAGTGTCCGACTGGCATATGCTACGACGTGCTGGCGACTGTTGCAGAGTTGGACCAGCACAGCACCAACACCTAGCCCACTAGCATCAGTATGAAGTTCAGTCAAAGCATCAGGATCAAAATGCTTTAGGATGGGTCCTGAAGTCAATAAAAACTTCAGCTGTTGAAATGCAGCCTTACATTTATCATCCCACAAGTACGGTGTGTCTTTATGAAGAAGGGACGTCAGTGGGGAGGCAAGTTGTGCGAAGTTCTTAATAAATCGGCGGAAATATGAGCACAGACCCAGAAAACTTCGCAGGTCCTTCACTGTTCGTGGTGGTTCAAAGTTGCGAACCACTGCGGTCTTCTGTGGGTCTGGTCGCACGCCTTCTTTATCCACGAGAAAGCCTAATACGAGGGCTTGACGTTCTCCAAAACGACACTTCTTTGAGTTTAAAACAAGGCCAGCTTCGCGTAAGCATTCAAACACAAGCGACAAGCGCTGGTTATGCTCTTGAAAAGTCTTGCCGTAGATAATCACGTCATCTAAGTAGCACATGCAAATTTCCCATTTTAGTCCACGGAGTACTGTATCCATAAATCTCTCGAATGTCGCTGGAGCATTGCACAAACCAAAAGGCATAACGTTGAACTCAAAGAGACCATCTGGTGTTACGAAGGCCGTCTTCTCTTTATCTGAGGGATGCATAGGAATTTGCCAATACCCAGAACGCAAGTCCACAGAAGAAAAATAGGAGGCAGAATGCAGGCAGTCCACGGCGTCATCTATACGTGGCAAAGGGTAGACGTCTTTTTTTGTGATGGCATTTAGGCGACGATAGTCTACGCAGAATCTCCATGAATTATCCTTTTTCCTCACTAGAATGACAGGAGCTGCCCATGGACTACACGATTCTTGTATGACGCCCTTCTTTAGCATGTCTTCAACTTGCTCAGCGATGACTTTCCTTTCGGAAGGCGAGACACGATAGGGCTTCTGGCGTATTGGTGGTGCTTGGCCTGTATAGATGCGGTGTTGCGTACGTGAAGACGGTGGCGTAACGGTAGACGTCTCGTCTTGGGCAAAGTCAAAGACTGAGGCGTAGCGTGTGATCACCTCCTGCAGCAGCGACCGTTCAGTTGATGGAAGTGACTTGTTAATCATACGGTCAATGCTGGCAGAATAGTCGCGGTACGAGTTGGCGTGGGGTTTCTTTACATCCACCGACAGTTGGAGTGACCGTATGGTAAGAGTACTTTGCTCTTGAAAGCTTGCCAATTTAAGTCCTGCAGGCAGATATATGGGCTGCGCGGAAACGTTCACAGTCCACAAATCGGCACAACCATCGACGATGAGCACGAGGCAACGAGGCACGATAACGTTTTTCTTAAGGGCGTTACTGAAGTTCGGCTCGGCTAAACCATAGTAAGAACCCGCACAAGAACGCGAAGAGTTTACACGCACAAACATTGCGGTATGTGGGGCCAAGCAGACGTCTTCAGACACGGAAAACACTTCCAAGCAGTCATCAATGGTATCTTTTGTCAATGGAGGCGGCAACACGGGACGAAAAATAATCCCACCACTACCACAATCTAGAGTTGCACCACATTCCCGCAAAAAATCTATACCAAGAATGACGTCATGGGTCGCTCGTGCAAGCACCGTTAGTTCCGCTCGAAACGTTTGATTTCCTATAGAAAGTAAAACAGAACAAACTCCAACCGGGCTCAACGTTTCTCCCCCTACGCCGCGGAACGTAGCACTCCGATTCCAAGCAAACATTACTTTCGTCCCTAGGCGATTTTTAAAAGACATGCTCATTATGGAAACGGCAGCACCGGTATCAACTAGTGCAACAGTACTCACATTGTCTACAAAAACACTCCCTTTGTTCTCAACCATTACAACACAAGGGGGTCTTGCGGAAGATGATTTTGCGGCCTCGCCCCCATTGGTCGCACCAGTTAGTTTCCCAGTGGTGGTGGCGTCCCCGAGCGGCGACGCGGAGACGGGGATCGCTGTTGGCGTGCTGGTGGTGGGGTAACGCTGCGGTCGGAGCAAGGCGAGTCAGCACGTGCTGCGTGTTGCTGTTGGAAAGAGCCCTGAAATGGTCGAGACTCGCCAGCAGGTACATAGGGCGTGTACACGTTGAAACGTGGAGCTCGCTGCTGGCGACGGTAGCAGTACCTAGCGATGTGTCCAGGTAGCCCGCAGTTGTAGCAAGTACGGGTGTCGCGTCTGGTCGTCCCCGGTGAAGTAAACCTCGTCGGTTGATAAAAGCCGGGCGATGGTGGTCGAGGAGTGAATCGCTGTGACGCAGCTTGCCTGCGTTCGTGGTTTCCGAGTGGTCGTTCACTCCTCCGTTCGAACCGATCGGTGTAATTCGGGCGAGGCTCAAAGTAGCTCTGTCGCATCCGAGGTACCAGTGGTTCACGGGGCCGTTGGTCGAATGCACACTGATGGCAGACACTAGCGGTGTCCACAGCTTGCAGTTGAGCAAGTTCTTCCTTGACCACTCGTCTTATAAGAGAAGAGATCTCGTCCTGCGATGGAAGGTTGACACTTGCAATTGTGGGCACGTTGTCAAGACGTCCAAATTTTGGTAAGACTCTCCTCCTCTTTAGGGTTTCAAACGCTCGGCAGTGTCTCCTTAGGTCAGAAGGTGTGTGTAAGTCTTCCTTAGTGATAAGGAAATTGTACACGTCTTCCGCGATTCCCTTGAGGAGATGACCTACCTTATCTTCGTCACACATGGTCGCACTCACGATTCCGCAAAGCTTCAAGACGGCCTCGATGTAGGTGGTGCATGTTTCGCCAGGTAACTGAGCTCTGCGTGAAAGCGTTTGCTCCGCCTGCTTGACCTTAGCTGTTGAGTCACCAAAACATCTCTTCAGCTCGTCCACGAAAATGTCCCATGTGGTCAATGCACTCTCATGGTTGTCGAACCAAAGAGACGCGGTGCCAACGAGAAAAAACACCACGTTCTCGAGCTGCTTAGCAGTGCTCCAGCGGTTGCTGCGACTCACTCTTTGGTAGTGCTTGAGGCAGTCGTCAACATCGTCATCCGGCTGCCCCGAAAAGGTCCTCGGCTGACGTTCCGGCATGCCGCAGCGATCTTGTCCTGGCGGGTGAGCATGTTGCTCATCAGCAACGAGGTTGTTATGGCCTGCTCCCGCGTCCTCCATGGCTGGTAGCTGTGGTGGCAAGCCTGCCAAGCGTCTGCTCCGTCGCAAAATCGGTAGAACTGGGTCGTACAGATCGATGTACCCGGCACCTTCCACCAAACTGTTGCGAGTGACTGTGTTTATTTACAGATGAGGTGAAAAGACGTTGTGAAATAGCAGCGTACTTCTGGGACAGGCCAAGAACGCTTCCACCCAACCACACAGTCCAGGCGCAACCACACAGTCCAGGCGCAGCTCCACTACTCTTCTTCTTCTTCCGCGTCCCGTAGGCTCGCGCATCTTCGTTTCAATATTATAGCCATAATATCATTTTATGTGGCATTGACTTTTCATTTTCTTGAAGAATCTACGAAGAATAGTGCGTTTTCCTCAAATAAGAGGTCCGGCTTGCTACATGGTAACAACTTTTCAAGCTTTTTCTACTTCTTCGCACTACAGTGTTGTGGCCAGCGGCAGTACTCACGCGCACGTCAGACATACGATTAGAAAAGAACTGAAGCCGAATAAATACAACTACGTGGAAACGTGGACCACTAGGCCTCCAACCTTCAACTTCTCCAACTCGCACTCTGTCGTTTCACGTTTCACCATAAACTCCCATCGACAGTAAAGCGGACGAGCCGTCACGCTCCAATTCTCTTGCACTTTCCCGAGCGCTTTCCAGCCCGTAACCTGCGCCACCCTGCCTGCAAGCTTACACTACTGTGCATCCTTATCTGCTTGCATCAAACCATGGTGCTCCTAAACCATTCCCTTCTTGCCACTTCTCCTTCCAGCTTCTTTTCCAGGACGGCTGCCTGCCGTGACTCCCCCTTTGTAGTGGGCACTTGTTGGCACGGACACGTTTCCCCTCTTTGCCGTGACAGTATCCAGGGCGTAATCAAGAGCATCGGCAAGCGTGCCGTTCTGTTTCCTTAGCACAGTTCGCTAGATGCAGCACAGCTGGTGTACTGCCAATTTTGATATCGGTGCTTTTGATGTGACTTTGCTCCTTCTTTGACACCGGCCGCTAGAGTTATGTTTACGATTACCCTGGGTCATGACCTGTGTTTGGGGACCACTGTTTCCATAGCGCACCTGTTGAATGATGACTTGTAGTATAAACATGATTATCAACATAAGATAATATATTATATATTATGCAATACCAAGGTTAAATTCTTAAATATGTCTTATTGAAGCTGGTAAACGCATGAACACAGGCACAATGACGACAGCACACAGAACGCTTGTGCTCCTTGGGTACGTTAACAACGCCTCTGATATTAAGCGAAAAAAAGAGAGCATGACAAAAATTTGGGAAACTTGTTCTCAAGCACGCGCTGCTGCCACGTGATTAGCGAAGAAACCTATATGGCGTATGTTAGTTAGAAGTGAGCGCTATGTGTTCCGTTTTCATTGTCCCTGCCTCTTAGCGGTTTAAAAAGGTAACTGTACCAACTAGCCCGGACCAAGCCTCTATTCCTTAGATATGCCTGATCAAACACGAAAAGTGACCATCGGCGCGGGAGGCATAAACGTACGCAATACAAAAAAAAACTCCACGCATCTGTTCGAAGGGCATGGTAACGAGTGGGTAAAGCTCTGGGTATAGTATATGTATATGGGTGAGTAACAGCATATCAACCGAAATTTACCCCCATAGTGACATCAAGTGACATAAAAATTCGACGACAAAGCTATAGGCCCTAAGGTCCATAATGTGTACGTTGAAGCCGCTGACTATTGTAAAGAGTTTGCGCTTGTAGGATTTTTATGCCCCCCTTATAATAAAGCTTGTTCGTCTATTGTAAACATTTATTTGTTTCGTGTCCACGCATCGCTCCGTGATAGACACAGACGCGCACGGACGTGGCTCGGCCCTAAGTTGCTTCGCCCCAAAAAATTGATAATGTGATAACGTCCACCTATGACGTCACCATGTCCTTACATGTAGCCAAAAATAATGACGTCGTCGTGGCGTCCTCATGTCGAACCATCACGTGACGTCATCATAGGACATCGTCTATTCAGTGGTTGTCATTTGTGACATAAATGTCTTCGATGCCAACAGGTGAAAGAAGTAATATGGCAGATTCTCTAAAGCTAAGTGTTTTGCTTATTATTAGCCTGTGTGTTTCAAAGCTAACATGCTTTCGAGAGTAAGTTAAGAATTTTTACTTGCCTCATTTACTGTACGTGTGATTCTGACTTCCAGAGTTATTGCTACAAACAAAGTAGATCAGGGAGAAGCGCACGAACAAAAACAGAAGGTTTAACTGCAGCCAGTAAATCGCTTTCATTGTCTATGAACAAAAAATCACAGAAAATTGTGCAAAATACACCAAAACAGAAGGTTTAATTGCAGTCAGCGAATCACTTCTAATGTCCACGAAAATTAGATAACAAATCGCACGAAATAAACAGAAACAGGAAATTCAACTGCATCCAGTAAATGGCTTCCAATGTCTATGAACGAACCTTCGACTGCCGGCACCTATAAATACACATGCCGACACAATATATGTACTGTAACTGTAACAACTGCACAGCTTTTAAAGTGTCAAAGAACTTGCAGCCGCCTAGTTGACAAGGAAGTTTGATAACTCTACTTGGTTGCTAGCAAGTACGGTGACGTTAAAAGCAATAGGGTTCATGTCAGACCTTCCCAATTTCACAATTTTATACAGATGTCTTTTTCCGTGAATGTCTCTTTATAAGCAGCTCTTCCAAGTAGAGAAAATGACATATAAATGTGGAGAGTGGCAAAAAAAAGTGATGGCATCGAGGAAAATACAATAGGTTACACTTCCGGAGGATAATAAAAAAGAGCAAGCTATCCAACAACACAAACACGCCATTGCTGTTTGACACCTTAGGGCGAAAGAAGTGAACCAATCTTCACTCCGTATTTTTCTAGTTTTTTTCTTAACGTGCAGTGCTCTAAACAAAGCGACACTTTTATGACTTCGTGTTACGTTGGAAGAGCCTCAGGCTAACAAACAAAAAATATTGCAAAATCATGTGACATATAACTCCAGGCGGCATGACATCTGACAAATATTTTCAAATGTTCTTTAAAGAAAACCCAGTGAAGGTAAGACATATTATGGCAGATGTAGTATTTACCTATGTTATTACAAGAGGAGAGAACACAAAGCAGTAAAAAATGCCGAATATTCGCCGAAAGTCAGAGACCAATATGCAACACTTGACAGCGTTGGTACGGAGTGAGTGAATATGGTATCCTCTAAGCTGTAGTTTGCTGGTATTGTTATTGTTTCCGTGAATATTTAACCTTCGACACTGTTTTTATGATATCGTGCATGTACATTATCTTCTCTTACCCGTTCCCGCGTGTTAAGGAGCAAACCAGCTTTTCAAGACTAGTTACCTTCCCTGCCTTTCCTTTTCGACCATTTCTTCGCTCTTTCTTATCTTCAATGTAACTTTGACACCAAAATTTAAAGCAGACAATTCGCACCACCTATAAATATTTGAAATATTTTTATGGTAGGATATCAACATACCTAAATAAGTAATGAAAAGTTGATCCGTTCAAGGCCCCAGGTAACGTATTCTGTGAGAAAACTCACCTGCAAGAACGAAAACAGAGATAAACATTACGTCTCTTGCTATAGATGTACAAAGTGTATTTATGTTTGTTTGTTTTCTTTTTCTCCTTGCTTTTTCGAAAAGAGAGCACTAAAACATCCACAGAGCTGTTGCGCGTTAACCAATACTTGAGACCACGTGAACCATACTGTGAGAAGAGGGGCCAACCAAAAGGCATACTCTCCCAACATCAAAGTTGATTTCTAGTCAGAAGAAATGCTTGTAAATATATTGACACTAATCAATAGAACTGAAGAAAACAGTGGAGTAAAGCCTAACGTGTACAGACATCATTGATATGTTTCAGTTTCAGTTTCAGTTTCAGTTTATTTAGCAATCTTTTTCAGCAATCATGTTAAAGTACAGTGATTCAATGTTTTCATACAATGGCAATGGTCAACACAAAACAAAATGTATATCAGATTAAAAAGTGAAAAAGATGTGGGACAGGAATTAAAAGCTGCTAAAAAGCAGCTTGACGGGATTCCTGACCCTGAGCCGATTGGCCGCAGACTCGTGGTGATGTAAAAAAGAAATAAAATACAAGCAAGTAAAACAGAAAAAGTACAAGAACGCATAACACAAGCAAGTAAAATATCAACAAATTTAGCAGCAAACTTCAACTGCAGACATAATGTAAAATCGCAATCACTGAAAGAATGCGGTATAATATGGCAGGACAAAGTAAGAAGGAATACAAAAGAACATAATTTGTATATATAAGAAACACTACCTTGAAACAGTATGCATAACGAAAACACAAATACATAAAACAGTTCATGTTTGTACATGTGCATATGAAAAGGCAAAAATGCACTTATATTCAAACGAATTATCAAATTGAATATGTTATTATAAAATAATACATAGTGAAAATGAACTCGAGATTAATTGATCAAATTCTCAGACTCTCTGGGGTTGATAATTAAATATTCTTTCCACTGCTTGTTTGTCAGCGTATCAGGCGTAATGTCTTTGTTGTTTAGGTGATTCAAAAGGTTCGGCATGATATACTTAAAACGTTTAAAACCGTAATTCGTTCGCGAAAATGGTGTTTGCCATGTGTCTCTTTTCCTTATGTGGTAAGGTGTTGCGGTTGACTCTTTGAGCTGACACAGTGTTAGAAAATTGGTTTTACTTCTCAAACCATGTTTGTATTTAGCAAAGAGATTAAAATTGTACAGTTGTTCTACTCGGAGCACATTATATGTGGTAAATATTGTTGATGTATGAGCGTCGTATGGAACACCTGCAATATGTCGTATTGCTTTCTTCTGTAGCCTGATCAATTTTAATTTGTTCTTTTGCATGGTGTTTCCCCAGACGAGGGTACAGTAATTGATGTGCGAGTGAAATAAAGCATTATAAATCAGGAGTTTAACGTTTGGAGAAACTATATCTCGGAATTTAGAAAGCACTCCACATGCCTTGGCGAGCTTTTTGGCAACATCATACACATGCGAATCCCAGTTTAAGTCTTCGCTGAAAGTGACCCCCAACATTTTAATGTCTTGTACAATCCCAATCTCTTTGTCACCGAGGTGTAAGTCTAAGCTATATATTTTTTATTAGTTGGTTTGAATAGAATAGCCTTTGTTTTAGCAGCATTGATAACAAGAGAATTTACTTCACTCCATTTTTGTAGCTTTTCTAGCGCGTCGTGAGCTAGTAGATTAGATACGTCGTCGAATTGGAGGAACAAACTTGTGTCATCGGCGTAAACCGAAAATTTGACATTCTCGCTTACTCTTACTATGTCGTTTACGTAGATGTTAAATAACACGGGGCCTAACACACTTCCCTGCGGAACACCGGTGTTTCTGTCTTATAGCGAAGAACTTTTATCTTTAATGCTTACACATTGCTTTCTATTCTCTAGATAAGACTTGACGAGATTTAGGGCTACAACCCGGAAACCATAATGTTCTAGTTTAGTAAACAGAGTTTGGTGGTGTATTCTGTCAAACGCCTTAGAAAAATCAATATAAATACTCAGTGTTAGCTTCTTTTCCTCAAATCCCTTTAAGATGATTTCTTTTTGTGCTAGCAAAGCGTGTTCACTTGATAAAGCCTGACGAAAACCGAATTGTTCTGACGCAATCGAAGAACGCTCATCGCAGAAAGATATAGTTCGCTTACAGATAACCTTTTCTAGCCCTTTAGAGATAACAGGCAATATTGCGATTGGACGGTAATTTGAGAAGTCATTCTTATTTCCCGATTTGTACAACACGCTAAATTTAGCGTGCTGCATTTTCTCGGGGAAAACTCCTGTGGCTAGACACAAGTTGAACAGAGAGGTAACTAATAATGTAATGTAATATTTTTAGTCATGCTCTCTTTATAAGTGACATGAAGACACCCAGTTTCACCACCCATTTAATATTCTCATCATTTTATTACGTTGCACCTAATCACTTCATAATAACATCCGTCTATATGGATGAGTAAAACAATGAAAACTGTTTTTATGCGCGTGCATAGTAATAAATCAATGGACTTTTTTTTTCAGTCCGCCGCAGGTAGTCGGGGTGTCACCTCATCTTCTAAGTATATTTCGAAGAGCCTAGTTCTTTAGGCCACTAACCAAACCAATGAGGTGTGGTAGCTGTTTTAGATGGTGTTGTTCTTGTACTGTTATAAGATCCCAATCGAAAGCACGGACATAGTTCTGTTTCTCGTAATCTTTCTGCCACAAAACGTCATACCCATACTGAGACACTTCGGCGAGCAAGCATGAAAAGGAAAGGCATAGTACCTCGGGAATTATAATGTACGTTGCCTCAACTCTGCAAGTCGGCACGCTCGTACACACTGACGTCTCTTTAGCTTTCTCAATCGATATCTTAAATTACATAGCACCAAATGAATTAGGCCAAATTAAGTGCAAGAAAGACTTTTAAGATAAACCATATCAATGCTGAATTTTGGCGAATATGCTGCCATTTGACGGTAAACAAGCTGTTGCTCAAGCAAATCTGTTGTCTGTCTAACAGTATATGGTTACAAAAGTTGGTTTATTGCGATAGCAATTGTATGGACAATCTCGGCTGGTTTGTGCCATCGCCGCCACCGCCACCGTAATGTACCATATATGTATACGTATCTATACATACGAAAACTCTAGAAAAAAAAACAAGCCCCGTATCAGCATGATACACTGCAAATATCGTCGCAAGGCGATAGTCTTGCATTTGGAGAGAGTGAACAAAACGTTTGTTTGATGTTCTGCGCAAGAAAATCGGTGAATGGTATTCTGGAGGCGCTGCGTTAGAGTGCCTCGCGCGTGTAGTGGAGACGAACGAGCGCATCTAGTCATGTCACACGTGAAACATGAGCGCTATCTGGCAGCTGTCTTGGAAAACGAAGCGCGCGTCCTGCGCGCCCGTCTCGGAGGTGATAAGGCGTAGAACGCAAGGTGACGGATAGGTGACACCACCATGTGATCCTAGGAAAGCGTTGGAAACACTTGCCTTTTTGTGCAAGCGTTGCCTGCTCTGCGCAACGTGATAAAAGCTAAGGTCCTTATAACTACTTATGTATGCTTTTTTCTAGTAAGAGACAGACAGAATATTGACGTGTTGTTATGGTTCCTCATATATGCGCAATAACTGCTTTTTAATTGACAATCACACAAGTATGAACGCTAAATCTTGAGGAATATTGGTTGTCGCAGCGGATGGGGTCGGTCGTTTGGAGTATTGTTTGGCCACTTTAGTGCCGTTTAGGTTACCCGTAAGGGCTGACAAACAGACAATTGTACAGACAGACAGATCAAAATTATTGCCTCGAAGGTCTCCAAGAAAGACTATCGCCGTTTAAAAAAACTTCCCGCGCCGCGCTCGGCACCCAGCTCGTCGCGATGCGCCGACACACGCTTCTCTCCCACGTGTACTTTGCCCCGCGGTTAGGGGCGGGGGGAGGGAGTTAGGTGCTTGTTCGCGCGTGCTTGTCCTTCGGTGTGGAAGAATCGTGGGCTTTTGCCTTTCACTGAAACGATTGCGTTAGTAGCCTGGGCCACAAAGGTCGTTTCGCTCTCTGGCTAGGCCGATTTGCGAAAAGAGTGAACTTTTCAAACACAGCGAGGTAACGACCGAGACACTCGTTAGTTCGCACTCATATCTGTACCTTTGATTATGTTTTGTGTGTTGTTTTTGTTTAAACAGCGCGTTAGGCGTCGAGATTTAAACGCTTTTAGAAGCGCGCTGCACGTTTAGAACTGCTAGCTGTTCTCAGCGTTACGTTTCAAGTTGTTGCAATCGCATTTATTGTTTCGCCCTTGCAGCGAAACTATGACTGTATTCACTACTATTACAAGAAATCTCCAAGGGTGCAAGAAACCACCAGCGCTGTGGCTCCGTACTCATAGAGCCAATGGCCCTGATGAGCGGTAGCATATCGGTAGAATGTCGATACACGGTCTTCCCTGCTACAACCCTCTTGCTGTCCTCACTGAGCATCTGTTTGTTGCTTCACTGCCGGCTTCTGCTCTGAGACGTTAGACGTCAAGGCGAAGAGTGACTGTGTAAAGTTTTACTAATATATTATTATAACAATTGTTGTGGTTTAATGCCCCAAAACCATCATATGATTATGAGAGACGCTGTAGTGGGGGGCTCTGAAAATTTCTACTACCTGGGGTTCTGAAATGGGACCTAACTCTAACCACATGGCCTTCAAGCGTTTTTGATTCCATCATCGAAAATATGGCCGCCACACCGGGATTTGATCCCGCGACCTGCGTATACTGTGTTTTACAGCGAAGTTGTACGCCTCTCGTTGGCTGAAATATATATATATATATATATATATATATATATATATATATATATATATATATATATATATATATATATATATATATATATATATATATATATTGTAGTGAAGAAGATGAGTGCTACTCAGAAAGGCAGGGGGTATGACTCAGTCGGTGAAGAAGACGACGTTTGGTTGGCTGGGGACTCAGGCTAGTTCCGCCATTACCGCTTGACGTGTCGTGACCGCTCTCTTGTTTTATAAAAGAGTGCCGCTCTAAAACGCCTCATTATAATTGGTGGAGGTGCTGGGTAACGCCTAATCCTGGAATTGCGAAACCATACGTTGCCTTCAGTTGCTACGATGTCCACGAACGACGATCAGCAGGCGGCCGCCTCGGCTCCAACTACTGCAGCTCCTGTCTGTCTCGGTTCCTTTCGGCAACGCGATCCGTCTGCCTTCAGTGGAACCGATGACAAAAACGTGGAAGACTGGCTCGACGAATACGACCGGGTGAGCAAGCACAACAAGTGGGACGATGCGCACAAGCTTACTGTCGTACAATTTCATTTGACCGACGTCGCCAGTCTGTGGTACCGTAATCACGAGAGAGACCTCCCTACCTGGTCGGCCTTCCGAACGGCGTTTGCGGACTTGTTTGGCCGTCCAGCGCTTCGCAAACTTCGGGCCGAACAGCGCTTGCGTACTAGGGCTCAGCAGAATTGTGAGAATTACACCAGTTATATCGAAGATCTGGTCGACCTTTGCCGGCATGTCAACTCGGCCATGACAGAAGCCGAGAAGATCGAACACATCTTGAAAGGCGTGACTGACGACGCATTTCAGATGCTTGTCGCCAAAAGCCCGCAAACGGTAGCGGAAGTGATCCAACTTTGTCAGAGCTATGATGAGCTCTGGAAACAGCGTGACACCACTCGTCGTGCCAGCGCGGCTTGTGCAACAATCTCCGGTTTAACGTCGGCTGGCACTGCTATAGAACACACCACTTTACTTCTCGAGATCAAGCAATTTGTACGAGAGGAGGTCGCACGCCAGTTGTCCCTCGTGCCTTATACCTCCGAAGGTGCCCCATCTACTTTAGCGCCATCAATACAGCGAGTAGTCCAGGAGCAAGAGTCCGAGGCGCTACCAACAGCTCAAGCACCACCGGTGGCTGCTCCGTTGACCTATGCCGAAGAACTAATCGGAACCCGACGTCCGCCTGTCACGAACGGCCACGTTTCCTTGTCGCGAACGCCTACGTCCACGCACTCTTTTGTCGTACCGACTGAGCCTATGTACCAGGCTGCCCGTCCTTTCTCCCGACAACCACCTCCACGCTTTCAGAACCCTTGGCGCACTCAAGACAACCGCCCCATATGCTTCGCCTGTGGAATTGCGGGGCACGTGGCACGATTTTGTCGACGGCGCGAGTTTTTCCTGCGTGGCGACGTCAGGCCCAACAATTACAATTTCCCAGCACGATCGGAGCCTGCTGTATATGGCGACACTGCCACCATGGACACATTTTCACCTCGCTGGAACTTCAACAGACAACGGTCCCCTTCACCTCAACGCCGTTCCCTTTCCCCTATGCTACGTCGACCTCGCCCTGTCACTGAGGAAAACTAGGAGCCGCAGTTCCGGGGGCAAGAACTGCGGATCTTTCAAACTCCACAAGACCTTGTTTTTCGCCGTCCAACGTCGTTGCTGTCTCCGTTGAAGGTATACCTGTTTTTGCATTGGTCGATACTGGCGCTGCAGTGTGTGTAATGACTGAAAAACTTTGCCGTTGACTAAAAAAAGTCACAATGCCTCTTCACGACTTTGTTTTGAGCACTGCGAGCGAGCAACGAATTCGCCCTTTTGCTGCATGCACGGCACGTGTCGTTATTGCTGACAATATTTATTTCGTCGAGTTTGTAGTGCTCCCGCAGTGTTCCAATGACATTATATTAGGCTGGGACTTTCTCTGCACTAATCATGCCGTCATCGACTGTGCTCGCACCGAAGTGGAGTTCGCGCCGTTATGCGACGCTGCTTCACTCGACTCGTCCCTTTCACCTGCAAAAGTTTTCGTTGCCGCCGACACTTCGATACCCCCGTTCTCATCCGCCCTAGTTCCGCTTTCCTGTGACGTCTCTAGTGGCTCAACTGTTCTTTTTACGCCTTCTGAAACCGCTGTTCGCCGCAAGTGCTTCCAGATTCCTTTCGGCATTATGAATGTTCAAGATGGATCAAGTGCAATTTATGTTTCAAATCCGTTTTCCTCGCCTTCCAAGTTACTGTTCGGAGAGTGCCTGGGCTTTGCCGATGACATTGATCCCTCGAGTGCACGTGTAGTTCCTGACCACTCGACTACGCTACCTATCGACGCTGTTGATTGTTGCGCGTCATCCTCTTCCCCATCATTCACCGACGAAATTTCGCGCTGCATCGACACCAACCTTACGGCTCAGCAGCGCACCGACATCATCGCCCTCCTCGAGTGCTTCCGCGCCAGCTTCGACCACCAGCAACTGACTTTGGGCCGTGCTTCCACAGTATCTCACGAAATTGACACTGGCCTTCACGCTCCTTTACGTCAGCGTCCGTATCGGGTGTCGGCATCTGAGCGTCGCATAATCGCGGAACAAGTTGACGACATCTTGAAGCGAGGTGTTATTGAGCCCTCTAACAGCCCGTGGGCCTTCCCAGTTGTTCTAGTCAAGAAAAAGGATGGCTCAATAAGATTCTGCGTCGACTACCGCCGGTTGAATAAGATCACGCGCAAAGATATATGGCGATATATATATTGACACACCTCGATGGGCGCATGAAGAGGAAGAGGTGGAAGCGGTCTGGCTCACGAGCAGCTCGGTCGCCGGTTTTCTGGCTCTGAGCTGTACCGATCTCAACCATTTCCTGTAAATAAACGCGTTCCTTCGTCACAGTTGTAAATGACACACCTCGATGGGCGCATGAAGAGGAAGAGGTGGAAGCGGTCTGGCTCACGAGCAGCTCGGTCGCCGGTTTTCTGGCTCTGAGCTGTACCGATCTCAACCATTTCCTGTAAATAAACGCGTTCCTTCGTCACAGTTGTGGTGGAAGGTGCTGGGTAAGCCAGCTACTGTCAAGCGAGACCGGAGAGCAGCCGTCTACTAACGACGGAACCGCAAGAGCACGAGCTTCGCCGCAGCCGTCGACTAGCGGGCTTGCCACCACTACCTCAAGATATGAACTTGGACGGAGACATCCAGCAGCCGGTCGCGAGGGCGCCGTCTTTCCACTACCGAGAGCCACGCACATTTACAGGAAAACCTGGCGATGACGTTGAAGAATGGCTCAGCCACTATCAACGGGTGAGCCGAGCCAATGGCTGGAATGCGGCCAGCCAGTTGTCCCACGTGGGTCTATTTCTCGATGGCAGTGCTTTAGTGTGGTTCGAGAATCACGAAGACACCTTGACAACATGGGACCAGTTTATGGAGGAGATCAAGAAGTGCTTTGGCGACCCTGCGACGAAGAAGAAACGTGCAGAGCAAATGTTGTCGCAGAGAGCTCAAGCTTGTGGTGAGACATGCAGAACCTACATTGAGGAGGTACTGAAACTGTGCAAATGTGTGGACACCAACATGACGGAAGAGGACAAGGTGGGCCACATTCTCAAAGGAATTGCGGAAGACGTCTACCACTTCCTTATCGGCAAGGAGAGTCTTGAGTCTGTGGCCGATGTGATTGGGCACTGCCGAACGTTTGAGGCCCTGAAGACTCGCCGCATCACTACGAAGTTCGGACGCCTTGCCAATGTTACGACCGTCGCCACTGTCGATGTGTGCCAAGACTCCGTGCCTACCGACCTTTCGTCAACGATTCGCCTCATTGTACGTGAGGAACTTCGTCGTCACCTTTACGCGCCCTTGAACGCCCGAGAACCACCGTGCGATACACCGTCCACAAGTATCAATGCTACGAGTTTCGAGGAGCGCAGCTATTCCAACCGCGGCCCTCAGCTAAGGGCTCCACCACCGGCGTCTTCTTATGTAGAGCCGCCTTATGCTCCCCACAGTCGTTACGGCTACAACAGCCGTCCACCTCCTTTTGCGTCTCAGTGGGAACAGAGCGCCGCGTACCCTCAACATCCAGCGACGTTCCCTATGCCCCGTGAACGGCCCGTCTGCTACCAGTGCGGTGTTCGTGGACATATCGCCCGATTTTGCCCAATGCGACGTAATCCACGTTCGACATTCCCTCAGAGATCCGCGACGTTTGCACAACGAAGCCAACGGCCTGACTACACCTACTGGCCCCCCAACCCAACTGACGAGCGGCACGCCTACCAGCCGATCAACCGGAGTGATTCGCCCGGATCTGTGCGCAGCTTAACGCCGCCCACCACCCGTCCACCTCGGTCACCATCTCCACGGCGCCGGTCACGAATGTCGTCTCCGCCACCGGGAAACTAGCCAGCGCGGCCGACGGAGGTGAGGTCGCTGGACGTACCGATTTTCATCAAAGAATGCCTCCACCAGTTTCTATGCTTCAGAATAAGGTTCAGGTACTTGTTGACGACGTTCCCACGATGGCATTGATAGACACTGGCGCAAGTGTTTCCGTGATGAGTTTAGTTTTTAAGCAACGACTAGGCCGTAAGGTTATGTTTCACTGGGACAAACCTGCCACATTTCGGGCAGTGAGCGGCGCATTCTTGCGTCCTGTCGGCGTCTGCACTGCGTCTGTTAGTGTTGCCGGTAAAACGTTCAAGGCGGAATTCACAGTACTGGCTCAATCAACGCATGACGTTATACTTGGCATAGACTTTTTGCGAGAGTGTCGTGCGACCGTGGATTGTGGAGCAGGTGAGGTTCTGTTGTCTACTCTCGCCCAGCAGCCTGATTGTGAGAAAGGTAACCTCACTGTAGCTAAAGATGTACTTCTGCCAGCGTGGTCCACGGCCAGCGTACAAGTGACCACTTCGGAAACCAACTCGAGTTTGAATTCACGTGACATAGTGATTGAGCCGTTGCCTGTAGCTTGTCTCAAGAAAAACATCTTTGTACCACGATGCATTGTATCTCTCGCAGACGAGACGGCTCAATTATGGGTGATAAACAGCTCACCCGAGTCGGTTGTACTACCGGCTGGTATGCGCCTTGCCCTGTTCGAAAAGCAGAGCAGCACCTGCATTGGAGCTTTAAGCGATCTTGAAAGGGCGGGTCCGGAAACTTCTGGTATGGAAGCTGAATTTTCAAAAATGGTTAGCAAGTCCATTTCCTCACAGAAGCGCAAAGACCTGGTTGCACTGCTGGCGAGACATGCTAAAGTATTTGATTTTGCACGGAAGGTGCCTAGGGCTCAGATACCGACCACGCGCGCTCGTCACAAGATCGATACTGGCTCTGCTCATCCTCTCCGACAAAAGCCCTATCGCGTGTCCGTGTCCGAACGCAAAGTTATTGCTGAACAAGTTGGCGAGATGCTAGCCACTGGTGTAATTCAAGAATCGTCAAGTCCGTGGGCTGCGCCTGTTATTTTGGTAAAGAAAAAAGACGGGTCCTGGAGGTTCTGTGTTGATTATCGGCGTCTCAATTCTATAACCAAGAAGGACGTGTACCCCCTCCCCCGCATTGATGACGTAATTGACTGCCTTCATTCAGCTTCCTACTTTTCTTCGGTAGACTTGCGATCCGGGTATTGGCAGATTCCCATGGATCCAGTTGATAAAGAGAAGACGGCTTTTGTAACGCCAGACGGTCTATTTGAATTTAATGTTATGCCGTTCGGCTTGTGTAATGCTCCGGCAACATTTGAACGCTATATGGATACCGTCTTGAGAGGCCTTAAATGGGAAATTTGTTTATGTTACCTGGACGATGTGGTTATTTTTGGACGAACTTTTGAAGAACATAATCATCGCCTTGACGTTGTTCTAACATGTTTGGAGAAAGCCGCCTTGACACTGAACTCAAAAAAATGTCGTTTCGGTGAACGGCAAACACTGGTTTTAGGACACCTTGTGGACAAAGCTGGTGTTAGACCGGACCCGCAGAAAGTGGACGCCGTCAGCAAGTTTAAGCAGCCACAGTCTATCCGCGAGCTACGAAGCTTTCTGGGCCTATGCTCTTATTTTCGCCGCTTTGTACCTAATTTTGCTGAAAAGGCCCAGCCACTGACTGACTTGCTGCGCAAGGACGTCCCTTTCCACTGGACACCAAATTGTGAGTCAGCGTTTAAGCAACTAAAGTTCGCTCTCACTTCCGGGCCAATACTATGCCACTTCGATCCCTCTGCTTCCACGGAAATCCACACCGATGCCAGTGGAGTTGGTCTCGGCGCGGTGCTTATTCAACGACACAACAATGCTGAACACGTCGTCGCCTATGCAAGCCGGTCCCTGAGCAAGGCAGAGCGTAATTATACGGTTACCGAATTGGAGTGCCTCGCCGTCGTTTTCGCCGTACACAAGTTTCGCCCCTACATCTACGGTCGTCGTTTCTCAGTTATCACAGATCATCACTCTCTTTGCTGGTTGGTGAGCCTACGTGATCCATCTGGTCGACTTGCGCGATGGGCCATACGGTTACAAGAATTTGACTTCACGGTCCGCTACAAGAGCGGTAATCGCCACGCAGACGCTGACTGCCTGTCACGGCTTCCTCTACCAACGACCGAGTGTGAAGCTGATAATTTTGACGATTTTATCACAGCTATTGACTCTCATTTTCCTGACATCGCGGCTTTCCGGACAGCACAGCACGAGGATCATTGCTTAGATCACCTGTTTGCCTCCGCGAATGACCCGGCCAGTTCAAGCTCTTTTGTAGTCCATGACGCCGTCCTTTACAAGAAGAATTATTCTGGCCAAGGCGCCCGTCTGCTTCTGGTAGTTCCACGCACTCTACGTCCCCAAATTTTTCGGTTCTGCCATGACAACGCAACCAGTGGGCACATGGGCTTCGCCAGAACGTTTCATCGCATCCAGCAAAGGTTTTACTGGCCCAAGATGCGACGCGACACAGAAAAATACGTAGCGGGTTGCGAACAATGTCAACGTCACAAGCGTCCCACGACTACATCACCCGGACTTCTCCATCCCGTACCACCTCCTAGCTCTCCCTTCGAGATTGTTGGTGTCGACCTTCTAGGTCCGTTTCCGCGTTCAGCCAGTGCCAATCGATGGGTCATCGTGTGCGTCGACCACCTGACGCGCTACGCAGAAACTGCGGCTATACCTACTGCAACAGCCTTTCACGTGTCGCAGTTTATGCTTCGGCATATCATTCTCCGTCATGGCCCTCCACGAGTCGTCATTAGCGACCGGGGACGTCAGTGCGTCGCTGACGTCGTTGAAGAGATCCTACGCCTGTCTGCCAGCCAATTCCGCCACGCAACCCCGTATCACCCCCAGACGAATGGCCTCGTAGAGCGGACCAACAGGACGCTAACGAACATGTTGTCAATTTATGTTGATGCCAAGCACAAAAACTGGGACGAAGTACTGCCCTATATCACATACGCCTACAACACCGCGAAACACGAGACAACAGGGTACGCGCCCTTTTTCCTGCTCTACGCCCGCTCCCCCCGCAGTTGCCTCGACACCATTCTGCCTTTTACGTTAGATGTGGAAACATCGGTTGCCGAGTCACTATGCCGCGCTGAAGAAGCCCGTCGCGTCGCACGCCTTCGAACCATTGCATCTCAACAGCGCTCCAAGACCCGGTACGACGCCCACCATCACTCCGTTGCCTACACAAAGGGTGACCTGGTGTGGTTGTGGACACCTGTCCGCAAACGTGGTTTATGCCAAAAGTTTCTGGCCCACTACTCCGGACCATTTGTAGTCATTGACCGTCTCAGTGACGTCACATACGTCATCTCCGGCGTCACAAGCAATGGTCGGCGCTCTAGCAAGACACAGCTGACACACGTCGCGCGCCTCAAGCCATATCACCACCAACCTTCCTATTGACTCGCCCAGTGGGCATCGTCTGCGAACGGGGGAAATGACACACCTCGATGGGCGCATGAAGAGGAAGAGGTGGAAGCGGTCTGGCTCACGAGCAGCTCGGTCGCCGGTTTTCTGGCTCTGAGCTGTACCGATCTCAACCATTTCCTGTAAATCCTGTAAATAAACGCGTTCCTTCGTCACAATATATATATATATATATATATATATATATATATATATATATATATATATATATATATATATATATATATATATATATATATCGCCATATAGATATAGGCGGATATATATATATATATATATATATATATATATATATATATATATATATATATATATATATATATATATATATATATATATATATATATATATATATATATATATATATATATTTATATATCATCAGTCTGACTACGTCCACTGCAGGAAAAAGGCCTCTCCCATGTTCCGACTGTTAACCCGGTCCTGTAGTTGCAGCGATGGCTGCAACCTGTGGATTTGTGGACATGAAGAGGTTGCAGCGATAGCGTAGTGGTTAGAGCATCCGCCTCACATGCACAAGGTCCGTGGTTCAAATCCTGGTGCCGCACAGTTCCCAACCAGATGAAAAAAAATCCACGTGGTGATGAAACTGCATCAAGAGACCTCGGGTGTGGCCTCACCAGTAACCACCGCCGGGAATGCACTCCCTCACCAGAGAAGGATTGGCCACCCTGGTGCAGCATCTGGCCACTACCTCCCACATGCATACGTCAAATTATAAGCGACCTACATATATATATATATATATATATATATATATATATATATATATATATATATATATATATATATATATACCAATAAACCACGTTGTGACCGCTCACGGAGGATCTACTGGATTATATGCCACGCCACGGCCACTCTACCACCATGCCTACCTATATATATATATATATATATATATATATATATATATATATATATATATATATATATATATATAGGCCGCAGGTTCAGTTTCTGGTTTCTGCCCACAGCAAGTTATTACGATTCGGTCTAATAACCTCCCCTATACTTTCCATGGCATTATTGTCTGTTCGATTTCAAAAACATTGTGTCAAAACATAGAAAAACGAGCCCTTAAGTATACACTTCTTTCCTTATTCAATAACGAGGGTCTCGTACTGGTGGACTTGGTACCTCTAGGTTGTATAAAAGGGACCATTGGTCAGCTGCCAGCTCGTAATAAGTTCACGTGCTACGTGACGCCAAACAGGCTCCTAAAGTGTGTGCCACACTCGCCAATATGGCTACTGGGGGCGCTGACGCACACTCCTACAGGTTAAATCCACATATATACCCAATAAAGCGGGTGCTGGGATAGCCGACGTAGCAGATCAGGGGTGGAGCATCGAACGCGTTATTGTAAAGTCGCAGGTTCTGTTCCTGCCCACGGCAAGTTATCGTTCACCCACTTTTCTGTCTTCATATTTGATATTTACGTTGCAATTTGTCTAATAACATCCACATTATTGTCATTTATATCTCATTGATCATCATATTCATCATCGTAATCAGCCTGACTACGTCCACTGCAGGACAAAGGCCTCTCCCATGTTCCGCCAGTTAACCCAGTCCTGTGCTTGCTGCTGCCAATTTATACCTGCAAACTTCTTAATCTCATCTGCCCACCTAACCTTCTGTCTCCCCCAAACCCGCTTCCCTTCTCTGGGTATCCAGTTAGTTGCCCTTAATGACCAGCGGTTATCCTGTCTACGCGCTACATGCCCGGCCCATGTCCATTTCCTCTTCTTTATTTCAACTATGATATCGTTAACCCCCGTTTGTCCCCTAATCCACTTTGCTCTCTTCTTGTCTCTTAAGATTACACCTACCATTTTTCTTTCCATTGCTCGCTGCATCGTCCTCAATTTAAGCTGAACCCTCTTTGTAAGTCTCCAGTTTTCTGCTCCGTAGCTAAGTACCGGCAAGATACAGCTGTTATATACCTTCCTCTTGAGGGATATTGGCAATCTACCTATCATAATTTGAGAGTGCATTGATCATTGATATTGTGTCAAACGCGGAAAAACGAGCCCCTATTTATACACTTCTTTTATATATATATATATATATATATATATATATATATATATATATATATATATATATATATATATATATATATATATGTATATATATATATATATGTCAGGCGCCGGCTACTGTTTAGCCTTTGAGTGAATATTGAGAGGAAGATGAAGTGATTCTCTTGTAGAACACATCTTGCGGTCTGTGCTGTACTTTCTGCGTTTGACAGCGCAACCGCGGGGTCTCCAGCCTCCTACATCGCGGTCATAGATGTACAATCCCCGGAGATCCCGCCCAGTACCAGTTCATCCACGGGCATTGCTTCAAGAAAGCGTGGTAATGCATCTAGCGAGAGCGAGGACACCGAGCTGTACTCTGCATCAGACTACGAGTCCTCGGAAGACGGCTTCGAACCTGTGCTCTACCGCAAGGCCAAACGAAGAATCATGAACGCATCATCGGCATCAAGTACAGCCGCTGTGAGGACAGCGCCTCAACGATGGCCTCACTCCATTCTGTTTGTGCTGCAGACTACTGCAAATCTACGCTTCCTCAACAGGCAAGCATTGTCCTTGTACCTTGAAAACATTGTGCCTAACGAGATTAAGGACATCAGGGAAAACACGAGGAAGAATATTTTGGAAATCGACGTGAGGAACCAGAGTGCACTGAAAACGCTACAGCATGTGTCGGAGCTGGGAAACATCAAAGTCCGATCCATCATACCAGCGAATGGTGACACCGTAACAGGAGTTATCTATGACATAGACACTGAAATCGCCAATGAAGATCTTCCTGTACTGATAAAACCAGTGAGTGAAAACAACGTCATTGTGCATGCTGGTCGCCTAGGCAACTCTCGTTGTGTGCGAATAACATTCAAGGATGACTGTCTTCCCTCTTACGTGAAGGTTGGCCATATCCGTCACCAGGTTCGTCCACTTATTCCGAAGCCTATGCAGTGTTGCAAGTACCAGAAGATTGGCCACGTGAAGGGCATTTGCAGAAATTCGGCAGTGTGCCCACGATGCGCTGAACACAACTCAGAAGACGACTGTAATGCAACTACGTTGAAATGCCCCAACTGCCAAGGAGCTCACAGTGCTTCCTCCAAGGACTGTTCTCAGATTAAGAAAGAGATTTATATTCTGAGGCAAATGGTGTGAGACTACTCGAATCACAGAGAAGCTGCGGAAAAAGTAAGGCGAAGGCGCCGTCATCGTCTAAGGTCCTCACGAAGGACAGTGCAAAATCTGACGAGAAAGTCAGAAACTCAAGTGAAATCGACAGGCGCGGCTCCTAGTACGGCAAACATCTGCGCTGAAAGAGAAGATGCTGGAAGATCTCTCTCTCCGAAGGAATGGCCACCCCTTCAGCCTAGACGATCTGTTGAGCCTCAACAGAAGCCGCCTCAAGAACAAGCACAAAATGCTGCAACGGCCGGGAAGCCAGATCATCACGTGATGGTGATGCTAAGATCATTAGTGGACACCATTCGCATGTTGTTAAGTGACATGAATACACCGTCAGCCAAAAGTGCCCTTCAAGTACTGGACGCGCTTAGTCCAGTGCTAGCAGCCCTAGAGTAGACCATGGCTAACCCACCACTGTTTTTCAGGGATGAGGTTCGTGAAGCAGCAATACTGCTGTGGAATGCCAGGGGACTGAAATCGCGCATTGGTGACTTTCGTCGATTTGTGTACGTCAATATGTTTCCCGTAATCGTCATCTGTGAGCCGAACTTATCGAGTGCAATACGACTCTCGGGATACGAACCTTTTATGTCGTCTACTGTTACTGAAAGCAGCAAGGTTCTGGTGTACATTCGCCGAGACCTCACTTACATCCTTCAACCTGTACCACCTCATGACGGAAACCAATACGTATGCTTAAGAGTGAAAAAGAGGAGGCTCAACATCACTGTGGTTGGCGTATACCTATCACCATCAAGCCGTTTTGATCAAAAAAGACTACGAGGCATCATAGCGTTAACTCCTGACCCGTGTGTTATTATTGCGGATTTTAACGCTCATCATCTATTATGGGGAAGTCAGAATACCAACATGAAGGGCAGAAGCTCGGTGTCTTTTGCCTCCGACAACCAACTTTGGTTACTGAACGATGGCAGTCCTACATTTTTACGTGGCTCCACATACAGTAGCTGTCTCGACTTGGCTTTTGTTTCGCGAAGCCTAGTGAAACATACTGAGTGGTTCACGGTTATGGAAACGCACTGGAGTGATCACATTCCAACATACGTCAAGATCAGAGGATTGTCGCCTCCTAAAGTGCGCGACATGGTTAAAAGAGCGGACTGGAAAAAATTTCAGTCTCGTATGGAAGACCAATGCCCAGAACACATATCCGATTTACAAGAGGCCATCAAGAGCACTGTAAAAGAGACTGTGTGTACGATCCCATGCACTGTAAGAATCATGGACATCGACATAGAGCTGGAGCAGCTTCGAGCCTTGCGACGACGAGCTGAAAGAAAGTACCGGTGCACGAAGGACATAGAAAATTTACGAACTGCTAGACGTATGCACAAGAAGATCCAACGTCGGTTGGACAAGCTAGAATTCCAACAGCTGGATTACTTTCTGCGAGTCACTCGACCCTTGTAAGCCTTTATCGCAGATATGGAGGACGGTTAGAGGTTTGCGGTCATCGCCCACTCAGAAGTCCCCATTCAAGGCCTTAGCCCTTCACCAAAATCGACCAGATGTGGACGTTGCTTAAGAGTTCTGTGCTGGATTATAGGGCAAACTACAGCCATCAGCAGCTCACCACTTTCAAGCAGTTGTCCGCCACCACGTGATTCCTGTATGGACTTCCCGTTCACCATTCAGGAGCTCAAAGCAGCACTCGCTTCATGCAAACGTACCTCCGCACCAGGACCTGACGGAATCTCCTACAGAGCCCTGTGTCATCTGGGTGAGCGCGTGAGAATAGCTCTACTTCAGCTATATAATGATTGTTGGCTAGAGGGCACTGTCCCTTTAAGTTGGAAAACTAGTCGTCTAGTACCATTACTAAAACCTGGCAAATCACCATTGGAACTCTCCTCCTATCGCCCGATCGCATTGGCTAGTTGCGTGGGTAAAGTGATGGAGAGAATGATTCTCGGCCTACTCGAGTGGTACTTGGAGTATCGTGAGATCTACCCAAATGCCATGGCTGGCTTTCGACGTGGTCGATCATCGATCGATAGCGTCATCGACCTAATCAGGTACGTTGAACACAAGAAAGGCCATAAGCGTCTTTGCGCCTCTCTGTTCCTTGACGTCAAAGGAGCCTATGATAACGTTACACATGAAGCCGTCCTTACCGCACTAGAAAAGATTGGAGTGGGTGGCTGAATGTTTAAGTGGATACGCAGTTATCTCCAAATGCGATCCTATCTTGTGAGTACAGAGACCGGGAACACTACACATTTCAGTTGTCCTGGCGTCCCTCAGGTTGGTGTACTGAGCCTTGTGCTATTCAATATAACACTAATCACTCTCCATACGCACCTACCAAACGATATTTATCTATCAACATACGCTGATGACATCTGCATCTGGACATCTGCGGTAACTCGCCTGCAGTTATGAGCGAGAATACAGAGAGCTGCTACTGCAATTGCTTTGTATCTACGCAATCGAGGCCTGGAAATTTCCTCCGGAAAGTGCGCTCTTCTTGTATTTACGCGCAAAACCATGTCGAATTACAGAGTGTCAATTAACGGTCAAAATATACCATATCGTCGATCTCACAAATTTCTGGGTGTCATAGTAGACAGAGACATATCATGGAGCCCTCATGTGTCGTATTTGAAAAAGCGATTGACAGGCATATGCCATCTTTCCAAGTTTCTCGTTGGAAAGACTTGGGGAATGCAGCCTAATGCTATGTTATGACTGTACAGGGTGCTTTTCCTTGGCTTTTTACGATACAGTCTGCCTGCATTATCAAACGCCAGCAAAACAAGTCGACGCATGATACAAAGCGTTCAGGCACAGGCGCTTCGAATATGTCTAGGTCTGCCTCAGGGTGCCTGAACAATGACGACTATAGCTATAGCCAAAGACCACCTCGTGCAGACCCATATTGAAATTGAAGCTTTGCAGGACACACATAAGGCATGTGGGCCGGACTCGTGATCATCGCCTAGCCTCTCTACCAGTGGATAGACCTCATACTTCCTTTTGTCGAACAAGTAACTACACATGGTGACTCCTCTACCAACTGGTTTTACGCCCGCGGCGAGACCTTCGATTCCTCCATGGTGCCTCAAACAGCCAGTCATCAACCTGACGATACCAGGCATCCAGAAAAAACGAGATTTCTCAATACCAGCCCTCAAGCAGCTCGCCTTACTTCTGTTGTACGAGAAGTACCAAGACTGCACCCACGTCTACACCGACGGCGCCGTCCTTCCAAACAGCTCAACTGCGGCGGTCGTAATTCCAACGCACGCCACAACCATCAAATTCAGGACAGCTCATAAAACCACAACAACGGCAGCAGAGCTTGCAGCGCTTCGCGCTGCGCTGCGTTTCATTACGACCAAAGCACGCAACGGTGGGCGATTTTCTGCGACTGCAAGGCGGCACTGCAGTCACTTCTGTCAAATCTACGCCGTGGTCCTCATGAGCAGTTGGTGTTTGAAACAGCAGAAATGCTACACCATATAACATAGAAATGGCACCACGTTATATTTCTGTGGTTGCCAAGCCACTGGGGAATTCTCGGTAACGAACGAGCTGATCAAGCTGCCCGTTCAGCTCATACAGAAGACAACGACCAGTCAAAACCTCTCTCAAGGACGGACGCTGCTAGGAGGCTGCGCATTCTTGCTCGCCAACGCTCCATGGCTTTTTGGAATGAGCCTCTCTTTACGCATGCAAGATTACGATCCCTTGATCCAACGTTAAGCACGCAGCTTCCAACAAAAATTCGACGAGGTGACGCTACTGCTCTGTGCAGACTATGGTTGGGAGTCGCGTTTACCCGTGCGTACGCGTTCCGCATAGGTATGGCCGACACCACCGACTATGCCCACTGCGGAGATGAAGAAACAATTCGACATATCCTGCGTGACTGCCCGAAATACAACCTGGAAAGACAACACCTTTTTAATAAACTAAACAGGTTAGATGACCAGCCGCTGTAAGAAAAAAGTATACTGCGTCATCGTCATGACTCATCGTCACAGAAGAAAGCCGTGCAAGCGCTACTGCGCTTCTTACGAACTACTGGCCTGTCGGAACGCCTCTGAGTGGACTGATTTTGTGTGTGCGTGTGTGTCGGTGTTTTTCTTTTATTTATTTTTTAACTCTCCCTTTCTCTTTCTACCCCCCTATTCCCCAACCCCAGTGTAGGGTAGCATACCGGATACTAGCATCTGGTTAACCTCCCTGCCTTCCTTTTTTTCCTCGTTTCTCTCTCTCTTGAGTGAATATTGAACATGCAACTTATAAAAGAGAAATAAAGAGCATTACATAGAAAATAAAGCGCGTGAGCACACGTGTATATGCGCAGTCATAAAAAAAGTGGTTGCATCTCAGCTATCAGAACTATCTATACTGTCTGCATGTCTATATACAGGTCTGTGTGTTGATAAGCTAAGAAATGAAACAAGAAATAATTAGTACGACCAGCACTTACTTGCATAATATGACACCTGATTTGAAGAGCTGAAGTCGAACCCTCAGAACTCTAATGTAGCATAAATAATAAGATATAGTTCGCTGTAGAATCGCTTATTAGATCAGAAGCCATGATATGAGTGTGCGCGTGGAGGTGTCGAAACATTTGTATTTAAGCCTGGGGCACCTCAACGTTAACATATTTGCTCCTTCAAGAAAATGCGCGCTTCCTCCTCAAAAGAACTTTTGTGATTTCATCATTTACTTTGTTTTAGTTTATGTTTAAATCTCTTCGTAGAATTTCTGTACATCAATATGTTCATTATATTTAACAAAGCTAGCTCTCCGGAAATAATTATGTGCAGGCTGGTGAAAAACAAAAAAACAAAAAGAACGTGTGGAAGAATAAACTGGTATAGGCACTTTGCGCACAGTCTGGCGCACAGTCTGTAAGAGTCGCAGTGTACTGGTGATCATAATCACGTATAAAATTACTTTTTTAATTGTATGGAAGTGATAAGTTATTTGCTCAGTTTATTTGTTTTTTTCAAAGAGTATTAACGTAAGCAAAAAAATGCGAAGTGCTTTTGCACCAAGAGCAAAATTAATGATGAATGAATTCATTGCACAATGATTTTTTACCGGCAGATCATTTATTTTATTTTGTTCAATAAAAGCACTGCTTAGGTGAAAAATGAAGGGAGGGCAAATTTTCACTATTTCTTGCTTTACAAATACAAGACTTGGATAAAATTTTCATAACATGTGCTGTTTGTCCAGATGACCAGCCGCTGTGTTTTGCGAAGATTCCGCTGTGTTTCCGCTGTGTTTTGCGAAGATGACCAGCCGCTGTGATTGCGAAGACTGTGTTTTGCAAAGATTCACAGTTCCTGGGACTAGATGATTGCACTTCGCTCTACGGCACTTGAAAACTGAAATCTAGAATCGTATAGGCTGTTCAGCAAAAGAAGTGGAAACTAATGCTGTCAGAATTCACTGAAAAGTGAACCTTTTGTAATTATTGTGCTTTGAATTCACGAACAAGTTGCTGTAAGGTATATATTCGCAGGCTGTGGAGCAACGAAAATAGGCTTCCTGCCCCTGCAAGCGTATGCCTGTATTCGCAAACATGCCTTACTATAAGAAATGTTTTAAAAATTAATTTTATCTTATCAAGATGAGGAAACCATCCCTTTTGATTATCGTCGTACCAATGGGAAAATGTTGTTCCAAGCCTAAATTTTGAATGCCGTAGCCTTTGACTGAGTGCTCATATAGGTTCGATGTGCTTGTTTTTCTGTTAATTGTGACAAGTTCGCTCCTATGTCAAGGCGTTAAGTGTCCCGCGATTGTTTTAACTGTTTCTGTGAACACTATCATTTAAAGTGCGATTTCATAGGTATACCTAACATCAGTGGAACAGTAGTTAAGCTTCTCGGCTGCTGAACCGAAGGTCGCGAGTTCGATCCCCGGCGTAGCGGTCACATATCAGCCGAGGCAACATGGCAAAGGCCCGTGTACTGTGCTATGTCAGTGGATAATAAAGAACGCTATATGGTCGAAACTTTCGAAGCCCTCCACTACGGCGTCTCTCAAAATCAAGTCATGGTTTTGTCACGTTATACCTCAAATATTATTGTTTGGTATACTTTATTATACTCTAGTAATTGTTATTGATAATCATGCAATGTCGCGCTGCTTAAATTAGAGAGTTTATCATCGTGGAGGGCTCACAAGACGTCCTCAATCAGCCGACCAGTAGAAGAGTGCAAGCGCATTGTACGACATGGTTAGGCGCACTAAAGGTCAAGCGTTCAACGCTAACCGGGCCATCAACACTTTCATTTTAGGAACTTCACGTTTAAGCTTTGTCTTTTTTTTTGTCTTCTATCAGCCGACATCGTCGGAATGCACTTCACTCCGTATCTCGTATAGCAAAGCCCAAACGACGACCAGGAAGAAAAATAGCAGCGCTTACGCGGTAAGTGCCGGAGTTAATTAAGGCGCGTTCTCCGAGTTCCAGAGCTCGGGAATGCCCGAACAACCACTGTCTTTAAATTTTCTGTGCAGTGTGAAGTACTTGATTAGCTTCAAGCATGCCTGGATCTGAGAGAAGGGGGCCAAAGCGGCAAGCGACCAGACAGCGCTTTGATTACCCGCGCAAGTAACAGACGTCCGAATACGTGGCCCAAGGGTGGCATCGCGTCGCAGCATGTGAATTTCGTAACGGGCAACTGGTGGAAAGGCTCACGCCCGTGACAACTGGCTTAGTCATCATCATCATCACCACCACACCCCCATCATCATCATCATCATCATCATCATCATCATCGTCTATGCCAGCAGCGACAACATCAACAAATAGTGCCGCTATGTAGGTGCGCTTATTTCCTGACGAACGAGCACTGAGCGCTTTCCTTAATGTCTGCACACATATGAAAAAAAAAAAGACATAAGACAAAAATGTTCGTTGGGCCTGGTCCAAAAATTGATTTATTTCGAAACATAAGTAACTTGCTCGTTTTACATCACTTGTCTTAATATAAGTGTAGTCAGACTGTCACCTTGTGTTCAAGATCTGCCAAATTTTCATCAGTATATATAAAATAGCAGTAAGTGGTGCATGCGCTGAAGGTCCATGATATTATTCAAATAGTATGCGGAACCATTTAATTCGTGAAACTTTGCAGCGGCACAGTCAACGAACGATTTTTTTCTTGTTCCTTGGTCTCAAGTGTAAACTTTCGCTTTGTTAACCGCTGGTTTCATGGGTGATCCCCAAAGTAGTTAAGAGCCCTCAAGTAGTTAAGCAAGCATTGCAAGCAAGCCGCGCCGGCGAAGAACTGAAGACTGGGCTTGGCTGACGTATGCGGGGAGCAGGGCAGTCTGCTTTCCAGCAATGGCCGGAAAACCTGGATACTGAGTCTGGAAGCCTGTGTCGAATGATGGCGAAGCTGAAGATGTGCAAGGAAGGCCTGGAGACATGAGCTTTTACATCATTCCACGAGCCTCGACCCGACCACGCAGACGACACTTGTATGCATTCCCGTATACGTGGACAACCAACCACCTACCCGTGTTATTAGCCCGGTGCGCGGCAGACCTCGTAAAGTGTCACGCTGTTCCTTCGGAGAAGCTCCATCCTCACCACAGAAGCAGGCATCTACACCGCGTCTGCACTGGGGTGACCAAGGTCTAACCCCACGTCGGGAGAAATGCCATTGCAACACTAGCGAATGGTCCGAACACTACGTTTTAGGGACGAAACTCCTTGGGATGGGTCGTGCGTGTCCTGTATGTACTAGGCACCTCTCATTTTAGTCCTAAGAATGTTCGCTGGATGGCGGTACAGGTATATCTTTATCATGAATATATGATGAAAAGATGCGAGATGGCGGTACTCGGAGTGTTCACTAGATGGACTGACGGACAGGCATACAGACGAACATGCTAACAGACAGACAGACAGACAGACAGACAGACAGACAGACAGACAGACAGACACGCGGACGGGTGGACGGACATACATACATACATACAGAGAAACGGACATATGAATGGACGGACGGATGGATGGATGGATGGATGGATGGATGGATGGATGAACGCATGGACAGACATAGAGACGGACGGATGGATTGACGGACAGACAGACAAACAAACAGACATGTGGACGCACGGACAGACGGATGGACGGAATGAATAAATATTGCTATGATTACTAAGAGCTCTGTTCGTCTCTAGACAGCGAAAGTTCATGGCAAGGTGACTCGTTGTGCAAAAACGAACTGCGCGGTAGTCGAACGCCTACTGTGTGTGTAAGCGTAGGCGGCAAATTAGAATGCCGTGATTCAGCTCCAATAACTGCTTCTCTACTTCAACAAAGCTAAAGAAATGGAGCCTTTTACATTCTCTGGAAAATTAACCTATTTACTGCTGCCGCTGCACGTTGTACCATGTTGCTGGTCTGCACTGCCTGCCAAACACGGACTGCATGATCATAGCTAGGCGCTGGAGGCCAATAACCATAAGGAATTATATTATTACGCGGCTTGGAAAGCTGAAACAGCCCTCATTGTGAAAGGTGAATTCATACCTGGCACAGGCTCCCTGTTATGAACGCATACTCAACAGTTATGCCAGTTATGCGACAGCACGCACTCTGCAAGGCCACGGCTGGCGTGCATGCTGTGACGAGACGCCTCCCAACTCGCGTTGGCCGATTGGCTTGGCGCACGCTCAGAAAAACGTCGAAAATAAAATCACTCACATAAAAACTCTGCAAGTTATGCCAGTCACACTTTCTTCGCGCTTGCTGAGACATATAAGGCTTTTGTTCGAATATTTCTGTTTGGTGAAACCTTACGCTGTACTATATCCGAGGCTTGGCACAGCTGCACCCGCGCGTAAGCTACGAACGAGTTCGGCAGGTTCACGGTTGCCGTGCAGTGCGAAGTCACTCATCTTTAAAATGCAATTTAGGCAAAAAAATGCCGTAGTAGATTCTATCGCATACATGCTCAAGAAGCGACGCATCGCCTCCGCTGCTGGTTCCACAGTGCCTTCAACACAGGTCACCCTCAGCAAGAAAGGCGGTGCTCCCGGCGGCAACTGACGTGATCTGAATTTGAACACTACGATGCCAGATTGCTATCTTCCTGTACGAGAACGTCCGCAGCACGTTTCATATTGAGGACGTGGGTCTAAGGCTCCCCTAACGCACCTTCCCAACAGATTGTGAAGCGAAGAATGCGGCCAAGCGCGGAGTTTTTCACCGCCTCCTTCTATAGTTTATTCCATGTATATACCGCCAATACTCAGACAGGAAACCTATTTATCGGCAAGTGGGTTCCAAAGAGAATGGAATTTAGATTACGGCAATTGTCCCTCTTCTTCTTTAGAGATGCATGAAAGCAGCAGAATGTTGTTCTACATGCGAAGCATTTCTTTGCGTGCTGCAAGCGCTTTCGGTATCTATCTATCTATCTATCTATCTATCTATCTATCTATCTATCTATCTATCTATCTATCTATCTATCTATCTATCTATCTATCTATCTATCTATCTATCTATCTATCTATCTATCTATCTATCTATCTATCTATCTATCTATCTATCTATCTATCTATCTATCTATCTATCTATCTATCTATCTATCTATCTATCTATCTATCTATCTATCTATCTATCTATCTATCTATCTATCTGTCTGTCTGTCTGTCTGTCTGTCTGTCTGTCTGTCTGTCTGTCTGTCTGTCTGTCTGTCTGTCTGTCTGTCTGTCTGTCTGTCTGTCTGTGGCTGTCGCTGTCTGTCCTGTCCTGGTCTGTCTGGTCTGTCCTGTGCTAGTCTAGTCTATCTATCTATCTATCTATCTATCTATCTATCTATCTATCTATCTATCTATCTATCCTATCTAGCTATCTATCTATCTATCTATCTATCTATATATCTATTCACCT
Organism: Rhipicephalus microplus; assembly: GCF_013339725.1. Taxonomy (NCBI): domain Eukaryota; kingdom Metazoa; phylum Arthropoda; class Arachnida; order Ixodida; family Ixodidae; genus Rhipicephalus; species Rhipicephalus microplus. The sequence continues at coordinate 151,479,674 of NC_051171.1, read as the reverse complement.
CGTCTGGGTGCTCTCATGATCACCTCCTTAACTTGGGGTACACCAAAATTAGTTTGGGAGGTTAAGATGATTTGACGAATATAACCTACTGGTTGTGACATGAATAATGCCACAATCTTGTTACGCGCAATGTCAAACACTAAAAAAAGAACAGTGGTACATAATCTGGGGGCTTGTATGTGCCACAGGGATAGTTTACACACACCACACACACCAAACCATTACACACCACACACACACACACACACAACACAACACAGATATATATATATATAATGTGTTGTGTGTGTGTGTGTATATACATATACATAAATATATATATATATATATATATATATATAATTTATTTGCGGCAAAGCACATACACTCCCGTGTGCGTACATGTAAGGGCACGTGTCCATACATGTAAGTGCATATTTAAAAAAAAAACAGGTAGCCAATGCCAGCCCCCGCAATAGCCTACCTCATCAAATGAACGCACAATATCTTAAAGTTCATTATTTGAATATTATTACCAACGTTACCAGGAAATCTATTAGTTACTGAAGAAAGCAAGTTTTCTAAAAAAAACTAACATACTTCAGACCAAGGATAAAAAAGATATAACTGGTTTGATGACTTGTTGCACAGGGCAAGCCACAAATGATTAGTGGGTGCAGTATTTACGAGTACCACTATCTTTTTGCATGTTAAACTATGCAGCTGTAAAATTAATCCATCAGTTAGCAGATCACCGACTCTAACGATGAAAATACTGAGTTAAGAGGTTACGTGCCGGAGTTTCGATAATATTTAGTTCATTTGAAAACTGCTGAATACTATCCTGAATCGATACCTCAATAAACCAGAATACTGAATACATTTCATTCTATGAGGTACTGCCGAATAATTTTATTTTAAAAGCTATCGTAGGTTAATCAGAACCTGCGGCCTTTTCCGCGTAAATTCAATGACCAGGTGTCTCATTCAATCGAAGAATGGGAACATTGTGCAGCACTCCAAAACTTTCCTCCCTCAATGATTAATGGTGCGCTCCAATTACAGCAGTCAAAAATTCAAGGCGTTGCAACTTGCAGGGTTGCCAGTTTAAACACATCGCCTCAGTTTTGTTCAAAAATTTCATTATTCTAACAACGACATTTCTTATTTGTTATTCTTCTCAAGCAGTTTTTGCGTACATCGCACGTTTGTTTCGAAGCAAACGCTCAAAATAGCACGCTATTCTCGTCTCAAAAATGGCGAAACGATTTCCTTATGATTTATTGCTTCGAACCTTTCTTCTCCTTGCTAGTCTATCGAGTGAAACTTAATTATTTGCATAAGTGTTACGGTGGTGTCTTGTGTACAATGAACAAGATCGAAGCGGATGATAAATGGAAGCTCCCGCTGCTTCGTGTATCAGGAACACAACCTACGCACATGCTCTTTAGTTGATATACTAATTTGTCGAATGGTGGCTTCGCATAAAGCAGGTAGATTTATTTTGTTTGTTTCTACATTTGTACTTTTTTTCTTCCCCAAAAGACGTCTCCTTGCTGAAAAACGTGTCGTTCACACACACACACACACACACACACACACACACACACACACACACACACACACACACACACACACACACACGCACGCACGCACACACACACACACACACACGAAAATTTCCTCTCAACTAAAAAGAAAATGAACGTGTGTCTTTTCTACGTATCTTTAACCGTTGATTTAGCCAGAAGATTGAGTGAGTGAGTGAGTGAGTGAGTGAGTGAGTGAGTTTGTGAGTGCATAGAGTTTCCCAATATACACTAGAGGGAACTCTGGCGCCAGTGTCTATAGGAGCAGCAACGCACGGCGCTTCCACGAGCATGGGAATGATGGGTAGTACACACATTTGCCTAGTCTTCGTACTTCTGGCCTGCTTCTGTCTCCGTGTGTGTTCGTGTGACTTGGAGTTATTTTTTCACGAAACGAAAATCGGCAAATGTTCCACGGTAGCGCCTCACCACCTTATTCTTTTAAGTGATTGATTGATTTGTAGGGTTTAACGTCCCAAAGCCACCATATGATTATGAGAGACGCCGTAGTACAGGGCTCCGGAAATTTCGACCACCTGGGGTTCCTTAACGCGCACCCAAATCTGAGCATACGGGCCTACAACATTTCCTCTTCCACAGGAAATGCAGCCGCTGCAGCAGGAATTTGATCCCGCGACCTGCGAGTCAGTAGCCGAGTACCTTAGCCGCTAGACCACCGCGGCGGGGCACCCCTTATTCCTTTAGGCTTACCATTTCGAATCGGGTCACGAAGTTCAAAAGGGTTCATTATTTCCTTCAAAATGAAACCAAAACCAGCATTAAACGAAGCCGCAAGTACGATTCGACACCCGCAAGTACGAAGACTAGGCAAATACGTGTACTACCCATCATTCCCATGGTCGCTGAATGATCGCAGCGCTAAAGTCTCCTCTAGTTAATTTTAGACACTATATGACAGAGTGAGTGAGTTAGAGTGAGCTAGTGAGTCAGTCAGTGTGAGTGTTGAAGTGAGTGAGTAACTGAGTGATTGATGGAGTGAGTGAGTGGGTGAGTAATTGAGTGACGGCGTGAGTGATTGATCGGGTGATTGACTGAGATAACGAGTGAATGAGTGAGTGAGAGTGTATTAACTTGGCGACATTCTTCTCAGATACGTCGTCGGTGTCACCATAATGACCATACGTTCTGAGAATAAATTAACATATCTACCATTGACTTGTTAATTCAGAAAAAAAACCATGGTGGATCTCTATTAGAAAACCTTTCGATGCACAAAAATATATTTATATTTACCACTCATGGGGAGAGACTTCATTCCGGCATCGAAACAAAAGCTTTCTGAATAATTTCGCGGGTTGCTAATACTCCAGGCTGCGTCGATTCCCAGCTCACCGCACCCTTAGCTAATTAGCGTATTCTCAATTCCTTGATGGTGGTTTAGAAGCAGCTCTATTCAATTTCCAAAACTCCTAAATCTAACTAAATTTCCTACATTGTAAGACCTCCTCATATCCTGTCCTGAAAAATGCGTTTCTCCTTAGGTGGCTACTTACCGTGATTGAATGCTTAATTAAACAGCCATCCAATCTTCTGTTCTCTCTTTTGCGAAAATTTGTGCAGGGATAGAAATGGTGACCGTCCGGTGAAAGGCCATGAATCATGAAAATTCTATTACAAAGGGGGCGGAGGGGAGAGGCAGGTTTGGTGTTAAATTCAGAAAAAAATAACTCCGTGTCTGCGAGAGTAAAATATATTCGATAGCTGACCTACGTCTACATAAATGACATACATGCCAGCAGACATCAAATTAAATGATTGCTTGCTCTTTATGGAATTTATTACGACGTGGTTTCAAGTCTCCTTCGCCAGGGAACTTTTTCTCCATTCGTGTTCGCACATTTGAGAGTGCAATGTGCTTTCAGCCGCTGCAACGTCTTCAAAACAGGTCAAAATTTTCACTAAAACGTGGCTATGCTGAATCAGTACACCACCGCAAGTGTGCACACGTAAAAGCCAGACAAAAGGAGTAAAATGCGGCAGACATTTCAATACGGATCATTTGAAATGTTGGCGATTGAGTTCTGCGGGCTCAAAGAAATGAGCATGCATACGCCAAAACGGGTAGGTGACAATAAAATAAGCAACCCACTTGACACGAACCAGCTAATCAATGCATACACAAAGTGGGCCGACACCCTCACGATAGTTTCGCCACCAAGACTAATGTATGAAATTCAATTCAGATTCTTACGAAAAGCGGCATGTGTTTTTCAAGTTCGACGTGTTTCCTTGTTCGCACCTACGACTTTGAAACCGGATCCACATATTCTTGTCGAAAAAGGAACAAGGCTCCTGCACTTGTACAATTGAATTTTTCGGAGCCGCCGGGCATCAGTTGCATACTGAGGGACGTTCAATTTTGAAACCGACAAGTTCGAAGCGCCAAAAGTTCCAGCCGAGAGAAACGATGGGAACATGTGATGCTAACGTGGCAAGTTCGTTGCTCTAATATTCGTCAGGATGCACCCATAAAATAAGCATTAAAGGTATGTTGGCGCGTCTCCAGTGTTTACTGCTCTGGTTTCACTTGGAGCCCGGTGCCTGCATATTGTTTTGGAACACGCAATTAGGTTACTTCTCAATACACATAAAGGAGGTTGTCATGACTTCTATTGCTACCGCGAGAGAAGAGCTACATTACGAGTCCTGTGAAACTTTCTCACGTACGTTAGCCACTTCTCATGGCCTCTGATGACACCCATGATTGTGCAAGGAAGCTCGAATGCTGCTCATCAAGGTCACGAAGTCTCAAAGCGCTTCGCACTTGAGCCATGCTCGTGATTGATGGCAGCTTCAGCTGACGCACTGAGTGAACAAATGCCAAGACGATAAAGATGAAAGATTATGGTATGACCTTTTGAAGTCTGTAGTGGTTGGTGAACGCGAGTGCATTATACCACGTGATTTGTGAACGCTGTACTTGGCACTCTTCTCGCCGAACGTTTCATGCCGTCAGCCACTTTCTTCTTTTCAAAGGTATTTGTTTCTAGATCGGCAATTTCCTTTTCTGTGTGTGACGTTGCTGCTTTAGAGGGGAACAAACCAGCGAGAATGATCCGTGAGACGAGCCTCTAAATTATGGGGGCCACGGGTGCGAGGTACAAGTGCGGCATGTTATCGAACTGAGGAGGACGAGGTCCTTGAGAAGACGTGTATTCATAATAGTCGTGAAAAACTCTTTGACCTTGAGTGGAAATCGATCTGTGATGCTATACGGTTACAATAGGTGAGGTATAGGAACGAGCAGGAAACGACGGAATAAAAGTTCATAGGTTAGTGACGAGTTGCCATCTTTTCGTTTGCTTATGGCTTTTGCACATGCGGTTGACCTCCATTTTTTAACTACATAGTGGACAAGCGGTGCTGTGTACACGACAACCAACATTTGTAGGGCATATAAAGACCGAATATGGTATAGGTAGATAGCAAAGAAATATTCGTAATATCCTGATTAGGAGTAACTAGAAATAGTGATATTCATAAAGTAAAACTTAATTATGAAACGGAGACAAAAAAAACGGAGACAGAATGGAAACCTTCAAAACCACTTTGGACGCTGTCACGTCTCAACGTTATCTGTGAAATAGACGGCATAGAAAAGAAAGCAGACATGGCACCTATAGTAGCGGCACAGTTGGTACTTCATCAGCTTCATGTAATGCATAATGAAAAAACGAAGATATATACAGACGGATCATGCACAGAAGAAGCGTCAGCCTGTGCGGTCTTTATACCCAAAATTCAGAAAAAGAAGATGTACAAATTATCGCACAAATCTTCATCGACGACAGCAGAATTGGTGGCTATCTTTGAAGCAGTTAAGCTTATCTGTGAAAATCCTGAGCCACGAAAATGAGTGATATGCACTGATAGCAAACCTGCTCTTCAGCTAATCAGAAATGTGAGATCACTTTACAAAAATGGTGAAATAGCACAATGTATCGCAGAAACTGTGGAATATGCCTCATCGCAGGGTCACAACATCGTATTCCAAAGAATACCCAGCCACATTGGAATAAAGGGAAATGAAGATGCTGATAGTCTCGCGAAGAAAGCATTGAAGGAAGGACGGGATTGCGCAATCCCTATGTCTGGGGCGGATATTCGACATTTTATATCGCAAGGAGCTAACCATTGTTCGATGGAGAAGTGGTTTGAGAGCCCTAAATCAAAGGAAACGGTACTTTATGAAGTTTACCCACACAGAAAATTTTCCATAGCGACAGACCTCCCATGACACCTAGAGACATTGATCCACCGACTTAGATTGGAAGTAGCATACACAAACAGCTTCCTGCACAAGATACATCGATCCAACTCACCGGAATGCCATTGTGGTCATGCAAAAGAAAACGTTCGCCATTTTCTTTTGGAGTGCGTTAAATACGCGAATGAAAGAGAAAAATAAAGAACAAATTAGCAAGTTTGGACAGACGGCCCCTCACAATAAAGAAACTACTTGGAACATGGCCTGAGATGCATCTCCAGAAAAAGGCAATAATCTTCGTAACAGACTATTTAGTGGAGACTGGACTGGACAAGCGCCTATGACTGACAACCAGAGATGGGTATTATGTAAAATGTGGTCATGTATATACTGACATTAGATTAGTAAGGGGTGCGTGTAAGTAGTTTATGACTGTGTGAACTGCGTGAAGAAAACTGTGTATTGGCATGATATTTGAACTGGTTTCAGTGTGCTATTATGTTTTTTTTTCTTTTCCGTATTGTTACTTTTTGGGTACCGTTCTGTATTATTATTTTATTTTTTCGCTGCAGAACTTTGTGATATGGAGTAGCCGAGGCAATAGGCACCTCAACCTCTCCACAGCAAAACAGTTAAAACAGAACGGAATAGGAGACAAAAAAAAATGTGCAACGACAAGGCTAAAAACCTCATTTGGTTCATGAGTTCTACGTTATTCTATATATACTCCTACTATATCAAACTTAATGTATGATGCATCATTTCATACTGAAGTTCTGCGTCACCGCGCTGAAAGAATATTATGGTACAAAGAAAGAAAAATTATAGCAACGTTTGCGAAGAAAATTTTAAGCTTTTGTTGATAAAAAAACACGAAGGTGAACTTCTCATTGGTACAATATAAAAAATTGCAACAGTGATACAGTGACAATGATACAGTGATTTTTAACTAGTTGTTTATAATAGATCACGAAGTGCTCCACGTACGCATTGATATTGTACAATTTGAGCGGTTAAAAAACTAATGAAAGAGGGAGAAAGAAATTTTCAGCTTACATCAACCAACCTGACCACAAGAAAAAAAATTAGATGAAAATATTCTGACTTATACGCGAATGCACTAGGCCTCCCTGCTTTCGGGCGATAAAGCAGCCCGGAGAAAAAGAGTCATTATGACACATTACGTCTCAAGTTACAGCGTATGGTATATATTAGGGATATTGATGAAAAAATTGGACTCGTATCTGCATGTTAGTCTGCAAATGTCAAAAGACGATAGTCTTGCGTGTCGAGAGATTGAACAAAACGTTTATTTGATGTTCTACGCAAGAAAATTGGGGATGATATACTGGAGGCGCTGCGTTAGAGTGCCTCGAGCGTGCAGCGGAGGTGAACGAGCGCATCAAGTCCGTCACACTTGAGACATGAGAGCTATCTGGCAGTTATCTTGGAAAACGATATGCGTGGCTCTGAAGGTGTAGAAGGCAAGGCGACGGGTAGGTGCCACCACTATGTCGCCTTAGCAAAGCTTTGGAAACACTTCCCTTTTCGGGCACGCGTTGCATAGTCAGCGCCGCGTGATAAACGCTATGGTCCGTAGAATAATTTATATATGCCTTTTCTAGTGCACATACAGAATATATACGTGTATTATGGTGCTGCAGATATGCGCAATGATTGCTCTTTAATTGACAATTGCACAAGTACGAACGCTGAATCTTAAGCAACATTGGTAGGCGCTGCGGATGTGGTCGGCCGTTTGGAGTATCCACTGGTGCCCTTTAAAGTGCCCGGTACCGTTAAGGATGAACAGAACAGAACCGAACAGAACAGCTGATTTCTTAGCGTAGTAACTTCGTGCATAGCGTGCGCAGCTCGGGTACATCAAAGAGTGGACTGCTGGGCGAGTTGGCGCTTTGACATAGAAACTGTCGTTACGCTCTCGGGCTGTGTTTGTGCGCGTCGATGATGGTGTGACCATTGCTGGTTTGCTGACTGATGATGATGAGGACAGAACAGAACAGAACAGAACAGAACGGAACGGAACGGAACGAAACGAATAGATAGATAGATAGATAGATAGATAGATAGATAGATAGATAGATAGATAGATAGATAGATAGATAGATAGATAGATAGATAGATAGACAGATAGATAGATAGATAGATAGATAGATAGATAGATAGATAGATAGATAGATAGATAGATAGATAGATAGATAGATAGATAGATAGATAGATAGATAGATAGATAGACAGACAGACAGACAGACAGACAGACAGGCAGGCAGACAGACAGACAGACAGACAGATCAAAATTTTTGCGTCGTAAGTCCCCAAGAAAGACCATCGTCTTTAAAACAGCTGCAAAATAAAGAGAGACAGAAAGTGACAACACAATTTCAGACAACATCCTAAGATATGTCATCTGCCATACGAGCTGTGCATCCACCCCTCTTTGCTCAGCTTTGATCAAAATCGTATCACACATACTTTATATTTGTGCTTTATAGGACCAGAGCGGCATGTTGTCGAACCGAGGAGGACGAGGTCCTTGAGAAGACGCGTATTCATAATAATCGTGAAAAACTCTTTGACCTTGAGTGGAAATTGGTCCATCTTGCTATACGGTTACAATAGGCGAGGTAAAGGAACGAGCAGGAAACGACAGAATAGAAGTTCATAGGGTAGTGACGAGTTGCCATCTTTTCGTTTGCTTATGACTTTTGCACATGTGGTTGACCTCGATTTTTGAACTATATAGTGGACAAGCGGTGCTGTGTACACGACAACCAACATTTGTAGGGCATATAAAGACCAGATATAGTATACGTAGGTAGCCAAAACTATTCGCATTATCCTGATCAACGGTAACAAGAAATAGTGATCTCCATAAAATAACGCTAAATAATGAAACGGAGACGATGAATATTTGCAACGACAAGACTAATGACCTCATTCGGTTCATGGCTTCTACAATATACTATATATACTCTTATTAGAGCGAACTTAATGTATGATACATCACTTCATACTGCAGTTCAGTGTTACCAGGCCGAAAGAATTCGAATGCACAAAGGAAAAAAAAAATTAAAGGCACGTTTGGGAGGAGAATTTCAAGCTTTGATGATAAAAAAACACGCTGGTGAAGTTCCCATTGGCACAATATGAAATATTGCAACAATAATACAATGATTTTAACTAGTTTTTTTTTATAATAGATCCCGAAGTATTCCGCTTACGCATTGATATCGTACATTTTGAGAGGTTGAAAAACTAATTAAAGGGGGCGAAAGAAATTCTCGCCTTACATAAGCCCACCTGGCCACAAGAAAAAAACAGTGGACGAAAATTTTTGGGCTTACTACACGAACGCAGTAGGCCTCCCTGCTTTCGGGCGATAAAGTGGCCCGGAGAAAAAGTGCACTCATGACACATTAACGTTTTAACTTACAGCGTACGGTATGTAATAAGACAGTGATGAAGAACAGCTCAAAAATAAAGAGGCACAGAAAGTGCCAACACAATTTCAGACAACGTCCTAAGATATGTGATCTGCCATACGAGCGGTGCATCCACCCCTCTTTGCACAGCTTTGATTAAAACCGTGTCACGCATACTTTATAAATTTGTGCTTTAGAGGCTTTTTTAAACTTACTATACACTCTACAAACAATAAGACTGCAATGCAGAAGCAATGCTATGAAGTTTCGTGCCCCTTCTGCCTGTTAGAACGTTCTCTCATTCTTTTTTTTTCTTACACAATTTTGTGCCAAACTTGAAGGCTCACAAAGTAGCCTTAAGAAAGGTACCTGCTTCTTCAATTTCCGGCCAGTGCACGGAGCAACTCAATATCTATCTGTCGGTAAACTGTCCAGTGCGGAAATTTTCTGCTTTCCTCCCGAAGGTAATTTAGAGATTCCCAGATAGCTGGACGCAACGGGCTGCTAATAACTACTCTTTATCGTCTTTATGTTTGTCTTTCTTTAGCCGATATTAGACTCTCAAGCGTGCGTGCATCATTTCCACATGTTTGAAAGAAAACAACCTCGGAATGCTCATCAACCAACTTCCCTCGGTCAACACTTTCTCCTTAGGTAATACGAAGCTGTGATTCCCAGTCTTTATACTCCTATCTCGCTGCCTCGCGTTATTTTTTTTTATGCGCCAAGCAACAAGAATAACTATAGCCCGAATGTCGACTTCCCATGAGTGAAGAGGTGCACTGTTTTGTGCAGTGTTTCCTTCCATCTTTTCTCCAGCGCTTTATGCTGCTGACAACCAATAAAAGAAATACTACGCAATGACACACCTGTCCTTGAAAGAAGGAAGTGCAAAAGAAACGCAGATTTTAGACAGTACGCCACTTTGAAGAATAAAGAGTAGCCAACATGCGCTATGTCACATATAGACGAAACAGTAGCCAACATCACCCGTATACACGCAATCTCCCCCTAAACAATATAGCCCATTTCCCTCTCTTGCAAGGAATTGATTCTTTGAGCACAGTTTTCTTATGGCAGCCTCCATCATTGAAGATTTCTTAATCAGCGCAACTACGAGCATGATGTATGATGTGAATACAACGTTAACACGATACCAGGTTCGCATCGAAGCTGACGCTCGTCTTAGCTTGTTCGCACTGCACGCATTTAGTGAGCCTGCAGGGAAGCTTGCTTTATGAGCACGTCGTAGGCAGGTCACGAAGGGTCGTTTGGCACAGTGGCTTACGAAAAGCACATCGCTGAACGCCAGTAGCCGCGTGAGTGTGTTCGTGTCTGTCTGCAAGCGATTTGTCGGCCATCGATTTTGTGCCGCCTCTTCCTTTCGCCGGGCTTTTGCGAGGCCTAGCCTTCCTGTCCTCCGTTGAAGCTCTCTCGTCGCGCATCCCTGAATCCTCCACTTGTCACCTCCTTCTGCTGCACCTAGCCTTTTTTTGTGCATTCAGTAATTTCCTGCGAGACTCAAGTGAAAGTCCGGCTCACACATCATAGTTGGCACTGGTACTGGTGAGAGAGCGAGTGAGTGAGAGTGAGGGGGTGAAGTAGGAAAGGAGGGAATAAGGAGGAAGGTAGCGAGCGGAAAGACAGATAGGCTAAACCAGGATACGCGCAGTTGCCAACCTTACTTCAGAAACATCAGTGATGCAGCAGTAGCTCGCCGTGGCCAGAAACCAATGGCAGCAGCGACTACTTTGAAATGTATACCTCAGAAGTTATCATGGGTAAAGGTGACGGAAGCACTGTCAAAGTTCTTGAAGACAGCAAGAATTTTGACAGTGCAACAGAATATTGAACCGTGGTTTAAGAGTGGCGTCGTAAGTGCGAAATCTGTGACTAAACATTTGAGCTCTCTCATCTGTTTCTCTCTCTCTCTTTTTCTCTCTTTTGTATAACTCCTTCGGACACATTCTTCCGTCTCCACGATGAAGGATAACATGTAAGTTTTCTAGAATTCTTAACAGCCCTCCCTTACCTTTGTTAATGTACTTGGTTCTGCCGAGAGAGCTATAGCGCGTCATGTGGCTACGATCAAGCACTGTTTCTACCGCGAAATTATTGAATCAAAGTGACTTAGCGTATTGCAACAGAATTCTGTGCTGTGTCACCCTCGTGTTTTTTTTAATATTATGCCTCGTTTTCTGTGCGTAAAGTAAGAGCTTACAAGGGGCTTATTGCGCACATATACCTCCCATGAACGTCAACAGAACACAAAGCAGCTGAAACTTCAGCTCAGTCACGCATGCAATCATTTCGGAAGGCGAAAAATTTATTGCACGCATGTTATTTTTTTTGTTTTCTGCTGCTTCTCTAACAGTTTTTGTTTATGACGTATTTATAATTCCTGGGTATTTATGTCGTTATATTTGTTGTTTTATCAGTAGCAATTATTACACATACATAATTACATTCGTGAATGAGGTATCTTGTACTAGTGAGTTGAGGAGCGAAACCTCGCAAGTTTAAAAAAGATTGAAGGCTGACTGGGTCATGATATTGAGCTCCGACGAGCGTGACCGATTACTTCATGGCCCAGAGGATTGTCCCCCAACCCTCGGAGGGTCTGTCTATAATAAACCGGGTGTAGGCACTAGTCACCGCGTTTGCTTGGTTGAGACTTGCGTCCCCTTATCTTTCTTTGCATAAAGTCAAACAGCCGCGCTTCAGTAGATTACACATTCCTCCAGTATGTGAACGATGCAGTACAATAAATTGGCTTTATGCGAGCGAGGCAAGTTGACACTCGTTTTTGCGAAGGATGCGTGTCCATACACAGGCGGGCAACACCTACCGGCAAATGACATTCTCGTGCTTCCACTTCCCGTCCTCGTCCTATTCGCCGTTAACTTCAACTGTTGTTAGCGCGTCGGGGGCGCGAACAGGCGAGCAGCTCTTTCTCGGCGGTTGACGTGTTGTGGCGCCGAGCGGCTGACAAGCGCTCGTTAGTGATCTCGCGCGTAACCCGATGCAAGCGGGTTCTCTCTTACTACCTGCATCAACGACCTCTGAACAGTATGCATGCCAGTATCGCTACACTTCCTTGTTCGCATTTATATAAGTTTAGGTTTATTATGAAGTTTTGTAAGATAGTATTCAAATTTGAGGTTAATTCTCTCTTTTTTTTTCTTCACCTCTCTGTGCATGCCCTCCCTTTCCCGTGCGTGAGAAGAAGGGAAAAGGGGTTTGGCATCAAAATATAGCTCGGTAAGCCTTTACTATGCTCTTCAGACATCCATTCATTTGAGACATTGAAAGCTCACACGCAAGGCCCTTCTTGCATTCCCATAAAATGACTCTAAGGCGCAAACAATCTTTTTTGTTGTTTTTAGTCAATTATATTGAGTATCGTAACCTCTTGGAAAAAAAAAAAACAAGGCAGGAAGTTGCGAAAAAAACGGTATAGTACACAGTACATCTATTGGTAATGTTGCCTGCGTTCGTGTAAGCGTTCAAACATGCCTTAGAGAACGACAGATAGTCATATTTGTAACATCACTCGCAATAATAAAAACTGGAACAAAGAGTTTTCGAAATCGTCGTGGCCTCACACTCACTCCAAGAATTGAAGTTAGAGCTCTCGGTTCACCAGTTAAATCATGAAGTACAACACAACAGTGAGGAAGATAGAGAAATACTGCGCGACTCTACGGAAGAAAAAGAGTAAGAAGCAGCGGCAGCAGACTAAAGGAAATGCATGCGAATACATGCAACAGTAAATGTTTTCTTTCTTGTTTATTTATTTTAGTTACGTTGCCTAAGCTCCTCGTTTACTCTGTTTCGAGTGCACATTTTACCAACGCGAGTGCTGTGGAGATCGAAGCATCCTCGATAGGACTCTCAGTACGATCCGGAACGACGTCGCATTAGTAATTCTCTTTCTTGTGGGTTACTTGGCTCCCAAAAAAGAAACGGGAAAAAGTTTCTACGTATCAATAATCAATTGCATTGCTCTTTTTCCACTCTGTGATACTTGCTCACAGACAAGTCTACGACGATGCTATCGAAAACTACAGGCAGCTACTGTTTGAACACGGCAGTCTCAAAATACTAAATTTTACTCACAAAGGCCAGCTGCGTTTCTTCGGCAGGTCTCGAGACAACTTTGCTTACATTGTATACCACTTATAGGTTGCCAGATGACATGTTTGGAAGTAACTGAGTGTCTTAGATAGTGCGAAATACGCGTTTAGGTTTGTGTATACAGATACGTACACTGCTAAAGGGACTACTCTTTCGGTTTGTCTTGCATTAGCCGATGAATCACATTTCATGCCAGTGCCTAGACTCCTCAAGATAGCATGCATAACACATAACCTAGGCGTCAGTACATCAGGAAAATCGCACCGTTCTGCGAAAACCTTACGACTAAACACTTTCCCACTCGCGCTTGCTTCAGGAGTCATCCTCCTTTCGCCTTGCGTACTATTGTGAACGGCAATCCCTTTTGCGGGGCACACTGGAAAGGCCCGAAGAAAGAAAAGGGAGAAAATTTATTCAAAAAACCCCTACTAAGTATATGCTCACTCCAGACCAAAAAGAAGCGTAGGGACACCGAGAATACAGCCAAGAAATCGCATGATTGCCCATGTTTGTTATTTGTTAAAAAAACAGCAAAGAACGCGTGACATGCAAGTTGACAAGTCCGAGCTTGATTCCCTCGCTGCTAGCTGCTTCCAACAATTCCCGTTAACAGTCATGCCACTTTTTATGCATTCTCTTTGTAAACCCACAATACTATACGGAATGAAGCCGTATCTAGTATACGCGAATTTTCTTTCGTTCCGCAAGCAACGTTTCGTGCTTTTTCGAAGATTTTTATTTCTTTACTCGGTGAAGTAATGACGCTAAATTTGCCATCTCAGGAACACTGAGAAAGTGCGTTGCTTGCCTTTTTTTTCTGTTCGGAATTTAGTCCTAGAAGAAAGCGATTAAGACCACTTTCGAATGAAAAAACAACAACAAAACATTGTGCGCTGTAACTTTGTGGTGCGGAGGGAACCCACGTACAAGTACTCTTTATTTTACGAGAGCAGACTTATTCAAATTTTCTTTTTACCCACGCACCATAACAGACTTGGATGATTCACTGTAGCATTTAATCACAATGGTATCATTGCTAATTGTATTAAATATATTTGTGTTTGCTTCGTTTTGTTGTTGTTTCTTTCTTCTCCCACTCTGCTCGGACCTGTGTAAGGTCTGCAGTACTGAATAAAAAAAAGAAAGAAAGAAGGAGCAAATAAAGGTTAGAAATTCCAGAAGATGCCACTTTCTTAATGACATGCTTTGGCCGCAAATAACACACACACACAAAGTAAAGAAACACTCAACGACGAGCACAAGCGGCACCGATGTATGTTGCACGGCAGGTAGTTGCAACGATGAACTGACGATGATGTCGACGCTAGATAGGAAGCCCGGAGAAGACAATTGTTACAATATTTCAGGTGCCACTTTATTCGCAGAAAATTTTCTTAGATATGAACCACGAGTGAAAATATTACGTGAAAAAATTATGCAATATAATTAAAGTCCATGCCCTTAGAAGGATTGCCGTTTTAAACATGTTTGATAAGACATACTGATGTTACAATTGCTAAGTATAGGCATATTTCGACTAGAAAGCATATTCAGAGAAGGATCTCATTAAAGTGTGGCTGAAGGCTAGGACAATTTGCCAGTGTAAAAAGAAAAAATAACTGGCAGAGAAATATGGAATGGTTACGGAGTAGTCCCGCATACTGAAGCTCTATTTTTTAATATTTTTATGACCAACAATTTTTACAGTAGCCGACCTCCACGAAACGTCCCGCCAATGTTGAGATCAACAACTTCACTATAAAGAAGAAGAAGAAGAAAGAAAGCGGTGACATTTAAACCGCTCTTCCTGTTATATACTATTCCTTCTTTGAGAGAACTTAATGTTTAAAGTCATGATGATGCACTAGAAGGCAGATTAATCGATAAGATATAGTGAAAAGGTTTAACGTGGTAGCATTACAAGCATAATGTGGCTACATTTATTTTCGGTAATTGTTTTACCAAATATATGGGCTTAAATTGCTGGTGGTGTTGTATTTGACGGCATTCGTCTCGGTGCACCACTCATCACAAGGGAGGAATGCAGGCACCACGTCAAACAATTATCAGACGCTTCCCAGAACGACTTCTGCATAACCGCTGATTGTCATACTAGAGACAAGCGTGTCATGGTGGTTTAACAGTAAAAAATGTGAATTGTTATACAGGCTGACAAACGTTCATACTATAGAATCAATCACGTATTATATAATCTAAAGTATTTGCTTCTCTAGCTGCGCATTTTAGTTTTCCTGTGTTTCATCGAGCCGCGTTGCAGCCTCCATTTCCTTCCGTCCGAGCGACCCCTATAAACGCACTGGTTGCTGACTTTGTGTTAAACGGCAAGGAGAGGTAAAAAAGAGATATGAGGACTGAACTGAACATTAGTGGGACCCTAAAGCCTCGCCTTTAAGAGTTGAACGCGACAGCAATATTCTGTTCCTAGTGCGTACTTGCGATATTCTGTTACCAGTGCGTACTGAAGGAATAGACGCACTCTATAGCGCGTGTGCCTTTTGTAGTTAGTTAACAGCTTTAAACCCCGAAGTCAACTGATAATCACATGTTTTTACGCCTGAAGGCAATGCACGTTTGCACCACACATTATTACTGCAATATTTTGTGTCGTATTATGAAGCGTGCATACAGGACGCGTGTGATTTGTAAAGCATCTGGTACTTTCACTGTATTTCTAAGCAGAGGCAGTTATTTTCACTGTACGTACAAGCAGGCATATGGTCTTGTGGTAGAGGACCCGCTTGCCACGCGTACGACCTAAGTTAGATCCCCACTTGGACCCAAACGACGTAGGTTTGATACCCACTCTGACCCAGGATTATTTGATTACTTATTTCATTTGCATCGTTCTCGATTTTCGGTCCCGCATAAGATGATAGTTTATTGCTCACAACCAATGACGCTCACAGCGACACTGTAAATTTTTGCAAAACGAGCTCTTTACCTTAACTTGCTGCGCAAGCTGAATCAAAATTGTCTCATTTTCCTTGTAATACTACCAAGGCGGGGGCAGCTGTAAAAAGGCTAGCTTCAGGTTTATAATTTAAAGAATAACGAGACAGCTTTTGCTCATTCTTGCATAGTGTTAAAAAAGGTGGTGTGCTGGGCGAGCTCACCGAAGTATCCACAAAACGTCCAGTTTCATAAAGACTCTAAATATAGAAACACATAATAATAAATTCCACGAAAAGTTCGCACATGACACAAGCACGTACATCTGTTCAGCTGTCCCAGGCATTACGTAGCTGTTTTGAGTTCAGTTTCTTGGTTTTATATCAAGGAATGTGCACTTTTTGGAAACGTGCCGGCATATTCTGAGGAAGAATCCTGCTGATGAATAAGTGCGAACATAAAAAAGATTTTCCAAGCAGAGAAAAAATTAAATATTTGCCCAGTTCACGTAGCGAAAATACGACATTCGTGTTCACGACAGAAGAGTGTGTTTGGAACCATTTCCATCGCCGACAACTCATCTTTGAATGTGTTGTGCTTACAAAATGGCCTCGTTTAAGGAGCTGCTGCGTTTGAGTACGTTCAAGTAAAAGGCTTTGAAGTTATTGAAAAACAATTTTTCTATACTCCAGCATTCTAAACCAAAATAGTACAGAGCAAACTAATCAGAAACAAAATTATAAATAAAGTATAAGCACAAGATACGGTGGGCTACCTCCCCGCTCTCCCGTCTGCTTTTGCGTTTCAGCCAACACGTTTCTCCCTGTTACTGCGAGCGTTCTTTTCTCTTTTTTTTTGCAGTTGAGAAAAAGTGAAATTTTGAAGTGAAAAGAGTGAGAAAGTTCTGAAGAGCAAGAAAGCGTACGGACAACGAAATAAGAGCGACACTGTGCCTGCAGTTCAATTTATCGATCCCACTTCCTTCCAGCGACATTTATCAATGCATGTATTGATTTCTCTTGGTGAAAGAATGCTCAAGAACTACATGTGCGCCACTTTGTCTGCGTCATCTAGTTGTAAGAATTTGCATTGCAAGCTCGCGGGGAGTGTCTATGCATTTATTTACAATGCATATTATTCATTTTTATTGAACCAATACTTCTACATCTATGCGAAGTCACAGGCAAGAATCGTAGCCAGAAGCTATTTCCCTCTTTTGATTATCAACTCTAATAACGTAGCGCGTAAGAAATGAGACAAAGAACAAGGGAAGGGGCCAAGAGACGGCGCAAAGAGAACCACTGCGCTCTTCTTTGCCTCCTTTTCTTTTACTATGTCTCAATTTTTACGCGGTACGTTGTTATATATATATAAGTATTACCAATACGCCCAACTTTATACCCTCAATTCTCAACATGCTCCACTAAATAAAACATATTGATTTGATTGATATGTGGTGTTTTAACTTCCCGAAACCTAGCATATGATTATGAGAGACGCCGTAGTGGAGGACTACAGAAATTTCGACCATAAATGGAAACGTATTCAAGAAATAATCTTCCAGACGTTACCTAGAAGGGTTGTACAATGAAAGTCCTGGGGCCTTCGTTTCTTTCTTGAACTTAAGTAATTTATCTGTTCCTATTTGCATTAAGGTTATAAACTGAATCCCCAGACGGTTCAGTAAGATGTGTGCAAAACAGTCCAGCATACAGTGCCAAATGAGTGCGGAAGTAGAATTAAGACTACCGTCTTAAGCTGGCAAACGTGAATTCATCCCATGTGCACAGGAAGATTAGTTTAACTGCTTACCAAATGTTCTGCAGTAATCTTATACCTATAGTAACTGACACAATAGCATGTATATTTATTACTCATTTAAGAGCGTGTAAAGTGTACTGCTGTGTTTAGGCAACAAACAGTAAAACATAGAAACGCAGCAATGTCAGTGACCCTTTGTCCGATTCTTGTCACTACGTTACGATGCGGTTATAAACATTTCATCAATATATGCGTGTTACGCAGTTGTATCCAAAGTGACAAAAATCGCAATAATAGAACTTACATCTTAAAACTGACTGGCGGGCTAGGCATATATATCTTGTGTTGTAGAGCCAATATACACGACGACGCAAAAAATGGCGTTGCGCTGTGTCCTCGGGTGTTGTCTTGCATCGTCTTATTTTTTTGCGCTAAAGAATGTCCCAAATACGTTACTTTTATTGGGTGGAGCAATAGCTGCAGCGCTTTGTCATTGTGTTGAAAGCATTTAGCACTTCGTCATCATCAGGGTAAATGAACAAATGATTGATTTATATGTGGGAATTACCGTCTCAAAAGCATCATATGGTTATGAGAGACGACGTAGTGGAGGACTCTAAAATGTTTGACCACCCGGGGTTCTCTAACGAGCAGCCAAGTCGGAGCATACGGGCTTACAGACTGGAAGTGTCGACGTGAACAGTTGAGTCAGCGCTAAAGTTCAGAAAAAAAGAACAAAAGTAACAAGAATAACGACTTTCGGACCTGATTATTTAAAGGCAACAGCAGTCTGGTTCTTTGCTTGTCACGATAAAGGTGCGAGACAGCGTCGAAGGACGCCGGAAAGCCTCCCTTGTTGTTACTCGCATGACCAAGCAATTCTTTGGGCCAATAGAAGCAGCTCGAAGCTTTTGTTTGTTTGTTTTTGTCCAAGTGGACCACAATAAGGCACGTTCAAGCATAGAAAGTTAGAGAAACATGATAAAATAGCCTGCTTCAGGGCAAGGTGATGTATATAACAAAAAAAAAAGGAAAGCGATTTCTCGGTTGTGGTGTTTGTGAGCACTTGCTTCTACACAAAGTTTGGTAAATGCCCAGGTCTGCAGTGTTTACAGGCATCATTAAGGCAAGACCACTGGGTGGCGTTATCGATCACAATTTATCCGTGCGTTGTCGCAGCGCGAACTATCGCTTCCTATGATATTGATTAGCTTGATTATTACGATATTGAACAAACGAATGTTCTGTCTGAAGCGGCACTGACGCAATGATGGCAATGCGTACTGATTTGTGGGGTTTAACGTCCCAAAACCACCATTTGATTATGAGAGACGCCGTAGTGGAGGGCTCCGGAAATTTCGACCACCTGGGGTTCTTTAACGTGCACCCAAATCTGAGTACACGGGCCTACAACATTTCCGCCTCCATCGGAAATGCAGCCGCCGCAGCCGGGAATTGAACCCGCGACCTGCGGGTCAGCAGCCGAGTACCTTAGCCACTAGACCACCGCGGCGGGGCGGCAATGCGTACTAAATATGACACATGACAACGTTAAAAAATGCAGTTTGACCCTGAAAACGAAGTAAAAATCTCCGCCACAATATTACTGTTCCCAAAACTAATAATTTTATCTAAAAAAGTAGTGTCAAAACAAGAGGTATTATACGACAATGTAGAATAGATTGTCCACGCTGATATTATTCAGTATTAACATGTTCGTCAGTGCTTCTCAAAGCATGAATTTAAATAGAAATTAGAACCCATTGCTTCACGTTTAGAATGTACTGACACTTCAACAGTATACTTTACTTACGTTTACTAACAATTCTCAAAGAAGTTAAAGCTTGTTTGGCTTGTTGGTGCATGGTACAAGACAAGACCACCGGGGAAGAAAAGGTGAAAGGAAAGAGCGTCAACTTGCAATTAAATTTATTCTTGCCAAACCACCGCAACCACGCCACATGTGCGAGGTTAATCTCGTAGAAGCCCATGTACTATTCGATGTCAGTTTCTCTAAAGAAAACCAGATATTCCAAATTTCCGAAGCCCTCCTCTGCTGAGTGCCTCAGAATCAAGTTGCGGTATAGGCAAGTTCAAACCGGGTAATAATTATTTTTACATTTGTGACATAAGTGTAAGTCAATGATATAAGAACGTTTTCAGTTTTACCAAAAGCGCACAGATGCCGGCCTATGCCACGCTCTTGAGCTCACCCTTGCATTGATCTCAGCAAGAAACGCACCAGATCAGAATGAGTCAAAAACCCCAAAATCCTGCGCGAAAGGCCAGCTATCGCTTTTTTTTTTTTGAGTTTGTGGAAGATGGTGACCAAACTCTATTTACATGGCTTGAAACGTTTTTGACGTGTTACTCGACCCGACTCGACCAAAGGGTAAACGAAGGGATTAGTAGAGAGAAGTCGCAAGCTGGTTTTAAATTTTTCTCAAGAGAGGCTCTTAGCAATACGTCATACTTTGTATGTTTTTGTTTTAACCGTCAACGGTGAAGGACGCACTCTGAAAACGATCCAGTGGAGCGGGGGCCAGGGAAACAACTTCTTTATACTTTTTCCTTTAATTTCGGCGTGATCAATCATTGCCAAAGAGCTGCATCTTGAACTACTCGCAACGAGTGGCAAGAGATGATGAAGCGCCCGAACAGGAAGCCGACTTTGAATTTTTCTTACTCAAGCTTTTGTTATGGCCGGCCCTTCAAGTGATCCGGAAGTACTCTAACCACAGTGTTTTCGGGTAGTGTAAGTTGAGAAGCAAGCGTAGACTGATACATTTGTTTAAGGCAGTCAATATTACTGTTAATACTGGTATTGTTACCTATGTTAAAAAAAGCTATTACCAAATTGTAGATAACAGATCACACGCGTGGGGCGCGGCTTTGTAGCGATTCGCGCTGCATGCAGAAGTGCTATTTGAGCACAAAATCGGGCAGTGTCCATGTTCTGCATCAAAGAATTCATTATGAGGCTTTCCTTAAACAATAAAACTATCATTTGAATAGATTAATGGCTTACTAACTTACAGTGGTACTTTCCTTTATTAACAACAAAAAGCAATAAATTTAGGTATTCGTGTGGTTTAAGCACGAGTTATGCCACACCATTCCAAAATAAAAGAAATTGCACCTAACAGTGGAAACTCTTTTGCGTCTGTCAAAAGAAATAAGTAACGACAACAACAAATATATAACAATAAATGAGTAAAGAGAAGAAAAAATACTAGGAAGAGACACAAACACAGAGAAAGAAATAGAAATAAAAAGACTAAGCTTGAATAACGAATAGAGCCTGTCGGTGAATTAAAGTAAAACAGTGAGGCAGACCAGAAAAAAAAACATTCAAAACAAATAACACAGAAAAGAACAGACACATATTAGGACTAGAAGAAGAAGAAGCCATGTGAGAGATGCAAGGAGGTACTAACGCGAAGAGAAATAAAAGTGGACAGGAAGGACCCGTACTTTGCCGGGGCGGCGCAAAAACCGCGTCTGCCGGGGCGGCACGAAACCGCGTCAGCCGGGGCGGCGCGAAAACTGCGTCAGCCGGGGCGAAAGAAAAAAATACGCAGCTGCGCCCGGAGACGCCAACCGCATGCCTGGGGCCGGGTATTTCCGAAGGCGTCCAAACCACGCGTTCGCTTCGTTACCAATACGTCGATAGCAATGCTCTACGTATGTTCGTGAAGGAACCGAAGGGGCGTAAAGAAAAAGCTGTTTAAGACCACAGTGAGCGCCACTGTTCCACTGCCTTAAGGTGTCGAAATGCCCTCCCACATGCTCTGGCAATGCGCGGCGCTGCGCGATGGCGAGCCTCACAGCACAGAAGCTGCCTGGAGGACGGCAATTACCAGCTCGGACCGAGAGGTCCAAATCCGGGCTGTCCAGAGGGCCCGCAATTTGGCGGAGGGGCTCGCTCTTCCTGTCCCCACGTGGGTGCGGCCCGCAGCCGACCCTCCCTCTTGAGGGGAATCGGCTCCTCAGGACAATTTGTAAATAAAGTTCATTGACTGACTGACTGACTGTCCCCTATCTTCCGTGGCGTGTTCGCCCAAACTATCACCACCAATTTTCGTCGGCTAAATAAAGTACCTGAAAGTAAAAGAATAAAGTACCGCCCTAACACAGGAAACAAACCGCAGGTTCAAACATGTATAAACCCCGATGCAGTCGCTAGAGTTGTTAGCGCTTAATGTCGTTTTTGACATCTTCGTTATTGACATGTTCCTATCATCGCCACCGTCATTGTTGCAGGACCACTATAGTTCTATTTGTCACGTATCTACTGGTCCTTCCACCTCATTCAGCGTAGGTCAACGAATCGGACATATTCCCTGTTAACCTCCTTGTCTCTCCCAATTGTCTTCAGTACCACATCACGCTCTGTCTTCACTTGTTCTCAACACTTATCTTTCTACAACGAGGTTCGTAAGCTACCAGGCTTTGACCGATTAGCGTAGGCGTACACATAGAATGGAAAAAAAGTGACGTAGTTTTCGAACGGAGCAAACGTCAGAAGTCGCCTTATCCTCTTTCAAACGTTAATCGGGTGATAGGGCTACCCCCTGGAGCCTCGGGCACGGTTGATTGGCAGTGCAATCAAGCAAGGCTATCGCAGGAAGCTAACAGCAGCTTTCTCGTGAAGAAATAAAAAATGATCCGTACAAGGCCTTCCTACGCGTTGTATACGTTGTTGCTAACACTAATGGCCTAGGCTTTAGCAGGTGACGCTTTCAGCACTTCCTTGAACAAAAGTTCGACGGAAGTTTCTTGTCTCGTAAGATGGCTACTCTTGTGTCTGAAGACTGCCAGCGTCGCAAAAAAGAAAGAAAAGAAAAAAGAAAAGAAAAGAAAGAAAGAGAGAGAAAGAAAGAAGGAAAGAAAGAAAGAAAGAAAGAAAGAAAGAGAGCAGGAAAGAAAGAAAGAAAGAAAGAAAGAAAGAAAGAAAGAAAGAAAGAAAGAAAGAAAGAAAGAAAGAAAGAAAGAATAAAAACTTGTGCAGGCAAAACGCGAGTTGGAAGGCCTTCGCGACAAGGCTTAGTGAATGGAAACGAGTGCAGAAGTATATTTAAGAATTTACTTTAGCAACACTCCTTCAAACACTCTCTAAACTTCCGCTTCTTCTTGGGAACACTGCCACTCACTCTATAGTGTGACAAGGCTGGCGAAAAGAAATGCTTGTCTGGCACTTTCACCACGTACCCCGACGTCGTTTCTTATCGGTAATTCAAGGCAAATGAACTTTAGAAAATGGCATTACAAATGCTTTTTTCTGACTGTCCCTTCTCATGAAGGTACACACGCAGTTCTCTAAATTGAACATTGTTTTATACTTTTATTCGTCCCTGCACTGTTTCACGAACAAAAAAAGAACGATGGAAAGCTCAAAATTTGCTAGCGGTGCGTAAAACTGCGCAACCTGAAGTCACCGTAATATGGACACGAAACTTGCGACACATTTTCAACTGAGGTTGCAGGACTCGCACGTTTTCGAGAGTACGGCCGCCTGTTGCAATACCTCATGCATTGCTCTATTGTATTACAACAAAACTGAGCTCAGCTGATTGATTGATTGATGTGTGGGGTTTAACGTCTCACAACCACCATATGAGATTGAGAGATGCCGTAGTGGAGGGTTCCAGAAATGTCGAAGAAATGTCGACCACCTGGGCTTTTTTATCGTGCACCCAAATCTGAGCACATGGCCTACAACATTTCCGCCTCCATCGGAAACGCAGCCGCCGCCGCCGGGATTCAATCCTGCGACCTGCGGGTCAGCAGCCGAGTACCTTAGCCACTAGACCACCGCGGCGGGGAAACTGAGCTCAGCGTTCTTGGGTACATTTTTTTTATTAGTTCGGGCAACGTGAACAATGACTGACTTTGCTTCGAATGCAACTTTCGTGTTCCCAACTGGTGAAATATAGCGTCCTTGCTCGTTGCGAGAGCTCGGCCACGTCAGCCACTGGGTCGTGGTAGAATTGGCCTCGAGTTGTGGCGGTGAGCGGAACCTCTTGTGCTAAAACGAGGGAATTGTTCCAAATAACCGGCATGGTCTCACACCGGAATCCGAGTTTCGCTAATGAAATTAGCTGCCGGAGTCATCTGCGAGCACGCAACTCTATGGAGTGATACGGTGAACAGTTTTTATATATTGTCTTAATAATACATAGCTGCGTCTTTCATGGCCTTAGGAGAGAGGGCAGAAAAGTCTAAGCTGGTGGGCCACCGAGACCTACCGTGCAGTTTGCTTCCGTAGGAAGCAAAAAATGATATATACATATATATATATATATATATATATATATATATATATATATATATATATATATATATATATATATATATATATATATATATATATATATATAGGTGAAAAAAAGTAGAAAACCATGGCGACTGTTGCTGTTGCTGCGCTTATAGGTTCACGTCGAAACTACACTCTCGCTTTTTGTTTGGGGAATGGGGGAAATTTGAGGAACACCTTCTTTGAATTTATTGTCTCCATGATTAGCACCGTCATCTACGCCGAACCGTGTCAAATCACCTGAGGTCAGCATTAGACATGATAATATAAATGCGTGTACCAGTGAGATATGCCCCGCAAGTCGAGCATGTGTCACATATATTATTACAGCGTGCGCATTACTGCAGTGTCATTGCATTACGGCAGTAGTAAGCTCAAAACGGACAATGCATGCAGGTAGTAATTTAAAAACACATGGGTTTTCATAGCTTTATAGTATGTATACCATTGGCTAAAAACCGACAATTTAAGGCAAGTGGTAACGTCACTGGGCTCTCTTCCGTGTTCGATTGACTGATAGAGGAAATAAAAGCTTCATGGGGGAACCAGATTCAAAAACAATAAGAATGTCGTAAGAAAAAAAAACGACAATCAATGGAAAAGGGAAGTGCTATACTTAAATGTAGCTAGTGGTAATTTGGCGCAGTGCTTAACGAAGAGACTACCGCAAGAACGGTGCTTGTTTTCTTGTGAAATGTGAAATCAAAAGTTTCTTGTGAAATGTGCCACTTCTTGTTCTTTTTTCATGTCTGGCGTGATTCATTTTTTATTGAAGGCCATGACAGGAGTCTTTTCTGATGTTCCCCCTAAGTTATTCCAAAGCCTTATTTTTCTAATAGCGAAGTCATTTTTTTTACATCACTCTCGCGGTAACAATCTTTAGCGGTTTTTATAAAAGCAACGAGAAACAGCGCTGAAAAACAAAACAAAACAAAAAGAAACAAGAATAGCCAGTGCATAAATTATGAAAAGAGAACTTGGTTTGCAAAATAGATCTCAAAACTTTTTGAACTCTTGGAGATGGTTCAAAATAAGTTTATTTTGTTGGCACTGCTAGGAAAAAAATATACTGAATGACTCTCGCAACACAAAAGAAGAATTTCCAAATTACAAGAAGTTTAACTTGAAGAAAACGCAAGCCCGCCGTTATACGCAAACTTTAAGCAAGAGTTGCAAGAAGCACTCAAGCTTCAGAGTTTCGCAAATCGCGAATACGTGAAAAAGAAAACGGAAAAACTCACGCAGTTTCTTCTGAAATCTCGTAAGACAACTCAAGCGTCAAAGCCATCTTTTTTTTTCGTTCGACTGTATTTATAACCACCGAAAAGCCTCTGCTTTTAATCTGGTTTTGCGCGGCCTTTGCAGTGCCTCATCAAGCGCCCTCGCTGTGCCTTCGTCATTGTCTGCACATTGACCAAGCTACAATGTCATGTGATAACGCAATCACGCGACGCCCCGCTATGTGACGATGACGTCATAATGACGGTACAAAAATAAAGACGATTCGTTGCATCACGACGATGCCTCATGGAGACATCACGTGGCGATATTGTACATCACTTTGTGTTGACGCCAACGCCACCATCGGTAGCTCCTCCCCTTCACCGGTTAAATATTTAGTGGACATTCTGTAACAATTACAGCGGCACCCCTTTCACTCCTTTCGTGGTAAAAAAAAAGCCACGCTAGGTGGTTTCCTTCACACTATAAGCACATTTTCGCGGATAATATAATTACCACCCATATTAAGAATTAAAGATACGTCGTGCCTTGTGGAGTAGTCAAGTACGGCAAAAAATTGAAGTCGGAATGTTCGCTGAACTTGCGAGGAAGTAAAACGATTGGAACTTGAACTAGCGACAAGAGCACGTGTCTGTATGGCAAAGCCATCTATAGTAGTCCTGGTTTAAGGCATGTCAATAAGCAGTAATGCGTCTGAATAAAATCGTCAAGCATTTTTTCTAAACACATTTACGTACTTTAGCTAGCGCGAGACGGCTTTGATCTCTCCCATCGTAGAGTACCTTGTGCTCTAAATCGTTAACCACTCTTTCTGAACACTTCGTACTCTGAATTGTTAACAACTTTCTCTAAACACACATCCCATAATAGAGTAACTAGTACTCTAAATAATTACCCACTTTTTCAACCCCCCCCTGGATTAGATTTTCGTGCTCATTTGTAAGACGTATACGCTGCCTTTACTTGTTTTCGATGTTTCGTTTGTGTATGTACAAGTTAAGTGTTCAATAAACTTCCCTTATAAATAACTGGACGGGACCGCTTAGTGCTTTCCCATAGTAGAGTAGTAGGTACTCTGTATCGTTTACCAGTTTTTTCTAAACACATGGCTGGTCTTAAAGTCTTTTCTCCCCTACTATGTGCAGGGGTTGAACGGGACGGCTTTGCGCTCTCCCAAAGTAGAGTACCTTAAGCTCTAAATAGTTACCTACTTTATCTAAACACACTACTGAGGAGGTGGGCTAGAACTTGTACCACTGTGAAACTAGAGTGTGAATCCTTTTCTCTATTAGAGTCAGTGTTTGTGGTGTTTTGCTTATAAAAATTTGGCAGATCCTCCTACAGTGGGAATCGATATGCCAAGCACGAATGAGAAAGGTTGATATGTCTCTTTAAAGTCAGCACAACGTTACGAGGTGGAGGTAAATGATGCCGTACGCGACCTGCGTGTCATGATTATCATGTTTAGATGTGTCGGTAACTTTCGTCATCTATTCACGTCACGTGATACAAAATTTAGTATATATGGAGTTAGCGAAACGACCGCGAGCACGCTATGAGATTGGTAAGTTGTCATGTTTCTACATGATACGCGTGTCAGGATTTTCAAGTTTGAACAAGACATATAATCCGTCATCCATTGACGTCACGTAACACCAAACTTGGCTTATGCGGAGCTGGCAAAACGGCGGCAAGCGCCTCATGAAGGGCCTAGTATACTCCAATGTAGCGTTGACGCACGCGCACGCTGGGCAGAGCGACGCTACGTTAGCAAAACGCGAGCACTCTATAGTCTGACGGCAGGCGCGACCAGCGCGACCAGTGTCCGTCGGCGCGACCGATGGCAACCGGCGCGAAATGCGCCGTGCTGCATTTCGTGCCTACGCGTTGCCCAGACAACTCTGCGTCTCTCTCTTTTTCGTGACGGAGGCATGCCGAACGCGCTCAAACGAGCATGGGTCAAAGCAACGCTGCGCGGCGCGCGCCTGCGAGTATATCGCAGTACCGGCGCCTGGCGTGGCAACGCTGGCGTGACGCGACGAAATGAACGCCGGCGAGCACGCTCACTGCGTCACGTCAAAATGTATAAGCGTCTTGACTGTGGCATGTCGTCATGTTCTCACATGAAACGCATCTCATGATTATCACGTTTGCACCAGTCACATACCTTCGTCATCCATTGACGTCACGTAATTGATTGATATGTGCGGGTTAACGTCCCAAACTCACCATATGATTATGAAAGACACCGCATTGAAAGGCTCCGGAAATTTCGACCACCTTATTGACGTCACGCAATACCAAAATTGGCATATGTGAAGCTAGTGAAACGAGCGTGAACGCATCATGAGTGTGGCATGTAGTCATGTTGTTACATTACACGCACGTCATGATTATCATCTTTGGATGTGTCGCTTACCTATGTCATCCATTCGCGTCACGTAATACCGAATTTGGTACATGTGAAGCTATCAAAATGACCGCGAGCGCGTCATGAGCGTAGCATGTAGTCACATTGTTACATGACAAGCATCTAATGATAATCATGTTGGCACCGGTCACATACCTTCGTCATCCACTCACGTACCGTAATACGATATTTGGTATATGTGACGCTAGCGAAACGGCCGCGAGCGCATCATGAGCGTGGCAGTAGTCATGTTGTTACGTGACACGCATATGATGATTTGTAGGTTAGGGTCTGTCGCCTGTGTTCGCCATGCAATCATGCCATACCATACTAGTTTTGCAACATGCCATGTGAACGAAATCACTGCAAGAGCTGGAGGACCACGAGATTTAAATCATGACATTCATGACATGCTGGTCATGATTTTCATGTTATGACTAGTCAAATATGTTCTTCTTACAGCCATGTTATGCCATACCAAGTTTGGTATTGATACCATTATCGAAACGGCCAGGAGAGCTAAAAGTCGTAGGCGGCTAGATAGATAGATACGATCAAAGTCACTGAAGTTCGCTAAGAAATGCTGCGCATTTAATAGTAATCACCATTCACGGGACGGCTTTATGCTCTCCCATAGTAGAGTACCTAGTACCCTAAATCGTTACCCACTTTTTCTAAACACACATTGTCTAGCGTTTTTGTAATCCCATTCCAGGCCCATGGGATGGCTTCATGCTCTCCCATAGTAAGGTACCAAGTACTCAAAATCGCTGACAGCCTTTTCCAAACTCCTTTTCCGTCAGCTTCGTTATGAAATCGCAATAAGGGGCCTCGTGTTCTTAATGTCAAGAGAACTGATTCCACATTGATGCTCTTCTCGGTTGTTTGCTCGCTGGTGTTCAAGTAACTTCGTGAACTCGTTCATGGCGTAATTTTTGTCGACACGGCCTCATTCAGTGGGTGGCCCACTTGGCGGTTTTATGCTGTCTCATGGTACAGTACCAAGTGTTTTACTCGTTAACAACTTTTTTTAAACACCCCCTCAGTTTCGGAACAGTTCAATGCTGCGCTCTACTAGGATGCGTATAGTGCCGCAAATGTTTAAAAATTTGCTCTAACCACAGTACATCATTCTCTAAATTGTCAAACGTCTGTTTTAAACAGATTTATGTGACACCTGTCAGGGTGAAATAACGACGGATGAAAGCGCTTACTACTAATTATTAGTTTGTAACCGAACATGGGACTTTCACCTTAATGTATTGTTTCAAATGTCCTACCAAAATAATTCGACGTGGAAGCTATCTATGCGTTCATTTTGTAATATTATACAAACTTTTATGTGCTAAAACCACCATATGATTATAAGGCATGCCTTAGTGGAGGAATCAGGAAATTTTGAGCATCTGGTGTTCTTCAACGTGCCCCCAGATCGCATTGTACACGCACCTCTAGCATTTCGATTCCATAAAAATACGACCTCCGTGGCCGAGATATCGAAGCCGCAACGTTTGGGTCAGAATCCAAGCACCCTAACCACAACACCGCCACGGCGGACAGAATAGCGATGTTCCAACCCCAGCTGTCTTAATATGCGAGTAGAACGAGGTAATTGAAACTCCTCCTGGATAAACGGAATGGCATACACTCTTTTCTGACGTAAGGACGAGATCAAAAAAAAAAATCTTGGCGAATTTTACGAAGAAGATTATAGTGCACGCGTCATTGACTCATATTGGAGTGTTCCACTTGCAATAACGATACGCTGAAAAAATGTTTCATTTATAAACAGTCGCGAAAGCAGACCCTCTGAAGCTTACATTTACCCGTAGGCACTAGCAAATACATAATCGCTTCCAAGGAATGCGTCAGCACGTCAATCAAAACCTTGCTCTAAAAGACAAGGGATGGCAAGCGCACGCTTAATGTCTCCAGGCTGGGCAAACTAGCTTTTAATTATTCATAACTAATAATTATATATCAATCATTTTATTTATTTATTTCACATACACAATACTCCCTTCAACCGGCTTTCTTTCTCCAAGTCGGAAATTGGAGCCTCATATTCACTTGCCCAGCAGCGGATTACCTCATATGCCATGCGGACAGTCATGTGTTCATATGCAGGCAACATTCAAATGTGGCAATGGGAGCACAGAACTGGCGTCGACAAAACATCAGACTACTTGATCAGAAATGGCTGATCGCCCACAAGCTGATGAGCGAGACAGCATTAATAATTAGAAAACCACGCGAATAGATACGTTTAAAGGCCGCCTTTCCGCATGCTCGCCAAGACCATGTTCTTCGTGTGCGACGCCGTCACCGAAATCGGTGATTCATAACGAGCCTAGGTTTGAAAACTCACATCAGTGCTTGTTCTGGGGTGCTTCGGAGTTATTCTTGTGTACTTTTGCCGCCGTAAGTACATCGGTGAACACAGACGGTGGGAGGGACTTCAGGGAGTCCCAACCTGCTCCACAGTGCGCTCAAGAATAGCGTTGAAAAGGCATTAGCCACCACGCATTACTTCATTCGCCACGTCGCATGGATGCGAAGAAGGGAGGAGCTGCCACTCAATATCTATCAGCGCAACCTGTCCACTCCGGAAATTCGCGGAAGTTCCTGGCAAATACAATTTTGAGTCGTCACGATAGCGCGATTCGAAACGATTCGCTTCTTTCTCTCCTTCCCTTCATCCTTTTTATCTAGACTAGAAAAGCTTGTTTTCCCAACATCTTGCGTAACTCAGCCCGTGAGGAACCCCACTCGATCTCCGGACAACTGATTGATTGATTGATATGTGGGGTTTAACGTACCAAAACCACAATATGATTATGAGAGACGCCGTAGTGGAGGGCTCCGGAGATTTCGACCACCTGGGGTTCTTTAACCTGTGCCCTAATCTGAGCACACGGGCCTACAGCAGTTTCGCCTCTATTGGAAATGCAGCCACCGCTGGCGAGATTCGATCCCGTGACCAGCGGGTCAGCAGCCGAGTACCTTAGCCACTAGACCAACACGGCGGGGTGATCTCCGGACAACTCCCTCCCCTTAGTTATCCGTCACTGCACAATGCGCGCTCGACAATACTCCCGCGGAGGCTCGAAAATCAGCGTTGCGTCATTTTGGTCTTTTATCTTCGATTCGTTTTGCTCGAGCATGGGTTCAGTCATTCTCGATTCTTTCTGTGTGTACGAAGAGGAGATTACATCGGTACGCAGTGCAAGCAGTGCAGAGCACCGCGCACACTTGAAAAAGTTACAAGATCAGCAAAACCTTTTTATAGTACGAATCAAAACCACTTGTATTACGGCTATCTTTTTCTAGTTTTTTTTCTTTTTTTACGTCATTATTGTAATGAAAATTTTAAAACTTTGACCATAACTGATTGTTTTGTATCAAAAGCTGGAAGGGCGGTTCGAAGAGATCTTTCAGTTGTGTTATGCGCAAAAAAAAAAAAAAGAAAATGAATGAACACCCAATCCAAGCATTACCAAAGGCAAGCATATGACGCAAGCAGCCATAGCTACCAATCCTACGATACGAGAATCAAATCACTTGGCAGCTCTGAAGTCGTATGTTTAAGCTTTACCACGGACTAAAATATTTACGCTATCGTCTATATTAGGCACCTTAGAGCCCTAAAACAAAAAGAAAAATGCTTTGCAGCTAGTTGCCTTTCGACTGAATTCCCCTCGCATCAAAACGTATTCACAGTTTATAATGGTCATCTTTTATTGTACAGTTTAATGTCTCAGGAATGGGAAGTTAGATAACTATTGGTTGCTTCAAGTATTATGAGCTTTTGAGCCACGTAAACCACCTTAAAATAATGTTTCCAGGAAAACTAGAATAAAGGTTTCAGCCCCTGCCATTTACGGTTTAAGGACATTCAGTCTTACCTTCATTCTTACGCAGCCCCACCTGCCCCACAATTTCAATTGTCTCCTAATTATCATTCCAATTCGCAGTTTAATTTGTTCTAAATAGTTCGAATGCATTGTTCAGAAGCAAAGTTATTCTGGAAGGTAACAAAATACTTAAGGTAAACTAAAAAAATATATTTTTTAATGTGGCGCGATATGTCCAGAAAACCACTAGCTGCGTCACTCGAAGTGCAAAGCTATGCACATAATAAAAAATAAATATTAAATGCACCATTATATTTGAGCAACTTTCAAATGTTCAAGCGGGTTACCAAATGACGTGTCCCCTGTTTCCATTCTCCACTGGCCAGTGCAACTTATGCCTGTCCGCGTAGGTTACTTAATTTTCGGAACCTTGGCGCAGCCATCGCACGTGCTGTCGAGAAGTCCTCTCGGGATCTCGGTATACGGTTAGGCTTAACAGTTCCCTTTGCGAGGCACGCGTGCTCACCGCAATCACGTGACCTTCATCCAGCTCGCTGAACGCAGCACCTAAAATTAGCGCAATCCTTGCTTTAGTGACAAGCTGGGAAAGCGAGACACATATGTTAACGTACTTCGCTGGGTTTGTCGTCGCACCTGCACTTCAGGCTTCGGGCTTCGCAAGTGCCTCAAACGCGCGTTTAATCGAATTGAAATAGGGCCCGTGGGCGTCATCTTTTTGTTCGTAACATGCTTGACTACGCTGCCACCTTCTCTATGACTAATCATCATACAAATTTCTGTCTTCTCGACAAATGCCCGCCACGTAAATGTTTCCTAACGTGAGTGCTGAACGAGTCTTAGTGAAAAAAAAACAACCCTGGGTGATCCCTCTGTCATAGAAATCAGTATTACACGAGAATAAAACTCGTCCTTAAAAATCACTTGAATGTTTACTGTACTGTGGGAGCTGGAACAATGTATATGGGTGTTTGACAGCTATAGCACCGATTAACGCGATGTACCCACGTTGACACTTGGTGGGTTAGGGATGAAAACAACGAGGGAAAGCAATAAAAAAAGTGTTTGTCTTCAAGCGCTTACATTTGTTTTTATATGTAAAACTCCCCCCAAAAAACAATGCTCTGTGTTGAAAAACAGTGCACCTTCCCGAATCCTGCACATTCTTCTTGCTCTTGAAATATTCATGACTGTTGCCCTTGTGTAGGCAGCACCAGCCCTAGAATCAGAATAAGATGTGCGCCAGCATCTCGGAAGGGCGAAGACTATCAAGTACCACCACCAGGAAAATCAACTGGACACCAGAAAAGACCACGCTCACAAGAAATGGCTTGCTCAGCTCTGTTCCGGCTCGAGGGTTTATGGGTGCGGTCTTTAAGTGCAGTGAGTTTACGTGCTGCTCTTCGCAAGACCGGTCACAGCCTGTTTGCGAGCGATTTACGAACCATCGATTGACGCCTTTTGTTTCACTGATGCAAGATTTCGTCTTTATTCCGCAAAGGTAGTATGCGGTGTAGTGTTTGTTGCTGATTTCTCACAAACGACGAAACGAGGGCGAAAAGTAGGTGTAAAGAGGAGTAGGACACTTGGGGGCACTGCTTCCAGAGACCAGATAGGAAAAAGTGCGGAGACTCGGATAACTCAAAGTGGCAAAGACAGAAGGGGAGAAAGACCATGTTTCACGCAAAATATTTATTCATTTTTTGCACTAACGAACGTAGTAAGAAGCTCTAGATAATGGTTACGGCTTCATTGTAAACTCACCAAAATCTTCATTAGAAGAAATCTATCCTGGACTGCTCCTACGTTTCCAGCGGTCAGTTTACCGTTCAACACACTCATGCATAAGATATCTCAATATCGTTTAAACCATGACACATGTGGTCACTTATACAGCTCAATCACATACATCAATACAAAGCGTATCCCGAGAATTATACCTGAGCGCACTTTCACGTGCCCAGACTTCGTTAGCAGAGTTTAAAAAATGAAGCGTACACTCGAGACAACTTGGAAGAGATAACAATAACCATACAGCCATATTTCTTTACATAGGTGCTCAGTAGTAGCCCTCGCACACCGGCGT
The DNA here is from genome assembly GCF_013339725.1 of Rhipicephalus microplus. Taxonomy (NCBI): domain Eukaryota; kingdom Metazoa; phylum Arthropoda; class Arachnida; order Ixodida; family Ixodidae; genus Rhipicephalus; species Rhipicephalus microplus. The sequence continues at coordinate 151,445,701 of NC_051171.1, read as the reverse complement.
TCATGTGCACTGGTGTGTTCCTTAACCCTGCGCTTCATCTCACAGCAGAACCGTACGTCAGGGGCAACGCAGGAAGAAGGCGTCATTGAGATGGGGTCCACCAGATGCCGTGACAATCTCAGCTGCTCACAAAAAGCCACCTGATCCTTCAACACACTTGTTCAATCAATTTAAATAATTACTCTTATAGTGAATTACTCATTTAAGGTAACTTACGGTGCGATATCACGGGCATCTCTTATGACGCTCAACTTCACACAGACTTCTGATCATTCTGAACTCCAGTAGCGAGGGCAGACCAGAAGTGCTTGGAATAAAAACAAGATGTGTAACTGATTGCTCGTGCTCGTAAAAAAAGAAGGCGGGGGGGGGGGGGGGTAATCCTCAGAAATTAAGTACCGCATTGACGCTTTTGTTTCTCCCTGACTTTCTATGCGATGGTTCTATTTTCGTGCGCGCTCCACTGCTGGTCAACACAATACCGTGAGAAAGCCCTTATTTACAGCGCTGTCGAGTTTTTGTCGTTGTAACCTATTTTCTTTCCTTTCACTGATTTGCCTGTTCTGCTATCTCTGTTTTTTTTATTCATCAGTCTGGTAACTCACTTAGCCAAGCGGCGAGAAGTAGGCGGCAACAAATCGATCGCACGACATGCCGTGGTCGGCGCCATTACTGGGTTCACCCAGTCACGAAGTTCTGTGCCGTGGCCAGCAGTGACTTGTTTATGGCGGTCCCCACCACTTCGAGCGCATTGGCTGATTTGATTTGGCAGTTGCCCTGCGGTGGACACAGCATGCGTTACACGGAGCTTTCTTCTCATTTTATTTTATTACAGCGTAAGCTGTTATAAGATCAGAGCACAGGTCACGCGCGGCACCGTAGTTGTCCGCCGCCGCCGCCGGTGTCCGTAACCAGTATCGAAATAAAAAAAAATGCAGTGAATAAAAAACACCAATAACACAGTGAGAGTTGAACCTGCAGGTTCACTGCGTGCCAGCCCAGTATTCTGCCACGCCACAGCTTGGAACTTCTTTCTAAACTGGCCTTAGGCAGGCTTGATGTCGGGAAAGGAATCGCGTTAATATGATCAATAAAGTACTTTAAGACATCAAAGGAACATCCAGGCTTCACACAATGCGAATTGCATAACGGGTGGGTTGTCGTATGCTCCAACTCATTACAAAACTTGTTCTTGATTATTTATTAACTGCCGCGCAAACCCTCTTCAGGCATAATTCTTCATCGTCATCAGCCGCTTCATATAAAATTGCACTAACTTCCTAACAAGTGGGCAGCGGATACCACGCTTCTCCAAGGAATGACGAAGTATAGCAAAGTTAATTTTAGGCTATTACACAAAAAGTATGATTATTTATGGCACAGTCAGTACCCAGCAGTATGCTTGCAGTAGTTACCCAAAGAATGCTTAGAAAGTGCTCTGAAAGGCTACTCTTTCAGCTTTTGCTGTGACTGTGCTGTGCGTTCCGAGAAGGCTTGGTTTTTTTTTATTCTTATTTTAAGGGCGAAACACCTCTCGGTCTAGGATTGTTCGTTTTCCGTGCTTATATAGTGTTGATTTCGATGATGGCAATTCAGATGAATGAATACGTAAACGTGACATCAGCCGGTGGCACAAATGGCACTCCCCGCGAAGTGTCACTTCCCGTTGTCGTTGCTTCTGTTCGACGACAATTATGCAAACGATGGCGCTGTCTGTAATCGCGCGGTGAATTGCAACGTGTTGGCGGTAGTTACACTTGATGTGGCTTGCGAGGGACGAGCGCTTGACAGTTTTATCCATTTCGGGAATGACCTGTTTTGCATTTCAAGACAGTTATAACGGTTCAGTGCTCTGCTGTGAAAAACGAAGCCCCGTCATGTTAACACAGATAAAACGGCTTTGAGAAAAAAGGAAAAAACAACATCAACTTTCAGTAAATGTGCTCGAATGCTTAGAATCGCTTACAGAAGCAATAAACTTGGCTACTAAGACAAGTTTAACTGGAATAATATTCGTTGCATAGGTGCGTCCGATGCGTATTTTAGTGTATTTTTATAGTAAAAAGAGATTTCTCAACATTCAGTGAAGCTTTCATACATGCCTTAAACGCGACAGCATTGGGACAGGGACTCTTGATATCTAGCGGCACAGTTTTCTCCACCGAAACAAAGTCCAGTTTAATATTATGGCACCTTTTGTGTACGCTCTGATAGGACCTAAGAAGTTGCAGGGCACTTAACACACAAGTGTGCCGCGGATATTCTCCAAAAACATCGATTTAAAGGAGTACTGACACGGATTTCAAAAATTCTTGGTTTGTTGCTCTAAATAAGAACGCGGCTTTTAAGAGCCCCTAGAAGAGTACTGCGAAGCCTGGTAATGCATCGGATATATTTAAAATTCTGCTATACCACCTTCGATGATTGATTTGAACCCGGGATTTGAACCCGCGACCTGCGGGTCAGCAGCCGAGTACCTTAGCCACTAGACCACTGCGGCGGGGTCTATACCACCTTCGATATCGCAGGGGTATCTTCTCCGTGCTGTGTCATGACTGCGTGACGTCATGGAGGGACAGTGAATCGCGACATACTAGCGACAAACCTGCCATGATACACGTAGGCAACGATGAATGCATGGTCTCCAGTGACCCCGACAGTGATTTTCGCGAGCCAGGCTGCACGAAGAACGCAGCATTCGCGAACTCAGTGACACTGGAACTGTGTTTACTAGTAAGGATAATGTCCGTTACGATGGGGCTGGCTTGCTGGTGTTCAGCGACTAAAATTTCAAAATAATCGAAGAAAAAACATTTTGTACGTGTTGGCTGACTACAGTGTGGAGGGTCGAAACGAAAATTGTCCTTTTCGCGATGTACCAAAGTCGTGTCAGTACCCCTTTACACAACGAGCGTTTCGTAAGGCCAGTCCACATTGGAAACATTTTTAAATATGTATCGCCATCTTCATGCAGTCCTCTATTTAAAAAAATATTATTTTGACAGTTCTTTTAAAAATGCTTCCGTGTTTCATCTGTCCGCACCTCGTTTCCCGTAATTAATGTTAAAAACATGTGCTTAAGGGTCTCTCAAAAATAAAAGTCTTGACGTCTGTGATGAATTCGCTATGTTTAATTCCTTAGCAATGTAACAAAGGGGTGCCATCAATGACGCCTCACATTTGTCTATCTAACCTTTAACCATCCAAGAACAAGATGAATAACAAGAATCATCTATCTTTTGTTGGGGTTACTAAAAAATCAAATGTCTTGCGTGAAAACAAGGCCGTATTGCATGACACGTGAGAAATCACCTCCTTCATGCTCTCAGATGCCAGTCTTGATAGGGTGCCCAGATCGATAGGCAACAGATGCGTGGTCAGACTTGAAGATACCCATCTTTGGATGCAGCACTTTTGTTTACTTGGCGTTCCCTACGGCGCGGAGGCTACGTACATCGAACAGTACACGAGCATCGCACGCTAGCCCATCCGCGGAAGCATTTCTTATTGTGCAGAAGCACTCAAGTGGAAGCGCTTTATACGCAGAAAGAAAAGAAACAAGGTAGTGTGATGATCCAGTCCAGCAACGTAGAATTCTCGCAGGGTATACTATAGAGCGAGCGTTTTGAGCGGAGGTAGAGAGAGGAACAGGGGGTCAAAGCCTTTCGCGCTTGCTGGGTGTTCAGCAGGAATGGGACTAGCTGCTCAGAGCAAGCTTATAAAAAAATGGCAACAGCTGACGCTGCCAGCTTTACTACAGTACGAAGATTTGGAGAGCTAGAGATTAATCTGTGAGCCACGGACATGGCAGGAAGTGGTGCCTCTGAGCTAAGCGTTTGCTTCACCCAATGTATTCATGGAAACACAGGTCGCCAGCGCCTCCAGTCTATTTAGGTTCATCACGTGGAAAGAGTAGATGTATGAGCGGAGACTATGCTTTTTAGTGTTATTTTCGAAGCATCTTCACATAACATCAGGTTTTCCGACAAACGTTTCGGCGACAGATTTCACTTCCGTGCACAGCAATATTTGTAAAGAAATAGACCCCTATAAGCGAATATATATCATCACAAAGAAAGCTTCTCGCAATGTTTTCTTTAAGAGAGCCGCCCAGGTCTCACTACATCTTTGGGAAAATATCGTATTCACGCACAACGCTAGTAAAACGCCAATTTATGCTGCAGTGCTGCCCATCTAAGTTCATAAACAATACATATGTACTCTGATGTTTTCTTAACTCTGTTAGCACTTACCGTTTTAAATAGCTTGTATATTACGGAGAGCAAGCTGCTCGGCCTGTTATTTTTCAAGTCCTTGTCATCTGCTTTTTTATGTATGAAGATGATGTTAGCATTCCTCAAGACTCTTTTGAGTCTTAAAAGAATGCTAACATGCTTGGAACATCAGAATCCCATCAACCAAACGAAAAAGCAGGATTTTGAACAGGCTACTCAACAATCGACCACATTCATACTATCAATCAGGTCAAAGAGAAATGTCCAGAATACAGCCAACCAATATACTTAGCCTTCATTGATTACGAGAAGACGTTTGATTCAGTAGAAATATCAGCAGTCATGCACACACTTCGTTATCAGAACGTCGATGACGTATATGTACACATCCTGGAAAAAATCTACGGGGGATCAACTGCTAACATAGTGCTTCATAAAGAAAGCAACAGAATACCAATCAAGAAGGGTGTAAGGCAGGGGATACAATCTCCCCAATGCCATTTACCGCGTGCTTACAGGAGGTTTTCAGAAGCCTAGAATGGTAACAGTTAGGGATAAGAGTTAATGGAGAGTACCTTAGTAACCTGCGCTTCGCCGATGACATTGCATTGCTGAGTAAGTCAGGGGACGAATTGCAACTCATGATTACGGAGTTAGACAAGGAGAGCTGAAAGGTGGGTCTTAAAATTAATCTGCAGAAAACGAAAGTAATGTACAATAACCTCGAAAGAGAGCAGTGCTTCGAGATAGGTAATAGTGCACTTCAAGTTATAAAGACTATGTCTACTTAGGGCAAATAATAACCGCGGAGCCGAACCACGAGATTGAAGTAACTAGAAGAATAAGAATGGGGTGGAGCACATTTAGCAAGCACTCTCAAATATGACAGGTAGATTGCCACTATCCCTCAATTGGAAGGTATATAACAGCTGTATCTTGCCGGTACTTAGCTACGGAGCAGAAACCTGGAGACTTACAAAGAGGGTTCAGCTTAAATTGAGGACGCTGCGAGCAATGGAAAGAAAAATGGTAGGTGTAACCTTAAGAGGCAAGAAGAGAGCAGAGTGGATTAGGGAACAAACGGGGGTTAAGCATATCATATTTGAAATAAAGAAGAAGAAATGGACTTGGGCCGGGCATGTAGCACGTTGACAGGATAACCGCTGGTCATTAAGGGTAACAAACTGGATGCCTAGAGAAGGCAAGCCTGTTAAGGGGAGACAAAAGGTTAGGTGGGCAGATGAGATTAAGAAGTTTGCGGATATAAATTGGCAGCAGCAAGCACAGGACCGGATTAACTGGCGGAACATAGGAGAGACCTTTGTCCTGCAGTGGACGTAGTCAGGATGATGATGATGATGATGATGATGATGACATGTGTACTCTAACGATAAGGAAAATATGTCGGGTCAGCTTCTATTATAGTTAAGTGCCATCCATTGAAGTGGGTTTACGCAGTGCTACCCAGGGCAGCCATCTCCGCAAGGACAAGTGCTGTATTTCAGTTTATCGCTTTTGGTGTTGGTAACACCTCTGTTTCTGTTGGCATCGTTACTCAACCGTAAACAACTAGTTATATAAAATATATGTGACAGTTTGACATGCATGTCTATGCGTATAACATTTGTGCCCATTACTACATGGATCTACGAGGAAAACGAAAACCACTGAATGTTTTTCGTCATTTCATACCATTTTCCTCAACAAAAATATTAGACCACAGTCATCCCCCTATGAATGCTTCCCATGACATCAAATCCCACGGTTGGTTGATCTGCCGAATTTCATTACTTACTATGGCAGTTAGTTCACCCTTATAATAAGTGAAGATATGCTTCGATATCACATCTGCCCAACCTAACGCTTCAGTTGAATCCGCCGCATTGAATTTGTACCCACCCATTTCATAGAAGACCTTTTCTGACTAATCGAAAAAGTGCTCAGCCTCTACTAATATCCAATTCGGCGAAATGCATGTATGAAAAAAAATTAAATCAATGCGTCTCAAGATATGTTAGATTTCCAAAAGCGATATCTCTAAGCACGCATTTTTCGAAGTATGGCTATTGCATGCTGCGCCGGTAGACAGATTGGCGGGCACACACTCCAGTTGTATCGCACCTTCTCGAGAAATCGTACTGCTCCATATGAAAAAGCAAAAGTAACCAAGTCTGCCAAAATACGTCATCTTGTTGCAAAGCACCAGCAATTTTCGAAGTCGAAAATTATACCCTCTGGCAGCAGCATGGTTGAGGAAGAGTCAGAGAAGCAAGCATGAACGTGAACAGCGATCAATGTTGCGGTGGCGCGTGGTTTTTCGAAAAATGGGGTGCAGAATTGTTGATTATACGTTCTAAATCACGGCGACTGTGGCTCCCTGTTTTTAAAATTTCACTCGTTTGATGTGTGTGTTCTTTTTTTTCGAAGACATTCTGTTTTTCAGGCGAGAAAGAATGTGAACGTACGAGGGAGACGCTGCGCGTGTTCACTCGCTGGGGTGTTTACACGTTTTGAGAAGGTGGCGTCTTTTTTCCGCCTTCTACTGTAGTAAACTTAGCCTTCCCGCCCCCTCTTTAAACAGCACTCTTTACGCAACAGGTTGAAAAACTTCTCACAGATAGTGACGCGTTTGCCTATGTCACGAGGCCGTTTAACGGGCATGCACTCGTGTAGGTTCGTGTAAAAGCAAAAACCACCGACGACATAACCATCATCGGGAAATGAGCTGACGAGACCATTTGCTCCCACCCAAATTTCCAACAGTCAATATATTTACAAAACCCAAAAAACAAATAGCAGACAAAGAACAAGGCATACATAACTAGAAAGAGGTTGGCAAGATGAACAAACGGCTAAAGACGTGAACAGTGCATTACATAAATGTTCAGTGGAAAATAAACTTTGTCACGACATAGCTGGAACAGGTGCTTGCAGCGAAAGCTGTGCTACAAATGCATGGACGCACTCACGTAAACGATGACAGTGGTGATGCGGGGCTTGCAACTGATGCGACCGAGTAATGGTGAAGACGCACTCGTGAAGCAAGGAAAAAATGACGATTAGCTTGAGATGCTCACGTGGTTGACTGGCACGAAAGGAAGCGTCGGGCTGGTTGAAGTCAGTGACCTTTCGGCGTTCGGCAGCCGCAGCTCGCACGCGAAGCCGGAGACGTTTCTTGGCCAACGCCACAAGACCAGAACAAGCCTGGCCCACGTCAGGTGACGAGAAGAAGCTCTGTGTCCAGGTGGGAGACTGCAGGGACCTTGATGCAGGAACTCTGCTGGCCGCCACTCCCGCGCCCTGGCTACCTTCTTCACTCAGCCCCGACTCGGCCACGTCTGCCTGGCTTCGCTGTTCTTCTTCCGTGGCTCTCCTAAATCTCCGTGGAGAGACCTCATTGGACCAAAATGTTCACGTCCCCACGTGCCGCAACCGAGCGTTATCTTCATCTTCTTCTGGCTGATGGAGTGGCGCACTTTTTAAACGCGCCCAATCGCATCACAAAAGCCCCCCTTTCAAAAAGTTTTTTCGCCATGAAAAAAGTGCAGATTGGTGTGCGTTTCACCACACACAACACACATCGTGCCCAATGTTCACTACAATCTTACAATCAATCCACTCATTTTGCGCAGTCACACAAAATCTACTAAAGCCCACTAGATAATTCACAGCCAAGCTACAACATCCTGCCCAAAACTAAGAAGATCACAACTCTTGTGAAGTTAGTATTTTAAATCCAGAATATATACAAACTATGCGTGTCCTTGTCCATATGGTCTAAATCTAGAGGTAGCGACCGGTTATTTAAACTCGACTCTCAGATTATAGCATCCCACACCAGACGAATAGAATGATTGTTTCTTTCATATGAATGCAAAACGAAAACCTTGCACATTTCCGATCAGAGATCTGCCTGTACTTCTGCCTCAGAATTTTATCCACATGGACATCAGCCCTGCCAGCGGCATCTGTCACTACAGCTGGCGCCATGCAGACAGACGCTGCTACAGACCCCTCCGAGTTTTTATTTGGCTTGCAAACAAGTCACATGCTCCTTCATATAACTTCTTTTAGTTTTGCAAACTCAATGATTTCGTCGTCGTTTCCTGCTCTTTGAACGGAACGCTACAATATTTACTTTGACATGACGTAATCATTACGCCATGCTGAGGCGAGATAACTATGTTCCTCAATCTTGCTTGTGCCACTGCTTACATCTGGAAGTGTTACGCAGGATGACTCTACGGCTACCGCCTCAGAGTTGTCTACAAGGCATACGCTTCTTGCTATGTCACTTGTCTTACTTCGTGCGTGTCTCCAGTTCGAGCTGTTTTTCTTTCTCGCGCGTCTCGAACCCAAGCTGCTCCTTCTTGGCCTGCGTCTCCCGTTCCAACTGTTCCTTTCAAACTCAATCTCCGCCTCCCTCTCTTTGCAAATGCGCCTCTCGCGTTCTTCACACCAAGCCTCCATTTCATCGCCTTTTAGACCCATGCGTCTTGCTAACTCCTCTAGGTCTGCCCTACTCATGGTCGTGTTCTAGTCTGGAGAGGTAAGTGGTAAAAATGGTCTCGTCCTGTCGCGGACGCCAATTTGTCACGAGGCCGTTTAACGGGCATGCACTCGTGTAGGTTCGTGTAAAAGCAAAAACCACCGACGACATAACCATCATCGGGAAATGAGCTGACGAGACCATTTGCTCCCACCCAAATTTCCAACAGTCAATATATTTACAAAACCCAAAAAAACAAATAGCAGACAAAGAACAAAGCATACATAACTAGAAAGAGGTTGGCAAGATGAACAAACGGCTAAAGACGTGAACAGTGCATTACATAAATGTTCAGTGGAAAATAAACTTTGTCACGACATAGCTGGAACAGGTGCTTGCAGCGAAAGCTGTGCTACAAATGCATGGACGCACTCACGTAAACGATGACAGTGGTGATGCGGGGCTTGCAACTGATGCGACCGAGTAATGGTGAAGACGCACTCGTGAAGCAAGGAAAAAATGACGATTAGCTTGAGATGCTCACGTGGTTGACTGGCACGAAAGGAAGCGTCGGGCTGGTTGAAGTCAGTGACCTTTCGGCGTTCGGCAGCCGCAGCTCGCACACGAAGCCGGAGACGTTTCTTGGCCAACGCCACAAGACCAGAACAAGCCTGGCCCACGTCAGGTGACGAGAAGAAGCTCTGTGTCCAGGTGGGAGACTGCAGGGACCTTGATGCAGGAACTCTGCTGGCCGCCACTCCCGCGCCCTGGCTACCTTCTTCACTCAGTCCCGACTCGGCCACGTCTGCCTGGCTTCGCTGTTCTTCTTCCGTGGCTCTCCTAAATCTCCGTGGAGAAACCTCATTGGACCAAAATGTTCACGTCCCCACGTGCCGCAACCGAGCGTTATCTTCATCTTCTTCTGGCTGATGGAGTGGCGCACTTTTTAAACGCGCCCAATCACATCACAGCCTACTACGACTCTAAGGCGAAAGCAAGCTTCTTTTAGATGCGGAGCATCTTATACTCGCGCCTTGTAGTGCGCCGTCCGCACCGCTTCTCGAACATTCGACAGCTGACGCGCGCGCATGCGCCGTCGCGCCGTCGCCCACTCTTCCACCATCTGTGCATCCCTTCCTCCTCTACACACCGCGCGCGCTTCACTCCTCCACCATCTGTGCACCCTTCCTCCTCTACATACCGCGTTCGACATCTACAATTCTCCTGATTCTCCAGTGGACGCGCATGTGGCGTCGCGCTTCGAGAACATTCAACAGCTGACAGTGCATGCGCCGTCGTGCTGTATATATACTCAAGGTCGGCGCTCGCTCGCTCAGTTGCCGCTCGTCGGTTGGTTTGTACGGCGCGTCGACGTCCAAGGTCGCGGTGAAATGAATTCCAACGAATCCACAAACACAATGATCGACGTCCCTTCGACCAGCGCCGCCCTTTCGCATACGTGTGTACGTGTTCACTCATTTAACACCCCCTCCTACAACCACGTTAACCAATTTAGCCATCGACCCAAGTAAGTCGATATTTAACACCCCATTTCACAACCACGTTAACCAATTTAGCCATCGACCCAAGTAAGTCGCACTTTAACACCCCGTTAACCAATTATATGGTCCGCATCCTCCTCAGTGTTCCCCCGAGGGAAGCTGCGGGCAATTTTTTCTTCTCAACTGGTTGCAATAATTCCTCCATATCCACTCTTCACTCCTGGAAACCTTTCCTCACTCAATTTAGTTTAACACGACCTCCGAAATTGGAGGCATTGGGAGCGTTCTGTGTCTCACGTGACTTTGCAGCGCCTCCAAGATTGACCCACTCCGAACCAGCTGCCGCTATCACGTGATATCACCGTGAATATGACGTCACACAGTTTCCTGACCGGTGACGTGTGTCACATCATCGCTTTGCGGTGATTTATCGAATCCCTCCTGTTGACGCCGACGTTAGCGACGCCGCGGATCACGTTTCGCGTTTAATGAAGCATCAAACATTTTCGCTCTAATAAATCTATTCCTTCATTGCATACCTCTGTATGAACCTTGTTCAACCTTCCTGTGTTTCTTTTGTCGTCGCCTCTTTCTATCCTACTCGCTTTTGGCCTTTCCCTCGTTCAAATGTACATGGTTTTCACGAAACCTGTTTAAAAAAGTCACAACTTTGCCGCAAAGGTGAAGCAATGAACGCGATAGCAACAAATTGGAAGGTCAGTCACGCGTTGAATGGAAAGCAGATCGAAACGTGCCCGCGTTTCTCAAGCACAAATCACGCACTAAACGTACAAACATGTACAGATGAACGTGAATAAGCGTCTCAGTAGTTACTTTGCTGTGTTTGAAAAGCTCGCCCTTTTCGAGCCTGTGCAACGATTGCAGTGATCTCTGTGCGCACGGTGTAACTGCAACAGAATCGTTTCGACGAAACCCAAAGGCTAGCCATGACGTACAATTTTCCCCCCTGCAATATAAGAGCGCGCGTTCGAGCGTGCAGTATACCTTATTCTCTACGTGAGCCAAAGTACGCGTGAGAAATGAGAGCCGCCGCGCTCTCACTGCGCCATCTAGCTGATATTGCTGAAAACGCGGCAGTACCCCCCGATATGCCCGCCAATAGCAGTAAGTGGTAGATACGAATAGCTTGGCATTTCAACGTTGAAGGAGGTACCTTTCGGTGGCTCAGTGGTTGATGCCTCGCATTCATGACGTGAAGGTCCCTCATACGATTCCGCCCACCGAAGTCTTTTTTCTGGGATTTTTTTTCTTTCTTGCGTTTTCATATATATATATATATATATATATATATATATATATATATATATATATATATATATATATATATATATATATATATATATAGATACGTATACATATACGGTGCATGGCATCGACGCCGGTTGCGGTATCCAGCCGAAAGTGTCCATATAATTGCTATCGAAATAAAACCTAGGCGTTCTCACGAGGCCTCAGCGGGAAGTTTCACAACACCCCCTTCCACAGCTACGAGCAACGGATACAAGGAGCCACTCACGTAATTTCTTCTTGCATTGCATATAGGCGCTTCAGTCGGTGCTTTGAAGATGGTAGATGAATTTTATACTTAGGTGGTGTTCCTTTGGGGAGCTGGCAACTTTGCTCTTGCATGCATGTAGACGGAGCTCTTTGTTCCATCCTTCGAGATTCTCCAACGCAGCCTTGTTACGTGGATAAGAACCTCATTCCGCGCAGTTGGCCAGAACGAAGGCGCATGAAAAATGTTCCCTTAACGCCGCCTAGCTCCTCTATTAAAAAAAAAAGAGAGGTCAGACATTTTTCTTTTCAGTGAACGTGGTCATATGTATCCTGCTTAGATCCTAGCAGCCTTTAGGTTCTGTAAAGACCACATCTCAACGTTGTTCTTATTCATCTTTCCTTTTTCTTCCGCATGACAGTTCATTCTGCAAAAGAGCTCATCCACCATAAATGTCCAGTATAGTATAGGAAGAACAAAATGTGCTACATGCAGTCACTTTATCTGCGCGATTTCGAAGTAGTGTCGCTTGTTAAGAAACAAAAGCACCGCATTTATTAGCACGTCATTGTTGGTCATGTTATTTCGTATTTGTGCATGCCTTGACAAGAGCGCTGCCAATGAAAGCATTATGATCAACCAGTGAGCCATTGGCACCTTTTGCGAGACAGAGATGCTTCGCGTTTACTCGCAGTATATAAGAGAGCAGAAAAGAAAGAAAGAAAGACAGATATATATATATATATATATATATATATATATATATATATATATATATATATATATATATATATATATATATATATATATATATATATAGAGAGAGAGAGAGATAGATAGATAGATAGATAGATAGATAGATAGATAGATAGATAGATAGATATGGAAAACGGGGTATTCAGCTTTGCCATTAGGTAATGCCCATATCACTTTGGTGCATTTGTGAGGCCCGGGGTTTAGGTGTATTGATCACCAAGGTGGTGACGGATTCTACTGTGTAGAGGGCTCTTGTACTAATTTCCGTCTGAGAGAGCAATCGGAGAAGCGCTAACGCACCCTTCGCTAATATGCATTTAAAAAGCTTCTATTATCTCCCTCTCTGTCTGATCAAAAGATCGCGCAAGAACTTTCGTGTCGGGAAACATCGTTGTGAACTTACATTCTGCGCAGTGGGAATTGCTCCCTCTCAGAAAGACGTTAGCTTTTTGAGGAAAACCATATCACGACATACGCCATTCTTGAGATGTTTCGGGGAAATTGTTTGACGCCCGGATACGTGTTCTTTTTTGTATTCTGTTTTCTATCACCAAATTCTCCTCTCTTTTTTATTTTTTTTCATACATGAGGATGTTCATAATCAAAAGAAAATGATTGTTAGTTTGCGCTTCACCAAGTTTCGTCTCTGTTCTTTTTTTTCTTTACGCTGCAGCGCATCACAAGCATGAAGCTCAACCCTTAGTGATCACGCTGCAAACTATTTTTATGAAGAAACAAGTTAATAGTGGAAAAGGAGTACCTGTAGGAAGGGCAGCGAAATCGAAAAAGAATCCACTCTCTCGTATTGAACGCGAGGTTGTTTATAAGTGCTCTAAAGAATATCTAAATAAACCACAGGAAAACAGGAGACCTCACAGCAAAGTTGTGCAGACTGCGGCGAATGAGAAGTTAAGAACACTCGGTGATACCTCGGCAATCTCCAGTGGTTTCCTCCCGGTGGAACGGCAAAAACGTTTTGGGTGAAGAACGAAACTAACTGCTGAAAAAGCACCAACTTTCGAAACAAATGCGAAGTCGCATTTCGGTCCAGCGAATCCTCGCGCGTTACGTAGCGCGAGCGCAAACTCTACCCCGGGGCCCGTACTTGGGACGGATGAGAGAGTGCACGGCGTCGGCCGGCACGTTTCGCAAAAGTGCAGACGGCGAAAGTGAAGGTCTCAGAGAGTGGGAGTAAAGTAGTTCTCACGGGCTGATATTATGTGAAGACGATGGCAGTGGCATCGACATTATAGTTACAGTGCGCAAATGGCTGTAAGAAGCGCACAGATGCACCTACTTGTCTTTTGATGAAAGGATTTATAGAAACTGTGGTGCAGTCTATACGATACACAATATATGATTTACAAATCTGTACTGAGCCACTCGTATATATAAACCAGCATTTTTCGGCAATTCCCTCGAGCTCTGGAAGCTCTTATCAAATTGCATCAAATTAAAATATCGCAGGCATGAAATCAGTGTTTTTAAGGTCATGTTGCTGTTGTTTATTTCGAAAGATCAACAAATAATGTGAAGAATAGAATTGATTGATTGACTGATTGATTGATTGACTGATTGATTGATTGATTGATTGATTGATTGATATGTGGGGCTTAACATCCCAAAACCACCATATATGATTATGAGAGACGTCGTAGTGGAGGGCTCCGGAAATTTTGACCATCCTGGGGTTCTTTAACTTGCAGCCAAATCTGAGCGAGGACATTGCAACAGAAGGCGACAAAAGCGCCGTTCAAATTCCTACGCGACACCGACTTGAACAAGTGGCTGTAACTGCAATGTCACCCACACCACGAAAGACAAGACTGGACTGTGACTAAGTGTGGACGCGTGCTCTGCTTAATGTGCTGTGTTAATCTCTCTTCCCTCTCTCCTCTCTATCTTTCATCTCCCCCATCCCCCTCCTATGCACAGGGTAGCAACCCGCTGCCTACAGACTGCTTAACCTACCCGCCAATCATTTCATCCCATTTTCCTGCAAATCTTAGCACACGGGCCTACAACATTTCCGCCTCCATCGAAGCGAAGAATATGAGATTTTCTAGGATGTTCGTGCCAAATATAAGGCATAAAATTTTATTCTATACAAACTTGCTTATTCATAGCTATAGGAAATAGCAATTTTAAGCAGGCGGTCGCAGGCAAATATCGATATAGAGCCTGCGAGGCTATAGTTGTGTGTGCGTGTGTGCGTGCTGTGCTCTCTTTTTTTCCTTTCTGTTTCATCATAAGGAAAATATTGTGTCAATTTCGGTAGTCAGGGAGTGGGGGAGGGGGTTCAAGAGAGAAAATAGTAATCGGGGACTTTAATGTTCTCTTGGTGCCGAGAAGGTATAAATAAGATAATTAGCACCGTCGCATAAACTTTCTTAATCATTGTTCGCCCTTTCACTTCTTCATATTTCGGAACAAACTCCGTTGAAAAGATAACCAGCAATAAATAACCAGTGATGCTGGCAGGCTTCTCGCAAGCAGCAACTGTTTTCTTAAGAGACGCCATATATGCCTGAACTTCTTTTACCACTTGACACCTTATTTTGTTTCCCGTAAAGAACAACTGCACTGGTAACATGCCAGCTTCCGCCGACAGCTCTAGAATTAAATCTGCGTAATACTTCTCGAGGAGCATGTTCAATCGTACAGCAGTCAGTAATGTATTTACATTTGTCCAAGAATCTTTATCGAGCTCGCGGGAGATTCAAATTTATTTTTCACGAAAAAATGCCTTAACAGGTAAGAAGTTCGACACATGATTGCAAAGGCTTTCTTTTTTGTATCGATAGGAGCTTTCGCATAGTTTAGCTGCTGTGGCGGCTTCACGAAACCCTCAGGGCGTGTGAATGACGGCCGAGTAATTTATGCGGACAGGATAATAGGACGCGCAGCACTTAAACGCTGATATCAAAGAAAGGAGACCCCATTACAGTTTCGGTACATCACCAGTACATGTGGCTCGCTCCACGCAGTGATTTACAGCTCGGCGTGCAAGATCAGCGAAACAAGCTGAGCGCCTGCTTTCGCATCATTTGGCAACTATTGATCTTGGCTGCTCCTCTGGCCAACGTCAAAGGCGAAGTACATCTTTGGCCTTGCAAGCAAATGCATTGTGGCGTTCATTTCTCTGCCACATTGCCCAAACTCAATATCTGCTTGAGCTGCAAAGGCTAAAGCTTCTTTTGAACTTATACAATATAGTTGCTTACCATCCTGTTTACGTCTATTTTAGGCATTTGTTTCCATATAGTGCTAGAAATATGCCACACTAAAAGTACGCTTTATTAGGTGCTGCCAAGAAAAGCGTAATAAAATAGTTGAAATTAACATAAATGAATGAATAAATAAATACATTTCATGGCAGCTTTACTTTGCGACATATTTCGTCTGCAATGAAGTTTTCATCTTATCAGTCTCACTGCCACCATTACATTGTTTATTAATTTGGTTCGCGTGTAACCCCAGTTCTTTTATACTAATGAAGCAAAAAATAGAGGGCTATGTTTGCAAAAAACCAAACAAGCCTTAAAATAACCTAAGTGGGAGATTCTAAGGACTAATCTCATTGCTTATAGGTTGTTTCTAGGTCTTAGCGAGGAGAAGCATATTGTTTCAAGGTTGCTTTTCGGGTGTGGCAGGGCTTTATGTAGGTGATGTTAGGTTTCATTCAGAATTGATTCATTCATTCAGAACTTATTCAAGTACTCATACGGACCAAAAGGTACCAAAATACTCTTACGGTACCATAGAAAAAAATTAAAAAAAGAAAATCTGCTCTTGTAGCTTTGAGAGAACAACAAACAGTAAATCAAAAAGCAACAAGACAGTTGTACAAATGTGGCGGGGTCTGTTAAAAAAGGGATTCTTCAATATACATTGCACAGCATACAACAACAGTTCAGTACATAACTGAGCACTTCGTCTTAGAACTCAGAAAACAATAATTCATTTACGTTTGTTTTTAATTGAGTAGGGTGAATTCAATTTTGCAGTAGGTTTATTATACCTGGGTATTCATTTAAAATTTCCGAGATTAATATTGTCAATATTTGTAAGCCGTATTTTGTGCGTGATCGGGATTGGACAATTTAGTTTTTACGTAATTCACAGGGAGTTTGTTTGATGTGATATTTTTCCTTCGGAAAGCGTTTTATCACTTGTGTACTTGGCGCATTACCTCCGGTGAGAACCTTACTTTAAGCAGGTGTTTTAGGTAGTAGCTACTGTAAGTAGGTGCAGCAAATGCGCATGAGGTAAAGCTTAAATTTTGACCCGAAGAGCGGTACCTTTAAGAGGCCTATCCACACCAGGTATGCCTATTCGGCACGACCGAATCCGAAGAAGTCGTAAAATACCTCTATCCTCGTGGATGACCCAGGTGTGCTTAAGAGTAAGTCTTCCTTTGCACGCTTTAGTACTCCGAGGGAAATTTCCATGCTTCCTTTGTTTCGGCGGGATTATAAGTTCCCGCCACCTCATTGATGTTTCCCCTTTCCATTTTGCGTGAGCCATTCTTCTAGAAGGCATGTTAGCTTAGTGGTTCTAGTGGGTCACAGGCATGATTTTAACGCTATCCAACTTCCCCCTCCTCCCGCTTTCCCTTTTATCCCCTCTCTGTTGTATTCTACGTGTCATCACGACAATTTGAGTTCGTTGCGCCACAGAAAATAAGCAGAGGGCATTAGCAACCAAGGCGTCTTCTCGGTTGCGACAGACGGTGGCCAGTAAAGTATTACTACCACGGCAGAGTGCTTGAGGAATAGGCATAAATAATTTACAGCGCACCTGTCTTCATTCCCTACATAAAGAACATTCTCTATCACACCAATTACACAATCCTTCGATTAAAATAAAGAAAACAAAAAACAAACGAAATGCCACGTACCGTATTGTACTACCAGCTCGCGCCTTTTGATTTGAGAGAATGAGGTGCTTCGTTTATTTTCTTTTATTGGGAAACCATGATTATGTTTTATTTCACTTTGAGACCTCGGAATGGTAACTGATTGACCACGCCCCAGTGCCGGTGGTGCAAATTGTAATAAATAGAGGTACAGTCAACATTTGGTGTGCATCGGGACGGCTCTCTATTCTCCCATAGTAGAGTACCTTGTACTCTAAATCGTTAAAACTTTTTCTAAACACACAGAAGTATTTGTGTACTCGGCAACAGAAGTTCTTGGTAATTGTTTGTTTTGCATGCACGTAACTTCTAAAAAAAAAGCGACACAAGCGCAGTCACTATCATTTTACTGGTATTAAATTCAAAATCACGTTTTTCGTTGAGTGAGAGAGAAAGAAAAAAAACGGACTTGCAATCTGAGTGTTTGACGTATTGTAATAAATGATTAGTAGCCTTTTAAATTCTCATTATCGTGTAAGCGGTATTGTTATTATTGATGAGCTTTTTATGAACCTATAATAATACATTTGGGGATAACCTTCCCTATTGTTGTGGTCAGACTCATTCCTCTAGATAAATGAAATATATGAAGAAGGCTGACGTGTGGGGTTCTCAACAAGAGAGAAGGCGTGAACCCCAATAACTCAATCACGCCTGCTTGAAGCATCTCCACGTATGCGATGAAGTGCGGCTTCAAGAGGAACGAAATTTCACGAGCACTCTTGCCGCCTAAATTGGATCATAGCTCAGCAAGATCAAAACCCAGATCGTGCTTCAACAGGGTCTTCTTTTTTATTCCTCTTTTTTTTTGTTTGTATGACTTTGCCTATCTCTTCGTTCACTTTTTCCTTTTCTCTGCACCCTCCATTTTTTGCAATGCGTCTTCGAGGACCTAGCTTATCACGATAAGTCTATTCGAGATTGCGACATTAGAACAACGGCTCCAGACGCTCCGATGCTTTTTTTTTGCCGTTGCTGTTTTGCAAGCGAGCGACACGAAAAAAAAATATGACAACACACTCCTTTTTTGAGCTTTTATACATTTTACAACTCATTATTCATGGCCTAACACAAGGCCACGTAAAATGTAACCTTCTAGGGTTGCTGTGGCCTCCCACTTTACATAGTTTAAACTGAGGTATCGATGTCTTAAGTGAAAAATAGACAAAGGTCTTTAGAAGCAGCGCGATTCGTGACTAGAGGTCACACACAAAAAAAAGGGGGGATGTGCCTTGGAAATTTACAGCTCACATATTATGTTCGATGACTTCCCAATTATGGCATAGCGATTCCGATATAACGTATGCAAATTGTAGGAACAAAATGTATTTTTTCTCATGTCAACTGACATTAGGTATTTATATGAAACAAGATCACAAGTAATCTTTTACCTAAATTCATATGCATAATCACTGTCATCTTGTTGTTACAGCGCACCGTCTGAATATTTTGCTTCCTCACTACAACCCGTATTATGCAGCGTTCTTACATTTACATGTTGCCAAGATATTCGACTTCCTCCACGACAGCGGATTAATAGTTATATAAACAAGAAAATTCAACAATATTGCCTTCAATGGGCTGGTGAAACTGCAGTTGAAATCGCTCTGCTTTCGCCCTAATTGTTGTTAAAAATAGAGGCATGAACCATCCTGCCTATTATACAGCAGAATAGTTTTACATTCTTCAGCGTCTGTCAATTAGACATTATCTCAAACGTATTTGTTCCCAGAGAAGATTCATGGTTTTACTCAAACACAAACAATGTCCCAGGCCTAATGGCGTTGAAGAAACAAAAACACCCTTTCTCGATTTTGTTTTCCTTGAATAATATCAATACTTTCTTCCAAACGAAAACTCCCCCCCCCCAAAAAAAAAAAAAAAAAAAAGAAGCACTGGTGCTAGCCGGCTAAACGATCACAGTTCTTATTGGGAAGACTACGTCCGCGCTAATATTATTGCTACCTGTCAGCATATTTCTATGCACGCGACAGAAAACATCCACTTTACAATATAAGACGCCATGAAACAGAAAACGTCCTGAGACACGTCCCGAAAACACACGCAGCAAAATTGAAGCGAACAGTTTCATCGAACAAGAGCCGGCACCTTTCCCGGAACTCAGCGTCTTTCGAAGCGTGACCAAAATATCGAAGCAGAAAAATGTCGTCACATCCTTGTCACTTCAAGGCGAGATGAGCTGTAGAAGCAGCGTCAATGTATCTAGACAGAGTGCTTGGAAGGCGCGACTCTTTGAAGCGTAAAAGAAAACAAAAAAATTAATAACAAGGAAACTGCGTGTAGAAGTGCATCGAAGACGGTGATGCTCCAGGAAACAAAATCCTTACTTCATACAAGAATGCAAGTGAAGCCCTGATTTTCAATACCTCGGACCATTTCACTAGGTGGCGCCTATATTAGGGCCTAAACTTGTTTTTTGACAAAGTGTGAACGCCAGAAAAGAACTGCGTGATGGTAAAACAAAAGTGAAGATTTGCCCTATGCAAGTTATGTGTTTCTTTGGATCACGCTTTCCTGCTGGCTGGGAATTATATGAAGGGCGGTCATAGCAAGAAAAAAGAAACAGCATTGCTGGACGGCGAAACAAAAAAGCACCTTGAGAAGACGTCGAGAGCCGGGCGCCACCTTCAGTGCAGCGTCCAAAAATACAGACATCCATGCGCGTCTGCCCTCTACGACACACAATGTTGCTAGCTTCACTTTTAATAAAGAGCGCAGTGGGGCACATGCCTTTCGTGGTTTAAATGTTATTACAATCGACGGGTGTTTATCACAGAATGGACTTTGCACCTCGGTGCATCTCTCGTTAAAATGTGGTGAGCTTGTTTTGTTCATTAGCAAAACGGAGACAAACAATAAGAGGCTCACACAAAATAAATTTTCGCCCTGTATCTCTTGAAAGTTTTATGTTTGCTGTCTTCACGGCATTTGCGCATTATCTTTTCACATTGCGCTTGCTTTCTCCGCGGGAAACAAGCCACCTTATGGGGAAAAAGGCGTTCTTCTTTGTGATAAAATAGAGTACAATATAGAAGCGTGAGAAGTAAGCGCACGTTAAATCATTATCCTTAATTCAAGAGCAAATCTGAAGGTGTTGCAAGAAAAATATTGACTTATTGCTTAGAAAGTCACCTTTCAGTCTAGCTCTGTCCTGTTCGTGATTTTCCTCCTTCTCGATGGCCATGTACCAATTGCCCAAATAAGCCCTCTAGTGCACGAAAAAGATTCACGCCTGTGAATTCATAATGATCGCAGGTCCACACGAAAGGTGGGATCGACGTTTCGGGTATATGACGTGCTCATCTTAAATTCGCTGTACTAAACTGCAGATAAAACATAAATTTTAAAATGAGGGTTGCAGCAAATTTTTGTTATAAACAAGTTGACCTGACTGGGCAAGGTCTTATTCCTCCATCGAAAATTGAACATAAGGTATAAACGAAAAGAACACTTTTGCGAAGGGCGTCAAGGGCTATTTGAAAGGTGGAAGAGAGGGCTTGGCTCCAGCTTTGCACGGCAAAATATATTCACAGATTCACAGAAGGTAGCCTCTTCCTCAGTAGGGTCTGAAGGTTCCAATGAACCCACATTACTTCACGAAAAAAAAACAATAAAAATGGCGGACCGAAGGTAGTGTGGCATAGTGCATAACAACTAAAGAAGCTGACGACAAAGAAGATAAGAAAGGACAAGCAACAAGCGATTGTTGCAAAACCAGGGAGGAGACGAGATATTGACCCGCGCTTTTTATGTATTTCAGAGCGTGAAATTGCAGACAAACGGGAGGTGCTCCATTGATGACACCTCCCGATAGCGCTTGGTAGGCACCCCCCCCCCCCCCCCCCGTCGCCTTTCTCCAGACTGTCGATAATAAATCGACGTGCGCTTCGTCGAAAAGCTCAAATATAGTGTTCCTTAGTTGCTGAAACTTCGAAAGAATAGAGCGACATCCAATTTTGACGTGAATTTCAGTAGCTTTCGAGCGTAGAAGATTGGCAAACTCGGCGTGGGGTACAATTTCAAATCTAATGCCTCATGCTACACAAACAATTCCACGTGTAGGCCAACCAATGCGCGTATATATTGCAAGGTCGGCGGTTGTTTTTCTTTTCTTCCTTCTATTTTTCCATAGTTCTTTCCATCTTTCTTTTTTTTTCGCATCTAGCTCCCTTGAGGAGGCTTAAAACGTACTTGCGGTCTTGTTGGAAAGTCATTAGTGCATATAGCAGCGCGCACCAGGTTACACAACTAACACCGCTATGAGAGATGACACAAGATCTGGAGTGACGACATCAGCGCTTGTGTTGTCCCTTCATGTGCGTGTTTTTTGTGTAACCTGGTGTGCGCTGCCATATGCCGTAACGATTTGACCACAACTTCCTTACCAATTAATATTGCTTGTTGTATTGATGTTTTCCAGTACCTTCTCCAGACGAAGCCCACATCAGTGAGACATCGCAACATTAGGAAGTATCCGATGTATATGGCGCAGTGTTAAGGAAAAGAAATCATAGCAAATAATCATAGATATGTGTAACTAACAACGCAAATCAAGGTATGGTTCACGTTAGTGTGAAGGTATAGTCACCATTGAAAACATTTTAGAAACACTTGTTTCACGAAGGAGCTTGATGTGCCCACTAAAATGCTATGGTTTTCTCAGTTTTCAAGTATCATCTATAGGGTGCCGGAAGTTTGTACTATAGATATCAATGTTCTAATTGCAAGTGAAGCCCGCTATGCAAGGCGACGCTTGTCTGGCAGGACCGTGTATCTAAATGTCTTGAGCTGTATATACTTGTCTCCTTCTTAAGAGGCATTCATTAGTGTTGTACGTTTCTATTAACCACACTTTTGACGACGAATTTTATGTTTGTGTACTGTTCGTTTCTTCTCAAAAGTCAGTGTACTTGAAGATACAAGCATCCATTCGAGTGATGCAAGCATGAGCGCCATTTCTGAGGATCGTCAGATGAAAGGAGTATAAGCAACGGCGCTTTGGCAATGTTTATTCCGGGCGATGGCCTTTTTACCTCATCAGTAAGAGACTCTTCTGATTGCTACAGTGTCATTAGCGGTGCACAACACGAAACACAAAGCAGAGCGCTAATGTGTGTAGCCCACCAGCTGTGAATTGATGAGGGCTTGCTCCATCTTCAGTCGTGATACAAAGTGACGGTTCGTCCCGAAAGACCGAATTACCGACATGGTGCCTACTAAAACTAGGGGCAATAGCTGTCGCAAAACTTTCCAGGGTAATCAATAACAACATAATAATCTTGATTAGTCAACTTTGCCTGTTTGCGAACCAGACGTTGTTCGAGCGTTCTTCTTTTTTGCTGTACGTTTTCTTTTAATGTTCCTTAACCGAGAAGATTAAGCTCTTTAGCATTTGCCTCCTGATGACACCTGACGACTTGAGTGCGTGATGAGGGCAGCGTTTCTAACTTTCCCACAGCGTGTTGGCATTGCCAATTCAGTTTGCTAGTGTCAAAGTTATTTTGCAAAGTACATTGAAAAATTCACATAAACCCTTACATAATTACCTACTAAGACCCGAATGTGGAAGTAATAATTTGTTTTTCCTATTCAGTCGATTGTACTGTAGAACAAAAAAACAGGCATATGTAAAAACTGATTGAAAACTTCATTTTTTGTTAATAAAACGTTCAAAGTTGCGTATAAATGCAATGACACCCGTTGGAAAGGCTTAAAAAACAGGCAATGGTATTGAAATTCGGAAAATAAAACACGTTTCAACTGAATCTAGGTGACTTGAAAAGTAGGTGAATCAAACGCACCGCAAACGATCTTCTTCACGTATACTACTACAAGGAAAAAACAGCGGATAGCTGCAAAAACAAAAACTAAGAATAGGCTTAGAGTTGGCTTTCTTCCTAATTTTTTAGACCCCTTACTTTAACCTGCTTTCACTATTTCAATCAGTTGCTTTAAGCTTACGGGTGTCTTAAATTTCATCACGTGGGGTGCCCTCTCAAAAATGTATTTATGAGAAAAAAGCAAAATCGCACGAGCTTTCTTGAGATATTAGGCAGTTTTAGTTTCAACTGCATCGGGACTTCACCTACGCGAACGTGGAAAGTCGACGCACGTTATGTGAACCTCATCTAAAACACTTTTAGCTACACGTACACGACACGCGGTGAGAGCTACCTCGCAGCTCCATCTGCTGGGAATCTTCTATTGACGGTTGATGCGCTTCGGCTGCCAAGGCCCAGTCGTGAGTTCTTAAAGATTCCTATTTTTTTTTCATGACTGTAGAAATTTCTTCAAGAAACTTGTCTTGCTGCAAGCACTACCGCGGCGTTCTAGTGGCCAAGGTACTCACTCTCGGCTGCTGACCCGCGGGTCACGAGATCGAATTTCGGTTGTGGTGGCTGCATTTTCGATGGCGGCGAAAGTGCTGCAGGCCTGTGTGCTCAAATTTGGGTGCACGTTGAAAAACCCCAGGTGGTCGAAATTTTCGGAGCCCTCCACTACGGCGTCTCTCATAATCATATGGTCTCTTATGGTGCAGCTATATAACCACGCGATTTGTAGCAAGCGTAACACCTTCAATACGACGTGAACGAGCATTATGTGCAACACGAGATAACATATACGTTGTCTTAACACTTTTGTAACGCACGAAGGATCTTTCTCTCAATGTCACCATCACACAAGAAATATGAAGTTTTCACCTTAAAGAAAAACGCAGTCTTTTTCATCATGTACTCTGAACATTTCACATTTTAAACAACTAGTAAATGGTTTCTGGTCTATGTACGAATTATATGTCTTCCAAGCTTATCAAAAGCGCTTAATTCCAAGCTACCGCAATATATAAGAATTATTTTGAATTGATCAACACAAAAAAGGCGGGTATATGCTACGTTGGGCCTTAAAAAGTTATCATGTACCTCATTTTGTCGCTCATGATCAATGCTTCCTTAGCGATAGGGACATCTATGTTTTCTGCGTCCTAGTTTTGTCGTGTCTAATTTGCGGAAGCTGCTAAACAAATAATGTTGTAGAACAAGACACTGGTGCGAAAGGCTGCATGAAACCGTAGCATTTGTTTGCCTCATGCTAGCATTTCATCAAGTGTTATGCTGGTAGTGATTCACATGCCGAACATGATTTTTTTTTCTGAGGAGCATGAATCAGACTTGGTTGTTGAATGTTAACGTGTACTCGAGTTCCATGCCAGGGGTTTCATACTAGATTGCTGATATATATATATATATATATATATATATATATATATATATATATATATATATATATATATATATATATATATTGTAGGCATTCATTAAGCACATCTACTTTCTTTACACATATTCATCATCATGAGTAACCGTCATCTTCATCTGCTGTGGGGACTTGGCTTGTCTGAGTTCTGTGCCTTGGGCGTGGTCGCTTCATCGTGTCTTCTGGGCCTAATAAAGGTTGCCTTCACCGTTACATCACAAGTGGTGGAGTGTGCTCTACGATCTTCAGTCCTCTCCCAGCCCGATATGCCTCCTGGAGCTGCGCTCAGGTCGTCGTTTGTACCAGGTGTCAGGTAACATGCCTCAGGACGAGCCAACCGGCGCTTCTGCGTCTACCTCCACGGCCCCGGCTACCACGGCCTATCCAACGTGGATTATCACCGCGCACCAGCGTGAGCCGCCCACGTTCGCCGGACTTCGAGGTGAAGATGTGGAAGATTGGTTGGACCAGTTCAATCGAGCGAGTTCCACTAACAACTGGGATGATCCTACCAAGCTTCGCCGTGTTTCTTTCTACCTCACAGGCGTAGCGAAAACATGGTTTTTCAATCATGAAACGGACATTACGGACTGGACACGCTTCAAGCAACAGCTTCGCCGAATTTTCGGCACCCCGGCGGTTCGTTCAGCTCTCGCGAAGAAGACACTGGATTCTCGCAAGCAACAATGCGGTGAGTCCTACACGTCGTACATAGAGGATGTGCTTGCTCTCTGTCACCGTTTCAGCACGTCCATGTCAGAATCAGAGAGAGTTCGTCATCTATTGAAAGGGATAGGCACAGTCGCGTTCAGTGCCTTGGTCATTTAAAACCCGACTACAGTCGCTGACGTTGTTGCCACGTGCCAACGCCTAGAGGAACTTGAATCCCAACGGTTATCGCCAGACAGCTCTGAAAACACTACCACGACTGATGCCTCATTGCGTGCCATGATCCGGGCGATTATACGGGAAGAGCTGCAATCTTTCGCCCTCTCAAGGACACCGAGTCCACCTCCCCCCTCCAACACTGTTTTGCGGGATGTTATCAAAGAGGAGTTGGCGTCCATGACCGGGCCAGCGTCTGTAGAGTCTCCAGTACCTCGACTCCAGCCGACGTACGCACAAGTCCTCGCTGGCTCACCACCCGTGGTACAACCGATGCCCGCACACTCGACGCCTGTCCCGCTGGCTTCGTTAACTCCGAGTGTGACTAGCCAGCCCTTTCACCCAGCGTGGCGGCCGCATCGTCCGATCTGTTATTACTGCGGCTATCGGGGCCACATTGCACGCGTCTGTCGGAAGCGTCAGAAGGACGAGCGTCGTGGACTCGACACCTATGGACGGGATGATGGGACAAGCTGGTACGCTTTCCAACGTCGTCCTTATGATCCGCCGCTACGCCGCTCACCGTCTCCAACTGCGACATCTGAGCCAACCAGTTCCTACCGCTCTACTAGACGCCGCTCACCCTCACCCCTCCGCCGTTCCACGTCTCTATTGCGACCTGTCTCGCAATTCACCAACCAACGCCCGGAAAACTAACCTCTGCAGCTTTTGGAGGAAAAGCTGCATCGAACGAAAATACAGAAATTCCTCCAGTGCGTCCATATAATACGATAGCTGTTTTAATAGAAGGTGTGTACGTGGACGCTTTAATAGACACTGGTGCTTCTTTGTCTGTGATTCATCGTTCTTTGTGCTCACGTATACGAAAAGTCACCACCCCTTATGATGGACCTACACTGCACGCTGCTCAAGGGGACGCCATTAGACCTGCCGCTATGTGCACCGCTCGTGTTTTCATAGCTGGTATTCTTCATTTTGTACAATTTGCTGTGCTGAATTCGTGTGCCCACCAGATTATATTAGGCTGGGATTTTCTGTCTACGGCGAACGCTTCCATCTGCTGTCGAGAAAATGTTGTTCATATGATGGAAACTGACTATGCCCTGTATGCGGATGACAAGCCCGTTCGCTTGCTCGCTGCTGAAGAGACCGAGCTACCACCTGGTCATCAGCGGATAGTTGCCATCACTTCTAATGTGATCGACACTGGTGACGTGTTTGTCCAACCATCTGCACGCTGTCTCACAAGAGGTATAGCCCTTGCTTCAGGTCTAGCGCGATTCCACAATGGCTCCGGACTTCTCTACGCTACAAACCAGACTTCTGAGAAAATTCTCATTCCTAAAGGCACCACAATGGCTTGCGTTTCTGAATCTCAACCTGTCTCTGTTGTCCCGCTTATGCCAGCGTGTTCTGACCTTCCTTCTATTGGACGTTCACCAAGCGTTTCTGTTCTTGCTGGGACTATTAGTCCAGAACTGACCTCTTCACAGACAGATGAGTTGCTTGCCTTGCTACAAAAGCATAGCAGATTGTTTGATGCCCATTCCTCATCTCTGGGACAGACGTCCATTATTACCCATCGTATCCAGACCGATGGCACTTCCATCGTACGCCGTCGACCATATCGCGTCTCTTCATCAGAGCGTGACATCATTGAAGAAAATGTAGCCGATATGCTGCAACGTAACATTATACGTCCCTCCACGAGTCCTTGGTCATCCCCTGTTGTTTTAGTAAGGAAAAAAGATGGCTCCGTGCGATTCTGCGTGGACTACAGAGCACTTAATAAGATTACCCACAAGGATGTTTACCCCATGCCGCGCATAGACGATGCTTTGGATTCACTGCAAGGTGCTGAGTACTTCTCAAGCCTAGACCTGCGTTCAGGTTACTGGCAAATACCCATGCACGAGGATGACAAAGAAAAGACAGCGTTTTCAACACCCGATGGGCTGTATGAATTCAACGTCATGCCATTCGGCCTTTGCAATGCTCCAGCTACATTCGAGCGGATGATCGACACAGTTTTACGAGGCTTGAAGTGGAAGACTTGCTTGTGCTATTTAGACGATATCGTTATTTTCTCGTCAACCTTCCCTCAGCACTTGCAACGACTGGACGAAGTTCTTACGTGCCTTGCAAACGCAGGCCTTCAGCTGAACACCAAGAAGTGCCGTTTTGCGAGCAAGACGATTAAAGTGTTAGGCCACATCGTAAGCAAGGACGGTATTCGTCCCGATCCTGCCAAGATTTCCGCTGTCCAACACTTCCCGCGTCCTGAAAAAGCCAAAGATTTGCGCAGTTTCCTCGGCCTCGCTTCTTATTTTCGCCGATTCATTCGAGACTTCCCCTCAATAGCTTCACCATTGCACAAGTTGCTCGGATCAGGCGTCGCCTTTGTGTGGTCTCCTGAATGTGAAGCGGCGTTTGCCCAACTGAAGTGTGCACTCACATCCGAACCAGTCCTCTGCCATTTCGACGAAAACGCGCCTACGCTCCTGCATACAGACGCTAGTGGTCGAGGCATTGGTGGAATTCTCCTACAGCGAGACAAATCTTCACGTGAGAAAGTCGTCGCATACGCGAGTCGTGCACTGACCCCTGCTGAAAAGAATTATACCATCACCGAACAGGAGTGCCTAGCGGTCGT
Source organism: Rhipicephalus microplus (assembly GCF_013339725.1). NCBI lineage: Eukaryota > Metazoa > Arthropoda > Arachnida > Ixodida > Ixodidae > Rhipicephalus > Rhipicephalus microplus. Next base: position 151,417,511 of record NC_051171.1, on the reverse strand, counting down.
ATGGTCAATACAAAAGTTTCGACCTTATCTCCACGGCCGCCACTTTACTGTGGTTACGGACCATCACGCCTTGTGCTGGCTCTCGACAATCAAGAACTTGTCCGGCCGCCTTGGTCGCTGGATTCTTCGCTTACAAGAATACGACTTCACTATCACATACAAGTCGGGAAACAAGCACCAAGACGCCGACGCACTTTCGCGTTGCCCGCTCTCTTCGGAGCCGCATAACAAACCCGCCACTGCCGCACACGAGAAGCTTTCAGCCGTCTCTTTCCTACATGTTTCGTCATTAACTACTTTGGACCCAACTTCTCCAAACGAGTGTGGTTTGTTCTTATCTCACCAACATGCTGACCCTTACTGTCGCCGCATCATGGACCGTCTTGACGGGACTTGCCGGCCCCCTAACGCCCGTCTTCGCCGACAGCTGACGCAATTCAAGCTCAACAACCACGTCCTGTACCGTCATATCTACCACCCTGATGGTCAACGCTAGGTGCCCGTTTTACCTCACTCTCTTCGGGCTCAAGTCCTCAAGACATATCACGACGACATGTCTGCTGGACACATGGGCTTCCAGAAAACGTATGACCGCATAAGATGTCACTACTACTGGCCGGGCTTGTCCACCTGTGTCGCGAAGTACGTTGCCTCATGCGCCCTTTGTCAGCGTCGCAAGCTACCTACATCAACTCGAAGTGGACAATTACAACCGCTCCCGTGTCCCCTGCAACCATTCGAGGTAGTTGGCATTGACCTGTATGGTCCGCTTCCTATGACTGTCACGGGCAATCGATGGATAGTTACAGCAGTCGACCACCTGACACGCTACGCCGAAACAGCTCCCGTGGCTTCTGCATCAGCTTCGGAAGTGGCCGACTTCATCCTTCGAGCAATAATCCTTCGACACGGAGCTCCTCGTGTAATCCTGAGCGACCGTGGAAGAGTATTTCTTTCAGCACTCGTCGAAGAAGTGCTCAAGGCAGCCGGCACTACACACAAAACAAGCTCCAGTTACCATCCTCAGACGAACGGCCTGACTGAGCGCTTCCATCGTACACTGTCAGATATGATTGCGATGTATATCGAACCCGACCACAGAAACTGGGACACCATTTTGCCATTTGTCACTTTTGCGTATAATACCTCTGTACAGCGCACAACCGGTTACTCGCCGTTCTACCTCGTCCACGGTCGCTTCCCCTCTTCTTTCCTCGATGTTTCGTTCTTCTCTGCGCCTGTCAAACCATGTTCATCTTCAAGTGAAGAATACGTGTCTCGTCTACTTCATTGCCGCCAGCTGGCTCGCGTCAACACTGAAGCCAAGCAACAGGATCGCAAGCTTGAATATGATGCCTCTCATCGTGCCGTGTCTTTCAGCCCTGGTGACGAAGTCCTCCTTCTTACACCCATTCGCACTCCCGGACTGTGCGAGAAGTTTCAATTACGTTTTATTGGCCCCTACACTGTCTTGGAGCAAACATCTCCTGTGAATTATCGCGTGGCACCCGTTCTTCTTCCGATAGACCGCCGCTACAGGGCAGCAGAAGTAGTCCACGTATCCCGCATGAAGCCTTTCATACGGCGTTCATCTTCGCTTTAAAATGCGGCCAAGAGCTGCGGTCAGGATGACCGCTTTCACGTGGGGGGGAAGTTAGTGTAGGCATTCATTAAGCACATCTACTTTCTTTACACATATTCATCATCATGAGTAATCGTCATCTTCATCTGCTGTGGGGACTTGGCTTGTCTGAGTTCTGTGCCTTGGGCGTGGTCGCTTCATCGTGTCTTCTGGGCCTAATAAAGGTTGCCTTCACCGTTACATCACAATATATATATATATATATATATATATATATATATATATATATATATATATATATATATATATATATATATATATATATATATTAAAGAAGAAATGAAACCAGTGATCTCCAAGCAAGGGCTCGAGAGAGGACAGAACGCCATCCCGGGTGTCTCCTTGGAAGTTATGCATCTTTTTTTTGTATACACTAAGCTCGTACAACTTGTTCAGCAACAAGATTTTTATATCACACATCGAAGAGTTGGGGTTCAGTGAAGCAGTATACACTAATTCGGAGAGTCCCTGCAAACCTTTTGTTGTGTGTGTGAAACACCAGATACATCTACAAATCACTTGCCGTCATTCCACTTGAGTGCCATTCTTTTACGCGAAGAACCACAAGCAAGATGAAGTTGAAACTCATCAGCATAAGAAGAAAAAACAATTAAAAAGATGTAATGAGTCTTGCATTTTGTATCATTGTTTGAATAATGTTTAATAAATAAGCATCATACCAAGGGAGCTTGTAATTGCACAATGTTTGCTTACCACGCGTGCCAATATTGAAAATAAATTAATCAGCTCAGTGTGCGTTTTGGGAGGTATAATTTGGCGTCTTTCTTTCAGTACCTGTTTGCTCCCCGTCCCCCCAATTATTATTCATTCTAATGTATTTTCTTCCATTTGCTTGGAGGGAATACAAAGTGAATGGAGAACATAATTCTTGCTATGCTGCATAGCGCAAGTAATAACTTCTAGACAGTATGCAAATAAATTACGCACTAATGCTATGCCAATATGAGCATGAATCAGTTGTAGCCTACTGAAATTATGAGGAAGCTTCAGAAAGCACCTGACAGAATAGGTGACCGCAGTTTAGGCAGAGGAGCTATCCTGCACTTTATGGTCGCTAATAAATTTTAACAAAAATAAATGGCAGAAGCATATAATTCTTGAACGCAAGAAGTGGAAGCAGCTAATGCGCTTATATATGAAAAGCCATATCAAGCTCACAAGAACGTGAAAAAACAAACAAACAAATACGCAATGACACAATAACATAAATGAGCAGACGATCACAACAACCACAACAATGGTGGACACATTAAGAAAGAAGGTGGGGTGTGGCAGCACGAACACACTCACACAAAGCGCCAATGTTTGCACGCATTATCCTCTTTCATGATGAATTCCTACCAATCATATAAAACAACCTTGAAATTATAAGCTCTGTGGATGTGTCCAACCTCATTGTCAAAATAATAAAATGAATTAGGAATTGTTCTATCCTAACTTCCCAATACAAAAAGTGCAAAATGAAACGAGAAATCTAGCCTTATTTTATTACCCTGTGCGGCTCATCGAGAGAATGAATGCAATCTAGATTCAGAGACGTGGTGCCTCACTTGCGCTAAGCCGCTACATTCATTAGCGGTGGTGATATCCAGTGCATTGGTATAAGTAGAAAGTTGCACGGACGCTCCTCCGTGACCCGTAGGCAACGTCACAATACCTTACAGCACTGAGAGATACGTGGTGTCTGGTTTGTGTACTCAGCCGCGAAAAGAACCATCAGTGTGGCTGCGTTTTTCTTATTATGGTGACGTGTTAGTCGAATACAGTGCAAAGAGAAGACCACCACGCATATATACGATAACAAAGCCAATAAATACGGATGGAAACATTTCTTTATCTGTTATCAGATGACACGCCACACATCGTTAGTGCTACCAAATGAGATCAGAGGGTAGACGTCGAGTGAACTCTGCGATGCCAACATTGTTATCCGTGCTATGATTAGCTGCATTAAATACTTACCCATTGAGTATAGAGAAAAAAAAATAAAGTGACCTTTTTTACTGGGTTAATAGCCGATAAATTTCTTAATACCATTATTGTCGCACGAAAATTAGTGTGCAATAAAATTCAAGGCATCGCCTGTTGAAACTCATATCAAGACCGCTGAGTCTAGCGAATCGATTCATAAAAAAAAACTTTTTTCATTGTACAACCCTGTTATCATCACATCTATATATTCATCTCTAAATACAATACAATGTGACATAGCTGTACTAGATGGCGTTATTGCCAATTAGAAGACAGCCTACAGAGCAAACAAAAACATAATGACATTCATCTGGTGGCTGAGTCCTTCTTGTTGTTGTGAACTGTATGAAAGAACAAAGTCAGGCAACCGATAACAAGATGAGGTGATTTGCGATGGTGGTGACCTCATGGCGTTCAATGTCAGACTAATTAGTCGGCGGAAAGTCATCGATAGGCGCAAACAAAAAAACGCAACTGAATACACACAATCAGTCCTGGAAGAGGCTATAATTGTAACAATCCGGAAGACCGAACGAACTTGGTGTTGCCGAGACTATTACTTGTAGCGGTGGGCCACAATTGAGTCTACTATTTGACGCAGACTGGCTGTAGATCAAACGAATGTCCGGCATCCATCGCGTCTGTGAAATGACTTCCGACAGGGGTGCTGAACTATAATGACAGCGCTGCAGTTGAAACGGGTTTCAAGCTTTTCAAGGCTTCGAAGTGTCTAGAAAAGCAATATGTTTTTTGCTCCAGCGAAGTCAACAGCTGTATTTTTTTTTTCAAATTTTACTTTTCCGCTTTAACTTTAAATTTAATGTGATGGCTTTTCCTTTACATAGGGGTTGTTCAGTTTTTCGTTATGCCATGCAGAGCCAACAAAAAGCAAACATCTTGAGCCAGCATGGTCCCTCATCATTCTCGTTTTTGTTTTCCTCTTCATCTCCCCTTTTTTTCAAGAACACGTGTGCCTATTTGTCTCGCGTGGGTGCAATAACACTTATCAGCGAGTGCACGAATGCACAGAGAAAGAAAAATGAATGGGAAAAAAGGAAGAGAAAGATATAGAGGAAAAGAAAAGAGACAAAGACAGATCAAGGAGTAGAACCAAACAGATAAAAGTACAGAATAAAGGAAATAGAAAAAAAGAGATACATAGAAAATCAAAAAGGTAAGAAGATAATATGACGACAAGAACGAAGAAACAGATGAAAGAGAAATTCAGAATCAAAGGTAAGGAAGATAATATGACGGACAAGAACGAAGAAACAGATAGAAAGAGAAAGAAAGAAATGGGTATAAACACACACAAAAAGCGATAGAAGAAACATCTGAGGTAATTAAAGAAAACACACGAAGAAAAAATAAAAACAGAATAATAGCGCGAAAAAATATTCCCCCAAGCTCCACATCTTAATTTCGAAGCTGTTTTGTAAGCATAATTTTTCAATAGTGAAAGTACACTACAGAATACGCAGTTATATTAAAGCCAGCGAAACAGACGACCTACAGTCTATCTAAAATAGTAGTAATATTGTTCTTCCCAACACATTAGAGGTGTAAAGTGGAAGGGTTCAACCTCAAAAGAGGACAGAAATATTGCCATTATAAAAATATTGCAAGACATTTCCTTATTCAATCTGAATTACTTGTAGGGCTGTTGTGTATTGGTAAATTTGCGAAATTCTCACACCACAACTTTCAATTTTTTTCTTCAAAATCGAAAGGCTAGATTCTGTGTACTAATGTTACTTTTGGTAAACCAAGTTTGTGATAAATGGTTTCTTTAAAGCCTGGATGGGCGTACTATTCTGGCGATAGTTAGCCGAACACAAATACACAGGGAGAGGTCACATAACACAAACGAATAAAACAACCATAGGAGCTATCACAGCAGCACAGATAATTGGCACTAGTTGGTATTGGTTCATCTTTTAACTGAATAAGGGTGAGCGCACAAACACGACACTAGAACAACAGGCGCTTATGTTGTGTGTATTTTCTTGTTCTAATGTCCATGTCTGTGTGCGCGCCCTCATTAAGGTAAAAGATGAAAATAGGAGCTATTTTTAAGAAAATTTAGCCATATCAAAACACTGAAACTGACAAGACTTTATTTGGTAGATAACCCCACAAAATATGCACTCTAGTTAGATTTTTTCAAAGGCACCAACCTTATATAGTAAATAAGTAGAACGCTGATGACGTCCATTTATGAAACAATCACCCTGCCTCAAAGAAAAAGAAGAAATTTATTTAATGTTAACTTTCACCGGAAAAAAAGTAAACCTGCCATATTGTAATGAGTCACAGATCGTTTCCAAAAATACTAAGTGATGGTAAAGGCACAAATACACACTAAAAGTGTATATTATTGTGCGCTTAACATAAATCAGACAGCGTAGAGCCCCTCATTGAATTGCATGCAAGGGTGAACTTCCCATATGCTGGTAAACAACAAAGCAGCAGTATAAATTTTCTATTTTCAGCAAGAACAACGAAAGAAAATTTCAACGTCAGCAGGTACTTGAGGCTTCTCGGGCGCGGCTTTAGGTATATCAATAGCTGAGGATCCAAATAAAATACACCTAGATACCTTTTTGCCCCAAACATGTAATTCAATTTGTTGTAGTATTCACGTGTGTGAATCGTTTTCTTCGAACATTCGTCAAACATTCAGACTGATGCACGCCGTAGCTCGAAAAAAGATCGCGATGTTGTGAAACAAGTTAGCAAGCCACCAATGAAAAGACTAAAGATGAACACAAGGAAAGTATGGACCTTGTAGTTGCGCAAGGCTGGAATCAATAGCGCTACCAATGTTCGACCGAGATAAGTTTTAAAAGTAATGCCAAGCTGTTACTAGCAATGCTACCAGCACGCAACGTAACAATGCTATCTTGAAAAAAATAATACCAAACATTGCAACAGAAATGCTACCAAAATACGAAGCCACGGCGCAAGCAAGAAAAAATAAAACAAAATAATATAAAATGCTCTGAACACAAATTATACGTAAGGAGCAGGTGTGGTCAAGGACATCAAAGCATCCGACAAATAGGAACGATGCGGGAGAGGAAGTACCAGTGCACGCAAGCACTGCCTTATTACGGGAGACCACACGATTTTGGCGTACCATCGCGAAATGAGACAATAGATCAAGCTTATTCTCAGTATTCAGCTACAGACCTATCAAACGTTCTCCTGTGAAAACGCAGTTGACACGGTATATTCTTAAATTTTGGTGTAGTTTTCTTTCGGAGCGTCTGTGGGCAAACATTAAATTGTCCCCGTGGCATGACGGCTGACTGTGCCAGCGGTGGTCTCGGAATGTGGAAGAAAAATGGAAGTCTTTCTATCGACGGCGACCGCGTCGCGCTGTGCCCTCCGACTTTCATATGACGATGTCTCTGTTCACTACTTCGAAAAGAGGTCTCGCTAAACATCATTATTTTACCATCAGGCCAACGCTCTGTTGAGCGTTGATTCAGTTTTATTTTGTGTTTTCGAAGATAAATATTTTCTGTTGACACGCAGCTCATTCATATAAGAGTTTTTTAATATTTATTTTCGTTCGCACCGACGCCAGAAGCAAACACACGCATAGCTTATGTCCCAAATGTTTAACCATATTCTTTCGGCCTCACGTGGCCTTGAACCAGAAATAATAAAGCTTTCCGCCTTTAAAAGAGAGCAGTGGAAGGTTCTATGCATTATATGGGCCTATTGTGAGGCAATAATTGCGTCTTCCAACTAACAAATCATGCTCCTCGCGATCGAAACAAAGGTTTAAGGAGAATTAGCACAGATGTATTAAAGAATTCACCAGGTCCCATATGCATTTTTTAAAGATGACGCGTTGGCTCAACCAGATTGTTTATCTTGCCAGTGGAGGTAATCATCTTCTCCCATCCCATATCGGAAGCTTTGTGTGTCTCAGAAGGATTTAAAGGCAGGCTAGTAGGTGTAGATTCATAATAAAGTAACCTGCATCTTTCTGCTTCTCACCTGGTTTCGCAATGCTTCCATGATAGGTCCACATTTTACCAAGCGACCATCGCCTATAGTGACGTCATCACTGATGTACGATATATGGTGTCAAAGTTACGTCATGATGACCTCGTGTGGTAGCAATACCACGAGATGCTAATTCCTTGCATCGCTCTAGACGCTGATGCCCGTGGCCACCACCCGCCATCAGTCAATTTTCTCCTTTGATGAGCCATCTAAGGCTTCTAACTTAAAGGGGCCCTAGCTGAGGCACTTTTTTTTGAAGTATTCGTGAAACGAATTCACTAAAAAAGCTTACTGCTTCTCGAATTCAACGCTGCAAAAGATTTAAGAACCAGTTAAAAGATTTAAGAACGAGCGGAGTTACAAAGATTTGTCGCACGCTGCAATCACATTCTCTCTTTTCTCGTCCAGACAAAAGCACCGAAAGCTAACCTGAGGGAGGGGGGGGGATGGCATGGGCAAATAAAATACGTCATACGTGCCTCCTTATGTTGAGCACTTTGTTCTTTTCGATTTAATTGAATACGAGGCTTTTTCAACGTAATCGCCCGCGCGCGCGTGAGGAAATCGCAGTCTCTCGTGGCAATCCGCGTAACGACCAAGCGCGCCATGTTCAAGTCGGCCAACGGCTTGTAGAAAGCCTTCTACGAATAAGCTTCGAGCTTCCTGCGGCATTTGTAAAGAGAAAAAAAAGAATTTTCAGCAGACATTGATAATTTATTATGAATTACAGACCACGTGCTGCGCTGTATTATTTGGCTTGCCTGTTCTCGGAAGCCTCTACTACCGAATGGTAGCACCATGCAGAAAAAGTGTTGAAGGGCCCCTCTTAGGAAAAAAAAACAGAAAGAGAAGGAGAGGCAAGTGTGTTAACCAGCTTAAAGGAACAGGTATGCTACCCTACACAAGGGAAAAGGATGTTCGAGTTTTAAAGATCGAGAAAGATGAATAAGAGGGAGCACACACACAGGTCACTTTTCACAACCATCATAACACGTTAACTTTATAATCGACATGCAAGTTTGTTGCCGTCAAGAACGTGAGCCCCGCCTTCTTCACCTTTATGAGAGATCAGCTTTCAGGTCAACATTCCAGAACAGTTTGTGCCATCATCAGTATCTGAACTACACGAACTAGAGCGGCTGCTAGAGATGTTCTCAGTGCATTGTAGCGAGAGCACTCTCAGACGATGTGCTCTTATGTTTCCTTGCATACAAGTTGTGCTTATTCTCACCTTATAATTTCCTTTAAGGTAGCCTAAGAAACGTGTCGTTAGCATGGTCTTATTCCAGGCCTCGTTCGTATGACATATCTGAATTGCTCAGCGCAGACTTATGATGACGCGGCCGTACGAAGCGGACCCACAAAGGCGCTGACTTTGAACAAATTATGTTCTTTCGAATGCGTAATCATGCGTGAATGAACATTGTTTGTTGAAAGTTACCGCTTTTGTAGGCCACCTTCACTATGACCTGTGATAATGAATCTTCGCTAAGCATTTCAGATAAAACGTGCTTTGTTCAGCCGAACTGCAGCCTCATGAGTACACGTAAGTGGATCAAGGGAGGCGTGAAATTGAGCCGCTTGAAGCGCGAAACAACTCGCAAGAACTATTTATACTTTCAAGCTTCAACATACAAAAGCTCAACGCCGAAACTCAGTAACTGCGAAAAGGGGAAAGGAAAGGGAAATGCTGCGTCAGATTTTCTCAAAACTCGGGGTACCATCAGTCACGCTCCCCCAAAGGATCAGGTTCTATCCTAAATACGAGAACCTGCAGCATCGGCATTAAGTGCTTCGACCCAGCTTTCTTTCTTGATCTGATATTTAAAAAAAAAAAACGTTATCACGGAAGCTAGGAAGCTAACTTCAGTAATACCTCTGTAAAAAGGAGGACTGTATTTGTTTAACTGTAACGCGAGTTCAATTTTAACGCGAGGGCTGACTTTTCGTGGAGTCAAGCAGGCTGCTGTAGTATACGAAGTGCCGCCTGTTACGAGGCCCACGGAAACCTTCGCAGCAATGACAGCGCCTGAAAAGGAGCTTGTGATGGAGCCGTCACTCGCAGATTGTCGCCTCAGTCACGCTGAGGTTTCAGGCAACAGCCGACTTCCTCAGCTGTCAAAGTAGAATGCCTCCTGAAACGGGCATCATATTGAGCCCCGCACGTTTCCATCGCAAGGGTACACCAGAAGAGCATTCGAAACACCCGAGGGCAGCCGAAGACACCGAGACAGCCACCCACGACGAGACAAGAATGAACGCGATGCGCCCGCAGTCACATAACGCAAAGAGAATGTTGACTCACTTGTAGTGGATCCTAATGGAATTCGGCTGCTATACATGTTGTCCAACACAAATCGCGAAACGGCCAAAATCGTAGTCGTCTAAGATTGGGTGCATCATTACACTTTTTATACCATTGGAATTTCGGCGTTAGATTGTAACGCGAGGGCCGACCTTAGCCAGCAAAGATTTGAACTAAAAAACATATTACATTTAAAAAGTGGGAACTTTTGTTAAATCTCATCATTTTATTTCTTCTTGTTCATTTCATTTCATCGGCCTGTAAATTGCCACGTTCATCCTATACTTCTTTATTTTTATAAGTACGTTCGTGAGCTACATAAGCATGACTGGCCATAATCATTGTGTTCAGGAGGTACCTTATGTGGTCATCGTGTGTTGAAACGGGACCAGGAAACAAAAATAATATTTCATGACTGACATTCGATTTTACTTGTTTTGGGATCAGCATGGTCATGTTCGTGAATGGAATCTTGGCTCCAAAATCTTCCTCAGAAATGACCCGTTTTTGAGATATGAGAAATGTTGAACGGTTTACCTTTCAATGGTAGTGTTTGCTGAAAGTGTGTATACGAACTCACCTTGAACACAGCAAGTCGGAGAGCCGCCTGCACCAGATGTGGGTGGCTCTCTGACGTGCTAAGCATGGAGGCAGCGTTGCAGCTGCTGTATCCTCCTGTGAGCATGGAACGCGGTGGCGAGCTTTGTCCTGGCTGGAGGCTACGCGTCGTGCCATCGCTTCAAGTGCCTCAGAATGTCGACGGCGCCTACCGCTGCTAACAAACATGCAAAGGGTCTATATGATCAGCTGAGACACATCATTTTCAGGTAGCCCGGCCTATGTCTGTTCTCCTTGTATGACCTCGAAAATCCGTGAGTTGCACACTGAACAACGGATTCCAATTAGCCTGTTACTGGAAATTCATTCATTTAGTACATGTCTTTTGTGGTCATTTGCGAAGGTTCTTACCGATTTCACTGCCATTAAAACTGAATGAAACATTTACCATGTGCAATGGTACTGTCCTTCGTTTGTCTCAGAAAAACGAACACTTCTCCAGCATAGCGTGAGGGTTATCGCTTTCGTTGAAGTTGCCACTAGAATCCGACTTGATGACTAGAAGTGGCTGCCTAGAACAAATGTATAACTTATTAGTAAACGGACAAAGTAATCTAGACACTGAGTGCTCCTAAATAAAATTTACGAGGAATGATACGAAGAGCGAACCTCTCCAAAACCAATTACAAACAGACAAAATGCAGTGATACCAGCAAACATGCATGCAGAAGGAAATACAGCACCGCAGTTTTTCACACTTTTGTAGTATTTTAGGCGCATTTTTGAAGTTTTTTACTCGTGATTTCCGCCACCAAAGCCAAGTCATGCTGCAGGCCTGTCGTAACTAGGACAAAGTATTCACGCTCAGTCAACGTTGACAAGTATACGGTGACGTCTGGCCCTGAATAATGGGTTCAGTGCGTCTTCGGAAACAGTGACAGAAACGAAGTGGCGTGCGACGTCACTACGCTGACTCCTCTCTCTCTCTCTCGAGAGAGAGAACTGTCTTGTCAACCGAGCCAGTAATCGATGGATGAACGAAAACGGGCATTGCCGACGGCGCCAGCAAAAGGTAGCGAGCGTCACGACAGACGCGTCACGCGAGTCAGCGGTCACCTGAAATGCACCATCCGCCCCCTGAACTTCGGTGGGAAACCCTGCGCGATAGTGCCCTCGCGCTAACTTTTTTGAGCAGAGTTATAAACGTTACAGTGCGTAGACTTGTCACTTCACCAACATGCCGTACACCGCTGATGGACCGTGACGCTGTTTTTATGCTACCTCCCTCTTTCGCTACCTTTTTCAACTTTCAAGCTCTCCCATCTTTTTCTCTGATGTAGAGGGGGAGGAACAAGAAGGAAAACAAGAGAAAAGAACGGCAAGGAAGTTAACCAGCCTATAGGCAGCCGGTTTGCTACCCTGCGCATGGGGGGATGGGGGAGATGAAAAATAGAGAGGAGAGAGGGAAGAGAGATAAACAAAGCACATTCAGCAGCACATGCGCGCGCACTCAGTCATAGTCCAGTCTTGTCTTTCGCGGTGTGTGACATTGCTGTTACATCCGGTTGTTCAAGTCCGTGCCACGTAGGAATTTCTACAGAGCTTTTGTCACCTTCTGTCGCAATGTCTTCTCTCGGTCTCTGATATAGAGAATCCCTTGGGGCACTGCGGCTTCCAATGCGCATGATATTACCTGGCGTTGCTGTGCCCAGTCGGTGGTGCAGTAACCGACCTCTGGGCCGGTCTCTCTCTTGGGAGAAATAAAGTTTTGATCATCATCATCTGATGTAGGGTTGCATACTGCTTCTTGCACACCATTTAACAAGTACCTGCCTTTTATATTTCTTGTTTTCCTTTCTTCATGATCAGTGGTTAAGTTACGTGCCCCTAGGCATCACATGTGGATTTTCTATATTAAGAATGAGTACTGGAATAAATTGTAAGTGTCAAAATAGTCATTAGAAAGTATTAAAAAGTGCAAGATAGACATCAACAAAAGGAGAACATTTATTCAAGGTATAAAAAAAATGTATAGGACCAGCAATAAAAAAAGACAGCAATATATAAAAAATAAAGTACCAAAAAAATAGCCTGGAAGCTTTCGCAAGCACGCTTATTTATGGAGTTAATATCAGGAGTTAATAATGAAAAGAAGACTGCACACACAATCAAATACGCCATTCTATTACTTACAACGAAAGATGCATTCTAAGGAATGCTTTGTCTAAGCTATACTCTTTCATGACACTACTCGACAGGCAGACATTAACAACGCTCATTATCGCCGGAGCATATATTTGCCTTCGCAAACACAATAAATAATGCTTTCCATTGAACAAACTTCTCCGGATTTACGTTATAGTGCAGACCGGCAGAAAACTGTGAAAAAAAAGTTTTATTTTGTATCTATATCTGCTATTTTTCTGCTGTTATGCTAGAAAAAACAAAAGGTGTTAGTTGCTGCAGAACATTAGTGCACAGAAATCGCTTACCGAATGAAGTAGAGGTTGTTTCAGTGGCGTCTAGGGCTTCAATGCCCATGTAGTGCAACAGCAGCATGAGCAGTGTAGACCGTAATGCTTACTCCTTCCATGTTAAGAAATTGCACGCGGTAAGCAACCGCATATGCTTTACCATAATGTTTGCATTTCTCAGATGTACATTGGCTGAAACTTACCGCGATGGACACTCGAAAAGCGTGGTCATAGAGGACAGACTATTAGATCATGCGCAACGGAAGGGAAGTGGCGTCACAGCCAAACAGAAACTTTGATGTGGTGTTAGCCATTCCCATTTGTATACGACCGCGGCCCTGTCCCATTAGTGCACTTTTCCGGTTGTGCACTGTTTTGGGAGAGCGTTGGCCTTCTGAGAGACCACTGGGCTAGATTCATCACTGGCAATCAGGCCAAATGGGTTCCTCGCTTCCTCCGACTTCCTTAGCCATTCCAACTCCCACCTCACCATCCTGTCCTCTACACACACTCACAAATCAGAAGGTATGTAAGTGCCTAGGTCTCTGTGCTCCAAGGCTTGCTCTATGGTAACAGCCGGTGTGCATCCGACGTCTTGGCGGTTGCGCTGATATTTCACTGGTGTTGTAGGCGGCATGCTTCGGCTAGACGGAAGAGTGTTGGGTCATATATAGACCGGTATTGAAAGCCATGTTTCGCCCTTTCTTTCCTTTTGCCCTCACTTTCCTAATCATTTGTTTAGTACACAAAAACTGAAATCAGTTTTATGTTTTTTTAGCTGCCATTTTATTCTGTTGAAGAAACCATAGATCTTGACAGCGCGCAACATCCTCATCGCAATTGCATTTTTTTATATTTTTTACGTGACAGAAAAAAGTTCGCACTGGAAAACTAATTTCATGGAGGAGAAACTGTAGTAGCTGATGGAATTTTCAGAATGTCGCACATCATATTCATACTGGTTTCAGCTGACGAAGTACAGATCATCCTTCGCAGTACTAAGATGTGTTGTTAAACCCCGACAAATGAAGAATATGTTTTTATATCTTTCAGAGCTGCATATCATGTGCGTTCCCTGTGGATAGCAGATGCTATTTCATACATGACTGGACTGCAGCAGATTGTTCAAGAACAGAAATACAAATAAACAGAAGAGAGAGCTATACGGCTGTTCATGGCGAAATGGGAGAGAGAAAAAAAAATTGCCCGCAGCTTCCCTCGGGGGAACACTGAGGAGGATGCGGACCATATAATTGGTTAACGGGGTGTTAAAGTGCGACTTACTTGGGTCGATGGCTAAATTGGTTAACGTGGTTGTGAAATGGGGTGTTAAATTGCGACTTACTTGGGTCGATGGCTAAATTGGTTAACGTGGTTGTAGGAGGGGGTGTTAAATGAGTGAACACGTACACACGTATGCGAAAGGGCGGCGCTGGTCGAAGGGACGTCGATCATTGTGTTTGTGAATTCGTTGGAATTCATTTCACCGCGACCTTGGACGTCGACGCGCCGTACAAACCAACCGACGAGCGGCAACTGAGCGAGCGAGCGCCGACCTTGAGTATATATACAGCACGACGGCGCATGCACTGTCAGCTGTTGAATGTTCTCGAAGCGCGACGCCACATGCGCGTCCACTGGAGAATCAGGAGAATTGTAGATGTCGAACGCGGTGTGTAGAGGAGGAAGGGTGCACAGATGGTGGAGGAGTGAAGCGCGCGCGGTGTGTAGAGGAGGAAGGGATGCACAGATGGTGGAGGGCTGACTAGACTATGTCCAGTTTGCATAGTAAAATGCAATACAATGTAACTTGAGTGCTAAATTACTTTGTTATTTACGCATGTTTCGACGCTTTATTAAAGCATCGATTGGGCCAAAAGTGAGTAATTAAAGCTACGTAAGAATAATACGAGCATCAGTTTGCGAGAAAAAAATCTGGTTAGCAGGATGTTTTAGGCATTGTAATATTCGCATTAACATCCACCAAAACACTTCCGAGCAGAAGACATGCTCCAGTGCAGATAATGAATATAATGAGCGGAATCAGGTGTCCAACAAAAAATCAGGGCAACAAAGTCGTACATACATTGTGGAAGGCATTCACATAACCCTATAAATTATAGTCATGCATGAGATTATGAGGAAAACACAATTGTAGTATGAAAATCAATCGCGAAAGATATCATGGCAATAACTGTGGAAATTTTTGTAGCACACGTGGTTACCTGGTGAGTTTTGGTTTTTAAGTCTTGAATCTTTTCTTACCGCGCGAAAATGGTTGTTTCACACGTGTCTCAGGAAGATCGATTTTGACAGTTTGAAAAGTTCTCCACCACGCATTGCAGCATACCAAACTTTCAACAATGAAATGCTCTTTCTAAGACATATGTGTTGTAGAGTAACAGAAATATCTTAGAATGAATAAAAATGTGAAAAGTGTCAAATTTCCGATCGCCAGCTGGTACACAGCGGAATGAAAACCCTATATATGCAAACATATTCAAGACAAAGAAAATTCAGAGTATACATCTTGTAGATTATGGACCCAGGAAATACATAAAAATAATGAATGTTGTACAAAATGTTTCTCTTCACAGACAAAGAAAATCAGAACCGAGGTGCTTCTTCATTGCTCGTGCCATGCGGTGAAGCATTGCATGGTTTTCGTGAGACACAAGTGTACTCGTACACTTTCTCAGTATTTTTTTGTTTTCTTGTGACAAGAGTCTCCAGGTGTTCCAGTATATATGTACACCGATGATTAAGATGTCCAATGAACTTCGCTATTTCATCTAGCGTCACCTCTTTCTATCAGCCACCTCACTCCGCGTAAGCTGGCATTCCGATATATGCATCAAAGCATATTTTCTTGAGTTTTTGCGCATATAATATTTAAAAAAGGATAATATCGCACGCACTTCTAAAATGTTTTGCACTGCTCCGTAGTCAGGGCCAAGATGTGCTCCAGAGGCCTTCTTGTCGGTAGGAGAAGCTCTGCAGCCAGCGACAGCACACCACGCCCCAGCGAAGTGTGGACCACGCACGTAACCAGAGTAGCCATAAAATTGTGCACACAGGTCTGAAGCTATACGCATTGGCGGTAGAGGAAACAACTTGAGGATGTAAACAAAACAAACCCATGAACGGCCGTGGATGTCTCAGGCTGACGCAAAAACATCGTCACCATAAATGTTGAAGCTGCGGTGCTGTCATCATTGGACTCGAAGCTCGTCCTCACTCAATTCAGGTGGGGTGGCAAAGCAGTTTCAAGCACCGCATGTGTTTTGAAGCGCTGGTGGTCACCCATGAGTGCGTGACGACGACGTCATAGGAGTGACTAGTGACACTAGATGCGACCCTGTGTCTGATATAACGATGCAAACAAAACCAAAGCTTCTGGTAACTGCCAGAGAAGGCCATCTCGGCACTTTAAATACGTGGCGGACCTTTGTAAATATTTATATTAGGACAAATTTTCCCTGATTTCAAGAAACTGCTTTCTGTTGAATATCTGGCATAAATTTCTGCCAATTATTAGTGCTCAACGTAGTCAAATTGCGAAGCTGACACTTTATTTTGGTATTTGGCTTGCAAAGGCTCTTTTCATTACAGAACTTCAATGTTACTATAGCATAATCATGAGGGGAGCGCACTTCTGTCAAGTTCGCCAGCCTAGTGCAGTTTTCCAGCAATACAAGCACGTTGGTTCGTGCAAAGGTCTGTTAAAAGTGACTATGTTGCTAGCACGGGTAAATTCAAACCGATTCTGAAAGTTTAGTGGCGGGACTAACTACTAGAAAGTGCTAGGTGCGCGAGAAGCAAATTTAACACGCCAGAATTGATGATCCAAAAGCGTCGATCACCGGTGATCGATTTGAATAGGCGTGGTAACGAAATAGTTAATCATGTTCTCCATCTCCTTCTTCCTCTCTCTCTTTGTCTTAGATACACACACATTTCTATTCCATTTTGATACTTCTACCATGTAGGTATCCAATCAAAATAATTTGTATTTACCTTGCCTACTTTCCCTTTTTTTTCTCCTCCTTAGCAGCTTTCCAAACTCTCGCTTTAACGTTACAAGTGGTTGTTTTCGGCAACGCACCAACGAAATTCATAAATTACTTCAAACGTAATAACACTGTTTCATATTTTTCTGCTGCCAGTGATCTAAAGTGACCAAAAAAGTAATGCGAGGAAAGTGCACGTTTCTTTCTCAAAGCCACAATTTCTACCACGTCATTGTTTTACATTCATAATTGGTCATATTTACACTTCGAAAATGCGCTGACTCTTTTCACAATCTGAATTTTGGAATTAATTTCTTCGACACCACTTCATCTTCGCGCCCTCCGATTCTCACTTCATATTTGTGCCCTCCGAGCCTCCTAAAAGTCTCACCATGAGTCAGCTAATCTCGCGCTACACACTTGCAATACTAGGCGATGCATTCCCTTTGCAGACTTTTTGTGACGAGAGAAGGAAAGGATGTACACCAATAACTACTCTTACACCGTGATGTACACCAACAAAGTAAAATTTCAAAAGAAAAAAAAAACGTTTGGGCTTGCTTACGAAAGCCTTGTTAACAATGTGGGCAGTCACCCAGAATAGGTTCAAGCGTGGCTTGGAAACTTTAGGCCTAGACTGTACATCCTCTTTTCACGAGGCGCACCCAGGCGTTGGAAAACCAAGCCCATGAATTCTATAGCTGAGTATCTTACACTTATCACAACGAAAAGATTACGAACTGAGAAAAACATACGTGCAAAAAGGCAAAGTAATTGTGTTCTTCATAATCACCCACGCCGTGGGAGCGCACTGCCGTGGGTGGTTATGGTTCCCAGCAGGAAAAAAAAAAAACAAGCTTCGGCAAGAAAAAAAAAATAGGTGGCAATGTTTCCAAAAGCTTAACTGGCTTTTTTTTTTTTTTTGCTACCTGCTATTGGCGTCAAAGCATGAAGTTTAGTGCGGATACCTACAAACTTCTCTAAAGCACCGGTCTCGGAGTGAACTGATCGCACGGCTTACTTTACTGAAGTGGGAGAAGCCACTTTGCAGCGAAAAACATCTTCAGGAAAGGGCCTGTTACTTTCCACAGCTTCGCTGGATATTGACGCCGCCTGTCTTCTTAGAGCCGCAGCTTTCCCAGCCACAGCGTATTACTTTGTGCAAGGTCTACCCACCTAATTCGGCAAAGAGCTTTCAAGGCGAGCGTGGTGAGTTCACTAGAAGCTATTTACAAAGAGTGTCTCCCCAGGTTAAATTCCCATGTTTGCGGCAGTATACTGCAAGAACTACTTATATGAAAAAAAGCAGATGGTAGATTATATAGAGCTATAAAAGATACGAATGGATGGAAGCTGAGCATGAGATTAGCGATATCTTTATATTTTGTAAATCTTATTCGCCCAAGAACTACCTTTTTTTTTTGAAGACCAAATTATAGCGACTTAAAAAAACGAAAGTGGTTGTCGGCGAAGTTGCTAACATTAATCTTATAAGTGAAAACTAAAATATACATCATGCAGGCAAGAGTCAGCATGAGGAGGCTGTATGGTATATACAGATATTTTTTGTGGTTGAAATTTCCGCATTATGACTTTCGTGTAACGGTTTGTGGATAAATTATTGCATTGCCCTATAAACCCGTTTTTATTAGTGATAATATTTATATTAAATGCTCATGCTGTTTCTACGACCACCTGCTTCTCTTCTATGACAGTCTTGATGACATTCGGTTCTTTCAAAATATTGGTGTTACGTGTGGCCACGCCTTTGACGCACGCTCGTTAGAAGCCAGCCTCGAGTTGCGGTATTCCTGCAATAAATGCCACTTTCCTTAAAAGCTGCTGGAAGGCCGACTTCAATGGGCGTAGTGCCGCACACATTCGCCTAGAAAGCGTAAGCCAGAAATTCTGCGGCGCTGACGTTGCATCTGGTCGCCTCCCAAAATCTCATTTGTAACTTCAGCCATTCCAACAGCGTTGCCGCCCTGAGACAGAGAAAGGAACAGGCGAGATAGAAGAAGCAGGTATGTTCCCCAGTTTAACCACTCCACAAAAATTGGTGGGCTACTCTCCACCGGGAGAGAGATAGGTAGTTTCAAAGATTGGAGGCTGAGAGAGAGATTAGGCTATTAACACACACACACAAACTTTCGAAAGTCCCAATGCCGCTATCAGTTTGCAACCGCCGGTGTTATCTGTTATCTTCAGGTAGATTACCGCAAAACAAACGATAGATGTTTTATTTGTGTAAGAATGTTGTGAGGCCACAACCGTACAGATACAAAACGGCACAAATAAAACGATTACTGAAGAACACAGCATCATTAAAAGCAACAGAAGCGCCCATTTTCACAAAAACAGTTTATTTACAAAACATGTTGAAACACTACATACTGCGTACGCTCTTAAAGCGCTTACGTTTTATTCGCTGTTTTCTTATATTCGTCATGAATCAGTGCGGTCTCGCTTATTTCTCAACTTCGATAATGACGGCGGAGTATGAATCAAGGTTGTCACTGCTAAAACTCCCCTCGCAAGCACCTAGGGGGGAAAGAAAAAACAAATGGGTCACTTAGCCTAAACTTCGCTTCATATCGTTTCTACCTCAGACGCCATAGGCTTTTCAGCAGCTGCCATTTTTTAAAATTGAAAACTAAGCACCAGCTTGATTTCGAGATATGTTTTGTGGTTGCTTTGCATGCGAACACAGCCTGCCTGAGGGAAGACGCAATGTCTACTGATAGGAATACCTGTAATTCCCTCGTTTTTCGCAGCTGCTGCAACGCATAAGAATGCTACCAAAGAGAGAAAGACAGCAAACGTGTGATGTAACTTTTGGTTCGCTTAAACGCACGTCGGGGGTAGCAACGCTGCAAATTTGACAGCTGTTCGACGGCAATGCATCCAATAGCACTCATGCTGACGCGTGAAGCAACGCGGAATACCAAAGAAGGAATCAAGGGCGGGGCTGAAAAGCTGAAAATTATTGTACAACTAGAAAAATCGCAGAGATTTAAGGCTAAAAAAACCATCGTGGCCATGTGCGACCACATAGCCATGCATATATAGATGTTAATTGGCTAGTAGGGTCCGCTGTTTCGGGTTTTTCGTTTTTTTTTCTGTACCTATGACTTCAAAACATGCTTTCCGGAGAGCATACTTATAGCACTGGCAAGATTTTTTTGTGCTTTTCAAAAATTTACATAATTTAAGCAGGTCTTTATGTGGCCACTTCAATACATGAGCAGAATAAAAAGGCAACTAAACGTTTTGGGAACCTTTTTAGCAACTCCAACAAGAATCAGGAAAAAAAACACAGACTACTTCTGCTTAAGGAAATGACACAGAATTCTACATACACGTCACCACTCTCTGGAAAAAGCCAAACAACATAAAGTAAAAAGAACAACCACCCAGCCACTCAGTACGAATGGTTAATCAGTGAATCTGAAATGTGCAGCCACAAGCTGTCGCAGACGTCGCAGCCGAAGCCAAAATGCCACTCCAGAAACTCCCACCAGAAGTGAGCAATGGTGGTGAACGCGTTTCCGCCAACCCACTTAGAGGCTGCTATAACCACAACGTTAATTTCCTCGACTTGCCGTTGCCGCTTGCATTCGGCGCAGATGGCTGCCGGATCCTCAGAGTGCACTTACTGCTAGCTCTTCGCAAACCGGGCCTATTCTTGTGCCCACACTTCTGCATTGGCCAGGCGAACATGAATTATATCATGGATGAGCTGTAGACGTTGTTCTTGGACTGTCGTCGATTGTTCGAGAGTTTGTACAATCCGTGCCTTCCCTATAAGAAAATTGTAACTTAAAACTTCTGCGTGCGGGACTCAACAGTGTGGCTGCCAAGGAATGAACCATATCACTGATGACTCAGCCAATTACACCATAATGCTTCCGTACGACGCAGAAAATGGCGTGATTGTTGGCACAGTCAATGCGGACCTTTATCAAAGCTCGTGGCGAACGTTTATTTAAAGGGCACTCTGTCCAGAGCATTGCAGACGCAAGCTTTCATCCTACTGCGCGTGTGTGGTTAAGCCATTTCAGTTGAAATAACACCACATATAATGATTAGCAAATAACGATGCAGCCTGTCTGAAATTTACCATGATAACTATCAAGCGATATATGAACGAAATCATTGGTACCAAGGGAGGAAGCTGCTTCTCATGTAGCGGCCTGTTTTTTTTTTTCTTGCGATATCGGTTGTGGTAAATTTTGTGCTGTGTCGATCGCACTTTTTTTAATGCACACTGGCACCACTTGAACGACTTTCAGAATGTTTCTTTCATGGACAACGAGTATCAGCGTCTATTTGCTGCAGCACGATAAGCAAGCTGTATGAACTACTCGACCTCACAGTTGCTAAAAAACGCTACGAATGGGCAGCAAGGGCCACGACGTCATAGATACAAGTGGTTTTGTAGCAGTTCATTACCTTTTGCTACCTTACACGCCATTTATATTTAGTAGCAAGAGCATAGAGCGACACTCCAGTTTCCCTTCGAAGCAGTTCCGGCCGAGTTCTCCTTTCAAATTTTCTGAATATTCTTCAAATGTGCTTGAAAATAAAACTCTTACGGAATCGATTGAGCTAGTTCAATCGAACATTTGTTTTGTATACGTATGATAACTGAGCTTAAGTTTACTTAAGAGCCACTGCACTTTCAAGAAAACTGAGCAAAATTATTTGAATGAGCTATGTGAAAGAACAGACGATTTTCTATGGCTTTTATTTTGAGCAGCGGGGTCTGTTGCAGTACCTCACAATTAAAAGCTCAACAACGACCTTCATTCAACACGTGGCTACTGTGATTCGCCTCAACAGTACGACAAAACACGAAATTAAACCAAGTAATGCACCAGAAAAGAGCAACGCCGAGATATATACAAGTGATATACTCGCAGATTCCTCGGCCTTGCATTAAATTCACTTTAGTGTTTTTTTTTTCATTAAGATCGATATTGAAAATCAGTGAGCAGATTGTACAACGACACAATCTCTGACTGGAAGAAGAATAAGATTGAAGCTAAACGGTTGTGTATTTCTGTGTTTACGATGAGCCGTTACAACTTCAACCTTGTGTAGAGGGAGCCCTCCGACTCTTTTTCAGAAAAAAAGCAAATTAAGTATCATTAGTTCCACTGTGTATGCAAATCAGTTCGCTAAGTGATATTGGTTTTGGTGTAGAAGCAGAGTAGTGGCTGAACCTCCAAAAACCGTTTGATAGGGCCAATGCCATTACCTCGGAGAACACGGCCCCAATCAAGATCTCCGCTGCCATTAAGTCGTTCACTGATGCTTGCTCTGGATCTGCGGCACCGTTGGGTAATTATGCACACAACTTCTATAATAAGGTTAAATGGATTGGCGACCTTAGCTTTTTCTACGTGTTTCATGTCATTGCAGACGATTCCAAATTCATCACGAAAGATGTGCCCCTGCTCAAGGTTAGACAAGTGCTACCAAGGTCAGTTCCATTTACCTTTCAATGTTTTCCTTTGTCATAGTGAGTTTTAAGTAAGTTCTTTTTATCTGCTTTATGCTTGCAAATATGGAGAATTACTAAGATCATAAGATCATCTGAAGGAGCGGTCACCATTCACTTTCTTGAAGAGTTCTTGGCGAACAGTGCACAGTCCTTATGAAAATTAGTACCAGCTTTCAACACGACTGCAACATTACAAAGCTTTTCCGCTTCTTCAGAGTAGTGCACTCAGACAAATTCTATGCTAGAACTCCCGCGTGTTTCGACCATGTGACGAGGAAGGATCCGAGACCAAAGGACTGAAGATACAAAGAGATTTGCCTTCGGAAGTCTTTAACCTTCCACATCTGTAGCACGCATTCTGCCCTGTCACGTTTCCCATCAGCTCTCATCGCCGGAAAGAGGGTGAGCCAGCACATTCCAACAGCTTGCCACCTTTTTATAGTGTTATTTGGCCTGTCCGCTACGCCGTCCTACCTAGGAGCTCATACTGTGCATCACAAGTCTTTATGCTCTGGTACCGAACCTCATACCTTTCAAATATTCATTCCCTATTCTTACCACCCCTCGTTTAAGCTTCTTCACGTTCACAGCTGCCTGCAATGACTCCCCCTTTCTCGTAGGTTTTTCTTAGTGCAGGCCCGTTTCCTGTTTTTAGCACGACGGCATCCGGGTGTAAGAGCATCACCAGGCGTGCTGGTCTGTTTCCCCGGCGCGCTGTGCCAGATGCACTGGGCCTGCCCTTACGAAACTGGTGGTAACATTGAGTTGACCACCTGGTAACCATCTGTTAACATTGGTAACCACCTATAAAGAATTGCGCTTCAGTAACAATAGTTAGGAGACCATAGTTAGGAGAAACACTGTATTTCCTGCATGCGCAGGAAATACAGTGTTTCACCCACGGTTACTATGCGTGTATCTTTTGTACATGTTGAAATTTCGTACATGTTGGTGCTTTTTGTTTGACTTATTATTTTCCAATTGTTTCTTTTGTATTTGTTTTAGTTTGAGATGTATATAAGTATTGCGTTCTTGCTCAATTGTTTCTTTTGTACTTTTTTTCATTTTGAGGTGTCTATATGTATTCCCCCCTTGCTCAATTGTCTGTCTTGTATATTTTTTTCCAGTTTATTTGTATATATGTATAGCCCCCCTTACTCAATGCCCCCCATGGGGCCTGTAAGGTACTTTGAAATAAATATAAGGGCTTCCTTTTTACTATTCATTAAAAAAACTATGATTTGTAGACCGCGTATAGACCTCCTTTTAACTTTTGTAAAAACTCTAAATAACTTAAGGCGTCTAAAGGAATCCTTCCTACTACTATACCAAGACTATATTATGTAGACTGTCTTAAGGCCTGCTATCTACTGACCTGCAAAGTATATTGTAAATGCATGCCATGAGGCGTTATTTATAAGTACATTTTTAAATTTACCTTGAAAAGACTGTTTACCTTTGACCAAGTATGGAAAGTCACGCCACATTTAACCACTCTCCACTTCTCCCGCCCAAAAACAACTATAACATGCTATTTAAACGCACGCACACACATCAAAGCAATAAATGCAATATACACTAGATAGAATGTAATTACTAACACAAGTAAGTGCACGTGGACTACTATCCGTATCGATTTCTTCGCTTTTGCTGTGACTCCGCTCCTTCTCCGACAATGGCTACAAGAAAACTGTATCAATGGTGACTTAGGGTAATGACCCACGCCTGTGGACTAGTTATGCAACATCGCTAATTTTTGAGAATAGCCTCAATTTTGAATTCAGTACTCAAGATTAGACAATGCGTGATATAATATGCAGACGAGATGCTTAGACCCCTCCTCAGACGCGAAATGGAAACGTCGGCGTCTTCAAAACGAAGGAATTAACGTGCATGTCGAAATAAGGGGGAAAACAGTGCGCTCAGCTAAGGCATGTTAGATAATTCCTGTTTGACACCTCAATGTTTAAGAAGTGAACCAATATCTACTACAATCCTTTCTCTTTTTGGCCCTTTTTTGAAATGTCATAGCTAAAGCAGCAATTTTATCGTCTTGTATTACGGTATAGAAGAGCCCGAGAAAAGCAAACTGGAAATACTGTAAATAAAATAAGGCCACTTTGACCGAGGAAACTGAAAACATGGTAAAAATAAATGGGAAAAATATGGCCAGCAGTTTTCAGGTCTGATAAATATTTGAAAATTTCTTTTTTTTTTCTGAGAATGGTGTAAGGCTAAAACATATTACCGTACATGGGTTGTTTTATTACAATGTTGCAAAAGCAGATGGCGCAAAGTAGCCAAAATTATTAAACATCAGCTGACATTTACACGGCAACAACTAACACTTCAACACTGGTAATGCAGGTAATAAATACGGTATGCTGTACACAAGCTATACTTCTGCTATCTAATTTATGGGCGCAGTGAATATCTTGTGTTTAGTCGTGCTGGTATAATACTTCGGGCTTATTTCATACCCTGCCAATATGAAGTCAAAATATAAAACAAGAAACTCGCAATGCATAAAATTATCTTAATTATATGTATGCTTTTACATCAGCTCACCTACAAAAATAGTGGAGAGTCCTCCTAATGTCATCCCACAGGTGACGTATGTTAGCAGAAAATCTTACCTGCAAGAAAGAAAAGAAAGATGTTTAACCACAACGTTCTCCAATGAGAATAAATTAGCACAAAAAATAGAACAATGATATTACGAATACCAATATTACACAAATATCAGAAAGCCGCCTTCGAGAACTTTTAAAGCGCCACGGGCACTCTGGATGCCACTTCATTGTTCAAGTCATTTCGAGGAGTCGAGTGTTGTGGATAAAAAAACACTGGCGTGTAGTTTTTGGTGTACTTTTTGTCCTTGTTGCGCTTTTGGTTTCAATGTCACCCACATCATTGAACCTTTCATAACGTTTACGCTAGTGAAAAGTAGCACAGTGCCAAAGACAAACTAGGACAAAGTCACGAGTGATGTTGTCTCAGATTAAACGATCAAATGGCATAGTGCCTCCTAACTTAGATTCTACGTAAAGACCCAATGTTGCAAGTGAGCTAATGCAGACTCTCAAGCAGTGCTTTATCTTGGTCAATGTTATCTTGGTCAATCTTATCTTGGTCAATCGTAGCCTATATAAAACTGAGCCTTGGAAGCACCATGCAAGAATGGTGAGATAACTCGTTACTATTCCGAATATGACAAAAAAAACGCTATTTCTTGTTACACCTATGGCTAAACAAGCCATCTCACACGAATTATGGCTGTCTCTCCAACTGTGTGATGAAATGAAATTATGCACAATGCAGATGTGTGAAAAACTTTCTACTGCGCGTCACCGTGCCCTTATACAGAGAAAAGCCTCGATTGGAGGCCGCAGATCGATCGTGCCGATGCACGCTCTTGACCTGCTACAGCCCTCTCGCTGTCATCACTGAGCATCTGTTTGTTGTTTCACTGGCGGCGTCTGCTTTGAGCCGACAGACGCCAACAGCTGAGAGTGATTGCGTCGGTTTTTCAGGAAGGCTGCCCTATAATTTGTTGTAGCGCCGCAAGATCGAAACAAACGAATACTCAAGGAACATCGCGAAAACGAAAAGCTGTGCGTGTATTGTTGCAGTTTGTGTCGTAACAGAAGAAAAAAGATACATAGATGCAGAGGGAGATACTAGCCAATTCTTAGGCTGACAACCCAGGGCTTGAGAAATGTGCATGGGCAAAGGAGGTTTTGTCGTAGGTAATGTCACGCCTGTGCCGTATAGACAGAGCTAAGATAAATCAAAAGCTATCAAGCAGATTGGCACGTTTAGATTCCAGGTCAAATGCCAAGAAAGATCTGCGGCAGCTTGCCAAAATAGACAGATCAAATAGATTAAAAACAGGCGTATACATCAAAAGATAGGGACGATCTTCCAGGGATGACATATTCACTGCCCCTGTTTATCTACACAAATAGACAAAGGCAGGAAGCACAGTATACACACCATGCGGTTGACAACAACATGTTTACCGTCATGCGAGTCTATGTGACTGTTCTCCTGAAACAGTGAATTTGCTCGTGTCACAGTTACCCTCAAATGAGACAGAGACCATCAATTCACTCCCAGTTATCTGTCAAGAATTTGACATTTGCGTTCTTGTGAACTTCTGTTGTGCACTTCTGTGCACATAACAACGGCCTGAATTCACCACGTTGCAGCAATCAGCAATAAAATAGCTGTCTCACGTGCCTGGAATCGCTCATGGTTTCTGCAGATATCTATAACTTCGGCTCGTGATCTATGATCAATCGACAGTCTGTATCGGCTAAAGAAATAATAGCCTTGACTTTTATTACTAGTCATACAAGTATACATCTATTTATGAAGAGAAGGTCAGCCCTTTCCAAAATTCAGTTGCATGGTCTTTGCATGACTAAGCATCTCCTCCATACTATTCTAGAATTTTTATTGCATCTACTAGGAAACGCTTTACCCTGAAATTTTCACGTGGACAGGCGTGGAAATATCAAGGTGAGTTTTTTCTCACACACGCGTTTCCAGTAATTACTGAATGACGAATCAGTAAACAGACATCTCATCCTTGAACAGACATCAAAGCCTTCCAAAAAGTGTTGACGTCCTAATAAACATGTACTTATGGTTGTAATCACCACAATAAAAAGTATATAACAAACAACTAAAGGCATGGCATGCATGCCAAAGTGTTCCTTCATAGTTTTATATCTTTCATTTTGCTTATTTAAACTGCTACAACGCGCAAGTCAAGTTTAGTACAGGCTTCACAGCAATATTTTCCCCCACTGAACTTGCAACAATCACCATTGTATGGTGTGCGGCATCTCAATATGCAAAAACATTCCACTGCAATGTGACTTAAATATGCGAGATCTTAGACGCAGCTGACGTGGACAAGATCCATTCCATCACAGCTTAAAAAGCGGCAGTCTACTAGCAGTGCGCTTTCCTTCATCATTTAGACGCGCTATACAGCCAGCGTATCTTCTAAGCATCTTAGGATCGCACCCGAACATTTCCGATATGTGAGCCACCGAGTACGTGGCTATTGAACTCAGTGAAGGCAGGTGTAAACAAATTTGGCATCAGTTTTAGTGGTATGGAAAGTGACTTCCCAGCACTTCACGACCTGATTCTCTAATTCTGTGTCGTATAATATTTGGTAGGTTCGCCCATGTGTGCTTGATAAGAATTTCAGAAGTCAATTATCGGCATCTGTCGATTGTTTATTATTTATTTATTTATTTACAGAATACTGCAGGCTCACTTCAGAGCCCATGCAGGAGTGGGAAAAAAAAATCACAAGCAATCAGCAGTCAAGGCACACAAAATTAATAAATGTACGCATGACAATTAATATTCAACAGCAATTTTCACCACATAAATTAGTAACAATTCGTGACCAAATTAAGTATATTTACACAAAACTATACACACCAATACATATTCGCAATAACATATGGCGCAGCGATAGGAGCATTTTGGGGCTTAACGTTATGAAGTGATAAAATCAAAGTGTTCAATGTTCTGTAACGACTCAAACGGCAGGGCGTTCCAGTCTACAATGGTCCTAGGAAAAAAAGAGAACTTAAATGTATTGGTACGTGTCTGGAATGGTGTTATTGACGCAGCATGGCGATTTCTAGTTTCTCGTGACGTCAGTGGTTGTATAAACGTAGAGGCATCTAGTGCGAAATGTTTGTGTTTTAAATGAAAAAGAAATTTTAATCTCAGAATTTTGCGACTGACAACTAGACTGAAAAAATGTTGACTGATGATGTAGCTTATGGTATACTGAAGTGAAGGAAATGTTGGGGAGGGGCTCAAGGGTTTGACCTAGGGCTAATGAAGGTGATTATAATTTACTTCAAAGCAGAACGCTCAAGTATTCCTGATTTCTATTTTACATACATTTCACTATAGAGCTTCTAGAAGTTTTGCTTCGCTCTCTCTGCGCATAACCTAACCTTCTCATGCAGCACTGCAAATTTTAGGTTATGCACTTGCAAGTCAAGGTCAGCTGCACTGGTCTAATGGTTAACACACTCGACTGCTGACTAGAAGGTCAATGAATCAAATCCCAGCCGTGGTAACCACATTGTAATGAAGACAGAATGCTAAAAACCTTTGTACTTAGTTTTGTTTTCACGTTAAAGAACTCACGGATGTCAGCGTTTTTGCACCCCTCCCCTTTCTCATTATTGCATTGTGGTTTTGGGACGTAACAACATAACAATTATTATTTTTATTGCGGAAGTTCAAACAAGCATCTGTGAAGTGTTTTATAGAGAAATACAGTTTAAAGCGAGTTATCACTTGAGCAGGTAAACAAACAACTGAAAAAAGTCAAAGACAGTGTCTTCTTCTCATTATGTCTGCGAAGAAAAAATGTCACCCCGATACCACAAGATCCTTGCGCGTGTAAAATGCTTGTACTTGAACATGCACCACATAATTATTTTTTCTTCGTCTTAAAAGCCTCTGCGAATCAATGGGCGCTTACTTTTCGAAGGACCTACAGAATTTTCAAAATATCCGAGTAGAAATTTTGCAGCAGACCTACTACTAACGAAAACTTTGTTCGAGTTATACCATGCTGCTATGTGGCTTCAAAAGAAAAGCGCAGCATGAATCAGATTCAATGAGGCAAAAAAAAAGGGAATATTCGAGAGGGCAATTGTTTTCAGGCCTCTTTAAGAGCAGTTTTTCATTCGCCCTACTTTCGGAGCTCCTCAAAAAGAATCCGTGTTCTGGTGCCATATAAGATCTACCGTTAGATACTGGCTGGCCGCCTTGGTAGAGAGGATGAAAATCAGATAGAAGCCGACCTCCGGCTGCCGTCTTTTTTCTGGATATGTAGCTAGCCGCTTCTTTTTGCGCAAGGAATCGTGTCCCAGATCTTTGTCTTGGAAAACCTCCAAGCTGCACACTAGTAACAAAAATTTACATGAATGCTGTCAAATTTTGATATACTATGTCCTATCTGAAATGAAATATGCACCTAATATTGCACAACACATACATTAGAGGGATGAAAATATATTTGCGAAAAGAAAAAAATTATACAACACTGCATAACTTGTCAGCATCACATCTATTAGGTATGTCTGAATAAATGCCCACCTGTTTACTCTACAATTTATGAAAGTGAACAAGAAACATCAAAACTACCTCAAGTTCCTCTCGGAATACAACGCCTGATTTCAGGAGCTAAAAACGGACGATCACAACTTTAATGTAACAGAAAAACTTGGAGGACACCTGAGTTTCACCCTCAAAAGTAGAACGTGGTATAGTGTAATCAGGCTAAGTGTGCATCGCCTAGCACTACGAATATATTCGCTCTACGGAAATGAGATTCCAGAACATCACTGACAGCCTTTGTATGAAATGGCCAGAGGTGTGCGAAGTTTGCCCTGCTGATCACCATCATTAATATTGAGTGCCTGTAATAAATCTGATTTTTCATCTTTAATTCAGCTCTGTATAAGTCACTGTGCACCTGACGGCACAGACTCAGAACTGAAACGAGTTTATAACACTCCGACGTACGTCAAATCGAATTACACGATACAAACTGAGCCAGTAATTTAACAAGTACTACATCAGATGACGCAATCTCAGATATGTACGATTCTTCTTCTTCCTTTTGTTACACAGCGTTAACTTTGAATGGAACTTGATATGTGGGGTTTAACGTCCCAAAACCACTATATGATTATGAGAGACGCCGTAGTGGAGGGCTCCGGAAATTTAGACCACCTGGGGTTCTTTAACGTGCACCCAAATCTGAGCACACGGGCCTACAACATTTCCGCCTCCATCGGAAACGCAGCCGCCGCAGCCGGGATTCGAACCCGCGCCCTGCGGGTCAGCAGCCGAGTACCTTAGCCACTAGACCACCGCGGTGGGGCGTTGAATGGAACTTACAAACTCGCCACCTCAATTAAGTTTTTCTCTTTCAAGCGGCGCCCAGTAAGTAACCTTCGTAAGTGTCAGTTCTACGTAAAAGAAAGTGAGCTGAAAGTTTTTGAAATACGTCCAAGCGTAGCTTAATGTCATTCAAGAGCTGCACCAGCACCATCTCGAATAGCTATATAAGCAAAAATCTAAGAAACTGATAGAAGCAGGCAACAAAGATGGTTCTTCTGTTGTCATTAATTTGAGGCCTACGCATGGGAGGCATGGTGATTTTCGGTGGGCATTATTAAGGAATGAGGCAGTATCTTTCACGCTCTGCAAATTACTGCGGATGTCGTTCTCTGGTGCTGCCCTTTTATTAACGCCTAATCTCAGTCTACTGCATCAAAGTCAGTGCATTCAGAGTATTTTCTGCTCTGCATTTCGCCGTTAAGATGAGCACTTTTCATTGTAACGTAAAATCAAGTTCACATGGTGACCCTACCTAATGACTTCAATGAGTGCCTTTTTTTTTGCTGATTTGAAGCCCAGCGTTTTTCAACGCACGACCCGAAATTAGGTATTGTTAGAGATCTCTGATCAAAGAAGTGTCTGTGCAGACGAGCGTTAGCAAGTTTACAGACCCTACATGGCGACTACTTTTTCCATTAACGTCTGTCTTTTTTGGCTCAATTAAATGACAAAAACTTTTTAAGGTCTCTCATGTACTGGTATGAGACGACTGAAAGGTGAAATTGACTTCTTTTTCTTCTTAGTCGATTTTAGTAATCTTACCCGAAGGTTTATGCACCCAACATGCATGGCTAGGACTGACTACGATATTGCAGGAATGAGAACGACTGAGAAAGTTTTCAGCTGCTCGCGTGGTTCTGCAGTGCATCTGTTATCAGCTCACCTCTAAATAAGCGATGACATCATGTCTTGTCTTCATCACGCGATGTCACTAGATGTGCCATCACAGTGGCGTCATGATCACGTTAGAAATCTTCGACGTGTGACGCCATAATTTCTTCAAGGAATAACGTCATCACATGACTTCTTTATCGCTCGTGTAGCCACATTTCGCATTTCATGAGACATCTAAAACTTTCGCGGTGATAATTAAGTTGCGCCACCGCTGCCAACTATGTACAATTAAAGCTGCGCCACCACTTTGTACAACCGAAGTGGTGTCGCAGCTCATCCGACCACGCCTCGGTAAGTAAATTCTGAACCTCAGCCGGTTGTGAAGAGCCGCATGGCCTCCAAGATATACGCCGCGCACTCGCCATCTCGGAGGCCATCAAGATGTAGTGATCCACATTGCTAGATCCAGCAAGAAAAGATCGGGAGAGAAAGAAGACGAGCCCAGATAGGAATGGCTCAATAAACCGATGCAGTCGTATTCTCTACATGAAAACTCTACATTGGCGCAGTAGAGGTCAGGAGCCTGCGAACGAAGATCAAGTTCAACTTCACTTGTCGCTAAGAGCGATCCCTCATCGCGGGCTTCCAAGCAGAGGGCCAGAGATACGTGGAGCTGCAAGAAGCAACTACAACTTCAAGTCTTCTGGAGACGATCGCCCATATCGCTAGAGCTACTGTGGATGGCATCGTCGCTCAAGGTAGCTTGTCTGTGAACATGACTATTCAGGATTTGGCGTCTCATTTGATAACAGCTCCCATGGCATGCACATTGCGAACACCAAGAAGCCTCGCTGATACTAGCAGTGAAAGTGCCCTTAACGCTACACTTGAAGTACAGAAGCTATATATGGCACAACAGAAGCAGCTTTTAGAATGTGAAGAAAACGCATCGTTGGCAAGCAACATCGCCACCGCTTGGGTACTGGGTGCTGGGCTTCTCTCGCTCGACTCGTGCTGATCATCGCCGGCATCTGCTTGACCGTTGCTCTTTCCCGATCGTGTTTCATCGTAGGACCACCGTCGCAACAGTCGCCAATAAACCCCTTTTCAATTGGTGGAGGGTGCTGACATTCCCCGTCGCCTGAACCTGGGTGCTGCCATTCGCCGTCGCCTAAACCTGGAGCTGCGCAACCGAGCGCTACCTCCCAGCATGGCTACCAACAACGCGCAACCTGGCTCTTTCACTCCATCCCCCAGCGACCCCGGCGTTTTTCGTTTGCGAGAGCCCAAGGTCTTTAGCGGAGCTGATGAGACCGACGTGGAAGACTGGTTCGCTAACTACGAACCGGTGAGCGCAAACAACAAGTGGGATGACGCGGACAAGTTGACTAACGTCATCTTTTACCTCACTGACGTGGCCGAAATGTGGTATAACAACCACAAGAACGACATTACGACGTGGTCCATCTTCAAAACGTCGTTTGCTGACATTTTCGGCCGAACCGCTGTCCGCAAGTCCAGAGCCGAACAACGCTTGCAGACTCGCGCACAGAAGCCATCTGAATCGTTCACCAGTTACATCGAAGACAATATTGATCTTTTCAACCCTGTGAACACCGCCATTCCCGAGTCGGAGAAGATTCAACACATCCTCAAAGGGATAAATGACGGCGCATTTCAGATGTTCCTGGCACGCAATCCTGCCACCGTTGCGGAACTTGTGACATTATGTCAAAGTTTCGACGAGTTGAGGAAGTAGCGCGCCTTACTCGGCCATTTTCCTCACACGCTGACTCACTATCTAGTCTTACTTCTGTTCCTGATTACTCAGCAACCCTGCAAGAGATCAAAGACTTTGTGCGCGAAGAAGTAGCTTCGCAGCTGTCGTTGATTCTCTTCACGCAGCAGCCGCCGTCCTCTCGTCTGCCCTCCCCACTCCGCGACGTTAATGCCGAAGAGGTAGCTCAGGCTGTTGCCGTCGCTGCCCACCAGCAGCCTGTGGCCATGCCTGTTCCACATGCGCCGGCTATGCAGCCTGTGGCCGCGCCTCTTACTTATGCCCAGGTGGTACGCAGCAGACCCCGCCAGCAGCATTTGCCCCCCATGTCTGCACTTGCTCCCCACTCTACCCCTTTTTCGAAACCTTGGGCCACACCGCGAGTCAGCAATACCTGGCGCACTGCTGACAATCGACCAATCTGCTACGCCTGCGGTACTCCAGGACACGTGGCACGATATTGTCGTCATCGCTTCCAATCGCAACACAACGCTACTTGGCCGTTACCATATGACCCGCAGCCCACGCATCTACCTGCTCCATACCCCTCACCGCAGTATGGCTACACTAACCTTCCCGAGTCTCAGTCACCCCAGCCCCCATCTCCGACTCACTCTCCCCGCTCGCCATCTCCTCGCAGGCGATCTCTGTCCCCAATGCGTCCCCGACCCACTTCCTCCAACTGGGAAAACTGAACGCCGCAGTAGCAGAGGCAAGAACTGCGCCTTCGTCGAAATGCCCAAGTCTTCGCACTTCAGCTGCTAATGCCGTCACCATATCTGTCGATGGTGTTTCTACCTTTGCCCTCATCGACACAGGTCCTGCCGTTTCTGTTATAGTCGCCCAGCTCTGCCGCTCCCTACGCAAAGTGACCACGCCACTCTCTGGACTATCGCTTCGTACGGCTAGCACACAACCAGTTCGACCTCTCGGCACCTGTACAGCCCGCATATTCATCCAAGGCTCTGTGTACGTTGTCGAGTTCATCGTCCTTTCGGTGTGCTCGCGTGACTTTATCCTCGGGTGGGACTTCCTGTCACATCATCATGCCGTCATCGACTGCGCATGCGCTTAAGTTCAATTTTCGCACCTGTCTGACGAACCTTTGCACGAAACTCTTGAGTGGTCCCCAAAACTCGTCGTGGATGAAGACACTGAAATTCCGCCAGCCTCTCTTGCCATTGTCCCTGTTAGCTGCGATGACCATAACGATGCTACACTAATGTTTACACCTTCCGACATTTTCATGAGCCGCAGAGCCGTTTCCTTGCCTTTCGCTACACTTGACGACACTGCTGGCCGAAGCAATATTTTCGTCTACAACAACCTTTCTGCACCGCTTACGCTACTTGCCGGCGAAGGTCTCGGTCGAGTGGAGTACCTCGATTCCTCTTTATTCCTTAACATGTCAGACGAATCGTGCAGTAACGCCTCGACCGAACTTCATGCTTTTTCCCCACTGGAATGCTCGTCGAGTGACACCTTCTTGAGTTCCATTGCCGACACCTTAAGTGCCCATGAACGCGACGAGCTTCTTAATCTCCTCCAGCACTTCGCGAATTCATTCGACGTTTCTCAGCCGCAATTGGGTCGGACTTCCGCAGTGCACCACTACATTGACACCGGTTCGCACCAGCCATTGCGTCAAAGACCGTACCATGTCTCTGCTGCAGAACGTCACGTCATCAACGACCAGGTCCAAGAGATGCTACGCCGTCGCGTCATTCAACCATCGCACAGTCCTTGGGCATCTCCTGTCGTTCTAGTTCGAAAGAAGGATGGATCGATTCAATTTTGCGTCGACTATCGGCGATTAAACAAGGTAACGCGGAAAGACGTCTATCCATTACCACGCATCGACGACGCCATTGACAGCCTTCAAGGAGCCGAATTCTTCTCCTCCTTAGACTTACGATCGGGATACTGGCAGGTTTCTATGTCAGAAGCTGATCGCCAGAAAACTGCGTTCATTACACCAGATGGCCCTTGCGAATTTAACGTAATGCCATTTAGGCTTTGTAATGCTCCTGCCACGTTTGAACGACTCATGGACAACACACTGCGTGGACTGAAGTGGTCTGTGTGTCTATGCTACCTCGACGACATTGTCGTTGATTGATTGATATGTGGGGTTTGACGTCCCAAAACCACTATATGATTATGAGAGACGCCGTAGTGGAGGGCTCCGGAAATTTAGACCACCTGGGGTTCTTTAACGTGCACCCAAATCTGAGCACACGGGCCTACAACAATTCCGCCTCCATCGGAAATGCAGCCGCCGCAGCCGGGATTCGAACCCGCGACCTGCGGGTCAGCAGCCGAGTACCTTAGCCACTAGACCACCGCGGCGGGGCAACGACATTGTCGTTTTCTCTGCCGATTTTCCTACACATCTTCTTCGGCTCCAACTGGTTCTGACGTGTTTAACCAACGCTGGGCTCTAACTGAACCTTAAAAAGTGCCCCTTCGCCGCGCGAGAGCTGTCCATCTTGGGACACATCGTGTCCAAGCATGGTGTTCTACCCGACCCTGAAAAACTGCGAGCAGTCGCTGAGTTCCCGAAACCTACTACACTGAAAGAATTACGCAGTTTTGTTGGACTATGCTCGTACTTCCGGCGCTTCATGCGAAATTTTGCGTCGATCATGTCACCGCTGACCAACCCCCTACGCGGTGACGCAGACCTTTCATCCTGGTCTCCTGACTGCGACGTTGCGTTTGCCACGCTCAGTAGTCTGCTAACATCTCCTCCAATTCTTCGGCATTTTGACCCAACAGCTGCAATGGAAGTTCACACAGACGCTAGTGGTGTTGGTCTTGGCGCTGTCCTCGCCCAACGCAAGCCGGGCTACTCAGAATACGTCGTCGCTTATGCGAGTCGCACGCTTACTAAAGCTGAGGCCAATTACAGCGTCACTTAAAAGGGGTGCTTGGCGCTAGTGTGGGCGCTTCGCAAGTTCCGCCCTTATCTGTACGGTCGCTCATTCGACCTGGTAACGGACCACCATGCACTTTGTTCGCTCCCCACAATGCAGGATCCTTCTGGCCGCCTAGCTCGGTGGGCACTGTAAATCCAGGAGTACGACATTCACGTCATCTATCGCAGCGGACGCAAGCATTCTGACGCAGACGCCCTGTCGCGTTCGCTTTTACCTCCCGACTCGGCCTGCAGAACCACTGGTACCTACTCCGTCGCATCTCTCGACCTCGACTCCTTTGCCAGTGAACAACACAAGGACCCGTGGATCGCTTCCCTTTTTGACTGTCTCTCTGGATCGTCAACCACTGCGGTACTACGATCTCTCCGACGTCAAGCTGCTCATTTCACCATACGTGATCGGCTGCTACACCGACGCAACTACGCCCCTGAAGGTCGTAAGTGGCTCTTGGTTGTCCCGCGCAGCTTGCGATCACAAATCTGCGCCTCCTTTCACGATGTCACAGAACGAGCGCTAAAAATGGGCGCGCCGCCAAATTCTTGCGATAACGCGCGAAAGAGACGCCGCGAGGTCAAAAAAAAAAGAAAACAAACATCCAAGGCTCCTCGGGGCGCGCGCTCTCCTCTCGGAAGCGTGGCTTCGCCAACGAACCTCCTCACCCCACAACGGCGGTCGAGCAAGCGCTGGAAAGTTCCAGAAGGAAATAGGCGTGGTCATACCGAGCTGAGTCATCTGCCGCGGAGGGCGTTCCAACCATCTCGCCCTCTTCCCAGCCTTCGCTGCGTATCGCGCCGACGAAATGATGAGAACCTTCTGGAATGTCGCGCGCAAGGTATTTAAACGAGCAGCCGAGATGAGAGATCAGGAGGAGACGGAAGTTAGCGCCAGAGCGCGTAGGGTATACCGCCGTGTAGTCGGCGAAGGTTTTGGTCCGAAGAGACAAAGCGGGAGAAGAAGATGATTTGCACTTGAGGAGTGACGACTCGAGCTACAAGCAAGAG
Source organism: Rhipicephalus microplus (assembly GCF_013339725.1). Lineage (NCBI taxonomy): Eukaryota > Metazoa > Arthropoda > Arachnida > Ixodida > Ixodidae > Rhipicephalus > Rhipicephalus microplus. The sequence continues at coordinate 151,380,491 of NC_051171.1, read as the reverse complement.
TGTGTTTACCGCTATCGAGCGAAGACGCGTGACAACAGCTGTGTGTGTGAAGCCGACGTGTTTCCGACGAAGAAGTTTGAAGCTTGGAGAGTGGCCAATTGAAGACGCGAGGCTTCCTGGAAGAGAAACTTCGAGGGCTGCGGAACGACAACAACGCTGGACTTTGAGTGAGTGATTCTCGGAAGAGTATCATCCAGACTTTGGTTCCAAGAACTTTGGACTGAATAGGTTTTCTATCTCTTTAGTCTTTAGGTGTCTTGGTTGTTCAATGCATGCGACTGCATTGTAGTGCGTATTGTTGCCTGGGTCCGTTGTTTCAAGTGTGGTTGATTGTACTGTGTAGTACGTTGTTTGTTTGGTGACGTATTGTATGTAACTATTGTGGAGTGTGCATTCTTGTGTATTGTTTTCGATCTGCCATTTTTGAGAATATAGTATTTGTTTTGTTTATCAACTCTCGGCTCTGACTTGTTCTTTGGGCCACAGCCGGCGTCCGCTGGCGCGCCAAAAAGGACCACTTCTAAATTGTCCACGCTTTCGTGGTGCGGTTCGGAGGGCCAATACTTCGGCCCTTGGAACTAGCCCGGCGATCGCCTCCCTAATTAACGGGACCGGTGTGACACACGACGATCCCCAATGTGGTCAATCCAGAGTTTTCAAAACTTACGAACGCATTCGTCATCGCTTCTACTGGCGCGGAATGTATAATTTTGTTCGAAAATTTGTTATGGGCTGCCCTGACTGCCAACGCCGCAAGTCACCGCCTTTCCACTCGTCCGGTGCGCTTCAACCGCTTCCGTGCTCTGCCAAACCTTTCGATCGGATCGGAATTGATCTCTACGGCCCTCTACCGACAACATCGAATGAAAATCGGTGGATCATAGTCGCTGTGGACCATTTAACACGCTACGCTGAGACCGCCGCCCTTCCAAGTGCCACTGCGCGGGACGTCGCATCCTTTGTCCTTCATCGCTTCATACTGCGACATGGTGAACCTCGAGAACTACTAAGTGACCGAGGTCGAGCTTTCCTATCAGACGTCGTCACGTCTCTGCTTTTTGAATGCCATGTTGTTCATCGCAAGACCACGGCATACCACCCGCAGACTAACGGGCTCACGGAGAGATTTAACCGCACCCTTTGCGATATGCTCGCGATGTATGCGACATCCGATCATACTAAGTGGGATCGCATTCTTCCATTCATCACGTTCGCATACAACACCGCGGCATAGTCTACCACTAGATTTTCACCTTTCTTTCTTCTTTATGGACGCGAACCATCCCACACCATCGACACTCTCCTTCCATACCGTCCTGACGCATCCGAATGCCCATCTGTGTCCGAAGCTGCCCGAAATGTGGAAGAGTGCCGTGAACTCGCACGCACCTTTACGTCACAAGAACAGCAGCGCCAGAAAGAAAACAACGCCGACTCTTCACGAAGCCACAGCTATTCCCCGGGATCACTTGTATGGCTGGCTGTTCCTTACCAAACCCCCGGCCTTTCCTCAAAACTCGTTCCAAAGTACGAGGGCCCATACCGCGTTTTGGAGCAAACCTCACCGGTGAATTTTCTCATTGAACCACTTTCCCCATCTGACGACATGCGCTGGCGTGGACGTGACATCGTCCACGTCGCCCGCCTTAAGCCATATCATAGCCCTCTGCCTACAGACTCTTAGGTCGCCAGGATGGCTCTTTTTCGGCGAGGGCAAATGGTGAAGAAGAAAACGCATCGTTGGCAAGCAACATCGCCACCGCTTGGGTACTGGGTGCTGGGCTTCCCTCGCTCGGCTCGTGTTGATCATCGCCGGCATCTGCTTGACCGTTGCTCTTTCCCGATCATGTTTCATCGTAGGACCACCGTCGCAACAGTCGCCAATAAACCCCTTTTAAAGAACTTCTTGTGTCTGTTGCAAATGTAGGAGACACGAACGAATATTCTGTTCGACCGTACGTGTTTGATGGTAGTTCAAGCGCTGATGCATGGCTCAATTTCAATGAATTCGCATGCACCAGAAACCAGTGAACGAGCGATGAAGACCACGTACGTAATATGAGGCCTCTCTTCGGCGGAAACACGCGGAGATGGTTTAAAATACAAATAACTTCATATGGAAACATGTATTGGGCCGCGTGGAGGAAAAGCATTGCAAGTGCTTTCAAGGCGAACCCCATAGAGCTATGGGATAATGTCATTGCCTGCAGACAGAAATGCACAAATCTCAAGAAATACGTTTGCGAAAAGTGGCGCTTGCTTCACACTTCTGACCCGTCGAGCTCATTAATAAACAGACTGGTCTTTTTTCATACCCAATGCTACGAATTGATGAGATCATTGAAGAAACCGGAAATGTCGGTGGTTTTCCCGCATTGACTTATGCAAAGGATACTGGCAAGCACCGTTAAAAGAAGATACAAAAAAATTTACCGCATTCGTCACCACTCTCGGCATCTACGAATACAACAGACTACCCTTTGCATAGAAAAACTCTGGATCATGGTTCGAAAAGATGATGAATGACGTACTTAAGAACTTCATCGAAATATTCTGTAATGTAAACGTGCACGACATTATTATATACTCGAAAGCGCAAGAAGATCACGCAGATCACCTAGAAGCACTTAGCCCCGCTAGACTTAAGATCAACATAGAGAAGAGGGAGCTATTCGGCAGAAAAGTAGTGTTTCTGGGAAGAATTTAGATGAGCGAACCAAAGGAATCAATAATCCATTCAGTGCGAGTGGAGTTACAAAGGTTTGTCGCATGCTGCGATTGCACTATTCTTCTTTCTTCCGGACGAAAGGGCTGGAAGTTGACCAGGTAGGGGTGGCAGGGGCAAAGAAACTGCCGCGTTTCGTGACCTTGAGCACTTTTTTTTTCTTCGAATGTGCGGCTTTTGTCATTGTGATTGCGTGCGCATGCGTAGACAAGTAGTGGCCTCCCGCGGCAATCTCTGTAACTTGCTTTTTCTCTCACAGACGCACAGACGATATTTCGCTCACAACCGACAGGGCCGGCCGATGCCGACGGCGGGATTTCTGCGACACGAGCTCGCTATAACGCTATCGCGTTAAAATGAGTAACCACGCAACGCGAGGTTGTTCGTCTTCAGAGTGTAATTTAGGCTGGAAACGCCGTGGAAGATTGCAGCGTGCGTTCAACAAGCAATACGTCGTCTCCACTAAAGTCCTTTTAGTCTCCGCTACCGGTTGAACAGTGCGTACTTAGGAAACAAGAATGCGGGACGACGCACTCGCGAGCAAAGGACATTATCTCAAATAGATTACTGCCACGACAGAACGTTATCTTCCCTAGCGAGAACGTCTGCAGCATGTTCACTGTTGAGAGCGTGCCTGCGAGACGCTATGCTAACGCGCCTGTCGAATGGAATGTGAAGTGGCAACGCGTTGGAAGTGGAAACGGCAGGGAAGAGAGGTGGGCCTCATCGCATGCTGCTAAAGCATGCCCTATGCACACCGTAATTATTCATCTAGAATCCATATTTTCCGCGAACTTGGGTACCTGTAGAACGACGTTTGTGATTTGGCAAACGTCTGTCTATCGTTCTGTGAGATACAACAGTTGTTTTCCTGTGATAAAGGTACTACACAAAAGCGGTAGAATATATCTATTTAAACTGACCTGCAATGTTGTTCAGCAATCCTTTGTGTATGACTGGTTAAATGAATTAAAACTGTCGTCAAGGCTTCTGCGAAAGCGATACTGAAAGACTTACGGTTTCATAAAAGTATTTAAGATGCATGCAAGTTAGTCTCCAATACGTGGGTGAGTTTACCATTCACGTACGGGATTTATTGGTATGACACATTGGTGTTAAGGTAATCGAAATCAATTGTTTTACTGTACGAGTAAAAGCAATAAGGAATGGCACAATGAGAAACGGGGCGACACGTAACACTTGCGCTGTATCCTTCTTTTCACATCTAATTTTCTATTCCTATGTTTCGCGTTATAAAGCTACTTCAATATTGCAGACAGACGGGATTCGAATTGAGCAGCACACATCAAGCACATCAGCACGCGATCTCGCCGAGGTCGCTTTTCTCTTCTCCGAACATTTTTGTGAGACCAGTTTTGGTTTTGTCTTTTCCATTTCTCTCCCATAGAGTATACAAGCAAATATAACAGGCACGACATCAACAGAACACTCGCAGGCTATCTATTCGTTCACCTAAAACGCCTCAAAGGCGGAAGCCAGTTTTCAATTTTTTTTCTCCGTAGTCGTACCGTTCCACACAATGCCCCCCCCCCCCCCGTAAGATTTCACCACCTAACGTAGATTTGATCAGCCTCCGTGATCAGCCCAACATTTCTATGTCTTGAGCACACCACGTGACGTCACGTTGTGTGAAACCATGATGACGTCATACCGTGACGCATCGCGTGTTGAATTTTCCGCATTACTCGCGTTTACACCACCGATGGCAATGTATACAAGAAAATTGAATTTGCACGCGTCCTTTTTGCTATTCGTTTTCTTTATTTTGCTGGCGCTGTTTTACTACAAGCACGAACCAGTTGTTCCCCCCCCCCCCCCCCACCAATAGAACATCTTATCGCAGGTGCTGGTTGGTTTTCTCGTGGTTTTTCGTGATCGTTTCATTTTTTTTTAGAGGCCAGGCACTCATGGCAAATATTAGCCTTGTCCCTGCGATGTCCGTTGTCCTGGCTTGCACGCGCTGGGAACGCTGGCTGCAATCGCGCCGGTCGTGTGTAGAACAGAAGAACGATGATCGCGGGTGCACTCTTGGCACGCTGTTTCTTTCGCTGCGCCACCTTAAGAGCTATTTAACAAGCTTGCTCCTGGCTCTCTCTCTCTCATGGTCATGGAGTGCACTTCGTTATGAAAGAAAGAAAGAAAAGAAAGAAAGAAAGAAAGAAAGAAAGAAAGAAAGAAAGAAAGAAAGAAAGAAAGAAAGAAAGAAAGAAAGAAAGAAAGAAAGATGTGCAGGAGTTCATGGTCTCCCGGACCATCGCCCACTCGCCATCACTCACTTTGTGGATATGCTGCGCTTTTTTTTTAATTCTTTGCTGCAGCGGCAGGGTCTCGCCCGTGAAATTGAATACCGCAGCCATAGCTTCGTTGCTATGGAAACGCACCGCTAAACTGTTCTTGGGCCTCGCCACAGCGGTCGCATTGTGATGGCGGCGAAGCACAGATGCTGCCATGTGCTTACGTGGAAGCACGTGCTTCAAAGAGAAACACCTGGCGGCCAATATTAATCTTCCGCAACAGCCCGCCTCATTAGCGAGCACGCAATAATCTTTGATTTTTTTCCTATCAGAAATGCTATTAAACAGTCTATTGAATATCCTCAAAAAAAAAGAGAAATAATTCTTCCAGGAAAAAAAGATTAAAGCCGGAGACCCGGAAAACCAAATTACTGGAAAAAACAAGTACACATTCTGCCACAAATGATTAACGGGCAGAAGATCTTCAACAGATGTCACTTTCTCGCGTATGAAATCAAGGCATCATAAATTTATTCGATCATCCTATATATATCGAAACCTCCTAAGTTGGAAATTACCAGTTACAGGACTCATGGACGAGGTTCAATGCTACTTATTTCATTTCGAAACCACCAGACCTACTGGACATAGTCCTGGATCAATCTTTAGATAAGCAAAAAATTTGTATATATTTTATTTTAAAAGCCACTGAAGAATAATGATACCCAGCAGCTTTTTTTTGCAGATTACCTATACGACGTTGTGTCTCGTTCCACGGAAAGTCTGGAGTGTAATTCGTAATACCAAAACATTCCCCCCTTGTTAATATTTATTGGCACATTTCAGTTATCACAGTTTAACCGCTATGCAGCCACTGCTTGCTGCGTTCTCTTATTGGAAATGTTTCAATGCTTAGTTCGAAAACATATTTATCCAAGCAACAGAATTTCTCTTTCGTTACTTTTTTCTGGCAGTTTGTACATTGCACGCTCATTTCAGAGCAAAAGCTAACGTGGCCAACTTGTCGGTTCTCAAGGTGGGATCTTATTTTGCCGCAGGAGTCATTTTGTTTACTGTGATTTACTACATCGTAGCTTTGTTCGCACAGCTAGTACCTTCAGTGCAACCTAATTCTTCACCTAGGTACTACCGCATGCGGATGATAATTGCACAAAGCGGATTATAAATGCACGTTCCCGCTGTCTTCTGTATCGAGAAAACAGCTTACGCATGTTATCTCTTGTCGACAGGAAAATTAGTGTGCATAAGGGCTACTTTGCCTTAAGCAGAAATTTTCGTTTTGTCTACTTCCCCGTTTCTTCTTTCTTTCCTGGAGTGCACGTATTCGCTAAGAAAGATAAGTTCCATTTCAGAAAAACAACTGACTTATTACCGAACAAGACAAATTCCTTTTGTCTTTTTTACTCCTTACTGTCGGTTTCTCCACGAGAGACAATGAGTAAGTGATTGAATGAGAGAGTGACTCAGTGAGCGAGTGAGTGTGTGAATGAGCAAGTGAGTGAGCGAGTGAGAGAGTGAGCAAGTGAGAGAGTTTGCGAGTAAGTGAGCGAGTGATTGAGTGAGAGTGAGTGGGTGAGTGTGTGAGTGAGCGAGTGATTGGGTGAGCGAGTGAGGGAGTGAGTGAGTCGGTGAGTGAGTGAGCGAATGAGTGAATGAGTGTATGAGTGAGTGTTAACTTGCCTACATTGCCTTCAGAATATAGATATACGATGATGCCGCTACCAGAATGACCATGCGTTCCGAGAATCAATTCGGATATTTTTCGTCATAGTTTCATTCATTCCAAAAAACTGCGATCAATCTTCGTTGGAAACCTTCCCGACGCAGAAAGAATGATTGATGCGCACCACTCAGGGGTAATTACTTTATTTGGGCATCGACCCAAAAGGTCTCTGACGCCGCCGCGCGTTCTCTCTACTGGAGCATGCGATGGTTCCCACCAAGCCACGTACTCAGGTAATTAGCGTCTTCCTCATTTCTTAATATCGATTTCGCAATGGTGCTATGCACCTTTGTGAAAACTAAAACTCCTAAATTACAACACCACTCCTCCCTCCTGATGTTTCTTCTGACGTAGGCGTTTACTATTACTGAACACCTATAATTAAGCTTACATGAAATCTTTCCTGCGCTTCTCTGCAACGATTCACAACTTCTTTACCGAAAAAATGCAGAGTTATCAAGAAAAATAAAGTGGAACGAAAGCATTATGAGCAGTGTCTTAGCTATTCCAACATCAACAGAAATGGGTCATCAATGTGGCCTAATGACATGAACGGAGATAAAGCAATTGAGACTTCTCAGACAATTTATTAAAATAAAGAAAGCGGTTTTTTCTTCTATATACTCAATACACCAGTTTATTAGGTTTTAATGCCAAATAAATGACACAATAACGTGTTCATACTGTCCATGACTACTTCACACTGCCATTAACAATGTTTTCGGCACTTACGTGGCGGCCATATCATGTTATTCATTTTGTGACCTGCCAGGCATGTTCGTCATACACACTTACTTTTCTGTCTTAATTTTAATTATTATCAAATTAAGCCGTGGACCACGGGGACACTCATACGTGGCAACTATATAGATAGACATCGTGAACGGAGAAACAATGCGTAGAATTGAGGTAGAACGAAGGGACGACTTCCTCATCCCTTTCTTCGTGGTCGTTTTCTTTGCGCTGCTTGTTCATTCAAGAGAGATGCACACAAATTGGCCCAATGAACTGTCTTCATGCAGCTGTTAGGCAGGTAAAAAGGTTCAAAGTTTACTGATTTTTTTGCACGTAATAAAATTTGTCGAGCACAGACTATCTCACTTTGAGCGAGGCTGCTGTAAGAGTGGTCTTGAAGATGATCATTAGGTTTGAATGTGATTCTTCAGAAGGCAGACAGACCACTGCATTATGTCGCTGTGCGTAGCTTCACCACGATAAAAAATTCATAAGAGATGAACTTGCACTATCCAATATTGTCGAAAATCACAACATTATAAAACACCACGACTCTGTGTTTAATGTTGGCATCGCATTGAAGTTGAATGGAATGAATGAAATTCAATTGAATGCGATTCGCCGGGAGCGAATCTGCATGCATCGTCAAGCCATGCGTCTGTACTGTGCGGTGGAGCTGAGCCTACGCACCGCCTGATTAACACTTGTAGCCTAAGGTCAAAACCCAGGTTTGAAAAACTCGTGAAAGCTGGTGTCAGAGGTGCTGGACTATGAACTAAGGAATGCGCTATAAATAGTAGCCGCACGCGCCCAGTTTGAGAATGGTCGCGTGCCTGCTGGACAGAAAGAGTCAGCTGACAGTTTGTATTCTCACCCAGCGGAGTGAAAGGCGATGCATACAAACGGCGTCATGCAGTCAAATAAACTGCCTGGGCCGCTAATGCCGTTTGTTGACGATTGAAATATTGACCTCCAAAGATAGAGGGGAAGGGTGCAGAAGTAGAAAGTGAACATTTGTGACTACAAGCTTAGAAGGCTCATATGGCTCATGCATGGTACATTAGATAACTCCGCCTATAACAGACAGACTGCAGTTTTCTGCTACTCGGCTGGAGGAAATATGATGAACAAGCTAGGAAAATTATAGCCACGCTTGTCAAAGAAAGGAGGTTTGCACTTTGTCATAATGAAAGGTGACGCTTTTGAACTTGTCATAGTTACGATAAAAACATTTCAATAGATGCTAAAGCAGGTTCTTTTGTTTCTTTCTCTCTTTTTTTGCAAACAGAAACGCCAGAAGGACAATGATACTACGACTCAAGTTTTTTCTAACTTTTCGCAAATGAATAAAAAGTGGTTTGTATGCGTTGAAGGAACCCGTTATTGAGTGGTTTCGAAATCTAATTAAATCAAGCAAAAAAAGCTGTCGCATTGCACTCGTCAAGCTGGCACAAACAAAAGAAAAACTGACGACATCATATAGGTCTTCTACTATGAACGCCGTACACAAATTCTTGTGATAATTCGGCGTGAAGACAAAGCAGCATCATGAAACGTTTATGTTACACGCTCGATACGAGAAGAGAGCATGCGGTATATACTGAAACTACACGACACTGCTACAATGCATATAATGACAAAAATTACAAACATGATTACAAACAATGCCCAAAAATAGTGCGTTTGCCTCTAGTGGCACAGCGGTGATTAAAACCGCATCATATGTCTGTTCTATATTTGTTATTTAAAAGCCTGTGAAACCCTGCTATACATTCTCCAAAATAGAAGACATCGCTGCAGAAGCAATGCTGCCTTTCAAATGCAAAGCATTTCTTAGCGAACTTCGGCGATTTTGAGCGTATCTATCTATCAAGCCGCCTACGACTTCTCGCTCTCCTGGCCGTTTCGATAACGGTATCAATACCAAACTTGGTATGGAATAACATGACTGTAGGACAAACATATTTGAATACTCATAACATGAAAATCATGATATGTATGTCATGAACGTCATGATTTACATTTCATGATCCTGCTGCTCTTGCGATGGTTTCATTCACATGACATGTTGCAAAACTGGTATACTATGCCATGAGTGCATGGTGAACGAAGTGAAAGACCCTAACATGAGAATGATGACTTGCGTGTCATGTAACAACATGACTACATGCCACCCTCATGATGCGCTCGTGGCTGTTTCGCTAACGTCACATATACCAAATTTGGTATTACGATACGTGATTGATTCAAGAAGGTTTGTAAGTGGTGCAAACGTGATAATCATGAGATGCGCGTCATTTAATAGCATCACTACATGCCACGCTCATGATTCGCTGGTGGTCGTTCCGCTAGCTTCACTTATACGAAGTTTGGTATTATGGGACGGGAATAGAAAACGAAGGCATGAGACTGGTGCAAACATGATAAGGATGAGATGCGTGCCGTGTAACAACATGACAACATGCTGCACTCCTGATTCACTCGAGGCGCTTTCGCTAGTTTCACATGTGCCGAATTTGGTATTACGTGACGCGAACAGACGACATAAGTAAATGACACATCCAAACATGATGATTACGACATGCGTGTCATGTAACTAGAGTACATGCCACACGCAGGATGTGCTCGCAGCCATTTTACCAGCTTCACTTGTGCCACATTTGGTATTACGTGACGTCAATGAATGACGAAAGTATGTGACTGGTGAAAATATGATAATCATGAGGTGCGTGTCATGTGAGAACATGACTACATGCCACAGTAAGGCACCAATACATTTCGACGTGACCCGGTGGACTTGTGTGGCTTTCGTTTCGTCGCGTCACGCCAGCGTTGCCACGCCAGGCGCAGGTCCTGCCATATACTCGCAGGCGCGCGACGCGCTGCGTTGCCTTGACGCATGCGCGTTTGAGCACGTGTGGCATCGCTTAGTCACGAAAAGAGGCAGACGCACTACTGTCTGGGTAACGTATAGGCGCGAAATACAGCATGGTGCATTTAGAGCCGGTTTCCATAGGGCCACGCCGACAGAGGCTCGTCGCGTCGGTCGCGCCTGGCGTCAGACTATTGCGTGCTCGAGTTTCGCTAACATAGCATCGCTGTGCCCAGCGTTCGCGCGCGTCAGCATTACGTTGGAGTATAATGGGCCCTGCATGATGTGCTCGTGGCCGTTTTGCTAGCTCTACATGTACCGTATTTGGTGCTACGTGACGTCTATTGATGACGAAATATATGACTGGTAAAAACATGATAATCCTGACACGCGTGTCACGTAAGAACATGACAACCTACCACGCGAATAGCGTGCTCATGGCCATTTCTCTATCTCCACATATACTAAATTTGGTACCTTGTGACGTCAATTGATGACGAAGGTAAACGACACATCGAAACATGATAATCATGACACGGAAGTCATGTACGGCATAGTTTACCTCCACCTCGTGACGTTGTGATGATTTTCAAGTGACACATCAACCTTTCTCTTTTGTGCTTCGCATATCATCGATCCTCACTGTGCGTGGGATCTGCCAATTTCGTTTGTTTGTTCGTTCGTTTTTTTTTACTCTTTGAGAGGAGAGAGAAAAACATGGAGGAAAGGCAGGGAGGTTAGCAAAGCTTGGCTTGATTGGCTACCCTACACTTAGGGGGGGAGGCGGAATAATAGAAAGGAAAGAGATGGAAACGAAGAGGAGTAAGAAAGAGATAGATGAATAGTCGGCTGGAGACTACACAGCGCGGTCTCACGCTGCTCTTTCACAAGCGTTCTTGAAGTCCGGTGGTCCTTAAGAAGCACAAGAGGGCTTTCGTGGCTTTGCGCGTATGGGAAACCGTCGGCCAAGGTCCCAGGATCTTCTTTTCTGTAAGTGGTTGTGAGTTCAGCTGACGGAGCTTGGCTTCCATAATACGTCGTTCATACTAGTACGCTGAGCAGTGGCATAGAATGGGCTCAAGCGTCTCTACGCAAGCGCAAATTTTGCAGGCCGAACTGCTCGCCATTCCAAGGAGAAAAAATACGCATTCGTAATGTAACGCCCAGCCTCATGCGACACAGCAAAGTTTCAGCGCGTCGTAGGAGCCCGGATGGCAAGCGAAGTTGCAAGTTTGGGGTCGATCGAATACAGGCGCGCGTGGAAAAAACCCGGCGTATTCCATTGTAGGAGAGTTATACGGCGAGCAAGTGATTGTAGTCGCCTTGCAGCATCCGTTCTCAAGAGTGGTATGTGTGTACGCAGGTGTTGGTCGTGAGCCTATGAAGCAGCTTCATCCGCACGGTCATTGCCAACAATTCTGCAATGACTCGGCAACCATTGAAATACGATATTCTGACCTTCCTCGAGCGCTTCGTGGTAGTCGCGCCTTGTCTGATATACTGATTGTTCGTGTAACTCGTGCTGCAGAACAAACTGTAGTGTCTGTAAGGCTGACCTCGAGTCGCAAAAGATGGCCTATTGATTAGGTTGCTGTCGAAGAATGTACTTGACTGCACCTTGAAGCGCCGCAAGTTCTGCTGCTGTCGGCGTTGTGATGTGAGAGAACTTGTTTTGAAGCAACACAATACCAGATGAAACAACAAAACTTTTAGAACGCCTCCACATTTTTTCTCTTAGTAAACATTGTGCGAACTTTCAAAGCTCATAAAATAACCTTGAGGAAGGTGCCGGCACTTTCTCTCAATTCCTGCAGATGCTCGTGACTGCTAAATATCTATCTTGTGGAAAACTGCCCCGTTCAGAAATTCGCTCACTTCCTGTCAAACGTAATTTAGAGATTTCCAGATAGCTTGATGTAGCGAGCTGTTTTGGTCTATTAGATGTGAAGCAGCTCTTAGACTAGCTTGTGTGACGCTGTCTGTTCGTACACTTCCACTGCGAATGCTCCAGTGTCGCGTTTCGTGCTGGCCGAGGAAGACACCCGCAAAACTGTCGCTCCCCTGCCGCTCTCCCACCTCGCAAGGTCGACGCAGGCAGCATCTGCTACACACCTTTTCACAGGAAGGAAAAAAACACCGCCATGATGGGCTGTGCATGGGAGTACAAAGGTTAAGGGCGCAGCGTCGTCAGTGCATTTTCGAGGGGACGTGCCAATTTGCACAGCCCAAGGAGGGCTATGGCGGCGCCCAGGGATGCATTTATGAAAAGGTGAATACTCAGCGACAAATTTTCTTGGCATTGGAGCGAAGGATACAGCGCCAAATCGCGGGCAACCTACCACCAGTAAATGTAAATGTAAGGGCAACCTACTACCAGTAAATAACGGCAACCTACCACCAGCTATTTTAAACTGCACGCAGCTCAAACGATTAAGATAGTGGTATTTACTTTAACTTATTCGTTGTGACTTTGCGTTTTTGAACGCGCGAGAAAGTCCCGCCTTTTTACGTGTATCTCAGGCGCCAAGCGGCGTCTACGTCTACATGAAACGCTGATCGCGCGCCCCCGTCACTTTCCATAGCGTTGTGAGACGTACTCCAAGACGAACTACTTCGTGAGGGATACATGTGCAAAACCTCCGCCTCTGTAGCTTTCCCTTCAGTGCCAAGAAAAGTTGTCGCCAAGTATAGTAAAAAACCGACTGTCCGCGGAGCACAACCGTTCACTGGCCCCGCCGTATATGTATAGGCACTGGTTCGGGCTTGAGAATTCTGCCAAGGGTGTCTTTACTTGGCTTTTGCTTGATGAGCGCCAGCGCCAACGTCGCCGCCAATGTAAGCGTTAGCGCCCGCAACTTCACATCTACCTTTAACAAGATATGATTAATTTTTTCATCGTTTGTTCATTTGTTTTTTAATACTCTGACTCACAACTGTACGTGTATTGAGTGACAGTATTGTACGTGTAGAGTGACGATACCCGATGAGAAATTTTGGAATGAACGTATGCGTCAAGAAATCATAATGAAACCTTCTTGATAGCGACCGTTGATATAAACACTACCAGAACCAGCTCCCATGAAAAACAACACGACTCTTAACTTCCATTGCACTGCACGCATTTAATGAGTCTACAGCAAAGCTTGGTTTACGAGCACATCGTAGGCGGGTCACGAAGGGTGCCTGGTGTAGTGGCTTACGAGAAGGCCATCGTAGAACGCCAGATGCTGCACGAGTGTGTTCGGGTCTGTTAGCGAGCGATTTGCCCGCCATCGATCTTGCACCGCTTCTTTCAGCCAGGATTCCGCGAGGGCCAGCCTTCCGCCGAATCTTCCTCGTCGCGCGTCCCTGAGTTTTTGTCTTGTCTCTTGTTTTTGCTGCACCTAGACTTGTTTTGTGCATCGAATTACTTCCAGGGAGCGCCCAGAGTAATGACCTGCAGAGACGATATAGGCGATACGCTACACATAGTGAGTGAGTGAGTGAGTGACTAAGTAGTGAGAGAGTGAGTGGGTGAGGAGTGAGTCTGTAAGTGAGCAGTGAGTGGGTGAGAAAATGAGTGAGGAGGGAGTGAGTGGGTGAATGAGGAGTGAGTTAGGGAGTGAGTGAGTGAGTGAGAGAACAAACGGAAAGGCAGGAAGCTAAAACAAGGATGCACGAATTTGCCTCACTTCAGGAATTTAGAAATCAAGCCGCATATGGCCTTGGTACAAGCACTGTCGTCACCACGATTTAAAATGAATGAAAGTGGCTTAACGTATTGCAAGTGTATGCTGCGGCTTCGTGGGCCTGACGTAGATTTAAGGGAGCTTTGTAATATCGACTCTGTGGCATCGGCATTTATGTTCGACATCAACAGGCCTTACATCGTTTTTGATAGCTTCTATTTCCGAATAATATAGCCCCAAGAGAAAGAGAGAGAGAGGGGGGAGAACAGAAACAAAGGCAAAGAAAAGACAGGGATGTAGGCAGGTTGCACCAGGTTTGCTGCCCTGCACTCAGTGAGGGGAAATAGGAAAATAAGAATGCGAAAAAAAAGGGGGGGGGGTAGGGAATTGATAACGAGTGATACAATTGGAAGCCTCTTAAACTACATCTAATCGGTGCCAGCGATGACTGCGGAAAGTGATAATTTCACCAGAGGCATCTTATTTTGTTTTATTTGGGGGAAGCTGCTCCGCAAATATTGTACGTGCATGACGAAGTTTTACTTCTCCAGGTACCTGTCGTTGTCGTTGCTGTTTTTAAAAAAACTCTAAAAAGCAAAACGATTTCGCTCGGATTTATTTAGTAAATTGTTCTTTCACGATAGAAAAATAGCCCTCTTGTTGGTTGCGAAACATGCAAAAAAAAAAACAACGCGGATAGCGACGCCGCATTAAGGTTCCTACGCCAGTCACTTTGACGTCATCATTTTGGGTGGCTTTTATACTTGATCTTAAGAGTTTGCAGTTGGCAAAAAGAAAATAAAAAAATATGACGTACGTTGTCTTGTAAGGAGCCAAAGACTTAAAACACGAAGTTTCAGAAAGGTTTGTTCCAGCAATGTCACCAAAATACAAAAAATACGTAAAATATGTGACATCACATGCATTGATGGCACAAAATTTAAAGTAAAAGCTTGCGTTTGAACAAAAAGGAAAACCTGGGCTAGTTGGTAATAGTTTATTTTCGATAACTCACAGCGCAAAAGGAACGAGGACGCTCGTGCTGTCTTACACTTCGTCTGCGTTCTCGTTCCTTCTTGCGCTGTGAGTTATCAAAAATGAGCTCGCATTTGATTTTCCCAATAATAATGAATCCATCACGATGAACTGCTGTACAATATAGTTTTCATAATGCAATACATCAGTTTAAAGTAATTCTTTTTTTTTTCACTTGAGTGTCTCTTTATTTATCGTAAGTTATTACGTGAAATTGCCCATTAACGTAGGTGGCACTGTTAGTATGAGACACTATGTGAAGCAACATCTTGAATATCAATTTAATACTCACTGTCTCGAGGTTATAATCAACGACAAGCATGACCAAGGAACTCATGAAATATTGTATCGTACCGTAGTCTTCAGAAGATTGGTCTACTAGACCGGACTTAGTGGCCAGTCAAAACCAACTCTCACGCCTGCTGGTCCCATTCAATGATGCGTTTGGGCAGCATTTTTTTTCACCTTTCATATCTTCGGATGAAGTCGAAAGGCCACACTTTATTAAAGAACCCGTTCTGTCTAAATAACAATGGTTCACAAAACTGGCTTCACGCAAGTGATGCAAGTTCGAGTCGTTTTGGGAAGAACGTGTGAGCAAGCAAACAAAAGCTAGAAACCGCTAACGTCCGTCACACTCTTCCTCCGTCGCGGTGCATGTCCTATCCGCCGTTAACGTCAGCCATTGTTTGGCGCATCGGTGACCCAGTACGTCCGAGCAGCTCCTTCTCCGGTGGTCGTCGTGTCGTAGCACCTAGCCGCTGACACGCGCTCGTTAGTGATTCCACGCGTAACTTGAGGCAAATGCTCCACTCTTGCTGCGGACATCCTCGGCATTTTATTGAATAACGTAGGTGGCACTACCCTGTACGGTCCGAAGTACCATCGAAGAAGCTTTTCACTTAGTCCACGTCGGCGTATCGGCGTCCACACCCAAACACGTTCACCGGGCTGGTATTCCAGGAAGCGTCGTCGAAGGTTGTAACGGTGGCTGTCGGTCGTCTGCCACGTTCCATTTCCCAAGTTTTTGTTATCGTCCCAGAACACCACACGATTCTCAGCGCGAACCGCGCCTGCAGTTTTCGAGAAGGTTCCGGACTGTAGTAGATCATTGCGATTAGGTCAAGCCCACTGTGCGAACGGTACAGATTGTTCTGGAACCTACACCACCGCCAGCCGATCGCTATCCAAAGCAGAAACAAATTATTCCACAACAGAAAAGGAGTGCTTAGCCATCATCTGGGCTACGTCGAAATTTCTCCCCTACCTCTACGGCAGGCCCTTCAAAGTTGTGGGCGATCACCACGCCTTGTGTTGGATAGCCACCTTGAAGGACCCTTCAGGTCGCCTCGCACGATGGAGCCTGAAACTTCAAGAGTATGACATTACTGTCATTTACAAGTCCGGCAAAAAACACTCCGACGCCGACTGTCTCTCTCGTGCGCCTGTCGACCAACCGCTACCCGACGACCCGGATGACGAGTACTTCTTGGGAACGATAACTACCGACGACTTCGCTGAACGACAGCGGGCCGACCCGGAACTTAAGGCCCTAACAGAATACCTCGAAGGCAGGACCGTCGAAGTCCCGAAGGTATTCAAGCGCGCACTTGCGTCGTTCTTTCTACGAAACGGTCTTCTACAAAAGAAAAACTTTTCACCGCTTCGAGCTAAGTACCTCCTTGTGGTGCCTTCAGCTCTGCGACCAGAACTCCTGCAGGCCCCTGCACGACGATCCGACGGTAGGGCACCTCGGTGTTTCCCGCACGCTCGCGAGGATACAAGAAAGGTACTACTGGCCACGTCTTACCACCGACGTCACTCGTTATGAGAGGACATGCCGGGACTGTCAGCGACGCAAGACACCGCCGACAAGGCCAGCGGGATTTCTGCAGCCAATTGATCCACCTTGCCGACCTTTCCAGCAGATTGGTATGGACCTACTGGGGCCGTTCCCGACGTCGGATTTCGGAAACAAGTGGATAGTTGTAGCTACCGACTACCTCACCCGCTACGCCGAGACAAAAGCCCTGCCAAAAGGCAGTGCATCCGAGGTAGCTAAGTTCTTCGTCGAAAATATCGTCCTACTTCATGGCACCCCGGAGGTCCTCATCACCGACAGAGGAACGGCATTCACTGCCGACCTAACTCAAGCGATCTTGGCATACAGCCAAACAAACCACCGCCGGACGACAGCGTACCACCCACAGACCAACGGCCTCACCGAGCGGCTTAACAAGACGATCGCCGACATGCTGTCAATGTACGTCGATGTCGAACACAAGACGTGGGACGCCATTCTTCCGTTTGTGACCTTCGCATACAACACGGCGGTGCAGGAGACGACGCAGATATCTCCATACAAATTGGTCTACGGAAGGAGCCCGGCAACGACACTCGATGCCATGTTACCCAACGTCACCGACGAAGAAAACCTCGATGTGGGCGAGTACCTTCAACGCGCCGAAGAAGCCCGACAACTTGCGCGTCTCCGTATTAAGAATCAACAGACGACCGACAGCCACCGTTACAACCTTCGACGACGCTTCGTGGAATACCAGCCCGGTGAACGTGTTTGGGTGTGGACGCCGATACGCCGACGTGGACTAAGTGAAAAGCTTCTTCGACGGTACTTCGGACCGTACAGGGTGGTTCGACGTCTCGGCCCACTCGATTACGAGGTTGTCCCCGACGGCATCACGAACTCTCAACGACGCCGATCGCGACCTGAAGTCGTACATGTCGCGCGCCTCAAGCCGTTTCATGCGCGTTAACAAACTGAAACAGTGTTTTTTTGTATTATAGTTGTATCGTAATTTATTCATTGTACTTTCTTGCATTATTATTGTACCTTCATCTTTAGTTAAAGCATCGGGACGATGCCTTTTTTCAGAGGGGGGGGCAATGCCACGTTCCATTTCTCAAGTTTTTGTTATCGTCCCAAAACACCACACGATTCTCAGCGTGAACCGCGCCTGCAGTTTTCGAGAAGGTTCCGGACTGTAGGAGATCATTTCGATTAGATCACGCCCACTGTGCGAACGGTACAGATTGTTCTGGAACCTACGCCACCACCAGCGATAACGCTAGAACATTCGACAGCAAGAGTATAAATGCCGACGTGCTTCGCCGCTTGTCAGTTGTTGATCGAAGGCCGACGCTCCGTTCGCCGCTATCAGTCCGAGACTGCTATCTGTGCAAGACTACTGTTGCAATTTGACTTTCCGTTTACCGGGCACAAGTTTGCCCAAATAAACAGTTAAATCCCAACACGAAGTCTCCAGTCTTCGGCCACGTCACGAACTCGTGACATCTCACATTCATTTGGTAGCTGAACCTGGGTCTCTAGTAGAGCAACGGCCCTCTCTTTGCGAGCGACGCTCGCGAACGTTTGCAGAAATGCGCCGCAGAAGATTGATTGATTGATTTGTGGGGTTTAACGTCCCAAAACCACCATATGATTATAAGAGACGCCGTAGTGGAGGGCTCCGAAAATTTTGACCACCTGGGGTTCTTTAACGTGCACCCAAATCTGAGCACACGGGCCTCGACATTTCCGCCTCCATCGGAAATGCAGCCGCCGCAGCCGGGATTTGAGCCCGCGACCTGCGGGTCAGCAGCCGAGTACCTTAGCCACTAGACCACCGCGGCGGGGCGCCGCAGAAGACATCCCACGTTCGGAGCGTAGACTCACGATTCTCTAGCCAGGTCCTTGCGGTGTCTTCCAGGTAGAAGTACACACGACGGAGCTTTTCTTCGTTGTCCCAGTGGTTGAGGGTGGCCACACGATCGTATGTATCTATCCAGGTTTCCGGGTCTTCAAACGACGACCCATGAAACGTTGGTGGTTCCCTGGGTTGATTAATGACGATCGCGGGCTGGGACGCTCCGGTTGTCATTGTCGCTGCAGTAGAGGTCATGGCCTTGGCCTTCCGGGCCTTGTCTTGTAGAAGCCCGTACTCCGGTGGGAGACCTTGCTGTCGGCGGCTTGTTCACTGCTCTTGGTTGGCGTCGGTGTCTTCTCCGCGACGTGGACTGGGTTCACGGCTTGACGGGGGCGTCCGGTACATGAACGAAGCAGCACCTCCACCAGATGTCACGAGTTCGTGACGTGGCCGAAGACGGGAGACTTCGTGTTGGGATTTAACTGTTTGATTGATTGATATGTGGGGTTTAACGTCCCAAAACCACAATATGATTATGAGAGACGCCGTAGTGGAGGGCTCCGGAAATTTAGACCGCCTGGGGTTCTTTAACGTGCGGATTTAACTGTTTATTTGGGCGAACCTGTGCCCGGTAAACGGAAAGTCCAATTACAGCAGCAGTCTTGCACAGATAGCAGTCTCGGACTGATAGCGGCGAACGGAGCGTCGGCCTTTGATCAACAACTGACAAGCGGCGAAGCGCGTCGGCATTTATACTTTTGCTGTCGAATGTTCTAGCGTTATCGCTGGTGGTGGCGTAGGTTCCAGAACAATCTGTACAGTTCGCACAGTGGGCGTGATCTAATCGAAATGATCTACTACAGTCCGGAACCTTCTCGAAAACTGCTGGCGCGGTTCGCGCTGAGAATGGTGTGGTGTTTTGAGACGATAACAAAAACTTGGGAAATGGATCGTGGCAATATGCATTGCACTATTACTTCCTGGGCATGCATTTTTTTCTATCAGTGCAGATTCGTTGTTAATTCGCACGATAATACTCAATATTTTCGAGCACTCTATTTTACCTATTTGCACGTTCTCTATCTTTCGTGTTGGTTAGGAGACGGGGAAGGGGAGTGCATGCTGAGTCAAGGCATGGTACATATCAAGTCACTGCAGCGGCTTTACTATAAGGAAGCACCACAAGGAAGCATCACAGGGTTTGTTTTGCGAAGCCTTATACGACTAGACGGCTAAGGCTTCGCAAAACTCCTTTTTTTGTCCTCATTCAATTGTACTGAGCACCGCCACACCTTGACAGCCGTAGCACGTCGCTGCAGGTGAAACGCTATGGTATACGGCACATCTATTGGTATTCTAGCTGTCGTAGGTGGAAGCGTTCAAACATGCCCTAGAGAGAGGAAAAGAGTACCGGTAACACCACTCACGCTAATAAAATCTACAGGAATAAATTTTTGAAAACCTTCGTAGTATCATGTTGACTCAAAGAGTTAAAGTTGAAGCTATTGGCCCACCAATTCAATCAGGAAGGTCAACAGAACAGCGAGAGAGATAGCACAGTAGAAGTGCTTCGCGATTCTGAGCAATAGTAGAAACCGGCTGTGGCAGGCTATAAGGATACCCAGTTCAAATGGAACCAAAGAGCAAGATTCCCTTTTTTTCGTTGTCGAGTTTTGCTTTTAGTCTCGTTTCTAAGGTTTCTTGGTGTCTCCGTTTCCAGTGCACATTACTCCGACTCGAGTGCTTTGGAATTCGAATTGTTCTGAATAAGACCTTGAGTCTAATCCAGAACGACGTCGCATTAGTCAGTCTCTTTCTTGTGGCATACTTCACTCCCAAAAAGAGAAACAGGAAAAACGTTTCTCCGAATCAAAGAGACACTTATTGTCCCTTTTCACTCTACTCTGCTTCCTCGGTGACAAGCGTTCGTTACGACATTGCCAGTGAAAATCAGCTAAAACTGAGTGCAACTATTTATTGTACCACACAGTATGAAAATAACCCATATATCTCACAAAGGCGCGCTATGTTTCTTCCTCAGCTTACGACACAACATAGCGTACAGTGCCGGCCCTCAGTAGGCTGCTCGACGACATGTTCGGAGATGAAGGCGTGTCTTAGATAGTCCGAAACGTGCATTTCGATTTGTGCGTAATAACGGGTACACTGCCATCACTTGTGTGGAAGACACTTTCGATTTCGCTCACTGAAGAAATCATTTAAATTTTAAATTTCTTATCTTCTTTGCACCACATATGCCTCTTTTCACCATCCACTGAATTGACTACACTAAAAGTTCATCCTCCCTACTTGAAGCATCGTGTTTGACAGAAAGTGAGGTCGAAATATTTGCTGATATCGCTCAGGAAGTCAACATACTTTTGATCGAAAACCAGTGGCACCAACATGTGTCTGTATAAAAAAACCACGGATTTGAAATAGCAAACCACTAAGTTTTCACTACTCTTCGTCCCTTTTGTTTTTCTGCCGGGCTCCAGCGACTGTCACCCACGAATATTCTATGAATTCGGTACCTTTTAGCGGGACGGCTCAGTGCTCTCCCGTAGTTGAGTACGAATTATTCAAAATCGTTAAACATTTTTTTCTAAACACAGTTTCTAATGCACATGATAAATGAGAAGCTACAATTTGAGCATAACATCTCAAAGAATTCTTTCTTCTGTCATAATACCTTCATTTGAAAGTGAAGGACCTCCGAGCATGCATCATGTAAAAAAAGAGTGCTGAGTAAAGCTCGCGCAACAAAACAAGCACAGTAACCAACATTCACGCATACTGTATTTGTGTTTATAGACACGTGAGGGGGAAAATGCCCTTATTTACATAGGTAAGTGCGCTTGATAGATTTACGCTTCGGTTTCCATAAACTTCCAGGCTGTGTGCTTTTCCACTTCGTGTCCTCCTAACGAAATAATAAATATGCCTGTGTCTTTATCTTCAAGCAAACCTCATTACGCAGTCAGGTGAGGACGTATTTGTAAACAATCAAATTTTCTGCAGGAGAAGAGAAGCGGGGATGAACAACAAGAGGGAAGGCAGGGAGGTTAACCAGGCACATGCCCGGTTTGCTACCCTACGCTGGGAGAATGGGAAGGGATGCATAAAGATGAGAGAGAGAGAGAGGAAAGAGAAGAGGGAGAGAAAAAGAGGATTGTCAGTCAATAGGCTGAGCGTATGCAGTGGTGGCACTACACAAAAGTTAAAGGTGGTCACGTAGACCTGTAGTCCTCAAAAAGCACAAGACAGCTTTGACTGCTTTTTGAGCCGACTAAAGACACATCCTGCAGTCCTAGCCGGAAAAGGTTGCGTCATTGGTAATTAGCTAGATCTGAGATCCCTAACTTTTTCGCAATACAAGTAAGCATCAATGCTACTAAGAAGTGCCCTGCACTTAGCACATCAAACTTGCGCCTGTAAAGAATTTGCTACAAATATTTTTAATGTTTTATTTTGTTGGAAAGAAAAAAATTTGCAGCATATCCACGGAGTGAATGATGGAGAGTGGTGCGAAGCATTCGTCCGTCCATGCGTCCGTCTGTGTGACCGTCCATGCGTCTGTTCGTGCGCCCGTCCCTGCGTTCGTTCATGCATCCGCCCCTGCATCAGTTCATGCGTCCATCCATGCATCTGTCTGTGTGTCCGTTCATCCATCTATTCAACACTCCAAGTCCCACTATCTCGCATCTTTTTATCATATATTTCCCATATAGAAGCATCGCCATCCAGCGGACATTCCAAGGACTAAACGAGAGGTGGCACACGCACACTTTCTTACGGCTTGCGCTTCGGGTCCACTTCCCACCTTTAACCACCTCGACTTCATGGTATATACTAGTTCATTGTATTCATGGCCCTGCGGCTCAACGCTCGCTAAACCTTTCTAAAACTATGGAGGTTACACCCAGCGAGTATAATGTAGCAACCCTTTCTTGTCCAATAGTGCTCAATGTACATGCCAATGGCTGCTAATGGGTATCGCAGTGTGCGCGTTGACTAAAAGCCGAATGCTCCTGTCTTTCATTCCCCATTAGCAGCCATTGGCATGTACATTGAGCACTATTCCTTATTGTTCAACAACGCACAGAAGAAATCTGTCACCGGCACCACCTTGGAGGTCAAAATGTTGTACTTGGCACCACCTTGCAGGTCAAAGCGTAAGACTGGTTACATACTACGACGGGACGCGGGACGAACGGGTGCCGCTATAAGGAGCTTCGCCCCTAAAAAGAACAAGGGGCAAACAAACTAGGCGAAATACGCTACCGCCTGGCACGAGACCCTGAGGGGTCATTCCACGTGCCACAGAAAACTCAAGCAGGATCGGTTTATGCATTGTGGGCATTTAAGCGCGTTCCTCAAATACAAACACGTAACAAGTATGATGGTTGTTAGTGCACACTTGTCCGGTGTACACTTATGCGTCTTTTTCAAACATCGTTCTTAGTGTGGTAGAGATGTGCTGAAAGTATCAAGTTGCTTGTCGTTCTTCGTGTGATATTCTAATTCGTTGCTATCGCATTCATCGCGTCTCGCCGGCAACGAAAGTGTGACCTTTTCTATACGAAACCACTGAAGGCTGAACTATATTCCGAAATTTGGCATAACAGCTACTCTAAAAATTAAAAAAGTAAAAAATTATCAAAACGTTACGTAAATGAAAACATTACCTGAACAAAAACAAGCCCGCAACCAATGTATTTCACGGAATTAATACCAAAAGCATTGTCGAGCACCGATCAAGAGGCCTCCCATGACGCCCGAGTCCAAGGGTCATCATATCAAAAACCGTAACACACAAGCACACTATCAAGCACTAAAATCATCAACCACCTAAGTGTAAAGTCACCAAAATATCCTTTGATATCTCTCGTAAAGTGTAAGTACTACATACAAATAATTCATTTTACCGTTATAAAGCTCCAGATAAGAAATACATCCAATTTATTTTTGCATGTTCGTTGCGCGGCAGTTGACGACATTGACGAAACAAATATTCACTCCGCATAATAATGAGCAGCAGCGAAACAAAACACTCAGTGGACGGTGTTTGCGCGTATTTTTTCCTTCCCAAATTACACTTGATCATTATTATGAGTGTATGCATTAGAGATGAGCGATGCTACCCATTAACAAGCAACGCCGGAGCTGTTCATTTTCTTGTCTGTAGGCAGGCAGCTGAGATAAGACAAATTAACGTATTATGTGATTCAGTATCCGCACCTTTAAAAACACCGTTAAAAAGCTTACGGTCTGCGTGAACAAATTCACCAAATTATTTTAAGCAATTTCATACCAAAAATTTAATCACTTGATACTGTACGTCACTGTTTAATTAGGCTTTCTTCTAATGTTCATTAAACTCATGCATATTAGTTTACACAGCTCTCTCCTTATTTGCTTGAGTGGTCTAAAGAAACTGCTTTGCACGGAGCAAATCGGCATCGTTTGCCATTTCGTGCTCTCAACTTGTGTGTTCTATTTATTTATCTCTTTCCAAAGCAGCCCTCAGAATCTCTGCAGTTCATACGCCTTATGTCCGTAAAGTTTACAATTAACCAAGAATATTTTAGAAAGCGACGTACTGTTAATTGTGAAAAAATACACAGGAAAGCTTTTGCTGTGCCAAGGACGTGATTGCTATTCATTTTTTAACAGACAGGAATTTTTATCGAAGCGTTAATAGACAGCCAAGAAGAATTTCACAGTACCACTTTTCAATACCCATCTCTCAGAGCAAGGACGATACACGAGCACAAGAGAAAGGTCAAGACATTATGAATGTCTTACGCCGTACGGACTTCTCTTATTCTCGTGTCTAGGCGCCCCCGGTCTCTTATAAATTTTCATATTTTAGGGGCGAAGCTCCTTAGGGCGTGGGCTGTGCGTCCCCTGTAGCCTGTATGTAGCCACCTCTAGTTTAGTTCTTGCAGTGTTCACTAGATGGCGGTACCGTCCCCTGTATGTAGCCACCTCTAGTTTAGTTCTCGCAGTGTTCACTAGATGGCGGTACCGTCTCCTGTATGTAGCCACCTCTCGTTTAGTTCTTGTAGTGTTTACTAGATGGTGGTACTTGTAGCTGATGATGAAAAGATGCAAGATGTTATAAACTAGAAAGCGGTACTTGTAGTTGATGAAAGACGCGAGATCTTATAAAATAGGAATGATGTCACATATGGCGCGTGTCATTGGTTGAAGCCAATCGTTCGATTTAGTGCGGCGACGTACGCTAGGGGGAGCGATGTAATAAAATCGAGTGGGCAAAATGTACAGAGGATTCATGGTTTACCAGGTTTACCTCCGGAGCTTCGCCCACTCATCATCATTCACTTCGTGGATATGGCGGAATTTTTTTACCAAATATCACAGCTTTCTGTCATCACAAGTAAGATTGCATTTGTCTAGAACATAGTTTCTCATACTTTCACGCCTTAGGGAACACTAATGGCATTTCCAAAATGTTAAAGACCCTGTATTTTTTAGCATGAGGGCAATCCGAAATAGGTGAATGAGTGGGGCTCGAGATAGAAAAACATGTACCTGGGAGTCAACGTTATGCGAAGCTTGCGGAGGGAAGGTGACCGTGTTGCAATTTTTTATTGAGCGACACGTCGTGAAATGACGCTAACAAATGTAGAAATATTGCACGCACAGACATATGTTGAAGAGTTGCAAATGTTTACATAATCAGTTGTTCGCACTTGCGCAATAATGCCCGCTAGAACATGCGTATTAGCAGCACCAGAAGCTGATATGAAGCGCTGATGCTCGCGACGATGCTGGCCCTGGACACTGACTGCTACAGAAACCAACTTGAGCGCATGGCAACTAATCACAATTTACGCTAACCAGACGTGACGGCTGAATCAAAAGAGCACATATGTAATGTTTATAAAATTAGGTAGGCAGCACTGCAGCCACTAATGACGTTTCATGAAGATTAGCGTCTATTCGAAAACAAGTTCCAAGACACGGCGTAGCTCCGGGGTTATATGCTTCACTGCCACGCAAAATGCTTGGGTTTGATTCCAGCTGGGAACCTGGCATTTATTCTTTGCATTTGTCAGGTCGACGCTACCGATGTCGGGTATTTCTTAACGCTTGCACGTTAAAATTGCCCATGTGTGTTCTCGTCGTTCCTGGCTAGATGCTAAGTGTCAGTTACTTGTGGCACATAACCGCATATCAGCGGCACATATCCATCCATGGGTATGTGCCACTGTCTGGCGGGAAGTGTGTGGCGACGTACGCGACGGGATTGTGACATTATTTATGCCTTGACTAGCGCGTCAAGTTCGTCAAACCATCTTACCCTCCCATGCTAATTTTGTTCACACCACGTTAAGGGGCTGCCCACGAGAGCACCCAAACGTAAGCGGCTATAGATAGATAGATAGATAGATAGATAGATAGATAGATAGATAGATAGATAGATAGATAGATAGATAGATAGATAGGTTGATAGACAGATAGATAGATAGATAGATAGATAGATAGATAGATAGATAGATAGATAGATAGATAGATAGATAGATAGATAGATAGATAGATAGATAGATAGATAGATAGATAGATAGATAGATAGATAGATTGATTGATTGATTGATTGATAGATAGATAGATAGATAGATAGATAGATAGATAGATAGATAGATAGATAGATAGATAGATAGATAGATAGATAGATAGATAGATAGATAGATAGATAGATAGATAGATAGATAGATAGATAGATAGAAAATTGGTTTTTACGCCTCTCGCCGAGCACAATCATAGTATTAGCACCGACCGTGTTTTTCTGCTCTTTTTTCTTGATGTAGAGCTCCAGATAGATTTGCGACTCCCACCGGCGCCACTTCGCGAGTTTCGTAAATCGTCCGACGACAATATTCTGCTTGCGTCTGGCACCACGCAGCGTAAGTTAATGTGTCCAAGCAAACTAAGCACCGGATGTACACAGGCCTACTTTATTTATTTATTTATTTATTTATTTATTTATTTATTTATTTTTTCAGCAAGAAAATAACGCATACCAGTACCTACAGCGAAACAGTCGTCGACATATACACCAGTGGTGAAGATGTGCCTCGATGCTCGTGGTGCGGAACCAAGTGGCGCTTCTCATACGTATTAAAGCGGTCATTGCACGTTTTATGTACAAAGGAGACACAAAGCAGTGGAAATTCAGCGCAGATGAAAACTGCATCACGTGACACCGATGCACTCTGAGCCAAGAATAAAGCAGCGAGGTGCACGTCAATGTCGTCTGAACTGGTTTCAACGCTCACTAACATGAATTACCAGCTTTCCCCGCGTTCTGTCCCCACGCGTACAAAAAACCATCACACGTCGGATGCGGCATATGATGGCTTATTTCTGTGTGAAATGTAATGCTAATTATCTTGCCAATTAAATATAGTAGTTGCTGATTGAAACGAAAATGAAGCGGGTTGCACTCATTTCAGCCACTCGCAAAACCCTAAGGTGTCCTTCACGGTCATCTGTAA
Organism: Rhipicephalus microplus; assembly: GCF_013339725.1. Classification (NCBI taxonomy): domain Eukaryota; kingdom Metazoa; phylum Arthropoda; class Arachnida; order Ixodida; family Ixodidae; genus Rhipicephalus; species Rhipicephalus microplus. The sequence continues at coordinate 151,353,267 of NC_051171.1, read as the reverse complement.
GTTCTGAGAACCCATGGTCTAATACCTTGACGCTTCCAGAAAAGTGAGAGAGAGAACCAGAAAAATATGAATAAAAAACACGACATGTAGTTTAACCAAGGCTTCGCCTGGTAGACTATACTGCTCTGAGAATAAGTAATTAAACAAAGCACACCAGATAAGTCACAATTGCAGCCGGCGTACAAGTTCCACGTTTGATATCATCAATGTTTAATAAGTTGGGCACCTTTAAGAAAACGTGGCAGCGCTTTCGTGTCCTTTCAGAACTGGGACGGGTCGTCCCGTGGTATCGGTATCTTCTAGACAGTGAAAGGGATTCTGTTCAGGTAATTTAGAAGAGTACGGAGGTTCCGCTTCTAGGTGGCGCAAGTCGGGCAGAAGCACTGTAGTTTCTTTGACAGTACACTCACTGCAGTCAGCGTGGTCGGCCCTTTTTATCTCAAAAGAAACAGACAAAGTAGCAACTGCATGGCTGTCTATATGTTCCCGAGATCAAGGGCAGCCAAGGAACGCGGTCGCTTATAAAGGCGGTTCCCATCGCTAATGCTGATGCTTCATATTTGAAAAGCCCGTTTTGTTTCGCTTTGCTGTCACTACTGAATACGGAAGAACGCGAACAAGTTATCATCTCCCTCATATATCAGATGTAACTACTACGCGTAAGACACTCGTGAGCAATTGTTTTCATTTTCAGGGTAATGTTTGAAATATGCTGAAATAAAGTTTTGACCTGATCGGTTAGGCCTGCCCCGATGGGGGTAGCTAAAACACTTCATAGCATGTTTTTCAGTGTTGCTTAGCTGTAAAGCTCATAGTATGCATTTAACACATACCTTGTATTCTGGGTATCTTTTATTGTTTAAACATACTGAATCTTGTTCTTATTAGCGATGCAGCTGCACAATAAATTTGTTTAAATTGTTTGCTCACGACCAGTTTTTCGAAACGTCAAAACGGCTTTCAACTGCCCTGTAGAGCGTGCACCGCCACACGTGCAATGTGCATGTGAGGAAGACAACTTTGCTTCAAGAGGGAAAAGAAAATATTTGCTATTAACCACCAGAAGCTACTGTTTCTGCTCGTATACGCCAGCGGACAAAAACCTTTCCAAATGGAGGGTAAATTTTAAGGACTTTGACATCACGGGCCGTCAGACGGCCAGCCGGAAGGGGGGGGGGGGGGGTGAAGCTTTGCACTTTGCCCTCCAATTGACAATAATTTACAAACTGGATTCAAAATAATGTTTACTTGCAGCACTGATGTCACGACCTTGCAATGAAACAAAGGTTTAAAAAGTAAAAAAAAACCGTTTTAGGTCAAAATCACCATGTAGCCTTTCAGATGGGAAGTGACAATGCAAAGTGAAAAGGGGGTTGACGTCGTCCCTGGGGGCTGCCTAATACCGTCCCACGAAGCACAGTTGGCCGACCCCTTCTATACACTACTAAAACATGTACGCATATATTACGTGGATAGTTAAATCTGCATTTATATGTTTTAAATAAGCATATTAAAACGTCAGAAAAGCCCCCGCCACTTTTAAATTTAGTTCCAAATTTCGATTAAAACATACTGACCTCCTTTCATGATACAATCAAGTCCAATTGTTGTTTAGAATCAGAGTATGCGCACAACGATGTAAATTATGTATCATCAGCCGTAAGCTAAACGACCGAATAAAAAAATAATGTAGGATAATATGACATCATGTAGATGACAACTGAGCTGCAAATAAGCCGAGGTATGAAGACACACCATCTTGCAGCGTTATTGTTAAGGTGAAGGTGTCATCAGGTGGGGCTTTTAAAGGAAGCCATTACAAATGTTTGCCGCTGTAGGAAGCACAATTTTCTTTTTGCCGTTCCGTAATATAACCAAGCAACAGAGCGGTTTTTCAGTTGCGTTTAGTGTTTTTTAGCATAAATTTTCTGAAACTAAGAGCCCGTGCGCAGCAATTTTATTTGTTTTTCCTTCACAGCGCTAGACGCGGTGTACCAGCTTCCAACTGTGTATCTCGTATCTCGCTTAAATCTTCTAATTTCTGTTATTCATGAATGTAAGTGACTCCGGGCATCTATGGGAACAGACACTTACGTGATGTCTTGTGGTAAGTCTTCACCTACTTCCTTCTTGCATAGGCCACTCGCCAGGAAGCGTGAACCTTACTCGCATAGGAGAGCAATGAGATGAGCAGTTCTCAATTTCCTACCGGAACCCACAAGGGTTTGCGAAAACCGCGTATCAGGACATGTATCATTATTTATGAGCGGAGGTAGTTGGCATGGTTCCTTCCTTCCGAGAGTATGTACACAAAACCCGTGCATCCGAAAAGCAGCCGTTTCATAGCTGTATATCGCTCTTGCTAAGGGACGTAATGCCAGCTTTTCTTCAAGGGGTCGCTTAAACTATGCAGTATTGTGAAAGCCACGTGCAGTCGTAGAAGACCGGTAATTCATAGACATTACGACGTGTTTAAAGTGCAAGACAAGGAATCTACCAGGACGCTATATCGCATGCGCACGTGCACCACTTAACTGCCTCTCCTTGAAGACTATAACCTTGTTCGTCAAATGTTTGGGGTTAAGAACACAGACCTATCTGGCAAAGCAGCGCTGGTTAATGATGGTTTTCGGGGGACAGGGTGTGCGAACTTTCATGTCCAATGGCCGATTTCCGCGTAGCCGCTTCCCCGCTCTGTTAATAGTTGCGGGGCTGTTCAGCCTTTGGAGAAATCGATGTGAGGCCGTAGCTGCCAATTGCCGCCGGCATGCTTTGTGGCCGATACTGGGAAGAATGAGACGAGAGATCCTCGCGTTCCTCTCCGAGGAGCTTTTCTTCCTCGGGGAGCAAGAGTTTCTGCAGCATTGGTCGTGCCCTTTCGTCAAGTTGGAACACGAAAGGATACAACTCATTTTTCGACCGACTTGGTGCTAAGCAGCGCCCGTTGAGTTGTTTTATATGATTTCATTTGTTACATATTGTGTTTCATTGCATCTATTGTATCGTTATACCATTGTATTATGATATCGCATTGAGTTCTTGTGTACATATATGCCAACATTGTCATGTATATTAGAGCAAATGTCTTCACTGTAGCGTAGTGATGTTAGTCGTGAAATATAGATGTGCCGAGGTGTATATGCCCTGTTACTGAAATGGTATGAAACCTTTGTGTTATGTACATGCTGTAAATAAATTTTTTCTAAACAAGGACACCAGTATGTCTGAGTTATAAATTGGAAATCTTATTAGGGCCCACGGGATGGCTTTAAGCTCTCCCATTGGAGAGTACCCTGTGCTCTAAATCGTTACACACTTTTCCTAACCACTCCCACCCCCCTCGTGCTCATGTTCCCTGGTTGTCTTCGATAGCGTCTCAGGGCGTCCCTAGGCTGGCGGACGCCTGTAATGGCTAGCCAGCCTCCGAAGAAGGCGCTAATTTTCGATGTCGTCACCGAGGGGACTAGTCTCGAATACAGAGTCGAATTGATAGCATGCTGTAAAATGTCTACGAACAAGTAAATGCGTCAAATATACTGAGTTAAGGGGGTGCTTTCCGCCTGAAAAACATATTTATTTAAAATTCAGGTAGTTAAAATATCAACTCACTGATATCCTCAAGGTAATTAGGTTAAATAAATTGTAGATAACATACGAGAAAATGTGTGCCTACAAGCAATCGTCGGCTTGCGCTACTAGCCGTTAGACAAAATGTTTATAAACTTTGAAAATGATGTATATGAAAAAATCTTACCGATTGCATAACATTTTTGTCGAAACCACAATCACATTTGACGCCATGCCCGGTCACTACAGTATTTCAATAAAGTTCAGTAAGGCAATCTTTTTTTTTTTTTTGCATCGTGCTGCGATTGCCGACTCAGACAATTGTGGTGAGTATGGTGCCGGCCGTCAGCAGATACGAGTTTAGTTCATGCCAAAAAATAAAAGTTGACGTTCTATCCAGTTTTCTTCTTTTTTCCTTTAAATGGTTTCCCTCCTTAACCTTTAATTACATCGGCGTGATGTTGGAAGCTAACGTAAGGCAAACTCGCGCATTAAAATTCTAAAAAAGGTGCCAACTCTCTCAAAAAACGCAGGGCCTTCGATGTATATGTTAGTTAGGGAGTTAGGGAGCTAAGGAGATTGTGAGCGTGTGGCTATTTTTTGTTTTGCTTGTTGGAGACATGCGGTTTGAATATCGGAGTAACAAAAGCTGAAACCTGGTGGAATTGCAGACTATGACTGCTTTCCATCAATGTAATTGATCATTGATCCTAAACACACGTGTTGTTTTGAAAGGCTAAGACTCTTTCGAGTTTGAAAAAATGAAGAAATATACTTACATACAGAAAACAAATTCTTCAAAAGTTTTCTCATAATACGATCACTAGCTTCAATGCGAGGCTGAACCATGTTGATGCTTCAACGCTCTGGCAGAAATCTATTGTGGATGTCAAGTAATGACAGCCTTCTTTATTAAAGATACACTTAGTTAAAAGGAAACAAAACCTTTAGCTACATTTTGTTATTCGAGCTTTTGAAAAGGTGACGCCAGTGCCGCATCTGCAAGCACACTGCACGCTACTGTCAACGCCCCTACAGTGTATGGATTAGTCGCTTACACGCAAGTCAATAGTGCCGTCACTGCAGTTTAATCGCCCCTTGCTGAACAATAGAGCATTCCGCTCGGGCATTTTCAAGTCACTTCACTTCACTTTATTTCCTTAAATACCCCCGATGGGGTATTACATAAGGGGTGGGTTAACAAATAAAGTTCTGTTATTTTCTTTTATTGACACAGGTTTTCATTGCGAAAGACGTGCAGACAGTTGGTCGAAAAATGTTGATGAACAGGAAATGGCCACGACGTCGTGGGGAAGATCATTCCGGTCGTTTGCAGTCCGTACAAAAAAGGACATAGAAAAAGTGGTCGTTCTAATGCGTGGACGTGCAACTTGAAGTGGATGTCTAGTGCGGTGAGATATGCGGGCTGGTGGAACAATGTAGGGATGACGGAATGGGCTGTGAAAAATTTTCTGAAACAGGCAGAGGCTGGAAATGCGACGGCAAACGTCAAGGTTTAAAAGAGCAGATTCTTTTTTGAGGAATGATACACTAATATTATACAAATACGAAGAATGAATTAACCTAGTAGCACGGTTTTGAACTGCCTCAAGTGAGTCGATGAGATATGCTTGGTGTGGGTTCCAGATTGCAAAGGCATATTCCAATTTAGAGCGAATAAGGCATTTGTAGGCCTGTAACTTGACGTCCTGCGGGGCGTGCCGAAGGTGACGTTTCAGAAAACCTAGGGATCTGTTTGCAGATGATATAATCTTGGTAACATGCAGGCGCCAGTTAAGAGCATTGCACAGGGTGACACCGAGATACTTATATGATTGCACGTGTTCGAGGGTGACGTTAGCGATTGAGTAAGGGAACAAAGAGGGGTTGCTACGGCGGTGGAAAGAGACTATTTTACATTTGTTAGGGTTAAGTTTCATAAGCCAGCTTCCACACCAGTCCTGCACGTGGTTGAGGTCATCTTGAATAGCGGTTTGATCTGCCGGGTTAGTGATTGAGTGATAGATTACACAGTCGTCAGCAAACAAACGGATACTTGAGGAGACATGCGAAGCTAAATCATTAATATAATTTAAGAAGAGAAGAGACCAAGAACGGAGCCTTGGGGGACACCTGATGTTACTTGAAGGGGGTTAGAGGGCACGTCATCAATTAAAACAAACTGGGAGCGGTTAGTTAGAAATTCCTCAATCCAAGCTAAAACATCGGGATGCATATTTAAAGATCTAAGTTTCATTAGCAGTCGCTTATGAGGTACCTTGTCGAACGCTTTCGAGAAATCCAGAAATATTACGTCAGTTGGCAGGTTAGTATTCACTTCACTTTATTTCCTTAAATACCCCCGATGGGGTATTACATAAGGGGTGGGTTAACAAATAAAGTTCTGTTATTTTCTTTTATTGACACAGGTTTTCATTGCGAAAGACGTGCAGACAGTTGGTCGAAAAATGTTGATGAACAGGAAATGGCCACGACGTCGTGGGGAAGATCATTCCGGTCGTTTGCAGTCCGTACAAAAAAGGACATAGAAAAAGTGGTCGTTCTAATGCGTGGACGTGCAACTTGAAGTGGATGTCTAGTGCGGTGAGATATGCGGGCTGGTGGAACAATGTAGGGATGACGGAATGGGCTGTGAAAAATTTTCTGAAACAGGCAGAGGCTGGAAATGCGACGGCAAACGTCAAGGTTTAAAAGAGCAGATTCTTTTTTGAGGAATGATACACTAATATTATACAAATACGAAGAATGAATTAACCTAGTAGCACGGTTTTGAACTGCCTCAAGTGAGTCGATGAGATATGCTTGGTGTGGGTTAAAACATTTTGGGCATATATAATTGTTGGTTTTTACGTTCAAAAGTTATGACATAGTTCTAAGAGAGACCGTAATAGAAGGCTCCAGAAATTTCAACCACCAGAGGTAATTTCACGTGCAACTTAATTAAAGCACGTGGATCTAAAACCTTTCGATTCCATCAAAATGCAGTCATAGCGGCCGTAATTGGACCACGGAACCACCATAGGATTTTGAGAGACGCCGTAGTGGAAGGCTCCGGAAATTTCGGCCACCTGGGGTTCTTTAACGTGCACGCAAACCTCAGCACACGGGCCTAACACGTTTCCGCCTCCATCCGAAATGCAGCCGCCACAGCCAGAATTCGATCCCACGACCTGCGGGTCAGCAGCCGAGTACCTTAGCCACTAGACCACCACGATGGGGCTAGCCACAAAACAACAATGGTGTGTTTCATGAGTGTTTTGCAGTCCAGTTCGTAATTACCGAAAATTCAGTTAAGAATAATCATTCACGCCCAATATGCTTTTCATGTCAGTATTGTCTGCTGGGTTTATCAAGTTTTGGTTTACGGTACAATTTTATTTATTGGTAATGTTTCCCTCTACTTCAGTTTTATATTATATATATAAATGAAACTGGTGCTCACACTTCGTTCATTCTCAAGGGAGGCGAAGTTCCAGCTCACGTAAAAGTAAACGCCTTACCGCAGTTTGTATTCGGGCATTTCTGTGTGCCTTTGACAATAGGAAAGGCCGTGCGCAGAATAAGTAACCGAGACAGACATCCGAGTGTCTTACAGAGAGTAAATCTAATGAAGCACAAGAGACGATGTCCTCTTAGGCTTGAATAAATAAGGTCACGACGTGGCAAGACGATCGCATCCTAATTGTATAGAGTAGCAATACAAACAAACGAACTGAATCCTCGCTGTTGTGTCACTGTGTTTTTTCAGTCCGTTTCTTTATCGAATGAACGGGTTCTGTTTATTCAGCAGATAAATAGGTAAACAAAAATTAGGAAAGCAACACAGGTGAGAGAACATCACGTAATGACCCGAACAACCTAGAAGGTGAATCTCTATTGTCGTCGTTTGCCACTGCGATTGGCGCATTAGGGGGCCATTATTGAATACCTTCGCAAACATCGTTTTAAGCAAAAACGCACAAAAGAACACAACGAGATGTATATTTGCTCACTTAATCGAAGATGAGCACTGCGATGATTATCTCGTACCGCGAATGTTCTCTATGAATACGTGGACGTTCGCGAGTGATTTAAGGCCTGCCGTAAAAGGAAACGCTTTACAGCAGTTTGTAAGACAGGCTTCTTCTTGTCTTTAATTTATGTTGTATACAAGATATTGGCTCTTTCGTATTTGAGTAACAACTACTTTCCACAATAAAAACGAACAGTAGTTAATAATCGCAACAGAATCGAAAGTTGGGCTAGTTGGATATGCATGGTGGATAAGCATCTCGTGGCTGATTGCAGAGAGTGCGGTTGTTATCCTCTTTTTCAGGATACCTAAGAGGTTTTTCGATCTAACAATCAATTAACTCGTGAGTTGACGGAAGCTTTTCACATAAGAAAAAGAGGAGAACAGTGCATCAGTCAGCATTCGGTTTTTCTGCACGATAAAGAGCATGCTTTTCTAGATTGTATTCCGAGATATACTTTCTGCTTTAATCTTGTGTTCTCGAGGTGCCGCGGGTGTACTTTTTGCCTGCGCACGCATGCTTTTTTTTTGATTGCCTGTTTATTTATTCTTTCCTTTCTAATAAATCCTTTAGTTGCAAGAAAGCGCATGTGCTCTCTTCTTTTTTGATTATTCGTGCGCTTGTACTGACAGATATACCGGTAGTCAGAACATGGACCTAAAAGTTATGTTAGACCACGCCTAAAGTAAGCTCACAAATTCATCAGCTGAAGCTCAAAAGATTACAGACACACGGTGTCTAGTCACATAGCAACACTAATGAACAACACTAATGCTAACCACCAATGCAGTCACACCGACACAATGTATTTCGACGCAAAAAGCTGCACATGCCCAAGAAGTTCAATCAGTTTAAAACTGTTTTTCTTTATAATGTGTAATACAGCGTACTTCAACTATTGCCGAATGGTTCACGTCGAACGCAATCCTTAAAGCCCTGGTAACTAGCATTATTAAAACTTGAGTAACACTAAACCTTCACCGTATTCACTACTAAAACAATCACTCATAAACTGAAACCAAACATGTAGAACTGTCTGCGGAAGGGATAGCATACATATTCTGATATAAACAAAACGGCAAGAAACGGGAAAGGCTTGCGATGGCCGCCTGCAACAGTAAAAGCAAAAAGAGAGCCTGTCACGTTCGCCCCTCTCGCAGAAGCGATCAATTCCTTCCAAAGCATTCGAGGACAGACGCCTTAGACTACCTCACTCCTCCGACAGGAACGCTCTTAAACGAGTATTCTTACTGAAGTAGGTACTGCAGCGCTAGACTTTATAAACGTTTTAGAAGGATAGCAGCGTACACTAGTGACGGCCTTCCTTCACTTCTTTTTATTGCCTTAAATACCCCGGTTATGGGATATTACACAGTGAGTGCATGAAAAAACGAGGGTGAAAGAGAGTGAGGTTCATGATGAACAATATGCAGTTACATTGTGCGCAAAATTTGATCAACACGTGATGGCAGTAATGTGACGGGGAAGGCCATTGCAGCCTACCGCTGTGCGAAGAAGAATTGACGCAGCAAAATTAGTAGTGCGAGAACGTGCATGTGCTATTGTATGAGGGTGATTCGTGTGGTGCGATAGCTGCGTCGGTAAAATGACGTAGGGTGCTTGACTGAGAGAACTTGGAAAAAATTGTGAAGCAAACAGAAAGTGGAGATACGCGACGCACAGAAAGAACAACAAGATATATTTCGAATTTTAGGGTAACATGCTTATCTCGCATGAATTTAGAAAATGAATGAACCTAGTAGCACTATTTTGTACAGATTAGAGCTGATTTAATAACTTTAAGAGTAAAAAATAAGGTTACTGCATTTCCGTGCCTTTGCAAGAACGAATCCTAACCGACTTGCCCAATTTTTAATCGGGCTCAATGCAGCTCAATTCCCGTCACCGCGCTAGCTCCGCTCTAACAACTGTCTTTCGCACATTCCATGACGCCATCCACAAAGCCATGCAAGCGCCAAACACCCGAAGGTCCAGAAACCTGCCGAACCCCATTCGAGCTGGAAACCGCATTTCAGGATGTTCGCGACGTTCTCCTTGTATGTGAACACTGAATAAATAAGCCTTGTGGTCTTGATGAGATGTGTTTGCTTCACACCCAGCAACATTTATTTGGCTCGCTATAGGGTCGCTAGCATTCCCTTTTCTGCTTCTCTTCTGCATCGAAGCCTACCTCTTTTTACTGCCTTAAAGCAGCGCTGGCTGTTGCGGGGTGTACATGTGCTGACCCTGTAGCCACCTAACCTAGCTGCAGGAAGCACCCAAAGCACGAACTCACAACCACGTGCTTTCTAGGGGGTCCCACAAGTCAGGCCATACATCTATCATCTTCATCATCCTCATCATCATCGTCATCATCATCAGTGTGACTACGTCCACTGCAGGACAAAGGCCTCTTCCATGTTCCGCCAGTCAACTCGGTCCTGTGCTTGCTGCTGCCAATTTATACCCGCAACCTTCTTAATCTCATCTGCCCACCTAACCTTCTGTCTCACCTTAACCCGCTTGCCTTCTCTGGTAATCCAGATAGTTACCCTTAATGACCAGCGGTTATCCTGTCTACGCGCTACATGCCCGGCCCATGTCCATTTCCTCTTCTTGATTTCAACTATGATATCCTTAACCCCCGCTTATTCCCTAATCCACTCTGCTCTCTTCTTGTCTCTTAAGGTTACACCTACCATATAACAGCTGTATCTTGCCGGTACTTAGCTACGGAGCAGAAACCTGGAGACTTACAAAGAGGGTTGAGCTTAAATTGAGGGCGACGCAGCGAGCATACATCTATACGACCCTCTATATCGATCACGACCACCCCTAACCACGTGATTCGAGGTGCACCGTGCGTGCGAGGGGCAATTTCTCAACCACGGGCACCGCGTGCGTTGGCCGAGCGCTGAAAAACGATTTGTTTTAATAACCCTCGTTCCGGCGGCTCAGTCGACGGACGTGAATGATGGTTTCTCCTAATCTCTCCGCCGGCAAATAAAACTACGGATAAGGTGGCCTTTTCATGCGACACCTTTTTTTTTTTTTTATCAAAATAGCAGAAGGCCACGCACTAGCACATCAGGTAGAAATTTGTTTTTGCAATCTTCTCAGGACTGTAGGAGGCGTTACATGTGCGACTGTATGCAAAGTGTTTTGTTTTATATCTCCGGCTGTGCGAACTATAGATGATGGTGACTCACACCGTAACTTTACTTAATTATTCAGCGGAGTGCTACGTTCGGATAATCGGTACATAGACCGGCAGAAAACTGTGAAACATGTACTCACCAAAAACTGTGAGATACATGTTTAGTGGAAAGGTAAGGTGAATCAACTCATTTTAAAACCTATTCTATACAGGTGTGCACAAGCCGGCACCATTTCTTGTTTTGTATATGAGGGAACCAAAAAATGGCGCATGCAACTAAAATCATCGGACGTGATCTTGGGTCACAGTGCTTCCTCTATTTGAAATGCTAACAAAAGATTAAACTGCAGCGGAAATTTCGCGGAGCGTTAGGCATACCTACGTATTTCTGTCGTTCATCGCAGAACTTGGGCAAACGATTGTCGTGTTGAGGCACAAATGTTTTTCCTCGATTAAGAAAATGGCGTGAAAGCGAAATTCAAGCAGCCCTTCTTATTGACTATGAGTTCAATGAAAAGGAAAATAAGAACAATTGAGAATGTGAATTCCGCTATACGAAAAAGTAACGAAACGCACCCCATGAAGTAGGAGAAAGGAAGGGGATAGTTTCTATCTTTGGCCAAACCTACGAACAATGGAGCAAGACCACGAGAGATCAAAGCAAAACAGAACGTGGGTGAGAACACAGGGACAGCTCGGATTATTACGCTTCGCTGGGCACCCCGACCCCGCCTACATCTGGTGTGCCGGCTCGAATGTGTTTCAGCGTGACTGCACACAGGGCACCCTCCTTTCGTTGTCTGCAAGGAAGATGGGGCACAAAAGCAGACGTCAAAGAAGAGGATGACAAAATAAAGGAACCATGGCCAACGCCAAATTTTTGGCTTTGGATCAAATGTTCATTTTTTTAGGCAGGACTGTTTCCCATGGAGAATATCATGCAATGGCAAATGCTTTGGTCTACTGCTTTTCGGCCGGCTGGCACGTGTGATTGTCGTCTGACCTAATTTGTGCACGCATTTATTCAAGAAACCTCTTTACTGAACTGTTTTTGTGTGTCTTCCTTCTTCGAACTTCTTTTGAGGCGGGTAGCGAACAAGACATATTTTCATCACGTTTATTTATATTATTGAAATATCACTTTGTAGCGCACATATAATTGGATCCTTTCGTTATCGGTTAGGCAACTTTCACCTGTGTAAACGTCGCAGCAGCTCTTAAGAAACAGCATCATTTCGGAAGAGGGATCTGTGTGCATTTACTCTGTCTTAATGAGTAGCATTGTGCTGGGGACTAGAAAATGAAGCCAGTGTAGGTGCTCAACGTGAACTTTCTGAACTTCTCTGGCGTTTGTTTCGCAACCTTCAGTGCCAGATACTGCAATCGTTAAGCGTCGTGAAAACCGGGTCCATCGTATAAAAGTATAGGCATCCCGTCCTTTGGGTAAATGTGCCAGGACTGGTTTAAAGGGGCAATAGTGTGAGAGAGAAAAAAAAGTAAGTAACAAGGAGCACGTCTTCGTTCTCCACATACGTTAGCGACGACAATGACTGTGATGCCATGGTTTCTGTGTGTGGTGGGCCGTCCTATTTTGCGAGATGGACCATTTCCACGCAACTCTCAGCTGACATCTCATCAAATGTCATATATCATTCATTCTTTCCATTTGTAGACGCTAACGAAAATCTAGCAGCCAAAGAGTCCTTTCAGTGTGTACGCTATTGGGAGCATTGAGATTTCCCTGGGTAGCAATGTCGAGAGTTCGCAGAGATTAATTTTTCATTGTTGCCTCGATGGGCAGCGTAGCTGTTGGAATGTGGTCAGCAGGTACGTGCTGTCTGCCTGTTGTTTACTTGTTGTTGGCGTTCACAGTTTGGTTTTGTAACTCTCGGCGACCTGCTATTGAAAGATACAGGGTTCGAAGAGCGAGCTCAGCCCAGGCAGTGCGATGATTATTGAGAGAACTGTGACGTTGGCCAATCTACGAAGTGCTGCTGGCAGCGAGAGTAGAGAACGGGAAACGAAGGATAAATGGTCATCGAGGTTTCTCGAGTGCACTGTGCGTCCGCCGTGGTAATAGATTATTCGGTTTGCAGATCACGTACCTCAAATCGCTGCGAAAACTGTAGCTGCTAACTCCATCTCAGCATTTTCTTTTTGCGTTATATACATTGCAATGTTCGCGATGGTACTATTTGAGGCCAGTAGCCAGACATTTTTCGGGAGGTGGAGGGGGAGATGAAGGCACTTGTTGAAAGCCTTGAAAAATACCAGTTTTTGTTGTCTGCACTCGGTAAAACACACCCTTTTATAACAATTTTGGAAAGAAGGGGGAGCGTGGCCCCCCTCTCCCTAGTTATAGCCTTGTCATATTCATGGGTCTTGAAGAAAGGAAAAAAGGAAGGAAGGAAGGAAGGAAGGAAGGAAAGAAAAAAGGAAGAAAGGAAGGAAGGAAGGAAGGAAGGAAGGAAGAAGAAAAATAGGAGGAAAAGAACGGTAGGGAGGTTAACCAGCCTATAGACAGCCGGTTTGCTACCCTGCGCATGGGAGAGGGATGGGGCAGATGAAAGATAAAGAGCAGAGAGGGAAGAGAGATGAACACAGCACATTCGGCAGCTCACGCGCGCACACTCAGTCATAGTCCAGTCTAGTCTTTCGTGCTGTGTGACATTGCTGTTACAGCCGCTTGTTCAAGTCCGTGTCACGTAGGAACTTCAACGGAGCTTTTGTCGCCTTCTGTTGCAATGTCTTCTCTCGAGCACTTGACAGAACAGTGTCCACAGACATTTGCCTGTTGTCGATGCGCGCAAGAACGGACGCCAGTGACTGTCTCTGGATGTCATACAACGGACAGTCGCACGGGATGTGGTGTGGCGTCTCTTGGCAACGACAGGCATCACAGAGAGCGTTGTCGGCCATTCCTATGACAAAGTAATTAGATTTTGTAAATGTCACACCTAGCCATAAGCGATGAAGAAGGGTGGCTTCTCTTCGGTCGAGCCCAGTGGGCATCCGGAGAGCCATCAAAGAGGACAGGTGGTGTTGACGATTCGTCTCGTTGCTTGGTGGGCACCATAGTGAAAACGTGATTTCACACGCAAGTCGTCGAAGATTATTGGCTGCATTGGTCTGCGAAAGTGGTATGGCTTCTTGTGTTCCTTCAAGAGGTGCCCATGCGGCAGTGTCAGCATGTTTGTTTCCTATTACAGGATTACAGAAAACGAATGAGGGGACTAGATGAATAAAATTACGCAGATTTTGCTCAGTATATATTCAAGCCCGCGAACATCCGTAGTGTTAGAGATTAGTTAATTCGAAGGCATTCGCGATATCGTTTCTACCCATTTCTATAGACTATAGAAAAATACACACTAATCACCAGCGACTTATGTTGGTGTACTTAGCTAGCCAAACGCTTTCTAATACATGAAATGTTTAGGCAATAGGCTTTTTCGGGACATGCTTAGGGGTGGTTGGCGGGAGGGATGGGGTGAGTTTTATCGCACTTCCCTTCACAGATCTTCCTCCCTCAGTTATAACTATCGCTATTAATGTTACGTTGGATGTGGTCTGTGGCAACTTTCTGCAAGTGGGTTGAGATAGGTGGCACAACGCTCCGCGTATTCCTTGCGCATTATTTATAAAAGCCAGAATAAATATTCACTATTTAGGCATTCAAATTTTTTTCTGACAGACTGACCTACGAAACAAATCGGTTCCTGCAAGTTCTACCATAGCGCGAAGAGTAATAGGTCACCAACGGTTCACTCTTGAGTGAGAGCGGGAAAAAATGACAGAGCATTTGGGAACCTTGTCGCAGTTGAACTATTGCAACGTTTACCTTAAGACACTGTTTACTCACGGATGTCATGAAGTACTAGCAGCTACCAACACCCTCTGCAGCGTATACAGTGCAGCTTCTCCTAACAAAAAATATTTGCATGGTTGTTTTAACCAGTCATGATAATAAAGACCTCAGAAACAAAGATCCAACACAATCACAGGTGAGCTTCGTATGAAAAGCCTTCAATTCGGCAGGATGATACTGTAACTACTACTACTACTACTACTACTACTACTACTACTACTACTACTACTACTACAACTACTACTACTGATATTATTATTATTATTATTATTAATATTAGTAGTAGTAGTAGTAGTAGTAGTAGTAGTAGTAGTAGTAGTAGTAGTAGTAGTAAAATTATCTGGGGTTTTACGTCCTAAAACCAAGATGCCATAGTGGAAGGCATCTGAAAATGTCTCCATCTAGCTGACATCGTACAGTACACGATACTCTACCATTTCGCTTCCACCCAAATGCGACCGCCACGGCCAGGCAATTCATGAGAACAACCGTTTTGTGCTTTTCTTTCTAGACTAAACCGGTATTTTTCTCTGAGAAAAAAGGTGTGGACGCACGTAAGCGAATCTCTCCACTCAATCACCACTAGGGGAAATGAGAAAGCAGATTCGATTTAGCGATAAACGAGTAAAGTAGTGTAGCTGCCGCGATGACATTATCGAAATATACGGGGCCGGGTAGCGCGAATAGACGCAAGTACCACGAAATAAGAAGTGCGTACTGCACAATTCGCAAACTAAGAAATGGAGATGGCAAAGCGTTTTGATGAATCAAGCATCGGTGACTTTCACTTTCTTTGATAAGAACGAATGCGAATGCTTATTTTACAAACCGAACAAGCGATAAGAGCACTGCGATACGTAGGCAATGTTATAATTTCATAGCCAAGTGGCCCTTTAAGAATGAGTGAGCGAGTGAGTGAGTGAGTTGGGCGCTCATCAAGACATGACCTATGCAATAGACTTTTGCGTCCAGTTTATGACCCCATCCGCCTGAATAGCAGCATTTTTCTGAAAATGCTGTATAGCCTTGTCAAAGAAAGCGGCAGACGACTGTGATGATTAAAATGTAAAAAATAGCAACTAAATTAAGTTATCATTCACATATAGTGAATTACAATATGGCGAATAAAAATGAAACTAAAGATGTTCTTTAAAGATGTCGAATAACAGTGAAACTAAAGAGATTCTTTAAGACAGATAAGGTGTTCATTGTATACGGGCACTTTGTTCGTAAGTTATTCTTGCTATTTTTTTTTTTCATTTGGTAAACGCACTGGCCTCTCTTCCGATGGAATAAAAACTGTCCGAGTGTATCTCCCGTCTTGGATAGTCTGTCAGTCCCGTACTACGACACAAGACTCGAGACCGCTTAGAAGCTAGACGGTACTAAAAAAAAAGAAGAAAAGAAATTGTCAGCTACCTAGCGCAAATAAACTCGCTGACAGAAGAAACAGAGCGTGAAAGTTTCGCATTATGGGCTCGGTCTCGGTCTTTTATACGTATATATATATATATATCACCAGATTCGATCAAGCAGCAAGTAAGGAAGGGCTTACATTCTCAGGGGAAAAAAACACTCAAGGTGTTGCGTATTGCCGCACCCTCAGGTCCCGCACGAATTGACATGTTTTTGTTGTGTTTTTTTGCTCACGTTCTCTGTATCCTTCTCTGACGACGGAATGTTGCTTGAGTGAAGTTTGTTGAGACCGATAGGCCTGGAGCTCAAAACGTAATATAAGTCTGATCTCTGTGACAGGTAGACAGTTTAGAGGCCAGGGGGACGCTTGTTCCGGGCACCCTCAACTTCGGTATCGGAAGCGGAAGAGACGAGAACGAAAATTCCAGAAAAGGTTAGTCAGAGTAAACCAAGTTTGAGATTCTTCTTGTGATCGAGAAAAGAGGCACGGATATTTGCTGACGGGAGAACTTGATATTGAAAGTAGACAACAGTATAGGGACGCACTCGGAATTTCAGTAAATATCCATGAAGGAATCGACCAGTTTACCAACAATGTAAACGCCCGCGTCAGATAACACACGTATTTCAATGGGCACTAAGGGTGTATAGCCAAATATTCTTTACTGTGTGTGTGTGTGTGTGTGTGTGGGTAGAGGAATGTTCTACTCTTCCCTACCCCTAAAATCACACACATATCTCGTAAAGCAAACCCTGAGTAGTACATGAAGCCGCCATGGGTCGAATGAAAGTTCCGTAAAGAGGTACTCTTTATTTGTCGCCATGTAGGCGTTCATGGTTGCGCTAACAGACATTTTGTGATCTGTCACTTCCATCGCACTCATGCTCACTTTTTTCATTCATGCCATTACGCTGTGTGTGGGAGAGATAGTGGTGTCAGCGCTTTTATTATACAGAGCAGCGTAGCACCGATAGCGGGCCTCCACTGATATCACAGCACGTGCTAAAATGGAGCGAGTGCTCTGCCGCAGAGCCATCTGGTGGATGCTCCAAGCTGTAGCATGGCTACGACGACGGACAACAGACAAGCCGCGAGCATAAGCTGCTTCGTATCTAAAGAACAGAGGTCAAGCAGAGACATGTGTGCGGTTGTATGTGTGAGTGTATAAAGAACGTTTTCAGAAGGGTCCCGAATACTTTCATTAGGAATTTCAGAAAATTTCTGAAGAACCTTGAATCCCCTCCCCTTCTCGACCCCCTAGTCAGGATGTGCTCATTGTGGAATATAACAATTATGAAGAAACGAGCCTGATTTCATAGGCAGTCCATTTGCACAGTTTTAAAAGCATGCTAACTATTTTTGGATTCTCGTTTTATACTGTTTTTACATTGCAGATATCCGTGCTGAACAGCTCAAACCAATTATACGCATATCATTTTTCTCATGGTCACCGCTTTATTGAAAATGTGTGCCTGGTAGCAGGTACTAATTAAAGGTTACTACAAGTCCTTTGATGAAGCACCGAGGTAGGACAGCGTGTGTCACTCGATTTCCTAGCCTCCCAACTTAACCTACGAGAACAACACGTAAATTCTACAATGGGGAAACTGCCAAACCGCAGTCAGTTCATAAGTAAATTTGAACGTTGCTTTACCAAGACCAACATCTCAAGCACATATGGGTTATAAATCAAGTCATATCTTAATAAAAACAACAGTGAATTCCCTCGAGGTCATATAACTGTTACATCCATTAAATGAAGTAGGCACTATAGGTACAAAAAACCAGTGTCGCGCTATCTCTCGTGTATAAATTGGAAGGTACTGAAGAAAACTGGAAAATGATGACCCGTCAAAAAGACATCAGTGGAGGAAAAAATCGGTGAGTGCTGTATTGTATTTTCTTAAAGGGTGAAACCCATCCGAAAGCCACTTAAACCCTGGTTTATTATTGAATTCTACAATTCATTTTGTTGTAAATGTTGTCTTACTATGTGTACATTATTGGGTAAATTCATTGTAACAATGTTATTTTAACTAGTGTCACTGTGCTATTATGAGTTTGTTTTTAGCTGATCATTGTTCATTTTGAGCAACATTCTTTTGTTCACTGCAGAACACACAGATATGGTGTAGCCGAGGCAATCTGAACCTCAACCGCTTCACAGTAAGAGAGTTACAACAGTACAGGGCAGATATTTTTAATGAAAGATGAGGGTGTAAAAAATAAAAATTAATAAATAAATAACTCTTTTTTTTCTTCTCAGTTGATTGTATTGATCCCGCCCAAAAGATTTCCGCAAACGACGTTATTTTTTACTTTCAGTATCTCCATGGTCGGCGCACCTTTGACCAAGCTGGGATCTCGAGCGATGAAGTCATCGTTTGACGTCATGGTATGTGATGTCGTGATGACGCCATTTATTGTGGTGACCTGTTACATCACGGTCACTCAGTCATCACGTGCCCCGCCGTGGTGGTCTAGTGGCTAACGTACTCGGCTACTGACCCGCAGGTCGCGGGTTCGATTCCCGGCTGCGGCGGTTGCATTTCCTATGGAGGCGGAAATGATGTAGGCCCGTGTACTCAGATTCGGGAGCACGTTAAAGAACCCCAGGTGGTCAAAATTTCCGGAGCCCTCCACTACGGCGTCTCTCATAATCAAATGGTGGTTTTGGGACGTTAAACACCACAAATCAATCAATCAACTCAGTCATCATGTGTTAATCTTCCAGCCACATTCGCGTTGTCATCACCGACGCCGACAGTCGTCTTTCAGTTTTGAAGGGCATCTAAAGCTTTCGTCGGCGGTACGGCTCTGTTTCTTTCACTCTATATTTATTTATTTCTATTTCTCGATCTTTGCATCTTCCTTTTTCTATCTTCTTTTTTTTACCTCTCTCATTCCTCATTTCCTCTTTATTGATGTCTTATTCTCCGTCTGCTTAGATATTTCTCCCCACCGCAGTGGTCTAGGGGCTAAGGTACTCGGCTGCTGAGCCGCAGGTCACGGGATCGAATCCCGGTGGCGGTCGCATTTTAGATGGAGGTGAAAATACTGTAGGCCCGTGTGTTCAGATTTGGGTGCACGTTAAACGATTTCAGCTGGTCGATATTTCTGGAGCCCTCCACTACGGCGTCTCTCATAATCTTATGCTGGTATTGGGACGTTAAAACCTACACATAAATCGATCTTGATCTGTATATGTAGACAATATATCACATACGCACAATTTTATTTTGTTTTCTAATATTCGCTTGAGTAGTTTTTACGGCTTTTTCTTGTTCATTTTATATAGTGCAACAATTGAATAACTACTGCATTTGATCCTCACAGTAACGACCAGCAGGTCAACAGTATAGGTAAATAACGAATAGCGCTTTTATCTGCACCCTTATCATTATTTACTCTCCTGGTCAGATATCCTGATTTTGGGGTCTGATAATTCAACGCATGAACAAATGGAAAATGAAAACTAAGTACGTTAAGGGAGTGATTTAGAACAAACCCACCTTCTAGATATGACCATCAGACCAATCAGTAAGTATACAAGACACGTTAGTTCTTCTGGTAATGAAAGTTGTAGTAGAAAGCAATCAGGCATTTTAAAACTGTTCTGCTTGAATTACATCCTGCTGAAGCATTCTACGCTTAGCGCTAACTATTGCCCACTGGCATTTTCTGTGAATACTTTTTTACATCTATTGTGCGCAACCGGACCTCCCAAATTCACGTTAATGCTGTGCGTTCTGCCGCCGTAGAAATGAACAACAACGCTATTGCAGTTCTTCAAGTAAACGGGTCTTCGTGACATTTTCATAGCCTAAGTGTACACTCTCTATTACTACCTTTTACTTTCCCTCCTTTATATTCCGCGTTCTCGATACAGGAAATACGTCGTTGTTGTGGCTAACATTCAAACCTTTCTTTCATTATCTTTATTTCCGTAGCGGCTGGAAAGAAAGACCCTTTCGTGATATGGGGAATTTGGCAGAAGGCATTGCTGTTCTCCGAAGATTAATTTTTGAAGCAAGCAGAAAATAATTACTGTGAGGAAGGGGCACACGAGTTGATTTTAGCGTGTATACGAAAGTGGCTGTGACGTTTGAAATGACTTCGTTGACACATTTAACTCTACTTCACGCACTGGGGTGGCAAGCGCGGGGGGAGAGGGGTTAACTCTTTCACCCCCGAACCCTTTACTTTTTCAATTTTGCATGTGCATTACACACACGCATATATAAAAAAGCCCGCACAGCGATAGATTAAGTAAAATTAATGGCCCCCTGTCACACTGGTCCCGTCAATTAGGGAGGCGATCGCCGGGCTAATTCCAAGGGCTGAAGTATTGGCCCCCCGAACCGCAACACGAAAGCGTGGACAATTTAGAAGTGGTCCTTTTTGGCGCGCCAGCAGACGCCGGCTGTGGCCCAAAGAACAAGTCAGAGCCGAGAGTTGATAAACAAAACAAATATTATATTCTCAAAAATGGCAGATTGAAATCAACACACAAGAATGCACCCTCCACAATAGTTACATACAATACGTCACCAATCAAACAACGTACTACACAGTACAATCAGCCACGCTCAAAACAACGGACACAGACAACGATACGCTCTACAATGCAGTCGCATGCATTGAACAACCAAGACACTTAAAGACTAAAGAGATAGAAAACCTATCCAGTCCAAAGTTCTTGGAACAATAGTCTGGATGATACTCTTCCGAGAATCACTCACTCAAAGTCCAGCGTTGTTGTCGTTCCGCGCCCTCGAAGTTCCTCTTCCAGGAAACCTCGCCAAAGTTTCTCTTCCAGGAACCCTCGCGTCTTCAATTGGCCACTTTCCAAGCTTCAAACTTTTTCGCCGGAAACACGTCGGCTTCACACACGCAGCTGTTGCCACGCGTCTTCGCTCGATAGCGGTAAACACACACACTCTTGCCTGTAGCTCGAGCCGTCACCCGATATGGTGGAAATCATCTTCTTCTCCCGCTTTGTCTTTACGGACAAAACCTTCGCCGACTACACGGCGGTATACCCTACGCACTCTGGCGCTAACTTCCGTCTCCTCCTGATCTCTCATCTCGGCTGCTCGGTTACCTTGCGCGCGACATTCCAGAAGGTTCTCGTCATTTCGTCGGCGCGATACGCAGCGAAGGCTGGGAAGAGGGCGAGAAGGCTGGAATGCCCTCCGCGGCCGATGACTCAACTCGGTATGACCACGCCCCTTTCGTTCTAGAACTTTCGCGGGCTATCTCGGCCGCCGATGTGGGGTGAGGAGGTTCGTCGGCGAAGCCACGCTTCCAAGGGGAGAGCGCGCGCCCGGGGAGCCTTGGATGTTTGTTTACTTTTTTTTTTACCTCCCGGCGTCTCTTCCGCGCGTTACCGCAAGAATTTGGCGGCGCGCCCATTTTTAGCGCTCGTTCTGTGACACTGCCCCCCCCACTTTAAGAATAATATCTGATAATATTCAGAACCACACAAACGAGCGCGAACAGTCCCCACACACTCAAAGACTGTAACATAGTCCGTCGCTCATGACACGTCACATTCGCAATAGTTCACTCAATACAATTGTACATTGTAATTAAATTACACAACACATGAAATATAACCACAGGCACATGAGTACAACACTCCACCACACATTCCCAATAATACAAACGTACAAAGTACTCTCATTACAACAATTATACAACACTATACATCACATCACAGCACAAACACTTCGACACTTGTGACACAGGATAACACAACATTACCGCAACATATGGCACTCAGCACTGCCAAACACATTCTGATTCGACCTCAGCACCTATCCTGTGTATTTCGAGCTGCGCTTGCGTCCTTTCTTGCGGTGCTCGCTCGATCTCTTCTTGTTTTTCCTTGTTCTTTTTCGGCGAGCCTTTTCCAACGACGGTATCTGAGGCAGCGTCTCAGCCATCGTTGTCCCTTCCGACCCTGCTAACGGGTCATGACGTTCGACGGGTCCGGTCTGTTTATTTACCAGCTTGTTCATGTCTCTACATTTGGCCTGGCTGGCCGACTCGGTCTCCTTTACACTGTCGGTCGGTTGGGGTCGTGCCGACGTACGTCCAGCTGCCCAGCGCGTGAACTCATTCAACACGATCGTCTTCTCATTCGCTGTCTCTTGCGCCGCGGCTTCACCTTGGGCTCTAGTGAGATCCGTCACGGGATGCTCCTCCACTGTATCTCGCGGTCGCTGGGTTGGCGAGGGCTCTATCTTAGGGTCTTCTCCCAAACATTCCGGATCATGCGGTCCTCGCGCCCCGGCGATGTTTCCGATGACAAGGTCGTAAAGGGGGGTCGTCATGCATAAAGCAGTAACCTTCCCGCTGAAGTAAGGGGTTTCGACCTCAATCTCTGCTTCGGGAAGCATCCGAACTGTACGGTCAATTAAGCAAACCGGTTTCGTTTTGCCGGTCAACTCACTTTCTCGTACCAAATTTCTCCGCACGATAACTTTGGAGCTACCGGTATCTCTTAGAACCGTAATCTTCTTCCCCGCAACCTTTCCAGGCAGCGTTGGCATTCCCTTCGTAACACCGGTTGGCCGTTTTGACATTACAGCTCCCACAATAGGAATTTTCTCCCCATTTTTCAACTCTACAAATCCGTCGGTGACGGCATACTGCGTAGCCGTCTCACCATCAGCTGGCTTTCCTGTCCGAAATCTGTCCCGGAAACCTTCTACAGTAAATCTAAATCGCTTCAGCAAAGCAGCTTTCACCTTTGCATAGTTGGCTGCATCGGTTGGCGTCAGCCTACCGTACACACTGAGCGCTTCACCACTCAAGCAAGTACTCAAAGCAGTTGCCCACTGATTTTCCGGCCAATTCTGGCTCTTCGAAATCGTCTCGAATCGGTGAAGGTACGCGTCAAGGTCGTCCTTCCTTTCATCAAACGCCACGAGCAGCTTGCTTGGGTTCAAGCGCAAGCCATGATCTTCCCGTTCGCTGCTTTCAA
This sequence comes from Rhipicephalus microplus, assembly GCF_013339725.1. Taxonomy (NCBI): domain Eukaryota; kingdom Metazoa; phylum Arthropoda; class Arachnida; order Ixodida; family Ixodidae; genus Rhipicephalus; species Rhipicephalus microplus. The sequence continues at coordinate 151,330,233 of NC_051171.1, read as the reverse complement.
CTCTAGATTGGACGGGAGTTTCACTTCGCTGTTGCAACCGGAGCCGCTCGAGTTCCATCTCGTGCTGCCGCTGCCGTTCCCTTTCCTCTCTTTCTTCTTTCAGCTGTCGCTCCTTTGCCTCTCTTTCTTTTCTCGCCCTCGCAGCGGCCAGCTTTTCTCTCTCCAGCTCCAACTTCAACTGCTGCTCTCTATCTTCTTTCAGCTGTCACTCCTTTGCTTCTCTTTCTTCTCTCGCCCTTTCAGCTGCCAACCTTTCTCGTTCCAACTCGGCTGCTTTTTCTTCCTTGGCTCTCTCAGCTGCCAACCTCTCTCGTTCCAACTCAGCTGCTTTTTCTTCCTTGGCCCTCTCAGCTCCCAACCTCTCTCGTTCCAACTCAGCTTTTTTTTCCGCTTTGGCTCTTTCGACCGCCAGCCTTTCTTTTTCCAGCTCAGCTGCCTTTTCTTCTTTGGCCCTCTCTTTTTCTTCTTTTTCCTTCTGGGTGACCCACTTCCATAGTTCGGCGCCAGAAAGACCCATCTTCTCACCAAGAGCGACTAAATTTTCGAGATCCATTGTGTCTCGCAACTCGCAAATAAAACCTTGCCGCGTGCAAAAAGTATCTGCCTAAATCAGTCTATCGGAACACTCCCCTGCACTCGTTAACGAGAACACAGAGCAACACACAAAATCGTTCCGATAGCACTATCAACAACTCGAGGCTCTTTCTCACTACTTTGGACACACTGTGCACCAAAAGGTCCTGTGTCGCGGACGCCAGATTCATTGTCACGGGTCCCGTTATTTAGGGAGGCGATCGCCGGGCTAATTCCAAGGGCTGAAGTATTGGCCCCCCGAACCGCACCACGAAAGCGTGGACAATTTAGAAGTGGTCCTTTTTGGCGCGCCAGCAGACGCCGGCTGTGGCCCAAAGGACAAGTCAGAGCCGAGAGTTGATAAACAAAACAAATATTATATTCTCAAAAATGGCAGATCGAAAACAACACACAAGAATGCACACTCCACAATAGTTACATACAATACGTCACCAATCAAACAACATACTACACAGTACAATCAGCCACACTCAAAACAACGGACATAGACAACGATACGCTCTACAATGCAGTCGCATGCATTGAACAACCAAGACACTTAAAGACTAAAGAGATAGAAAACCTATCCAGTCCAAAGTTCTTGGAACAAAAGTCTGGATGATACTCTTCCGAGAATCACTCACTCAAAGTCCAGCGTTGTTGTCATTCCGCGCCCTCGAAGTTCCTCTTCCAGGAAACCTCACCGAAGTTTCTCTTCCAGGAAACCTCGCGTCTTCAATTGGCCACTTTCCAAGCTTCAAACTTCTTCGCCGGAAACACGTCGGCTTCACACACGCAGCTGTTGCCACGCGTCTTCGCTCGATAGCGGTAAACACACACACTCTTGCCTGTAGCTCGAGTCATCACCCCTCAGGTGGAAATCATCTTCTTCTCCCGCTTTGTCTTTACGGACAAAACCTTCGCCGACTACACGGCGGTATACCCTAAGCACTCTGGCGCTAACTTCCGTCTCCTCCTGATCTCTCATCTCGGCTGCTCGGTTAAATACCTTGCGCGCGACATTCCAGAAGGTTCTCGTCATTTCGTCGGCGCGATACGCAGCGAAGGCTGGGAAGAGGGCGAGACGGCTGGAATGCCCCCCGCAGCCGATGACTCAACTCGGTATGACCACGCCCCTTTCATTCTATAACTTTCGCGGGCTATCTCGGCCGCAGATGTGGGGTGAGGAGATTTGTCGGCGAAGCCACGCTTCCAAGGGGAGAGCGCGCGCCCGGGGAGCCTTGGATATTTGTTTTCTTTTTTTTTCTTTTGACCTCCAGGCGTCTCTTCCGCGCGTTACCGCAAGAATTTGGCGGCGCGCCTATTTTTAGCGCTCGTTCTGTGACACCCCCTCTGCCCTGAAACAAGAAGTGTGGCTGTGCTACTGAATCCACGTACCTTAGCGTACAGTACTGTATTGTACGTGCTGTGGATTTGTTATGTTCAGAATCGTCAGCCCCTGCGACATCTCCTAGAGCTAAGGAGTAGCCACCACCTTATTTGTGTCCCGACATCTCCGTATATCATGTCAGCAAAAACATACTGCCATTTTCACCATGACTAGAATGATCTTACAATGAGCGTGAATGAGTTGTATTGACGAATACCATCGAGAGTTTGTCCTAAGTATTGTGATGGCTTTCTATTTTTCTATAGTAGAGTACCATTTACTATATATCGTGCAATACTTTTTCTTAACACCAACTGCTGCAGAAAAACAAATATTGCATATAAAATGCTTTCCATACAAGCTGTAAAGAGTAATGGCATTTGATAAGTACTATATGCAAGCTTTGATATTAAAAGCACATCAGAAGACCATCATAACCCCATTTCCTATAGCCATGCAATGATTTGCAAATCACATGAATGTTCTCTTCAGCAACCCCTGGTTCAGTAAAATAATTATATGGAAGAAGTCCCAGTTATTCTCAGTGAATATAAACACTACTCTTTATATGTGGGTCCAATACCCAAGCAAGAAACTACTAATGGCGTATGGATACATCCCGCGCATAAGAAGTCTATGTCACTCTTCCGTGCCCAAACATGCAAAAGAAAATCTTCCAGCATGCAGGATTTATAGCGTTCATACTCAGGTGAATCGGAGTGAGCAAGGACTTTATCACAGATAAGCACATCTTATGTACACCATTTAGGAGACTAAACACCTATACATCACTCAGGTTTAAACTACTTCACACGAAATCCCGTAATTAAAATGGTGTTTTTTCTCAAATATTATCGTATACATCAACGCAGTTTGTATTACAGAACTGTATCGTGTGGTCTATACACACTTCGTTGTTAGGAAGCCTATTGCCATTTATTAGTTTCTTATCAGTTCCAATTATATCATTTTTGGGTACTAACTCTATACCCATACTGTAATTGCATCGTGTTTGCTCATACATCATCATCGTCATCATAATAATCCATTCGTCATTCTCAGACTCTGTTGGTCCCCTGCAAGACGAAGGCCTTTCACAATGATTTCTGGTTTACCCTATCTCGTGCGAGCTGATTTCATTCTATCCCCGCGAACTTACTGATTTCGTCACTCTATGTAACTCTCGGCCTTTGCTAACTGCGTTTTTCATCCCTTGGTATTCATTCTGTTACTCCTATTGTCTACTGGCTGTCTTGTTCTACACATTAAGTGACCAGCCCAGGCCCATTTTTTTTTTCACTTGACGTGAGCTAGGATATCTTCAACTGCTGGTTCTCTTACCCATTCTGACATCGTCTGATCTTTCCATGTTATTCCTATCTTTCTACGTTTCATTGCAAGCTAGCATCAACTAATCCATCATTCTCAACAACTTATTTCAATTAACTCGTAACAGAAATAAAAAAGTTTGATCGTCTCTAAAAAAATAAGAAAATGTTAAAGAACATTCTTCAATCTGATAATCTGTATTGTAAGGTTTTCTTTATGTTCGTGTGGTAGAAAGGAAGAGAGAAGAAAGCCAGTCGCAATGGTGTCACCGAAAATGAGCAGTGAGTGCGTCACCTAATAAGAAACTAAACGAAATGTGCCTGCCAGAACCAAACGGTAGATGCCGAACACAATGGCCACCAACCAGTCGTCGACAGCAAACGCCAAGCTGTTCCAAGGACCTTATTTATGAGCGACGCTCGTTTTCCCCCCTTTTGTTAGGAGGTATGATCCATAGAGCGCGGCGTCCCCACTAGATCACTGTAGTTTGTGCCGTTTATGTGCACCCAAGTTCCCTTCATCGCGATGTAAGGCTAACCACCGTATCGTACACCGTTTCCCTGCCCCCGTTTCTTTCGCACTGCGGGAGGTTGCGCCAACAATAAAAGCGGCAAAATAGGGGCACCCCGAGCGCAATTCCAAGCAAAAGATATTCAAGGGTGATGGGAAGAGCCGAAACTAGTATATTTCTTCCTTCATCAATTTTTTTTATCTTTACCTGTTTTTCTCGGGCAAGTAGTCTGTCTTCTTTGTATGCATATCATTTTCATTACGGTGACAGCACACCACTCTAGTCTGTCCGGAAAAAGTGTTCAAAGATTTCGAGTGCTTCGTACTCAACTATGGGAGAGCAGAGAGCCGTCCTGATTACAGGTACAAGACGTCGTTAACTTGGAGTTTATTGAAAGTGTTTAATGACTTCGTACTTGATACTCACATATGTAAGATCACAAGGCCTTCCCTGTCAAAGGAGGGGCTGCCCCGATACCAGATGATGTGTTCAGAAAAAGTTTATTCTCTCAAGGGACGCAACAAAGCTAAGGGACAAGCGTCTGTATAACAGGTACAATAACAAACAAAAGACAAAGCACAACATACATTACACATTTAAACAAAAGTGTCCAAGTCCGTAGGATGTCCATAGTCCATAGTACTAATAACTATACATACACTACTTAAATGCACTAATCACAATATGGACAATGTACATGATGATATATGTGCAGAATTTAAAAGACTTGGTGAAGATGTTAGAAAATATGTAGAACAGGTATCAATATTCATAAAAGTTACATAACTTACAGCGTTAGAATGAAGTGCATATATAGAAGAGCTCACACCAATATGGGACATACACAAACACATAAAAATAGTAAACACATACTGATTACATGCACCAATCAGACATTGACAGGTGACCTGGCTATAGGAACCAGGCCAGGTGGAAGACTAATCGTACGCGTCTGTCAACTACGGAAAGAAAGCGGCACGACCATTGTCGCAGAAATTCTTCGTCGCAGAAATATTCGAATTTTTTGCCATAGTTGTGCAAATGCGGTGCCCTGCAAGTTTGTGAGCTATACGCTATACCTCGAAAGGTCTCTATCTTTACACTGCTTTCTTTTTTGGTGTTATCAGAGAAAGAAATAATTAAAAGGAAGAAACAGGGAGGTTAACCTAGACGAACTGGTTTGCTACTCTCTCGGTGGTGGGGAAAAGGGTCGGAAAGAGGATAGCTATAGAGAGATATAAAATAAATTAGAAAAAAACACATGAACACACATTCAGGGAGTTCCGATCACAGTCGTTCGGACAGGTCGGTTCAACGCAAGAAGCGCATGAGCGCCTTCACAGCCTTCTTCTGCAACATAAAGTCTTATCGGCAGCGCAGGAGTCTTTCTTCCGAAAGAAGCTGGTTGTCCAGTTCATCTAGTGCATTGCAGAGGGACTGTCTCTGCGAGCAGTATTGTGGGCATTCACACAGAATGTGCCAAGTTGTTTCATCACTGCCACAGTGGTCACATGCAGCAGTGTCAGCCATTCCTATGCGGAACGCGTACGCATTGGTAAATGCGACGCCCAACCATAATCTGCACAGCATAGTAGCATCTCGTCGGCGTAATTCCGGAGGAATTCGAAGACTGAAAGTTGGGTCTAAAGTACCTAACCGTGCATGGAATAAATGTGACTCGTTCCATTGTGACGTGGTGTGCTTGCGAGCAAGCATGCGGAGTTTCCGTGCAGCGTCAGTTCTGGAAAGCGGAATTGATATTTCATCGCTTTCAGTATGGGCAGAACGGGCAGCTCGATCGGCCCGTTCATTGCCAATTATTCCACAATGACTTGGCAGCCATTCAAAGGCTATTTCATGTCCTTCCTCAATGAATTGGTGAGTCTTTTCTGCAATCTCAAATACCAGCTGATCCTACGGGCCGTGGCGTAAAGGGGATAGAAGGGATTGCAGTGCCGCCTTTGAGTCACTGAAAATTGTCCATTTTTGTGGCTGTTGATCGCTGATAAAGTGCAGTGCGGCACGAAGAGCTGTGAGCTCTGCTCCCGTTGATGTCGTAAGGTGGGAGGTCTTGAATTTTCTTGTCGTGTCATTTATCGGTATAACAAATGATGCCGTTGAACTCTTCTGTAAAACAGAGCCGTCGGTGTATACGTGTATACAGCCTTGATACGTCTCGTATAACAAGAGCAGAGCAAGCTGTCTAAGAGCAGGTGACGACATATCTGCTTTTTTCTTGATGCCAGGTATAGTTAGCCTGATATTAGCCTGAGTCAGGCACCAGGGAGAAGTCAAAGGCCTGGCGGCGGGTGTGAAGAATGTTGGCAAAGAATCGCGGTATGTGGTGACCGTTTGGCAAAATGACGAACGTGGTCTGTCTGCTGGTAAAGAGGCTAGGTGGTGGTGGCAGGGTGTCCGAGCAATATGCCTTATATGTGTCCGGAGTGCCTCAACGTCGGTATGTGTCGTGACGAGGTGGTCACCGGCGATAGTTATCCGAATTTATCTAGGAATAATACCCACCGCAGTACGAATGACCCCACATAAAATTCTTTAGGCCTTCGTGATATCTTTTAAGCTAACATCATCAAATGCAAAGCTTAAAGCACGCGTCCTTTAAACTCGGTGAAAGACACTTCGATAGACCCTAGATTATGATAACCACCCAAGCCGCATGCTTCAGCTTCGTTGGTTAACTACATCTGAGTGCTAGTGTAGAATTCTTAAAAGAAGTTTAATTGTTATTTTACCACTAACATCTATATATCTTGATTGCCCTGATTCTCCATTTGCATGAAACATAATTAACTTTTCTTGTAGTTTAACCAGCTCCAATATTCAATTTTATACAACTGTGACTACACTCATATGACGAAATAAAAAATCAATAAGTTTACGAGATTTTGAGGACCTGCTTATTGAAACAAGGACTAATGAGCGTTTTTATCGCTCAGCATTAACTACATCGCTGAGTCCCAATTCAAAGCGTATAATATACACCGCAGTGTGTTCTGTCTTACCAGTAATGTCCCCAGCCTCATTTATTCCAGGATGCAATCCGATTGTCCTAAACACACCAAGCCATCGATATATAATACTGTACAGTTCGCCCCACAACTAATGCAGTTGATCTGGGTGTACTTTGCACCGTTGTGATGAGTGAAGAAAACGACAACGACGGAAGTGCGGGGCAAGGCGCGTGTAATGTGCGCGTGAGTGTCAGCGAATCAGCTGATGACCTGTAGTGGCCCATAGAGGTGGCGTGCCACGATTGGGCCACGTGTGACCATTACGTGGCAGTAAGCTTTGTGGCTGGGGACGAGCCGGAGCAGAGACAGACGGAAGACAGTGGGCCGAAGCGTCGGACGCAGGTGATCCAGGTTCCGGCCAGGGAACGCGGCCGTCCACGCTGCTGCTGTCCAACCAGCAGCTGGGGCGGCATTGCCGGCACGAGTACTGCATCTCGGGGCGCGGCCTGGCCTGCTGTTCTCTTCCTTGCAGAGGGCATCGCAGATCTCGGCGAGGCGTCTCCACGGTCAGCCGTTTGGCACAGCGATGAACGTGGCCTGGCTAATGGTCATGGTTGCGCCGAGCATCGCGTCTCGACGCAAGCTGTTCGCTGGACGGGCTGGCCATTCCCCGCATGGAGCATCGCGTCTCCGATGCGGGTTGACTGCTCCGTAGCCCCACCCATGCCATCAAGCGCCGGTATCACCAGAGCGTCGCACATCGGCAAGGGACGAGCGAGACGTTCTGCCGGGCGAGACACGAGCGTGTGTTCGGAGGACCACGGAGCCGGGCGAGGTTCAGGGTGGCCGAGGATCTAGGTGCCAGGGAAGTTCTGCCTGATCGAGGATCGCCGAGCGGTGCCGAGCCGTATCGAGCGACGCGCCAGACTCGGACGTGGGCCGCGAGCTCATGAACTGCAGTGTGCACCCGAGGGCACCTGGCGGTGCCCTAGCCAAGAAGAAGGAACGTGGGAAAAGGAGCTCGAGAGTTGAGGCCACGAAGGCAGACGAAGCGGTGCGCCGCTCGAGAGGACGAGTTCCTGGCAGCGTTCCTGAGCCGGACGCAGGACCCGTACGTGTCAGCCAGGTCGAGCTCCGGTGCGTCTGTTCGAGGTCGAGTCCGTCGGCCTGTACAAGGTCCAAGGACGGGGCCTGCAGAACGGCTCCTGCCTGGGTGCAGTGGCCGGGAGCAGGTTCGTGGGCGAGGCCTACCGAGCGTGGTCCTCGTGAGCCGTGGCCTGACCCTGGACCTCCGGAGTTGCGACCCTGACTGCTGCGTTGGCCACGACGTCCGACTCAACGGCGCTGCACACGGTAGCGTATCCGTGCGCCGTCAGCCGTTCCACCCATGCCATCAAATAAATTGTTCGTGTTAATCCTTTCTCGTCCGCTATAGACAAACATAGTGACGAACGTCCTTAACCATCACAACCGTATACTTCTTGCTCATTATCGTCACTTTCCGAAGTAGCTGTCGCAATCAAGTTACACGTATGTATGTATATATATATATATATATATATATATATATATATATATATATATATATATATATGCGTGTGTGTGTGTGTGTCTTACGCAGGTTTGTTGTGCTTCAGAGAAAGTGCTGTTTTCTGTGTGCGAACATCGACATATACGAATATTTTATTCCCTAACAAGATGTCGACCTTTCCACTCAAGTCCAATTTCAATCCTCCCTTTGAACAGGCCAGCAGCGTAGAACACCTATTTTTTATTCTGCCTGTCCATTTGTTCATTCATACGTCTATTCATCAACCAAGTTGTCCGTTCATTCATTCCTTTAAAGAACCCAACAAAAACATTCCACCCTTCCCTACACTGGTTTTTGCTGAATACCCTTAACGCCATTGGGTGGGAAAAACGTGTTCATAAACTACAACTCCGGATCACAATTTCGTGTTGCTACATAGCACTCGCTGTATCAATCATTTGTTCTCCACGTTAATCTCTGTCTCTATGTCAGCTATTTCACATAGCTTTATTCAGCCACTCCACTTAAAACGATGTTCAACACAGTTTCGAAGAAGCTACTCAAATCTTAAAAAGTAAGAAATTTCGACACGAAAAATGATAAAAAGCACCTCTTGCACAGCTCACACCGGCAAGGAATCGAATGTTCTTGCTATTCAGTGATGACGATTGAACTGCCTACGAATTTAAACGGAAGGTAAAAACTACCACCTTCACTCTTTCCATTTCAATATTCATTTTGCGCACGCGATGGCTGCGTACCAATTATAATGGCAGTACTGTGCAAGCTACATGAAGGCGCCAATATATTAAAGAAAAGCATGCCACGAGCGGTTGGTCGGCCTAGCTCACTTCGATGGCGCAGACAGAAACAACGAGATACAAGCAAGAAAAAACTCAGTGAGCTTGCCAAGAGTAGAAGACGTGGCCACACGACAGAACCGAAAACAAGTCTGACAGCTAGCAAACAGGGAGAGAGTGGGGGAGTTCATCCACGAGTGCCCTCGCTTATTGCTAATGGTGCTCGAAGGCAGCATACCGGGAAGTCGATTAGTGAGATCAACTAAAGAAAAAAACAGAGAAAGAAAATAGAAAAAGAAAGGGGAAAAGAAGCAAAGAAAAAAGAAAGAAAAAATGAAAGAAAAAGAAAGAAAGAAGGAAGGAAAGAAAAAAAGAAACGAAGAACGAAGGAAAGAAAGAAAGAAAGGAAGAAAGAAAGAAGGAAAGAAAGAAATTCAGGAGCCCTATTTTTGTCAGCAAATGAGGGGCAAAGGGAAGCTTGGCATTTTCCGTTCCTTACGTACTACTTTTCTATCTTTCTGTTGCATTGCACATTGTTATCCCTCTCAAAGTCTTTTTCACTGCATGCCGGTAATTGGACCATCATTTATGTACATAGCAGTGAGACTTCGTTTGCTTAAGAAAACAACGATCTCCATGCGTGCTCATCTAGGCAAAAATGAAATGCGACAAGTGATCTCGACAAAATATGATATTGACATATTATAAACGACTGATCACCGATAAGCTCCCGATTAGGAGCATCAATTATTTGCAAACGGGCACAAACATAAAAGTGTCACCTTCGAGGGCCTATTTCTGTGCACCCGCTGGCACCAGGATTCCTGCGTATGACACCATCACCGAATTCTGAAAGCCATAACAGCAAAACAAGCATCGTTTTATAAATTATTGGCCCAATCAAGGAGCACCTTCTCTGATTTCCTCTAGTGCACTATTATGAACCGAGAGACGCGCTAATCGCGTATTTTTCATCCCCCTGTAAAATTCCTGTCTGTCCACACAAGGCCATGGTTTCCATTTACAAGACAACGTCATGTAGACGAATGCGCCTTAACACTACAATAAAGTAGCTTAGTATATAGCAAATTATGACTTCATAACATATAGTCAACGCGTCTATGCCCAAATGCCGATACAAAACAGTGTTTCTCAGCGACTTTTCTGGGGCGAAGCTCCTTGAGGCAAGGGTTTGTCCATCCTTCGTGGTTGTCGTAGGTAGCCACCTAGATGCGAGATGGTAGATGGCAGTACTTAGAGTGTTTACTAGACGGAAGCACGGACGGACGCATAGACGGACGGACGGATGGACGGACAGACTAGCAGACGGACAGACATGGATGGACGGGCGGAGCGAATATGTGCCATAGGGTATGCGATATGGCGGTACGTGGAGTGTTCAATAGATGCACGCACGGATGGATGCATAGACGAACGGACAGACAGACTATCAGATGGACGGACGGATGGATGGACACGCGGAGCGGGCATGTGCCACAGGGAATGCGAGATGGCGGTACTTGGAGTCTTCACTAGATGAACGCACGGACGGAGGGACAGACAGACTAAAGGACGGACGGACAGATGGACGGACGCGTGAACGTACGGACGGATGGATGCATAGACAGACGGACGGACGCATGGATGGACACACGGATGGTCGCGCGGACGGACGAAAGCACGGAGGGGCTGACAGATGCTTCGACCCGCTCATGATCATTCACTCCTTGGATATGCTTTGATTTTTCTCACCTTCTTTCCATTGCGCCTGTGTTAAAGTGATTGTTCAGTTGACGAAAGTGTCTCATCAACAAATATTGTGCTTTCATAATAATTTCAATGTAATACACTGAAATATTTCAAGCTTTTGACACGCGTCGCGCCTCACATCGTTCGAGCCCCCGACTTGGCAATATACTTCGCGAATCCTCTATACTTTGCATCCATCAATCATCGTCCGACAGCCTGTCACTATGGGTGCATTCTTCTGCTGAACAAACGACGCATCGGTCGATGCATGGAGAGCTGCGATATGTAGAGCTTCCTGCAAAAACCCACGAACTCTATTCTCTTCCTTTTTTTTCTTGTTGTTTGTTTTTAGTGCGCGCACGCTGCAAGTATATCGATTGATGCTTAAGGCTCCCCCTCGTTCCATCACACTACGAGGGGTAGAAATCCCTAAGCGTGTATTTTCATGTCAATATCCCGTCGATAAAATTGCTCTATTTTGCTTCTCTTAGTGTTGTCGTCTGCCACCAATTGCATGCGATTTAACGATCTTGCGAAATGCGCTTCTTTCCAAAGAGGACCGGTCATCGATTGCAGCCTCAACGTCGACGTTGCCAACACACGTATTCGGAGCTTGTAAATGCGTCTTAAACTACTCCTTCGACCGGGCACACTGCAAGCAAAATAAACACCTCGGTACGACCTGTGGCTTGACGTGGCATTGAATGATGTATATTCTATTACCATTGTGATAGCCTGAACGCCCTGCTTGCGACAATCAGGTGGCGAGGAGACATCAGGGCACTTCCACTGTGACTGTACCTGTTACAGCGCCGTTCGAAAGAATGGTCTCGGCTGAGTGGGAGGAGCTACATAGTTGCGCCATTACCGCAAAGACAGCCCAGAAAGTATGTTTTAGACCTGCTTCCACACTTTAAGTTTTCAAACGAATCTCTGCGTTGTTTAGACTATTGCGAGTTCTTCAAGAGGCCGTCAGAACTGCGTCACGCGTCATTGAGTGGTTGTGAGATCTATCTTTCCTTCCATTCATCCTATTTTGTAATCTTGGGATGTTAAATCCCACATATCAATCATTATTTTTAATATTTATCCTCTTTTATATCGCAAAGAAACCTGCTGGAAATACAGTGCCTAAGCATCTTGTCTTTTCCTGCGTGTTTTTCATATTCAGATGTAATTATCATCAGCCTCACTAGGCCCACTGCAGTGCAAGGGCACATCTAATGTTTATTTCATGAAGTAGTTCTGTGCAATCTGCTACCACGGTATACCGGCAGGCTTTTTAATTTTATCTGCGCACCTAACTTTGTGCCTCCTTCTTAACCCGCTCGCACTTGAATGTACGCATTATACACCACATAGCCCTATATTGCACAAAGCCTCGTAATATTTCCGAGCATAGCATGCTTTGTATTCGGCATTAGAGGTATGTGCAAGACGAACTGGCTCTAAACTAAGAGACTAGATTCTAAAATAAGGCAAACGCGAGAAGGTGAGACAGAAAATCTGCGGCGGTTGCTTTGTCGGTGGAGGCAATAAAGCTGTTAGCCCATGTGCTCAGATTTCGGTCCACGTTAAAGAGCCCCGAGTGGTCAAAACTTCCGAATTTCTCCACTACGGCGTCTCTCATAATGTTATGGTGGTCTAGGTGCTTTAAACCCAACATAACTTATCAATCAAATCAAGGGTACACCTATCATTTCTCTTTCCGTAGCTCGCTGTGTCGTCCTCAATATAAACTGAACCCTCTTTGTAAGCCTTTAGGTTTATGCTCCTTAGGTAAGTACCGGCAAGATTCACTCCCTCACCGAAGCAGAATTGGCCACCCTGGTTCGGTACTTGGCCTTTACGCACCATTTAACTCTCGGCCATCAGTCCCCAGTGACTGCGAAGCAACTGTCCAAGGCTGCGGTCAAACCTGCGACGCTGCGGAGGGTGCTAAGAATCTCTTGGCCCAGACAGGCCACCATTGCAATCTGAACTTGGCTATGGTCAACGCTATAACGCTATTTTGTGGAGCTATTCTATAGATGTGCTGTTCGGGGAACTAGACGATGTTAAATTGGATGTAATAAGACTCAGTGAAATTAGGAGAATACGTGAACAGTGTCCATGTGACGCAGTGCTAAAGAACAGTCACGCCCTAAGCTACCGGGGATTAGCTGACAGAACTCAACTAGAGGTCGCGTTTTTTATACACAAGATTATCGCTGGCAACATAGAGGAATACGGTAACATCAGTAGGAGGGTGGCAAGTATCATAATTAGGTTTAACAAAACGTACACAATGAAGGTGGTACAGGCTTACGCGCTTACATCGTACGACAATGATCATTTGGTTGAACGTTTCTACGAAGACGTCGAGTCAGCAATTAATGACAGAAAAACGCAGTAACTACACTGATTGGCGACGCTATTGCCAATGTAGGCACGAAACAGGTCAGAGACTATGCTGTGAGGGAGTATGGCATTGACTCTGGAAATGTCAGAGGAGAGTTATTAGTTGAGTTCAAAGAACGTAATAATTTGCAGATCATAAATAAATAAATAAAAATGGAAAGAAACATATGCATGCTAAATGCGAGAATAATCACCTCCAAGAGAAGGGTTCGTTTTAGTGTGCTTAGGTGGAAATGACGACAGGCGTACACTTGCAGATCTGTTTTCGCGGCATGCCTTAGAACACTGCATTAGCTTTTTTTCTTAGCACCTATAACTCAAGCTTTCGCGATACATTGCACGAAAAAAATATTTCCTGGCTCTTGCGCCGCTTACCCGAACGTTGTTCGCCATCGATAATGCCGTTTACAAAATGTCGTCGGGAAGGTGCATTTTAATAAAAGTCCGTTCTCACGAAACACACGAGAAGTCCTGTAAATTCAACAATGGTTATTTTAAATGCGAAGCATTTCTTAGCAATCTTCGGCTACTAATACTAATACTAATAAAGCCAGCGACAGAAGGCACCCGCATCACGCACATTACCAGACTCGGCAACTCACGCTGCTTGAGGCTTGTGTTCGAGGGAGACAGCCTTCCCTTGTATGTCAAAGTTGGCCATGTTCGCCACTCAGTGCGTCCATACGTACCGAAGCCACTGCAATGCTACAAGTGTTTCAAGATGGGACACGTAAAAGGTATCTGTGAGAACAAAGTTGTGTGTCCGCGGTGCGCTGAATCTCACCCAAAAGACGCCTGCGGTGCCGCCGTGTTACGATGTCCAAACTGCCACGGCGCTCATGAGGCCTCATCGAAAGATTGCCATCGGGTGCGAAACGAGCACGCGGTACTCAGGCGTATGATGCGGGACAATTCAACTCACAGGGAAGCTGCCACTACACTACGCCAACGACGGCGTCGTGGACGAAGACCATCACGAAAAAACTGCTCTACCGATATAGAGATGCCATCCTCTATCAAAGAGGCTGACCCACAAACACCTAGCTCACTGAAGACAGATACTGCCAAACAGAAGAAAGAGACAGCAGTCGCACCTTCTGAACAGTGGCCCTCACTTCCACCAAGTCAACCTACTTCGGAGCCGCATCAAATCCCGCCGCCCTCGACGACCCCTCAAACCAGTGAAGCGATGAATGAAGATCAAGTGATAAGCTTGCTGCAATCGCTCATGAGTACCATGTGTGTCCTACTGAGTAATATGAAGACTTCGGCTGCGCAGACCGCACTGCATGTGCTGGACACCCTGAGTCCGGTGCTTGCAGCTCTAAGGTACAACCATGGCCAGCGAGGCACCGTCGTTTCGAGCGGAAGTCAAGAATGCATCTGTCTTTCAGTGGAACGCCAGAGGACTGAAGTCGCGCATGTCTGACTTTAGACAGTTTGTATTTGTGAACCGCTTGCCCATTATCGTGATTTGTGAACCCAAACTGTCTGATTCAATCAAGCTGTCAGGCTATGAGTGCTTTATGTCCTCCACTCAAGAGACTGCAGCAAAGGTATTATATTCATGCGCCATGACCTCACTTACGTTCACCACAGAATATCGCTGGCAACATAGAGAAATACTGTAGCATCAGTGAGAGGGTGGAAAGTATCAAAATTAGGTTTAACAAAAAGTACAAAATGAAGGTGGTACAGGCATACGCACCTATATGGGATGATGATGATGATGATCATTTGGTTGAACGGTTCTACGAAGACGTACAGTCAGCAAATAATTTAGAAAAACGCAGTAACTATACTAATTGGCGACGTTAATGCCAAAGTAGGCACGAAACAGGCCAGAGACTATGCACTTAGACAATATGGCATTGACTCTGGAATTGTCAGAGGAGAGTTATTAGTACAGTTCGCAGAACGTAATAATTTACAGATCATACATAAATAAATAAATGAAAAAAAATTATATGCAGGCTAAATGCGAGAATAATAACCTCCAAGAGAAGGGTTCGTTTTAGCGTGCCTAGGTGGAAATGACGACAGACGTACACTTGCAGATCTGTTTTCGCAACATGCCTTAGAACACTGCATAGGCATTAGATTTTTCTGTTAGCACCTATCGCTCACTCTTTCGTGATAAATTGCGCGAAAAAAATTTTTCCTGGCTCTTTCACCGCTTATTGTAACGTTGTTTGCCATCGATAATGCCGTTTACAAAATGTCATAGGGAGGTACATTTTAATAAACGTCCGTTCTCACGAAACACACGTGAAGTCCTCTAAATTCAACAATGGTTGTTTTGAATGCGAAGCATTTCTTAGCAAACTTCAGTGACTTTGAGCGTATCTATCTATCTATCTAATCTATCTATCTATCTATCTATCTATCTATCTATCTATCTATCTATCTATCTATCTATCTATCTGTCTATCTATCTATCCATCTAGCCGCTTATGTTTGTGTGCTTTCGTAGTCACCCCCTTAACTTGGCGTGAACCAAAATTAGCATGGGAGGATAAGATGGACGAATATGACGCGAAATTGATATAAAAGCAGTCAGGCACTTCGAATTTCCCCTCTTCGAACGCTGATATTTATCTCAAACGGCGTACCTCGGAAAAATTTTGGTACTTTTGCCATTCTGTTAAGCCACCACACCAAATCTGCAGGAAAGTGCAAAGCTGCATCAGTTTATTTTTTTTTGTCTGGTGGCACAGAATTGTCATCTAGTCCTGCATCAGCTCAACCACGAGATCAAGGCGGTTTTGCATTCCCCGACGTTTCCGTCATGGCTTCTACTTTGTGCCTCCCCAACTTTACTGCGAATACTGA
Source organism: Rhipicephalus microplus (assembly GCF_013339725.1). NCBI lineage: Eukaryota > Metazoa > Arthropoda > Arachnida > Ixodida > Ixodidae > Rhipicephalus > Rhipicephalus microplus. Next base: position 151,314,149 of record NC_051171.1, on the reverse strand, counting down.
GCAATGATGGCACGTCTGTTCAGACACTGGCTCGCTACTATCTGGGATCATCTCCCTGCCGGCTAGCCAAAGTAACCAAGGTCCCCAATATATTGAATTACAACCATTGTATCGAGCCCTTCTGGCATTTCGCCGACGTTTGAAGGCCACGCGCTCAGAGATAGAGGTGGCCGATTCTAAAGTGGTGGACACAATGGTGGCCGTTCTACAGCCCTTGGTGCCCTAGCATCGTCAATCTATAACGAACAGCCCTTGGAAACCAATCACTGCAGCAGTGTTGCCAGGGAATCTCCGGACTTTGCCTGGCGGCCGGGCTGGGGCTTGCTTCCCACCCGAGATCGGTTGCAGCGATGGCAGGTAGTACGCATTTCCACTTGCCCCAAATGCGCCATAGTAAAGACCAATCGACATGTGACGATTGAATGTGTGGTCTCCCGCCCTTTTTGGCGAGTGGTCCATAGCGGTTTTTGGGGACAGGGTGTGTGAACATTCGTGTCTAATGGCCGATTTCCGCGCGGGGGCTTTGCGGCTCTTTTAATAGTTGCAGGGCTGTTCAGCCTTTGGCGAAACCGATGCGAGGCTGTAGCTGCGAATTGCCGTCGGCGTGCCTTGTGGCCGATACTGGGCCGAATGAGAGGAGAGATCCTCGCGTTCCTCTTCAAGGACCTTTTTTTCCTCGGGGAGGAGAACACGAGTTTCTGCGGCATTGGTAGTGCCCTTTCGTCAGCGTTGAACACAAAAGGGTACAACTCATTTTCCGACCGACGGGGTGCTAAGGAGCTCCCGTTAAGTATTTATTCATGATTTCGTTTGCAACCAATTGTGTTTCATTGCATCCACTATATCGTTATACCATTCATTGTATCATGATATCACATTGAGTGCTTGTGTACATGTATGCCAACATTGTCATGTATATTAGGGCTATGACGTCTTCATTGTAACGTAGTGACGTTTTTCTTGGTACATAAATGTGCCAAAATGTATGTGTCCTTATTACTGAAATGTTATGAGATCTTTGTTCTGTGTACATAGTGTAAATAAACTTTTTCTTAACGGCTTAAGGACCATGCTTGTGAACAAGCAATACAGCGCAGGAGGGGCTTATTCGAACAACCCGTACTTTACGTTACGTTGTTCGTCTTGTGGCGTCAGCGCTGTATGGCCGAATCACGCCGACGGCCCCAACGCGCTGCATTCCCAGCGTTACAGAAGATAAGAATGATTAACGTTCGGTACCTTACCGAACAGATATAAACGCAGAGTGAAGAAGCCTTCATCATAGGGAGGGTATACAAGTCTTTTTTTTTTGAGTGCGGAGTGAGAATATTGAATTTCATTTACTGACGTTTTAAAACTGACTGGCAAGGATAGAAAAAAAAAAGTCGAGTCTCTCATCGCACATAATATGAGATTCTGCTTGAGCTTGGTGTTTTTCGTGTTTCCTTTTCTCTTTGTTTCATTTAGTGATTCGTGATCTGTGAAAGCTTCGCAGTGCTGTAAGTTGCATCGTGTCTATGTCCTCTTGTTTGTACGTGCACTGAAGTAATTCTTACCCCAGACAGTTGTACTCAACTGAAGTTCTGTTACTAGTTTGTAATAAACTTCTTTGTCTCATATAGGCGTTTTCACTGTTTTCAAACAGAGTGTGTTTAAAAAACAGTGGATAATGATTTAAAGCACTTGGTAATGTACCATGGGAGCGCATATAGCTGTCCCATGGGCCTCACACTTGATAAGGCCCTGCTGACAGAAATTTACCCAAGAATTCGCAGCAAGCACTGCCGATCACAGGATCGAAACCTGCAAACAAAGAGTGTGTGTACAGAAAAAGTGATGAATGATTTAGAGCACGTGGCACTCTACTATGGGAGAGCACTAGGCCGTCCCTTGGGCTTTAGTGTTGGCCGAGTGTGTTTAAAGAAATGACAGCATATCCACGGAGTGTATGATGGATAGTGGGGCGAAGCATCCGCCCGTCCATTCGTTCTTGTTTCCGTCAATCCATGCGTGTGTCTGTGTGGCCGCCCATTCTTCCATCCGACCGTCCATGCGTGCGTCTGTTCGTGCGTCCGCACGTTCATCTGTGCGTCCGTCTCTGATTTCGTCCATGCATCTGCTCCTGCGTTCGTCCATGCGTCCATCCATCCGTGCAGCCATCCATGCGTCCGTTCATGCATTTGTCAGTGTGCCAGTTCGTCCACCTATTTAACACTCCAAGTACCACCATCTCGCACATTTTCATCATGTAATCCTCACATAGAAGCACCTCCATCCAGCGGACATTCCAAGGACTGAATGATAGGAGGCACACGCACACTTTGTTACGGCTTGCGCTTCGTGTCTACTTCCCACCTTTAACCACCTCGAGTTCATGGTATATACTAGTTCACTGTATTCATGTCACTGCGGCCCAACGCTAGCTAAACCTTTCTAAAACCTAGGAGGTTACCCCCAGCGAGTATAACGTAGCAACCCTTTCTTGTCTTCTGTGCGTTGTTGAACAATACAAAATTCGCAGCGTGCGCGTTGACTAAAAGCCGAATTCTCCTGTCTCTCATTCCCCCTTAGCAGCCATTAGCATGTACATTGAACACTATAATTTATTGTTCAACAACGCACAGAAGAAATGTCTCACCGGCACCACTTTGGAGATCAAAATGTAAGACTGGTTACACACTACGACTACTACTATTACAAATACGAGGGACAAACGACTGCCACTATAAGGAGCTGGAACGCCTCTACTCTGAACTCCTATCGTTTCTGTCGGAGGAATTGTTCTTCCTTGGGGAGGAAGAATTTCTGCGACAATGGTCGTGCCGCTTTTCATCCGTAGTTGACAGACGCGTTCGATTAGTCTTCCAGCTGGCCTGGTTCCTATAGCCAGGTTACCTGTAAATGTTTGATTAGTGCATGTAATCAGTAGTTTACTATTTCTATGTGTTTGAGTATGTCCCATATGGGTGTGAGCTCTTCTATATGTGCACTTCATTCTAACACTGTAAGTTATGTAACTTTTATGATTATAAATACCTGTTGTACATATTTTTTAACATCTTCACCAAGTATTGTAAATTCTGTACATATATCATCATGTACATTTTCCATATTGTGATTAGTGTATGTATGTAGTGTATGTAGTTATTAGTACCATAGACTACGGACATCCTACGGATTTGGAAACTTTTGTTTAAATGTGTAATGTATGTTGGGCTTTGTTTTTTGTTTTTTTTTATTGTGCTTATTGTACAGACACTCGTTCATTGGGTTTGGTGCGTCCATGATAGAATAAACTTTTTCTATACACAGGAGCTTCGCCCCTAAAACGGATAACAATTTTGAGTACTTCGTACTCAACTATGGGAGAGCGGTGAGCTGTCCATAGAGGCCCTCTTAGGAAAACCAAAGAGGTTACGCCCGGCGATTGCGTCTCGTCAATGGTATTTGTGCGCTAGCGTAGCCTAGAAGCATTGGCGGGAATGATTGCTTTCTTGAGTAGCCCGCTCATTTTTAACACTTTTCTCGCCTTTGTCTGGCCAAATAATTCAAGTACATTTTCTTCTAACCTACGCGCAACTTTATAGGAGTTAGGTGTTAACTGAAGACTCCTTCCTTTTACCGGAAAGCAGGAAAACTAGTTTTCCTCAGTCTGGCACAACTAAAGAACAAGTTTTCTGCTTCAGCGTTAGAGAGTGATAAGTGAAGAGACCGCAAGTTTATTGGGAAGCAATAGGTGCTGCCGCTATTGCTATGTTGACACCCAGTAACGTTGGCTGACATCAAGGAGGCTAAAAAAAATTGGAGTGGGAATCATTGCCTACAAGTGAAGCCATGCCACCGTAAGATGGCGGCTAAGGCAGCCATCTTACTAGGGGCATTATGAGCAGTTGGCGCTCGGCGATTGAGAAGGAGCGTTTTCTTCGCACGCCCAACGAGTTTAACGTGGCAACATTTTCGGGTGAGATAGTGTTCAAAGTTCATCCTTGTGTTACTAGTTTCTTTTTATAAGCCTTGAATTCTTGGCACATTTTATTGGAGATTAAGTCGGTACTAGTCTCTGCGAATCATTTCTTCGGGAACAACTTTTATATTTATAGTTAACATAGCATTTGGACTAACAAATCAAAGCTGCTTGATGTCTAAGTAGGCACCACCAGAAAATAGCATGTTTCTTAGATTTTTGGAGGGCAAAAGCTGGCTTCGCTACTGCTGGCAAAGTATTGCAGGAGCTTCCACTCCAGCAATTATTGTTGAACCTCCTTGGCTGACATCAAACTTGTGTCCAGTTCATTTTGCAGATTGTGGATAGCCTACTGCAGCTCCCTAGCAGAATGCCTATGGTACCCCCTAATCATAACGTCTAAACACACACCATCGTACTCCATATCGTGGAAGATTTGCTCCAAACACATTTATCTAAATTCTGTCTAGGTTAGACAGCGAGTACTGTGGGTGGAGGTATAAGATTTTGAATGGCTTGACAAGAAAAGTCGACTTGGAGGCAATATATGCTTTGATTGTCCGCTTCAGAAAGTTGGAAGAGTATTGTTTCAACCACTACTAATTTTTTGGACTAAGGAGAAAAGACGACTGAAACTCCTCTTGAAAAACCATAACAACAAGATTTACTTTCTTACATGGGTGATCAGATGAATGAAACAAATATTTTCGCGATCTATATAGTGAAGGATGAGTTCGCATAATATTGAGTCACATTAGAGTGCTTCACTTGCATTTGTAAAAAGTGCATTCATAAACAACAGCGAAAGTATGTTTTTTAGAGCTCACACATACCCGCAGGCACCAGCAAATAATAACATTCACAGAATGCACCGTCACATCAATCGGGGCTGTTATGGGTACGATAAAAACAAGAAAAAAAAGGTGAACACTGGTTGTTCATTTGCTTTCTACAAGCATCACTGGATGTTCCTTTGCTTCACACTTTGCTTCATACTTTGCTTCATACTTTGCTTTATACAAGCAAGTAACTGCTCTGCGATTACATAAAGCTACCTATTACGGGTCCAACATAGAATTGTATCACATATAAGGTGGATTAGAGACGAAGGAGCAAAATCAGATACAGCAGCGAGTGAACATAACTTCAGCAAAGGAGATTCTGCGAAGGCAATTGTTGAAGAAAAGTGGATTTATACTCGCAGAAACACACAGAAAAGTTGAACGAGAATTCTAAGAACACGACATCTGACGGGAGAAGAGAATCATCGAACGGGGTATTAGTCGTGTCCGTGAGTTGACGTATGGAAGAAGTTGGTTCTGTTTTCGATCACGGTCACCGAGAGAAAGTGTCGTCTGTAACTCCTTTTGTTTTTACTTGAACTGTATTGTGTCGTGATGGTAGTCGCAGACGACTGCCCAACAACTTGTTCTTTGTAGTGTGGTTACTGCACAAAACGTGTATATAGAGCGAGCAGAATCCGGGAAGAATCGAAGAGGGAATTGTTACATTGTAAGCGGCATATTAGGCGCAGTGAAGCAACAAGAATGTGGGATCCTGTGAAACTCTCTACATAAAGGGCCAAATAATGTCATTATTGGGATGATGCAACACATATCTACAAAATTTAGCGATCTTTCATGGCAAGTAAAGGCTCGTAAGTTATGATTTAAACTCATAATTCAGCATGTTGGGGTTGATGATCCTCATGTAGTTAAACAGGGGCCTTATTCACGGGCGTTTTTCCGCTTCAAGTTCATGCCGGTTCTGGCTGATCTTATTTGTAAATAAATCTAACATGGTTCATGGCTGTTTGCTGTTATGGACAGTACTAACAATAAATCATTTACGTGAATACGTTTCCTGAACTTTGGTAGCTGTAAGCGCGATCGTGAGTCATTACACAGCTCTTACAACCTGAACACGAAATGCGAAAGAAACAACTGACAATTCGACAACCACTAATTTTTCTCGTACGGGAATCTGTAAGCATTTCTAAGTACAAGAAAGTCTCTTACTAAGAGAAAAATTCGTTCTGGTGATCAGGTCGAGTTTATCAACAGCTCGAAAGACATACATACCGATTATTGCAAATGAGTTCCGCGGAATCCCACATGGCGGAAGAATTGTTACGAAAGTGATTACTCACAATAATAAGATTCACAAGGGCAATTACTTGTGGCCTCGTGCTACAAACCGGTGGTTGTCAATTGCACAAATTATATCACAACTGTAGCTGACCTAAACCAAATAAAGTGAAACCCTCAAAGTTTTTTTTTCTTCTCCACTGTATCGAGTCCACTCTACACTGTAATTTTTTTTTCGCAGAAACCTCTCCGGTATAGACTTGACTGTACTCACTAACAGTGTTGAAACGGCATTCGTCATCACTCTTTCCCTCTTTCGGCTAAAAGACGCGGAGAAGAGAGAAGCCACTACTCGATATCTATCACGCGCTAACCTGTCCACTCCGGAAACTCGAAGTTCGTGGCAAATCCAATTTCGAGTCGCTGTGAGAGCGCGCTTCGAAACGATTCGCTTCTTTTGCTACCCGCCCTCTCCTTTCATGTTTCTGATCTAGCCAAGGAAAATACACGAAGCTTGTTTTCTCAATATCTCGTGTAACACAGCCACCACGAAACCCTACTCGATCTTCGGGTATAGCTCCCTCATACTTAGTTATCCATCGCTGCTCAATGCGCGTTCGGCGGTCCTCTAGCGGAGGTAGTTTTTCTTTTATTTCTTGTTTTCCTTCTCTCTACTATTTGCTTTCCTCGATAGTCTGCGATTCTGATTCCTTACACGCGTAAGAAGAAGAAATTACATTGGCGTGCAGTACAAACTTCAGAAACGTATGTAGCACGTACACAAGAAACATTTATTTCTACGATAAATAAAAACGTTATTACAGCACAAACAGAAGCCATTTTGTACTACGCTATTTTCATTTCTTTTATTCTAACGATATTTCACCATGCTATTGGAATATTGTAATATCTTTAAAATATTGATTTCAGTTCGGTCCTAGGAGCCTATATATACATTCCTATGGGCAGCTTTAAAAGACCCTTCAAATATGTTGTGTAGAAAAAAAAAACTAAATTAGGAATCATTCACCATTATTACCCAGATTGATTGATTTGTGGGGCTTAAGGTCCTAAAACCACCATATGATTATGAGAGACGCCGTAGTGGAGGGCTCCGGAAATTTCGACCACCTGGGGTTCTTTAACGTGCACCCAAATCTGGGCACACGGGCCTACAACATTTCCGCCTCCATCGGAAATGCAGCCACCGCAGCCGGGATTTGATCCCACGACCCGTGGGTCAGCAGCCGAGTACCTTAGCCACTAGACCACCGTGGCGGGGCACCATTATTACCCAGAGCAAACATGTTGTGTCAACGGTAATAATTAGCCATCGTACCACACGAAAATAAAACGACTGGGTGAGTTCGATGAGGCTCACCACGACGTCCTAGGGCGATGTTATCACGTAAAGACAAGGTTTTATAAACCTCGCGTTGGCGCCACCGGAAGTCAATTTAGGAATTTTATTATGCTCATCTAAGGTGCTCGCTTTAATAAAGTGACGAAGCAATGAAAGTAATTACAGGTAGGTGAACAAGACACGCACCACGTTTGCTATACAAGTGCAAAGAGGAGGAAGAAAGTTTAAGCGGAAAGACAGGGAGGTTAGCCAGTTCTTAGACCAGCTGGCTACCCTGTGCTGGCGAAAGGGGTGAGGGGAATGAAAGGTGTTAAAAAGAAATGTTGGGAAGAGAGGGAGAAATTACAAAAAAAAATGCGACAGAGGAAAGGCAACATCAAAGAGTATAAGATACTAAAGTCTGTCTCTGAGGCCAGTTGTCCGCAAAAAGCGCAGCAAAGCTTTCAAAGCCTTCTGGGCTGAGGATGGGCTCGGCCAATGACCCAGAATTCTTTGTTCCGACAAAGGCCGATTGTCTAGTCTATCCAGAGCTGCAGTGAGTTCTTGTCTTTGCACGTTGAAATAGGTGCACTCACACAGAAGGTGCGCGATGGTTTCTTCGCAACTGCAGTAAGTGCATGTAGGAGAGCCGGCCATCCCGATGAGATACGAGTATGCGTTCGTGAAGGCCACTCCAAGCCACAGGCGGCATAGAAGAGTCTCCTCAGCTCGAGATATCCTTGGGGGAAGACGAAGCAGCAGATCGGGATCCAGGTTATGCAGGCGCGCGTTTGTGAAGTCTGTCGACTTCCACTGTAACAGTGTAAGGTCACGTGCGAGCGAACGAAATCTTGTAGCTGCGTCGGTTCTTGAGAACGGGATGGTTGTGTATTGGGTACCATCGTGTGCAGATCTAGCGGCCTCATCTGCGCAGTCATTGCCATATATACCGCAATGACCTGGTATCCACTGATTCACTATGCAGTGCTGTTTTTCGGTTGCTTGTGTGGCTCGGTGTCTTCGGTAAGCTCTGCAGGGGCGGTGGTTATTCCCGCGAGGCACATCACAATTAAATTCATGGCATCGCATCGCATTTGACGTCGTCGACAGCTGCAGAACTTCCAGCCATTCGTGCAGCTCTGGAGTTTATAGTGAAAGAACCTTCGGGAATTTGGTCGATCTTCTCAGACTCGAAGGCATCTCTTCAATGTCTTATATCACCCTTTCGCTATGAACCTAATGAACAGTTAGTAGCTGAAATAAGGCTTCTTCATCACCAAGGGCAAAGAGCTTTACTTTGGGGGGGGGGGGGGGGACAATACCTAAAGTTGCCGACCCGTATGAGGCTATTACTAAAAACAATGACGACAGCCTCTATGATGGCACGTATGAACTTGCGTTCAAGCACAAGTGTGTTAATTTAGACTGTTTGGCTTCAAGCACGTTCATTTATTTTTCATCCATTCAAGCTTTCACATTCATTTTAAGCAGTGAATTCTTCAAAGTTATTCTGTCTGCTAAAAGACATAAACTGTCTTAGCACAGTGCACCTTTACGAATTCAGTCCACGTTTACTGCTTTTCAAATATTCATATCTCTAGCCCTTGTAGGCTGCTCTGTTCCTTCAATAGGGATGAACTGGCCCGCCAGTGTCACAGAAGTGCAAATACATACGAGCCAAGACTATATAGAAAAATAAAATAAACACAAACAAATTCAAGGTTGCAAGGAATGGCTTGCGTATCTCTATTCCTGCTCAAGGGTTTATAGCTAGCTATAGGGTCGTTAAGTACGGTGGTTTTACGGTTGGCTCTTGGCAGGATCAGTCAGCTATTGCTTGTTTGCGAGCTGTTTGCAAGCCATTATTCCGCGTCTCTTGCTTCACTGATGCAGAGCCTTGCCTATACACCGCGCAGGTAGTATCTGCTACTGTAGGGGCTAATTGCATATTTCTCGATTTCTCATTAACGTAAGATTAAGGACAAAAAGTCGATAATAAAGAGGAGGTGACTTCGGGCACGATTGTCAGTGCCAATACAGGAAGAAAAAAGAACACGTGGAAATGCAGCGAGCTGACATAAAAGTAGTAGAGAACGAGAAGGCTAAAATACATATCGTCCACTCTACCAAGGTTGCACGGTGGGCTTGTTGGTTATCCATAGTATCTTAGGTATAGCGCATCCAGGACGGGACCAGCTGCCGCAACGATTCCCTCCGCTTTCTTCTCCCCTCAACCCCCCCCAAAAAACAAAACAAAAATGCTGCTGCCTTTTCGATAAACCAAATCATTGCCTCGATTAACCCAAACGTTCATTTGCGCTTACGTGAACTTAAGCTCTCATATTATCTTTATTATACTTTCAATTTGAATCAGAATCATCAAAACCGTGCCAGTTTCAGCCTTTAGAAGACTTTTGCTAAATATTCGTAAAGCCAGACGTGCCCCATCGGAAGTGCTTGGAAGAGAATCAGGAGGTGTCACTCGCTGCTAGTGCTAATGAAAATATGCGCAAGCGGTGCAAATATGCAATGCAGCGCAAATGAGGTGCCACATAGGCGTTTTTTTTTCTCAAATTTTCCGACGTGATAATTCCATTTCCGGGTGCACACCGGTGCCGATCTACGCAAGACGTTCTATTGGGAGAGCGCTCTTTTACTGCTCCGGCTACTTCTCTTTGTTTAAGCCTTTTTTCTTTCCTTTCACTGATCTCTCTGTTCTTTTGTCTCTGTTTAACTTTTACCCGTCGCCCCGCCGCGGTGGTCTAGTGGCTAAGGTACTCGGCTGCTGACCCGCAGGGCGCGGGTTCGGATCCCGGCTGTGGCGGCTGCATTTCCGATGGAGGCGGATATGTTGTAGGCCCGTGTGCTCAGATTTGGGTGCACGTTAAAGAACCCCAGGTGGTCGAAATTTCCGGAGCCCTCCACTACGTCGTCTCTCATAATCATATAGTGGTTTTGGGACGTTAAACCTCACATATCAATCAACTTTTACCCGTCAGTTTGGTAACGCACATAGGTAAGCCGCCAGAAGTAGGCGGCAACAAATTGATAGAACGACGTGCCGTGGTAAATGCCATTACTGTGTACACAATGTCACACCCCCTCGCGCCCTGACGTGTGTTCGCTTATTCATGGTGGGTTCCCCTGCAGCGAGCACACTGGCTGATTTGATTTGGCACATTCCCTGCGTTGGACACATTATAAGTCGCACTTGTTTCTTTTTTATTTTTGTTTTTTGGTCTCGAACAATGTCTCGAACAATTGCCTGCTAAATATGTGGTCCTCCGCAGGCTCTTCTGTTTAGAAAAATTTAGAAAAAAAAAACTTCCTTTCTGTCGAAACCCTTCACAACCTCGTCCATTCCTTTCGCTTATTCTAGGGCCACGTACCAGTACATCTCGACTACTTATTGTCCCTGCCTTTCATATGTCTCGTGTTCCTTCGTTCCTTATCCGCTGTAATCCAAGTCAGGCCTAGCTACCTCGCAAGCTGTAACTATCTGTTATCTCTGTGCTTATCTCTGTGATATAGCAAAGAATAATGGTTACAAAGATCTTGGTTACTTATATAGGGTGAGAGTTCAGTATTAGTAAACGGTTAGCGGTTCCACTTTCTCTGTGTGAACTATGTTTAGAAACAGCACCGAAACAGAGGGCAGTGGATAATATTCACCCAGTTTTTAAAAGTCTTTCTTGATTTCCATAAAATCAAATTTATTATTTTGATACAACTTCCATTTAATTCGTTTATAACTTCCGATATTGTTGTCAAATGATTAATACGTTAGACTCGGTTTGTATTCAGTTCAAGCTTAACAAAGGAGGAATGACGCCAGACAATCACGTCGCCGCATCCCACAGAAAAGGCAGGCGGTCGCGAAACAAATAGTAGTACTTGTAGAAACAACGTTCGTAACATACGGCACACTATCAGTCCACTTTCATTGACCAGGTCGTAGCATTAGCGACATGACTGCTGATTTCCGAGAGCTTCTGAATCATTCCTGGCACAATGCTTCGAAGTTGTCACGCCGTCATTTAGTCTCTTTTGTTGTTGTTTTTAGACCTTACCGAGTACAGGGTACCAAACGAGATCTTTCCTCTGGTTAACCTACGTGTTTTCCTTTTCCCTTTTCCTTTCTCTCTCTTTTACCCTTTTTTTTCGTAAAGCTCATCTAGCATTTGTTTTATCTCGGTACAAACAACAAAAACATCGATCGCCACATGCTTTTCAATATACTTGGACATCAAATAAAACACGCATGACCATCGTACGGTGAAACTGAACACTAGACAGACATCTATGCAATGAGCACACAAAAAGAACAATGCTCACAAGGCGAGCAGCCGTTGCCTTAGCGTTTCCAGTGCCATTACTCGCAGCTGCTAGCCACACCAGTATCCGCGCTTGCGGACCTGAGAGCTCTTCGGGGGGAAAATGCCGATCACTGGTCTTGCCGATATGACGTTCCTGACCAGGGCTGTCAAGCTTCCTGAAAGTGTGCTTCACCGCAAAGGAACCCCAACTCGCCGCCACCGCGTCGAAAACATCACACAAACGTTCCTCCTGTTCCCAATACTGTTCCAGGCGCGTCTACGGAGCAGCTAGAACGTATATGCGTCATTGATGAAAGAACTGCAATATTAGTGCATTGCATTAGTAGTATTTAATTTTTCTGTCAATACATTACCAGCCTGATATAAAACCTTATGGTCCTTTAGGCGCAACGTAAAAAAACGATATAAAAAACATCAGTTCTTCTGTGCATAACCATTGCAGCTCAAAAAGCACTATGAGAAATTACGAAGTGAATGCAAGTAAGCGATGCCGTCTGAAATGAAGCAGATGATGTGACCATACGACGTCATCACATCACTGATGACCAAAATCTGTGACGTCATCATAAAGTTTTTATAGCGCCACAAAACGTCGTGAGATGATGACGTCATTACATGACATGGTCGCCAGGTCATAGGTGGGCTGATCACGCGAGTAGTCAAGAGCAGGTGATATACAGAAAGCTTGATACATCTCCGATATTCATCCAGAAGTTTGTGGGAATCTACGTTCAGTACAGAGGAGGAAGGGGATGAGGAGAAGGAGGATGAAAGGAATAAGCGGAGGAGCAGGGAGCTTAGCTGGTTCTTAGATCGGCTGGCTACCCTGTGCTGTGTAAGAAGCGTACACGAGCCCTACGAGCGAAGTACATGGAAAACTTGGACACAAAATGCCCGCTGTGTAACTGCACAGAAAAGACCATGCATCACGTCGTGTTTGGTTTCCCCGGTCTGTACCCCAGCGCGCTTCACACCAGCAGACAGGTTGCATAAAACGAACGAAACTCAACGAGTACGGTCAACGTCGAAAAAACAAAGCTGAATTCAGGCTCACGATAGCGCTGGGTTTCCGGAAACCTGATGAGCACCCACATTTGAAGCGGTTGCTACTACGAAAAAGAGTCTGGAAGGATGGTGGCAGGCAAAGGCTTTAATGGTACAGCGTCAGCGAACGACATAGAAGCAGTCATTTAAGTCGCCCCAAACAGAGCTCTACGCGTTTTTTGTCTTTGTTCTTTTGTTTATTATTATTATTTTTTGTTGGCCAAAATCCGGAAACACCGGTGATTGCCTGTTACAAAGAGAAGGGCCATAAAAATCATCAATCATCATAATTAGGAAATGATGATAGAAAAAAGATATTACAAAGAGAGAGAAAACAGAAGATAGCGAAAGTGTATAAACAAAATTTAGAGAATACTATACTAAACTCTCATTCTAAGGCCAGTTATCCACAAATACGAAAACGTAATAAGGCTTTCAAAGCCTTCTGGGCTGAGAATCAGCTCGACCAATGACCCAGAATTCCTTGTTACGACGAAAGGCGATCGTCTAGTCTATCTAGATCTTCGGTAAGTTCTTGTCTTGGTGCGTTAAAGTGGGTACATTCGCACAGAAAATGGGCGATCATTTCTTCGCAGCTGCGGTAATTCACGTTAGGTACACAAGGTTTTCAGAGGGCGCTGGAGAAAGGTGAACTCACTCACTGAGAAGAAAGAGCTTATGGCTTTCCTCCTCGCATCGTCTTTGGTGAATACATAAGACGTACTGCGAGTCTTTTTTTTTCTCGGACTGACAGGATATATATCGAAAGAAGAGAAATGAGAGATAGCTAAAACATATTTAAAAATCACCATCTCCCGCTAACGCTGTTGACGCTGGCGCTCATCACGGCATTGCACGAAAGAGAAACCTGGGGAAGCCCAAAGCACGAAGTGATGCACCGATGTTTGTCATTGGAATATGCTAATTGCTTCTAAGAGGCCGTGAGAGAAGGAAGACTTAGATTGGACACAAAGACCCGCAGTCCACTTTTAGTTAACGCGCATGCCGCAAATTTTAATTGTTCTCGTTTCTTAACCACGCATTGACTACAACTATGTATCCGTGCATGCAACATTTTGTTGAAACAACACCATCTGAATCGGACCTAAGAAAAACAGGAGGAAAAGAACGGCAGGGAGGTTAACCAGCCTATAGACAGCCGGTTAGCTACCCTGCGCATGGGAGGGGATGGGGGAGATGGAAGATACAGAGCAAAGAGGAAAGAGAGATAAACACAGCACATTCGGCAGCACGCGCACGCACACTCAGTCATAGTTCAGTCTTGTCTTTCGCGGCGTGTGACATTGCGGTTACAGCCGCTTGTTCACGTCCGTGTCGCGTAGGAATTTCAACAGAGTTTTTGTTGCCTTCTGTTGCAATGTCTTCTCTCGGGCACTTGACAGAATAGTGTCCACAGACATTTGGCTCTTGTCGAAGCGCGCAAGAACGGAGCCGGACCTAAAAGTGACTTATGAAATAAGAGTACCACTTGAAACATGTTTATTAATATGCTATGCGTTATGTAATGTGAATATTACCTGCTTCGGTAACCCAAACTTCTTATAACAACGATTCTACTTTGAAGAGACAAAATTTCTGCTTGTTTTTGATTGCTCGCAACACTGAATGCGAGAAAAAAACGAGGAAGCCACAAAAAAAAAAACGACACCAATAAAGTACGCTCTACTTTCAACCGTTCAAGAATAACGCACAGTTTATGTAACTACTAGTACAAAGCAATATTACCGTTTCTATATCTGAATTTCTTCTGCAAAACGTCTAGGCTCCAACGACTCTTTTTGACGACGTAGTAACATGCCTAGCAAAACTGCATTATAGTGGCACATTTTTTTTTATATAAGATCCAATTTTCTTGTTATTTTGCTGTTTTCGAATTACTATTATTTCACCGGGCACCGCACACATATTCACAGGATCAAAATAATATATTGTTTCTTTTTTGGTACTGCTTGAATATCACCACAGGCGGATCATTTAAAAACAGGTTGGCAGACGGGAAGAACGCTAAGCTTTTCACGGCGAGATTAAAGACGGAATGCACATTACTTTACGAAAAAAAAGAGTTGATGTGTTATCGATAGGTTAGAAAAATCTTCATACACCGCGGCAGCTCAGTAGCTAAGGCGGTCGGCCGCTTACACGAACGTAGGGGGCTTAATTCTGGCAGCAGCGGTAGCATATCAGTTGGGACAAAATGGTCGAGGGCCCTATACTTTCTTCTTTAACGTGCGCTGATATCTCAAATGATCGTAATTTCCGGAGCCCTCAATGAACAGCGTCCCTCATAACAATAACAATGTTATAATTGGCACGTGAAACCCAAGATATTATCATTAGACGAAAATTGCCTATACTTCATGTTGGGTCATGTTAATGACACACGAAGTCATTTGATGATCTGAGAGTGGCCAGATGCACACAAAAGAAAAAAAAACATCGTCACATGGACAAGTTACATAAGCGATGATGGGCCTCTTTTAGCGAGTCTTTGGATCCTATAAAGCCTCTCTCACTAATCTGGAGAACTGTACGGGGTATTCGTGAAACCATTACTCAGCGCTACTCATTTAAATCTCTGGCACTTCACTTACGCTGCGAAGAGATTGATGTCGCAGATTCTTTCTGTCGAAGGATTGCGTGTGGGGCAAATTAAACTGGGACGAAGACGCCCGACTTTTCTGTATCCTCACGTGAACCCCGAATGGAGATTTTGTTTTCAATGGACGAACTAAAGGCTGCTCTTGCATTGTGAAGACGTTCTTCAGCGCCAGGACCTGACGGCATCACCTACCGCACTCTGTGTCACCTAGGAGATCAAGCTCGGAAGGCACTCTTGCAGCTGTACAAAGACTCCTGGCAAACTGACATTGTTCCACAGGAATGGAAGTCAAGTCACCTGATTCCACTTCTCAAAGCCGGCAAGTCACCCTTAGACATTTCCTCTTACCACCCGATTGCCCTCGCGAGCTGCGTGGGAAAAGTTATGGAAAGGGTGATTTTAATTCGTCTGGAATGGTACTTGGAGTTCTACTACAAAATATATCCAGATGCCATGTGCCGGTTCAGACGAGGCCACTCATCAATTGAAAATGTAGTTGACTTGGTGACATATGTAGAGCATTAGAAGGCTGCAAACGGTTACCTGCTGCTCTGTTTTTTTGACGTTAAAGAGGCTTAAGAAAATGTCACCCACGAAGCTATTCTCAGCGCATTGCAGGAGTTAGACTCAGTGGCAAGATATGTATGTGTGTTCAGAGCTACCTACAGAATAGGTCCTTTTACGTGCAGAGTTCGGCCCCACACCCCAGTATTACTGAAGCCGAGGAGTCCCGCAAGGCGGAGTGCTAAGCCTGACGTTGTAGAACTTAACTCTCATTGGACTAGTTAGCAAGCAACTAAGCAGCGTACGACTTTCCATTTATGCTGATCACATCTGTGTGTGGACATGAGGTGTGACTCGACTTGAACTTCGCGATCGACTTCAGAAGGCAGCATCGATGACATCGCACAACCTACGTAAACAAGGACTCGAAATCGAAAGTGGAAAGATTGCAGTCGTGGCTTGCACCAGAAAGCCAATGTCGCCTACGGTATATCAATTAACGGGCTTTTGGCGTCATGCAGCTGGAGTCTCAGGTTCTTGGGAGTCATAATCAATCGAAACTTATCCTCGACCCCACACGTAAACTACGCGAAAAAGCGGCTGACCGCCATTTGTCATTTAATCAGGTTTCTTGCTGGGAAAAGTTGGAGAATGTCTGTCGAGTCCGTGTTACAGCTGTATAAGGTATTATTTAATGGATTCCTGCGGTATAGGTATATCTGTTATATCTAACACTTGCAAAACGAATCTGCGCACAATCCAAAATATTCAAGTTCATGCGCTTAGGATATGCCTTGTTTTAACCCGCTGCGCATCGACAGCTGAAACAATTGTCATTGCACAGGACTACTCGATCATGGCGCACATCACCATTGAAACGATGCGTACGTACCTCAGGCAACATGCTAGGAATCCTTCTCACCAGTTGGCAACCCTCGCTACTGAGAGGCCCCGCATGAAATTTAGTGCAATTGTCTGTGCTCATCGTGCGTCGTTTACGTCAGGTTTCACGCCTGCTGAGAGCCTGGTGGTGCCTGACACTTCCACAAGTACGTCTTTCAATTCCAGGAATACAGAATAATCAAATTTGCCTTCGTCAGCTCTAAAACGATTGAGCTTGCACCTCTTGTACGAAATGTACAATGACCACGTGCACATATACACCGATGTTTCAACCACAGCGTCTGGTTCTGGTGGTGCGGTGGTGATTCCAGCTAGAAGGATCACTCTGCGAATGAAGGTGTCACACGTCACTACGTCTACGGCGGCAGAACTTGCGGCTTTGCGTGGCGCCCTAAAGTACATTAAATCCAGAGACCGAGTAAATGGGCTGTGTTTTTCGACTCTAAACCGGCCTTACAGAGCATGCAGTCAGTCCTTCGACGAGGTTGCCACGAACAGTTAACATACGAGGTTATCAAGCTACTTCACCACGTCACAAAAACAGGCCACGAGGTCAATTTTCAGTGGCTACCTGGTCATTGTGCGATCAGTGGCAATGATTTTGCAGACAACGTGGCTCGCACGTCCCCCCAAAGAAGAGCGCACCCTTCCGATTCTTTTGTCAAGGACAGACGCTGAAAGCAACTTCGTCACCAGGCACGTAGTCTGTGTCTGCTGAAGTGGAATATTCCAAGCATAAGACATACGAGACTCTACCAAATAAACTCTTGACTGGAACTCCGACCTCCATTCGGACTTCTTCGACGTGAAGCTTCGCTTTTTTGTCGCCTTTGGTTGGGGGTTTCCTTCACAAAAGCATTTACAGCCTTTATTGTGTTGACCGACAATGCGGAATGCGACGTCTGCAGCACCGAAGAAGACATCGACCATCTGCTATGCCGTTGCCTTCGATTTGCCTCTGAAAGACAGAAGCTTTCTGACGCATTGCGACAATTTAACGATCAGTCACTCTCTATGCAGATGCTACTGAAGTACCGTCCTCGTCTTTCGTGAGCTCAAAAGATACTCAAAGCGGTCTTGTGCTTTTTGAGGACTACGGGCCTATGTGAACACCTTTACCTTTTGTGTAGTTCCACCGCGACAAACGCGTCAGCCCATTGACTGACGATCATTTTTTTTTTGTCTCTTTCTCATCTCGTTCCTATCTTTCTCATCTTTATACTCCCTCTTCCCATTCTTCAAGAGTAGGGTAGCGAATCGGGCATGTGCCAGGTTAACCTCCCTGCATTCTCTCTTGTCCTTGTCCTCCTCCCTAAGCGATTACGAATTACAAGGGTGATCGCAGCGTAATACCAAGAGTTCAGATATGACGTTACCTTAGCAAGACACATGACAATTATTTTATGACTTGTTCTATTAGAGCTTCTCTATAAAGTTTCAGAGTGATTGTGCTATATAAGCAAGTTACCTTGAGTTGTCTTCAGCGGGCACTACTGAAACACTGTTCAAAAAAAGCACAGCAAGGCAGGGTATCGTTGAAACATACCTGCACAGAAAGAAGAAAAGTGACAGTTAGTACCTACATACTAAAGAATCATTAGTTTTGCCTATGCAATAGTTAACAGAAACAACGAAAAGGTGTGTAGGTACTTGTACTGAGACGGAAATTTCTATCTTAAGCAAAATGATGAAACAATGGGAATAATAGGCATAAGTTAACGAGCGAAATTGGGCTTCCCTTTGACTGCGTAAGCGAAAGATGGACAATTAGTTACTCAGTTTCTACGAACACTAATTAAAAAGCCAGTGTACATTTTTGAAAACATCTAGATTATCTTGTCGTGATTGTATCTTGTTTGCAACACTTCTATTCATCACATATTACAGCTATACAATAAAAACAAAAACAGCATAAGGTAACAGAATAGAAAGTTGGGCGAGTTGGTGTATATTCATATTAAAAGAAAAGCGGCGCGAAAAGCAGCGCTGTGTGTGGTTCTCTTCTTTGTCTCCGTCTTTTTTGTGCGCCGCTTTTCTTTGAACAGCATAAGGTCACACTTGAAAACGCCATGTCGTACTGTACCGATATAACTCTGCACAATATATATATATATATATATATATATATATATATATATATATATATATATATATATATATATATATATATATATACAGAGAGAGAGAGAGAGAGAGAGAGAGAGCAGTAAATTATGCTCAGTTGAGGTCACGGAGAGTGTACATGGACAAAATAAACATATTGCCAACCGTTATCAAGCCAATTTTCACATTTTTAAAATATTCACACTATATTTGCTCTGATTCATCAACATGTTTTTTAATAGAGTTTTTTTCATGCATACGACAGTGCTTTACAATACTTTTACATAAACCTTAACACGTGCCTAGAGGCCCGTTATTTTAGTTTCGCAGGTATTAGTTAGTGTCCGACATTTAATTCTTAATTTTCTAGAGTTAATGTGCTATTCATTCATGAAACAAGCACGTTATTTATGTGACAATGAATCGGAAAAAGACGTTGTCTTTTTGTTGGAGTAAACGGGGCCAATATAACCTAGTTTTTTACTTCCAAGCAACTATTAAGCAACAAGAAAACTTGGAACACCATAGACTATCATTGTAGGCCTGAATACACGACTATAATAATTGACAACTGAAACGTTAACTAAATCAGCTTATCGCCACTGTCTCCTACAAACGTGTACATTCGTTATAAAATCACTTTTTTTTCAGCCTCGTACTTATCAGTAAATTCGCATCATTCACTCGTTTCTGTTCTCCTTATTTCTAATGAGGGATAATCCTCAGAAGCCCCTGCGAACAGTAAACTTGCTGAGCAGCTGAAATTCGAACTGAAGGATATTCTTTCCTTTATGAACTCTTTTGTTTCTGTGCTTTTCCAATCTATAAAAATGAGTATCCGGTGTTTTAGAAAACTGAGAACATCTCCTAAAAATTATGTAATATAATAAAATAGAGAACTGAAGGGCGTGTAACAGCGTCACAATGCGTACAATTATTCAAGTGCGCTGGCCACCGTTCCGCTTAAGACAGAAAAACGACCGTCAGATCTGCGCGAAACGTGCAGCACAGTCACAGCGAAAGCTGAAAGAGCCGCTTCTCAGAGCCTTTTTTGAACACTCTTGAAATAACAGCGACAAGAACACTTGCAGGGTGCCCACTATACACGTCATAAATAATCATATTTTTTTTCTGTAGTGGACCGGCATTCGCTAAGCTATCTTTCGTCATTCTCCTGAGAAGCGTGGTATCCGCTACACACTCACACGGAATTTTGTCCAATTTTTCATGCAGTGAATGACGACGATGAAGAAATATGCTTGAAGTGGGTATGCGCCACAGTTATTAGCTGAACAAGAGCAAGCTTTTGTAATGGGTTGGAGCATCATTGCACGACCGTTACGCAATTCACATAGTGTGACGCCTGGTTGTTCCTTTGCTGTTCTGAAACACTTTATTAGTCATACTTATGCAATGCCTTTCCTGACACCAGGCCTGCCTAAGGCAAGTTTGCGACAGAGTTTCAAGCACCGATGTGGCTCTGCTGTAGAATACTGGATTGGCACGCAGGGGACCCGGGTTGCAATCCCGCTGTGACTGAGTTTTTTTTTTTATTTCGTGGGTGCAGTGGTTACGGACGCCGGTGGCGGCGGACAACTACGGCGCACACGATCCTTGTTCATCATCATCATCATCATCATCATCATCAGCATCATCATCATCATCAGCCTGACTACGTCTACTGCAGGACAAAGGTCTCTCCCATGTTGCGCCAGTCAACTCGGTCCTGTGCTTGCTGCTGCCAATTTATACCCGCAAACTTCTTAATCTCATCTGCCCACCTAATCTTTTGTCTCCCCCTAACCCGCTTGCCTTCTCTGGGAATCCAGTTAGTTACCCTTAATGACCAGCGGTTATCCTGTCTACGCGCTACATGCCCGGCCCATGTCCATTTCCTCTTCTTTATTTCAGCTATGATATCCTTAACCCCCGTTTGTCCCCTAATCCACTCTGCTCTCTTCTCGTCTCTTAAAGTTACACCTACCATTTCTCTTTCCATTGCTGGCTGTATCGTCCTCACGTCTATAGATATATCACACGATCCTTGTTGTGATCTCATAAGAGCTAATTTGATTGATATGTGGAGTTTACCGTCCCAAAACCACCACATGATTATCGGAGACGGTGTAGTGGAGGGCTCCAGAAATTGCGACCACCTAGGGTTCTTTAACGTGTGCCAAAATGTTAGCACACGGGCCTACATCATTTCCGCTTCCATATGAAATGCAGGCGCCGCAGCCAGGATTCCATCCCACGATCTGCGGGTCAGCAGCCGAGTACCTTAGCCACTATAGACCACCACGACGGGTCATCTCATAAAAGCTTTCGTTGTAATACGACGAGGAAACGCTGGTAATGAAGAAACTCACGAGAGGCATTGTGCATTCACCTCTTAGATGACTCGAACATATTTGCAAAATTAAGAAGTATGCATCATAAACATATCATGAATGTGCCTGAAGGAGCAGAAGGCGATGAATGCGTTACTGACGAACTTGAAGTAAACAGGCTTGTGGGACCGTGTATAGATATATCACACTCCCTCAAATGCGCCAGTGATTTTGTGAATCTCTTTGTGTCTGTTTTTACCCCTTTTATTCTCCTCCCAGTGTAGGCTAGGAAATTGAACGAGCACCTAGTTAGCCGTCCTGCCTTTGTTTGCTTTCTCTCTCTCTCTTTCTCTTGCTATAGTCTTATTACCTGTACAAGGAATGGTAACATAACATAGAGAATACTTCGATAATCCCATTTCATGGTAACGAATGACCGCACTCGGTTGCCTCTTTTAAGAAACATATTTACACAGTGCCAGCACTTCCTGCTCTGAAGTTAGAAATACAATGTATTGTGCGCAATTGGTGCAAGGGAACTACTGTGCAGAAAACCCAAGGAACAACCATACTAGCCAGAAAAGCGAAGAAAGCACGCTTATAGTGTTGCCCACACTATTATTCGCAGCTGTGGACCCCAACTGAGTCCATAATACTGACGTTCGACCGACTGCACAGAAAATGAATCACCAACATCCATCAAGTCCGCATGGCGTTGTCGGCTGGTGGTGGCAAGCTTCTCCAAAATAATGTATTAGCGTCAATCGGTTGCCAGACTTACCGGTCTTGAATGTATCATAGCAAACCAAGTAGCAAACGCACATGTCATTTGCTTCCGCATTGTTCGTTTTTGCAAAGGTGGATTTTAAAGCTTTGTTTCGAAGAGATGAGCGTTACCTTGCGTGCGTTGCCGATATTTATTTGGGAACATAAAGTAGAAAAAAAGTCACATTTTTTTCAAAGAATGTATTCAACCCTTCGTGAAAGGTTAGGATATTCGTACAAAGTAAGCCGATTCAAGTCATAAGGTCTTAACCAATTTATATAGAAATAATAGGTGACATATAGATGTCGCCTATTTATTCAAAACTTTCCAGAGTTCATTCATTTAAAATATTTTTGCTTCTGACACGTGTTAGCACAGTTAATGCCCCAACGGGAACGATTAGTTAACAACAGCGAGTTACGTCACGCAAGCAGGCACGGCAAAGTGTGCAACCACGCTTGAATGAACTTGCTCTTACTGGTACTGAACATGCCTTCTGCGGCAATACACTTGTAAGGCTTCGTTTTGATTATTTGAAAACGTGAGCACCATCCTTCAGTAGTAAGCCTTCTCCTATTAGTACAGAAAATATCTGCCGACGACCAACGTTTGCAGCCCCGCCACGGTAGTCTAGTGGCTAAGGTACTCGGCTGCTGACCCGCAAATCGCGGGATCAAATCCCGGCTGCGGCGGCTGCATTTTCGATGGAGGCGGAAATGGTGTAGGCCCGTGTACTCAGATTTGGGTGCACGTTAAAGAACCCCAGGTGGTCGAAATTTCCAGAGCCCTCCACTACGGCGTCTCTCATATTCATATGGTGGTTTTGGGACGTTAAACCCCCCTAATCAATCAATCCAACGTTTGCACGTTTGTGCAGGTCCTTTAAAGAGGGGTAACTTACTTGGGCAGTCGTTGAAGAGAGCGTTGAAAGGTTTCGCCGCGGTGAGCAGCATCGAGTACGCAAATTAGTTGGGTAAGCGATTACCTCTCGGTGCTTTTTACAGTCGATGACAGAAGCGCACGAGGCCATGACGGGCCGATCCCTCGGAAGCTGCCTCATTTATACACGGACGTCGTTACCATATAGGAAGTACGACATTTTTTAAAGAGCCCTTCACCAGACTCTGAAAATACGAGAAAAAGCGCTTTATTATCCCCTGCATTCCTTGCTTTTCTTGCGTACATCGTGATGCAGGGACCGGGATTTTTGAGACGTAATAGCTCTCTTTGTGCTTTTACTTGTGTGCGCCAGTTTGTTTTATCTCGGCGCTGTTGATGCTGATCCTGATGACTTCGGATGGATGGGGCCTACCCACAAAGGGGGATGGGCCAAGAACCGGGCGGCAGGATACTCAAATGAAACCAAAATGAAAATGAAGCCAATCTGAAAAAGTAGATTGAAATGGAACTATCAAAAAAACAAAAATGCTTGCTGAGCAAGCGGTCAAACCATCTTTTGTTTTTGAAAGACATAACTACGAATTATAAACTAAAGATATGAAAAGTTGGGGTTCACTAGCACGGTAATCTTTCAGTTGCGTTTATGTAATCAAACACAGCGGAGCATACATCCCTGTGGCAGTAACCAAATGAAGTTCCGCCAAGTGATAAAATTACTGGTAGATTTACTTGTATTCCTAGCTTTTGTAATGAGCTACTAAAAATCTTTTTCTCTGATAAGAATAACAATGACAGAATAAAAAAAATGTTCAATTGTTTCAATTTCGTTGCACCAAATGCATAGCGGTGATGCCTTGAGCCGAGCTTTATTAAGGTAATAATTTAGTTGTGGAACTGCACAGCACAATCTGGTTTAAGTGACCTCTAACTCGCGAGATACACACCACTGTTTATTCCAGCAATAGCTCAAATGCTCGAAATCTGCTGCTGCTTGCTGCGCTGCTTGCTGATCTGTAATTGGCTGGGGAGGTTAGTCAAGCTCACCAAAGCTTCTTCTTCCCATGCCTCCTACTTCCCGAAGTAGTAAATTGATCGATTGACTGTTTGACTGTGGTAGATAATCTCTGTTGGTCCATGTACGTGAAATATCAGTTCTGAATTCGTTCATTCACTGTTCTGTCATGCAGCCACCCACCATTTTCTTTTTCTCGCATGGCTACCCTGCGTGATCAACTGACTTCACTTTATTTTGCGTGAGCAGAACTAATCCGTAGAAATGGCAGTGCAGGTGATAAATAGATAAATAAACTATTCCCTCGTATGCAAACTCAAAGAGGTGAGGGGACTTTTATAGGCGGCTTTTCGATTTCGATAAATTGCGAGTGGCTTTACTATGTTCGCTCTTGTGTTCTCACTTCTAATTTTCAAGAAACCAGTAGTATGCAGGTGAGATCACCGCTACGGAAAAAAAAAGAGAACGAAAAAGGGAATGCCATTTCAATAAAAAAAAAGAGGGGGGGGGGAGTTTTATGGGTTCAATCTCGGGATATCACACCGACAGACAGTGTCTCATGGATTAGAGAGTAACTTCGGCTTAGCGTTACCAAAGAGTGATACGCGTAGTCCTTGAATTTCTTTGTACCGCGTAAAAGTGTTATATGTCGCTGATAAATGAAGCATACCTTTTGAAGCAAATATTTCGCAGTGCACGGAGAAAGACTGCAACAGGTGTGTGATAGAGGGCTACATGTTATAGACGCATCGCATTTTGATTGGCCGTGATTTATCCCATTACGCGTATTACATCAGGTTCTGTTAGATGACGTGGGTATGTATTTGTGCCTAAGTTGCTTTGAGTGGCCTGCCTTGGTGTATCAGTGGCTATAGGGCGCTCGGCTGCCGAACCGAAGGTAGCGGGTTCGATCCCAAACGCGTCGGTGGCATTTCGATGAAGACGACGTGGTCGAGGCCCGTGTGCTGTGCGATATGAGTGCACGATAGAACACAAGATAGACAAAATTTCCGGAGCCCTCCACTACGGCGTCTCTCATTATGATACCATGGTTTTGAGACGTGAAACCCCATATATTATTATTAAGTTGCTTTGAGTGAAATGTCTGAAATTCAGGGGAAAATTTTCAGGAAACCTTTCCCTGTCGGGAAAATGGGGCAAGCCAGACTTGGCATGTGCGTGCTTGAACAACAACCTTTCAGTTTTTTTTCTTCTTTCACTTTTTCTGTATCACTAGAGGAACCGAAACGGCTCCGATCGACTGTGGTCGTCATGTAAAGACGCGCCTACAATGTTGGTATCGTTCCCAATGACTCCCGTACTAGTGCCGGCGCCAAAACGTGGGGTCATGCGTTCATGCCCAGGCAACAATGTAATGTCGCCACGTGAAATAACATGTGACCTCGATAAACGATCCGACTGCCATGTCATCAACGGCTGATTGCCGAGGTGTTAAAATTCTTACGGTGCACGGCTGTAATGTGAAGGCCGCGCGTTCGATCTCGGCCGCTGCGGACGGAGGCGAAACGCTAGGAGCGTGTGTTGTACTGTGCGGCATCGTGTCGCGAACGGCTAATCATCGACAGTCCCACAACAGGCAGTACATCTTTCGCTGGGAAGGGTGGGCATGCGACCGCCGCATGTCACCGAAGGTCTTTCGAGCGAAAGATCAAGATGCAAGGAAAGGCAGGGAGGTTAACCAGACGCACATCTGGTTTTCTACCCTGAACTGGAAAAAGAACGAAGGGGAGAAAAGAGGTTTAGAGAGATAAGAAGGCACACACAATCAGGTCTTTCGAATGCCGTGTTTATGTACCCTGCCGGCACCAGGTTTTTTTTTAAGTTATTTGACGCCGAAGATTTGGAGAGCAGCTTTTACCTGCTGCTGTCCTTCATTAAACTATTGATGAAAAATAAACATTATTATTATATTATTATTATTATTATTATTATTATTATTATTATTATTATTATTATTATTATTATTATTAAACCTGCAACTCATAATAAACCTCATATAAAAACTTCACATATGCAACTTCGAAACGTATAGGGTTGGATATCAGTATCCACAAACCTTCAGCACTGGCAAATGTGAAAACAAGTACTGTATTTCTCATAGACAACTTCGTGCAATATGATTGAGTGTCTTCGCGTATCGGGATATTTCCGGTGTCATATCTGCTTTCGTATAAAAGCTCCGCATCGTTACTCACGTGGTAGGCCCCAGCCATTGTTGTTGATACTGTTTTTTTCTTTTCCCTAAGTAGCTGCACAATGCATCTCTTACTTCCTCGACCACAACGGACAAGCCGCAAAGACCAATGTGCTACCCGGTAAGACAGAGAACCGGAAACGGATCTCGCGGGCTAATATCACGGCCGGGTCACATCCGGTTTTTTCTTTATTAGTAAGTCTACCCCACCTGTTTGCGGTCAACGTGGCAAGGCGGCGTGCCATGCTTGCAGTCCTCACGCGTACTACTTATTCAGTCAGAGCTATAGCTTTTTTTTATTATTCTTCTTTTGTAACAGCGCGACATGAAGCGGCTAAGAATAAATGCAGTGAAGACGTTTCATTACTGCTCGTTCTGCGAAAGCTTATTTCCTGTGCGTTCCACGATCATGCAAACAATAAGGCCAACGTGGCTACTTTCGCTGTCATGCGTATTAATGTGTTTCAGTCTGCTACTTTATTTTGTAGCACTTCAGTTCAGGCTGTTTTGTCTCTTAGATGTTTTAGTTTGTTTGTTACAAGGGATATACAGGTGAAGTTGCGTGCGGCCTCTCTCTCTATATATATACCTCTATACCTTCCTAGAAATCAAATTCAGTGCGCTTGTCTTTGGCGCACATTCGTTAGGAAGGCCAGGGTCGGGCTATTTGGTTGTACACAGTTGACAATAGTGACTTGCCATTTCACATGAAGACATTCGCACGCACGCACGCACACGCACACACACACACGCACGCACACACACACACACGCACACACACACACACGTACACACACACACGCACACACACCCACGCACACACACACGTACACACACACACGCACACACACACACGCACACGCACACACACACTTCTAACAATTCCAACAAATAATCGATGACGGAAAGCTTATGTTTTTTTTTGTCTGTTGTGTTCCTTGCGCACACTGCCACTTTCTCTCGCCCCAGAGGCGTAGACAATAAGTGGCACACCAATCCACCTTCCTCACCCCTAATTTTTCCCATAGCATATATAGCGCAAAATGGCCATTTCCATGCCAGGCCCCCTTAAAACAAAGGCGGTGCCCCCTCCTCAACCCACCATAAGGATTTCTGCCCACGCTCCTGTTTCACCCAGTCACGTGTCAAGTTCCATAAAATAAACAATTGTTATTTCACGCTCATGTACCTACATGCGGTTTTTTTTTTCTTTTGTGCTTCTTGGTGTTCTAAAAGCGCGCTCCAAGTGCCGACTATGTACTTTATAATTTTTCCTCAACCAGCTCTATGAATTCTATTGGTGTTTTTCTTCGTGTTATATGTGTTTTATTGATGTTGCTTGACAAGGTGGTTTTTCTTTTTTTTTTTTCAATTGCAATATATGCACACAGCTGCAGGCATGCAGTAGAGAATGTCCATCTCTCGCTCACATTACGTGGGAATACGAATCTTGGTACGAAAACATCGATTGTGCGCCTTTGAGGACAACATTCTGAACAAGGTGTTCGAGTGGGTCAATTGGTATTCCATAATTTTTTTTTCAGCTGAAGCACAAACAAGTAGACAGTGGACGAAAGGGAGAATGAGGACAAGC
This sequence comes from Rhipicephalus microplus, assembly GCF_013339725.1. Lineage (NCBI taxonomy): Eukaryota > Metazoa > Arthropoda > Arachnida > Ixodida > Ixodidae > Rhipicephalus > Rhipicephalus microplus. The sequence continues at coordinate 151,286,428 of NC_051171.1, read as the reverse complement.
GCTTGTTCTCGTTGTCCCCTTAGTCCACTGTCTATTTTTGTTTTTTGCCCTTCAGCAGAAAAAAAAAACTCCGAACAAGAGTCAGAAACTTGGCTTTCCAGCAAAGATTGACAGAGCCAGCGGGCTGTGTTCAACCAAGCCAAGTAAGCCGCAGAGACCAAATGCTGCTCTGGGCTGAAGACCCAACCTACATGCGCACAAACATTTTAGTCAATAAACGTTTTTTTTGCGCAGATACAGCGCAGATGTATCTGCGCAGAACATGCGCAGAACATGCGCACTGTATCTGCGCAGAACATGCGCAGATACAGTTTATTCAATAAACGTTTTCCTTAGTTCAACTCGAGTTATCCACTCAGTAATGACTGCATAGCTTGCAGAGTTGTCTAAAAAACAGCAGAACGGTATGAAAAGAGAGGGCTCTTCATTGAAAAGCAGAGAATTCAACCGGCGTATGCAAATCGCTGACTTGTAACTCTGCATGGGGAAGGAAATTGCAAACTGAAAAAAAAAAACGTTGAGATAAAAAAATGATACAAAGTTGTAAAACAGGAGAAACAAAAATTGAACAAATATTTTTATTTGTCCTTTGAGTGAGGTCGTGCGGTGATAGGCTCTCTAATTGCGTTGTTTCAAGGTAAGTTTGTCGAGATGGGGAAGTAATTCTTAAATGGAAAGAAGAGAAAAGTGAGCCCCGTAATTGAGGGATTAAAAGGATAGGATTAAAAGGTATAGAGATCGAGAGAAGGGGTAGGAGAGAGCGTGGCGCAGAAACAGCGACACACGGAAGTAAGGAGAAGATAGAAAAGATGAACACGGTAGCAGGAGTCCGAGGACGGGGCACCACTCGGCGAGAGCCCTTGTCAGTGTCAGGAGATGACGTAGGGCGAACGAGCCGGCCAGAGCTGCACTGTCGTCGGAGATCGCGGGGGCAGAACCGGTCTGCACGAAATCCAACGGGCGAATCCTTTGTGGAGATCTCTGATAATACTTTTTCAATGCGTAAATAATAGTTTCATCGCTCGCCTTCATATACTAAAGCATAAGGCAGGGCATATTAAAGGGACACAGTCAAATGATAAACCTATTTAGGTTAACAAATGCGTGGGATGTTCACTGAGTGCACACTCATCAGTATAGGCCCGATACTCAAATAAGATATGTTTCCAGTTTGGACGAAGCCACGTTTGTTGCGTTGCCTACTCGCTGCCTGACCAAAGCGGAACTGTTTCCATAGACCATGTTTGAACAAACACACTGTTTAGAGGGTTTCCAGATGTCGAGGAATTTCGGATGAGAGGTATTGTTCTGAGGTGCACGTGGGTCAATTAAACCAAATATAACAGGTGGTAAATGCGGTCTAATATAGGTAAACAAATCCAACACAAACTCAACTAAATACAATTTGTTTACTGAGGCATCTTTGTTCTCTTATTGTACCCTATCTGAAACAGAAAGAGACAGAAACAGAAGTAAGCATAACTATTTACACCACCAAAACGTAGCGGTATACATGAGGTGAATAACATACAGCAAAATTTTTAATGCCTAACATGTCACCAATAGTTTTGCGCTAATTTCACGCAAAGTATTTTGCGAAAGAAACAAAAACCACAAAAACCAAACGCAGTCGTCCAAATGCCGGTGGCGTGGTGTTATTTCACAGTTTGGTGGTTTATTGAGGGTGCGGCGTTGGTGAAAACGAGTTGTGCTCAAGCAACGCCTCCTCTTGGCTCAAGTTTAAGCCTGTTTACGTGGCCCGGCAGGCTGAGGGTGCATGGCGAGAGCTTTAGGCCCGCCTTTTTTTTTTCTTTTGATGGCGCAAGCACCATCAAAAGAAAAAAAGCTCAAATGAGGTAGCATCGAGAAATATAAAAATGCAGAGACAAAGACGAAAGCCAGAAAAGACGTAAATACGTCCATTCGCAAAGTTGTGACTATGTGCGTATGGTATAAGCACCTTTCCTAAATGGTATTCTCTATTCCAATAAAACAAAGAAAAATAATTGAGAGTGATTTAAGCAACAGCGCAATTGTAGTAATCAGGCAGAAAGGCGAGCCCATAGTGTCGTGTGCGTTTGGCTACGTATACATTGCCGCCTCCGCTAGATGCTTTAGTCGGGATCCGTTAACAACACATCCAGGTATCCACCTTCGTAAGCATTACGTTTATAGCCTGCCACCCGGCCGCCATCTGACAAGTATGCATATTGGTGAAGCCGTGTGTTCTGGGTTGTGGTGGGTATTTCTTTGTCTGCACCATCTACAGCCCTGCTTGCGTGAAGTTCTTACGTGAATAAAGTCCAGCAAAAAGAAACTGACCAAACCTTATTATTGTCGAAGTATTGATGACCAAACAGAAATACTTTTAATGTAGTCCTACGAAGCACAAACCACTTCTTTGGTATTTTATTTCATTTTCGTGCACATACATTTTTTTCTCTTTCTCCCCACCCCCTCTTCCTTGCCCTGGTTCCCCACCCCAGTGCTGGATAGCAAACCACACGCTCATATCTGGTTAACCTCACGATCTTCTTCTTCATATCTCTTTCTCTCTCTCTCTCTCTCTCTCTCTCTCTCTCTCTCTGTTTCATTTGTACGCAGAAGAAGCTAAATATAGTTGAAGTGACATGCCTGTGCTTTTTCAGAAGGCAGCGAAATTTTTTCTTGGTAAAGGCGCAGCTACCACTGGATGCCAGCGAAACCGCTAAAATTACTCAATGAAGCGAGTTATATGGCAGCGAAAACCTACTGTCATTCTTCGTATATTTTCTCGTATACTCATAATCCTGTCAAGGTAAGGTTTGCTTACTACATATTACCGAGGCGTAATTCTTCGGGTTCGTTCTTGCTTTTTTTTATATGACCGATGGTGCACGGAAAGTGCTCATGCACATGAAAGGATGCTATTGATAGAAACCAACTCAAGCTACCGCTCTTCGCTGCTTGAGTAAATGTTCTTATTTTTGGGCCGGCAATAAACTGCACGCCACAAGCTAAACGCCATGAGAACGGGTTCCGGATGCTCCCGGAAATGGATGCCGAAATATTGCTCCCACGAGACCCCAGACGGTGCCTCAGAGCCACGCTCGGTGCACAAATGGATTCCGAGTGGTGCAAATGAATTTACGGTTGCGCAATGTCTTGCCCTCTCTTTGGTCTTTTACTTTCGTGCTCTGACTTGCAAAAGGCACCTTTGACACCGAGCACGTCTCTCTATTCTGTTTGCTCACTTTCTCAAGTATCACAGATCTGAAGGAAAAAAAAGGAAAAATATTGTGTACCAAAATGCTGTTTTCATTTATTTCGGAGGGACGAGGGGCGGAGTCTGCAAATACACATTAAGCCTCATCCGCGGTTTCTCGATTGCCGTCTCGTTCTTTTTACATCTTTTCTTGAGATTTATCCATCAATTGAACGAAAGGCAAGCGTAGCCCTTACGCATATATAATGACACACTTCACTATATAGCATGTCGAAGCTCTTTAGCAGCCGGAAGTATTTAAAGAAACACTTTAGGCACGTAACGATTGCACCATACTGTTCCTACTCACTCGGGCATAAACCAACTGTTTGCTAACGTGGAAAGACATAATAGACGAATATGGGTTCGCTCCCTCTTTAATTCCCATGATGGTTCGGTTTCCGTGGAAAGTAAAATGATTCCGTAATCAAAGAGGTAGCTTTCTACTTCCTCAGAAGCCACCTGCCTTCCCCATCACCGAGCACTGTTATGGTGGTCAACCTGAACGGCGTGATGCAAGTGAGAGGCAGGTACGTAAGATTCATTACAGATGATCGGTACAAATAGACTTCTTCCCGTTTCCACTCGCGAACGAAAGCAGGAGCAGTGCAGTCCTCATGGGCCTCCATTCGGCGTGGCGGGTGTGGGAATAGCGGCAATAACGGCACTGAAGGCCGCAGCGCATCAGGTGTCGTCAAAGGACTGGGTATACTTGCCGACTCTTTCCATCAGCATAAAAAAAAAGAAATCAGTCTAACTGGTGGGAAGAGCATTCGGAAACTACAATGGTAAGTAAGGAATGCACGAAAGTGCTGATTTTTTTATTCCATAACCACTTAGTTATTGTGAAGCTTTACGTTAGTGATCAAAAAGTATAAAAAGAAAAAAAAAGAACAAAAAGTTTTGCTTCCTTTCTTTTTTATGTACTCATTGTCCCGTTCATGTAGGATGCAGAGAACATTTTGATATCTTCTGTAGACTTGAGCTTTAAACGACGAATGTCTCAGTAACCATGTTTGTTAGCCAATTTGTTACCATGTATGTGGCATGGTGTTAGTATGTATTTATTATGATTACTTGAGCCTGCCGATGGTCAATGAACGAGGTCCGCAAGAAAATATGGATGACCGTTAAAGAATAATGACCGAATTAATAGAACACGTGCGCACAAAAACGCCTTCAGAGGCTTCCTCAAAATAATAATAATAATAATAATAATAATAATAATAATAATAATAATAATAATAATAATAATAATAATAATAATAATAATAATAATAATAATAATAATAATAATAATAATAATAATAATAATAATAATAATAATAATATAATAATAATAATAATAATAATAATAATAATAATAATAATAATAATAATAATAATAATAATAATAATAATAATAATAATAATAAATTTCGCAAACGAAGATGGCTGTCGTTTAAAGATGCAATTACAGTCCTTAAGAAGAATGGTGTTGGTAGTGAAAATAATTCACAGGCCATTGAAAATGAAGTTGTGCTGTTAACGGAAAAGCAACCACAAAACTGCCGCTTTTTTTCTTGCATCGCGTACCACCCCCATCGCATCCTGTGCTGCTTGGGAATCGATATCAAATAAAGGATTCGCTGACCACCGTTCGTTTATTTCGGCATAACCATCGTGTTTTGGTCGAGCGCTTGCCGCCGAGTGTCCAGCGAAGCGTGGTTTGACTGGAACACTCGGTGAAGGACTTTCTAACGACACAAAGCGAAAGTTGCCGAAGAGGCAGGCGAAGAATTATTAAAAACACATCAGTGACAAAAAAAATTGGCGAGTGCTGTTGTTGAGAAGATGCAATAAGTTCGTTATGTTGTTCGCGACCGTATGACTGCCGCCGCAATTTTTTTACTTAAAGTAAGCTGTCTTTTTCTTTCTTCCAGCCGCAGTTCACCAAACAAGGAGTTTTATATTGCGAAACACTCTCACGATCTGCAGTGGCCATTCGCCCCCTATAGAAAGGACAGCCAGCTTTAGAAGCGCGATTAATCACCCGTGGAAAGGCTCAAAAGCAATTTAGGGACGAGAAAGTGCTCGAACTAGCTCGATATTGCGAGAGGTTTGCAACCAAAAGTGGCACTGTGTAGGTTCGCTGAAGGAGCACCATTGTAAACAGGCCAACTACTGCAAAAAGAGGTCCATGTGGCTTCTGTCATCATGATACAAAGAAGGAGTATACGAAGAAATCAATAGAAATTCATGCAATCCTCACTTATGCGTTTGCCTTAATCGACTAGAAGCTGAAAGCCACCTTGATATTCTTTCTCCGTCGGCCGTGTTAATTCCATCGCGCGTTAGTTCCTCAGAACCAAACGCGGTTTCACCCAGCTGCCGGCATCGGAGGCATTGACATCGTTCCTAACCTTGCGTGATCTTGCAGTGGCTCTGTGATCAACACTCCACTGGCCAAGCGACGTTGCATGATGCCGTCACAAGACGGGGTGGTCATTTTTTCTGTCCCTTGGGTTGATGTCGCTGACGACGGTGAATTTCGATGGTCACAATTCGCACTTCATGAGGCACCTAAGTTTTTCCGCTTAATATTCGCCTGTATAAACGCTGGTACAATTATCTACCTTTTATTAAACAGTGTTCTCTGTCTGACTTCGATGATGCCCTTGTAAAGACACTTGATGATCCAATAATGCGGCGAACTCTTTTTTTTTTAAGCGCATAAGGCATGTAAGGTCAGGCCATAGCCTACAGCTATCACTGTGCCAGGCTGAGAAGCCTTTCCTTTTTCACACCTTGTATTTATTTACTGTGAGATGAAGAGTTAAGCGGTGAACAAGTTAGTACCACTCTGTTTTCTAGTAAGAGATGTAGACCGAGCAACATGTGGACACATCTTTTTTTGCGGGGTAACCAATGCTTTGAATCTTAAAATGCTCCGACTAGCACGATGCACTACATGGTGCGGCCAAGGCCAACGCCCTCTATTTGTAGTGTGACAATGTGATTCCCACTGCCACGACTTTTGTCCCAGTTCTCCTTGCCGACATCCGTGCTGATGTTGCAACGAACCAGTCGGCTAAACTGCTGCGAAACTAAGCATGCGGTCATACAGCGTGAGAAACCCAACGGCGCTGTCTGACCGCTTGATCTCATTGAGCTTCAGACGTCGCTAGACACCGGGAGCGCTTTACGAGATCTGGTTTTTTCACGGTACCATCTTTACATGCAGCGTGCTGCTGACGCACGCTCGTTAGGCAAAACTCCTAATCCGCACTTCTCATTTTTCTTTCTCTTTTACATGATGGCAGTTGCGTATGCCATTTCAATTTTATTTCAGACCCTCACCAGTACATTTCCACATTTCCGGGCTCTCTACTCTGGCTCTGACGAAGACTTTAATGACCACAGTGGAACACAAGCTTAGACTGAAAGCGTACATCGGATGTGCTAGGTCATGTCGTCATATAGAGAAGACTTGAAACATTCATTTTGATTTACAATTATGTTACTTAGAGCCACTGTCATTGTACTGCGAAGAAAAAAAGTGAAAGTTCTGTCTTAAGAGGGCAGCAATGAACGTGATAGCAACAAGTTGGGATGTCACGCGAAGAACAGCAAGCAGATCTCAGACGGCTCAGCCTTCATACTGTTTACCGCTGCTAGCCAAATTTTTATTCGACTAAAGACGGCACCGGCCTCTTAAAAGAAGTGGCATTGCTGTATAATAAATCGTGAAAAAAAGAAAGGTGGCGATAGAGGTCCACTGGTCCAAAATAACCAGATTGCTACCCTAAACGTGAGAAAATAAACGGGCATATTCGAAGGAGAGGAAAGTGGCAGAAAGATAGCACATAACACAGCACGTGCACAAGCACCTAGTAAGATTCCATCAATCTGACGTAGAAACGCGACATCACTATCACGACCACTTATAAAGGTTCGTTTTTTTTTTTGTTTTTACGGCGCATTGCTGTTGGTTTCAATTTGACGTCTGGGTTAAGCGACAACTTGTCGTCGACAGTACACGCATCTTAACCGCTTAACATATTTTATATATTTGATGCTCAAAATAATTTGACGCTTGACTAATTATTCACCCGTAAACTCTGTCAAGTCGAAAAAAAGAGGATGTACGGCCATTGCGTGGGCAGTCAGTCTTACCACCCTCCCTCACAGAAAGTGCCAAGCAACCAAGCAAAGCTACTGTCTTGATTAAATCGCTATACTGAAAATTAGCATCCCGCCGCGGAGAACCGCAGCTACGGACATCAAAGATACTGTCTCAGACAGCCGATAATTCTAGAAAGCCGTGTATTTCTCAAAGCGACTACTACAGAATATAAGCTACATCTATGAACTAACACTGTGATCTTATTAAAATGTAATTGGGAAACACTGAAACGACTAAGCATGTCTGCCCGCACGTTTGGAGGCAGTAACATCACGATTAGATAAAATCAGCACTGTAAGAAAGGAATACAGCAATATTTGGCGTTAATTTTGCAGTATAAGACAGAAAATGAAGCAAGAGAATCAGCATTTCTCGAAATGACTCCTGATGTCAACAAACATGAGAGAAACTACAATAACAATGCGAGCGCTCTTATTTTTTTACTGTACAAGGAAAATAGTGGAACCGTCCTCAGACGAACTCCTATTCCCCTTATTTGCTATGTAAGTTGATCATACCCTCACTTTTCTCTTTCATCCCCAGCTCTTCCAAGCGCGTCCGTTTGCCGCCACGCCTCCCGTGGAAATCAAATTGTCCGAGAGATGGTGGCGAATTCTATTGGGGACACAGCAGCATCGATGATTCTCTTTTGTGTCAAACCCAACTCCCGGGAGGGTCGCGAGAGTGCTTCTATCGATCGCCCAATTCAGGGTGCCATTTTAAGAGACGGGAAGAGAGTTCGAAAGGAAGAAGGCTCCTAAGATGGAAATGTATAGACGGTTTCAGGATTGCGATAGTAGCAGGAAGCCTTGCACCCCAGCCCACTTCTGGTCACCTAATTTAACAGCTACTGACGTTGAAACTGAAAGAACGTTTTTAAAGTTTTTTTTTCAGGGTAAAGAAAGTCTTTCTTTAGTTTTTCAGATGAAAAAAGCATGCAAAAGTTCTATGAAATTTCTTCTAATTTTAATGTAGATTGCAATAACATTTACTTAAGCATATTTTCAAAAACAAGGAAAGGAAAGTGTAGAAAATCATAGGGCCATTTTCTAAAGATCTTCTTATCCACCGATGCTATTAAGGAAGGCACATCAGTGGACGAGACCATCAAGGGTCCATGTAAGGCCCCTTCTCTGCTCCCTTACATGTGCATACACAAAGAAAACACGTGTAGGACCGTTTCGTTAACTGTAAACCAATTCGTTCTTTCAATATTAAGAACAAAGGCGCTACTTACACACATGCTCCAGACATGAAACACATGCGATGTGCCAGTTCACCAGCTAATGAAATCAAGTGTTCATGAGTGACAAGTAAGATTTGTAGCAGACATCATCAATCAGCTAAAAAAACGTACTTTTGAAGAGGCGCTATTTTTTTTATATTGCGTGGCAACGTCTTCCTCTCCGTACCACATTATATTTCACTCTACCCTGTGTTCTACGTACTGAGCCTCCCAGGAAACGTTTAAATACTGGTTTAAATTGATGGAGAAAACCACAAGCGTAATTATCAATGTTCAGAAGAGAGAGATAAAGATGCAAGAAAAGGCAGGGAGATCAATGTTCAGAAGTGTTCCTCAATTCCCAGGAGGGCCTGACCTATCTTCACACAACTAAGTTTCGTGAGAACTATCGGGTACACCTGTACGTTGTAATGCCTGTAATACATTACCAATATTCTATTATTGAACAACACGTTTTTCAAATATAGAGAAACGTTGAATTACAAGTTTCATGCAGACAATTCTCACTTACCTTTGAGGAACGGTCTGCGACAAGGAATTAGACCTACAGAGATGCAGCGTTGGCTCAACGATACATGCTTACCGCCAAGTGTCATGACCCAGACAATGACTGCCAGCCTCAAAACTATCTTACCCAGTCGTGGTCTGTCCATTGCAGTGAAGGTCAACGTAAAACTTAATCTCAATGCCATGGATTTTGGTTTCTCTATCCACACACTAGGGTGGCCTCACGAACAACCCTTCTATACGGGCGGTAAATGTCAGCTTTTACTCGCTGCCTTATGAACTATACCCATTGCCGAAGCAACCCGACCCCAGATACTTTATGACCACGGGCGGTCGTAGAGTACCACGAATTTCGAGAAGGAACCAAGGCTTTCAAGAATAAAGCTCTTTTGAAGCTCTCCATGTGCTACTGGTTGGTATTTGTGAAAGTTGCGCAGTATGTGTTTCATGCTCAGCCACTAAAGTAAAATACTTGCAGATTTATATTTCGTTAGAAGGAATTAAGGAAATAGGTTTCTTTCTTTACGATAATTCTTTCCGCACTGAACAGAAAACCATAGTGCCTGTCTGAACAGCCTTGATTTTTTTATTATTTCAAACCGATCTAGTTCACGTTTATTGCAGTGCTGTTTCGCAATACATTTAGTTTTAAATTCATATAAGCTTTGGCAGTTTCTTTTACTTGCTCATAGCATACGAATGAAGATGCGCTGAATTAAAAGGAATGAGTTATATTAGAGACATTACATGTCGGGATGGTCATTGGTGGCAGTGGCAATCCCATCTCGCCTGTGTTTCATAACTTACTGGCCGCTACCACGTATCTCTACCCACAATAGTGGCTTACTCCACGCAGCAGTTGAATAATCAACGTTATTACGAACCATGCGTAGAGAAGGCAACCGGATCTATTTCGGCTGCGCCATCGTAACCTTGCTGCAGTTCCCGCTCCCCGCTTTCCTACTTTTTCTCTAGTAAAAGTCAAATACACAACGTATCTTTATAATAACTTGCCTATTTGCGCAAATACGCTGTGCAGAAGTGGAAAAAAAAAACTTGGCATATATGAATACCTTTATGCCTCAATATTTAGTAGAGCTATCTAAAAAGAAATAGCAAAAAGCGATAAGGCCTCAACACCTGCGGCGAAAAAGTCTTCACAGCTATCATTTGAGTGCGTGGTCTTTTGCGTCCCATTCGAGCTTTGTTTTCTTCTTGTATCAATTGTGCCTTACTTAACGGTTAACTTCATACTGTTAGTGAAACACATCTTTCAGTACGGTTCCCAATGTGGCGTAGATATTCTCCTGTAATCGTTGCCACGTTTTAGGAATGTTGGATTTGTATTCTTTGTTACGAAGTGCATAGTTTTACAGTTACTTAGAAAAAAAATCGCGTGATTTCTTGTTGAAAGAATATAATCCTTGTAAAGGCGGTATAGAAATGAGACGCATTTCAGGAATCTTCGTCAGCGCGTTGACTAAAACCTTCTTTTTCATTCAGCAACCAGTACCCCGGGTATTATTCATAGTGTGTGAAAAGCAATTCAGGTGCAATGTTACGTTGCAGAAATTCTGGTGCAATGTTACATGCAACCACGTGAAAACTAGACCACTCCGAAGCACTTTCGTTTCGAAACCGACTAAGATGCACAGAAAGCCATAAATGTATTGAGAACTGTCTCTAGACTAGTCGAGCATGAAGCCGCACATGTTTGCACTGCAAACACCTCGAAAAACATGCTACCTCAAATAAGCTGAAACAGAAAAAGCCGAAGCTTGGTTTAATTTAGAAATTACAAGTCACAAAAAACAAAGCACGGCTCCCTTTTCACTGTCTTTTCGACTCCAATATCTAAATTGAAACTAAAAGAAGCCCATTTTATGGAAGATAGCAGCTATCATACGCCCGAGAGAAAGAACAGACACGGGGAGGCGATAAAAATCCGATGTAAATGGACCACATTCACTGCAAAAGCTACATATGTAGTTACGTGTTTTTCGTGTTTTTTTTTTCGTTCTTTAGAGGCCAGCAAATTTAATGTTCCCCCTGGAAAAAAAAATGTGTCTGCAAGTTCCTAGCCGCAGCATTGGAACTTTTCAGAAATCACTGCTATCAAACTTGTTTATTCGGTTGGTAGAGCACCAATAAATAACTCTTATCTTTTCGTCCTTTAAGAATAGCATGTTAGTATATTGCCAGTTTGAAAAGTAATTGAAAGAAAAAGATTCCTGCGAGGCAATGTGGCATAGAGGAATGCAGAGAACGCCTCGAATAGCCATAGTGGCTACAACATCGCTAGCCGTGCAAAGTATACGAGGAGGGAAACGTCTTTGTATGCGCACAACAAGAACTCTTTGTACTCGTAGGGCGAGAAAAAGTCATTGTTTTTGGATGAGCGATTTTTTTTTCAGATCCTGTAATACAATCGAAAGACACGCGGAGGCCTGCAGAACTTGTTCGTAGCCACGAACGCCCGAGGTGCTCGACGGTGTTTTATGAGTGCTGGTAGTGCGGCCAGGCCTCCTTAGTGATCGTGGTGGAAGCCTATACGCGACTATATCTTCTTGAAACACTCTAAACCATGTTCTGCTCACAGGGCGTTTCATCTCTTCATTCAACACAATTTTCAGCTGTATTCAGCAGTGCAATGCACTCATGAATGTGCTACACTCTCCTCAGCCCTGCACTCTAAAAAAAAAAACTTATTGCACTCTTTTTTTGTAAGATGTGATTTCACACTTGTATTATTCTTTTTCAAGCGACATTTGAACTGTCTTTAAAAATCATGCCTTGTCTATGGGTCGTAGTAGCTAAAAGGGAGTTGTATGTAGAGGAGTCTTATACATGGCAAGTTATGACACAACGAAGAAGGTAATGCATACTTTTTTATTGTTGTGTACTGATTCTTTTTCGGGAAAAAAAATGATCGCCCTTATCCACGCATTTTTTTTAATAGGAGTGACATTTTCTCGCTTAACGCAAACAGCTGCAAGCGGGTGATTCAGCCTCTCTTGTAATGTTACCGATCCATCCATTACCTTCCTGGCACCTTTCATGCGTTTGTCACCGACCACTAAAATAATGGAACAGGCATATTTAAAAATAATATTGAAAAAGAAATAAAAACCTCTCTGTTGTTTATATTTACTACCTGAAGCTGCATGTTCCTGCGGGAACAAAAGAACGTTTTGAGAAGAAAGCAGAAAAGGGTTTGCGAAGCTTTAGCATCCCTTCTGTAAACAACGCCTTCATTTCCCTTCCCGTTTTTTTTGTCGGCAATAAGAACAACAACAAATAAAAAATGACAACAAATGGTGCATCTTAGAAACCTTACACCACCTTGTACATGTCTAAGACTCGAAACAATTATGCAGATGCGTTGCACTTGGCCCAGTGATTCCCGCCACTCCAAAAGCAAACCGATTTAGAACGTGCGTTCCCTGTGATTAGGATGAGGCACTTTTGTCCCTGCTAACACGCCTTGGCGACGTCGTCGACCGCCGCTCGAAACACGAGGCTCTGTAATTTGACAACATACGCCCGGACTTCGAGAGAAAACAATTAGCCCGGGTGGTTGTAAAGAACGAACTCGTTTACGTATATTTGCATGAAAAGTTAAGGATTATTTTCTTCTCCCGTTTCTTTAGCACCAAAATGGTGGTGCTCATCCCAACCGTACACAAGAATTAGGAAAAAGTTCGGTGTATTCTCGCTGCCTCAACATCTAGTTTAATAAAAATCCTGAAAGACTAGAGCAAACATTTGAAGTATGCCAAGATCGTGCGATGTAATTGTCTGAATAATGCGTTAAGTAACACAAGCACAAACTTTGAGCTGAGTAATAAATGCCTTGTGGATCACATAGTTACGTTAGACATTCTTTTGTTTACAAACGCAGCCGTATATAAATATGTGCTAAAGCCAGCCGTATATAATTAAGTGATAAAGGCCAATATATTCATATTTAGCTGCACGTTGAAGAACCCCTGGTGGTAGGAATTTCCGGAGCCCTCCACTACGGCGTCTCTCATTATCATATGGTGGTTTTGGGATGTTCAACCCCACGTATCAATCAACGTTAAACCCTGACAGTTTTAATTCTCGAAAACATTAGGCCATTTTTGGGGACATGGCTCAGCGAGTACTGTACGAAAAGGTCCACACACCTATATTCCAGAGCATGAAGCGTACAGGTGAATACCCTAAGCTTTATTTTTTGTCCCATCTTTGCGGTAACCGTGCTACGCACGTTGTTGATGCTTCTTTGCAATGACGTCATGCGCGCTAACGTGGCTGAAAAAAAATGGGTCTTTTACTTATTGAAGAAGTTTGTCTTTTATGTATAAAATGCGAAATTTGATTTTTCTCTGCCATCTCGGTGAAGAAAGAGTTGGCGGAGGAGCTTTGTGAGGTAATCCGGCTTAGTTGAAATCGCCAGAACAAAAGTGCCCGAGATCTAGAGCGCAAAAAGGCGCCGTCACAACTCCATACGCTTTGGAAGGATCTTCTCTTATTCCTCTTTATCCTCTACACTCACACAAGAAGTTTTCACTATACGGCAACAATCCTGACAACCGAAAGTAGGACTGGTTTATGAAGATTCATAACTTCGAAGAAGGATGCATCAGTGAAACTTTGACCACCAATTTCGAATTTTCTCCTTGCGCCATTGCTTTCCTTGGAGACTTATTATTTTGCAGGAAAAGCAGGGAGACCGCACTGCTTGAATTCCTCGCCATTAACGCAAAGCTTTTTGACTATGGCCTGTCCTTAACCTCACCCAGCCTAAGAGTGGTATACTGAGCTTCATGGGCTAATAAATGGAAAGAAGACAATTGCCTGTATGTAGCACGAAGCCACAAGGTCTTCTTGCCCTTTCTTAGCCCTTCCACCTCCTTATACAGGTTTCCGCAGAACTCATTTGCCATACTTGTTAGTTCATGAACGTTTCTCCGCTTACATGTGGCCCTCCGGCTTTCAAACATTCATCACCACCACCTCCAAACTGGCCTCCAGCATCTCCTCCTTGAAGGTTGCCTGCAATCACTTTTCCTTTGCTCTCGGCACTTGTTAGCACGGACACGATTCCCTTTTTTGCCGCCACGTCAGCATGCATAGCGTAATTAAGGGCATCCCCAGGCATGCCAGTCTGTTTCCCCGGTGCGCTTCGCCACATGCACCACGTAAGGCCTACTGCCCGCTTCACTATGTGTGCTTTTAATATGGCTTTGAGCCATCTCTAATGGTGACATAGTACTACCGCATCAGTGCCCTATAGGGCCACAACGCCCCACAGGTGGAACTTCCGTAAGCTTTTGCTGATTACAGTGGAGATATGCCTTCGCTTGCTTATTTTGGCATTGCCTCTGCGTGTGTTGCCTATTGGATAAACAACGTGTAGCCAGTTCATTGACGCATTGCTGTCCTAAGGATATAAGCAAACTCACTAACGTATTACGCGTTATTATTACTTAGCAACCAACATTCACTTTGAGGAAGCATATAGTGTACACACGAGTTTCTTTTTGACTGATGGGCACTGCCATCTTGGACTGTGATGAGTGTTCGTTTTGTAGTTTTTCACGTTACAATACGAAATGATCGTGGTCATGAAACGTTGAATGTGCTGGCAAAGCGATTTCGTGCGTGTTAGTTAAAGTAGCACTCTTTGTGTATTTGATACCACTACTAAACTGCAACGTTATCAGTCCAAGATGGCAGCGCTTGAGGGCGTCATGGAAAATGGAATGTACCTCTTACTTTTTTTGGCGGGTTCTAACTTGCGATATATACAACTGTCTTTGTATGTATAAGTTGACCAACTTTTAAGAAGTCATGCCTGCCATGACTCCCGAATTCCAAAAGTAATAATGAGAAGAGATAGTGATGTCCCAAGAGAGTAAACGTGTATCTTTAAAAAGAGTCGTGTATGGGACGTATCAGGACGAATACGAGATAGTAAAGGTACTCTTTTTTTTCAGCGATTTCATCTCGGCAGCTGAAATCTTGGAAACAAACATCTCAGTGCATTCTTAAAAATATTGATGACTGACACTAATGGAAAGCAGCTACTCCAAAGATGGCCACACGAAATAACACAAAAAGGTTAACCAATACGTCTATTACGAATAGTTATATAGGTGAGAAGCGAATCCTAGTCGCCTTTAATCTATTATTTTTTAACAGCCGACGATCGCGCGACTAGAAGTTCACGTTCTTAAGTTTGCTGTTCAACTCGCGTAAAAACGACCAATACGACTGCTCGAAAATAAGAGCACCGACTCTCATATAAAGACAACATAGTGGGAGCGTTACAAGCAAACTATCAAAGCTGATGCAATCACAGAGTCAAACTTGAAACACATCTAAAGCATAAGGATGTAACAAAATATGGCGGACAAAATGTCACCACAGTACTATACTGTCTATTCGGAAGTAACTGTGTGTGTGTGTGTGTGCGTGCGTGCGTGCGTGCGCGCGTGCGTGCGTGCGTGCGTGTGCGTGTGCGCGTGCGTGTGCGCGTGCGCGTCCGTGTGTGTGTGTGTGTGTGTGTGTGTGCGTGTGTGCGTGTGTGCGTGTGTGCGTGTGTGTGTGTGTGTGTGTGTGTGTGTGTGTGTGTGTGTGTGTGTGTGTGTGTGTGTGTGTGTGTGTGTGTGTGTGTGTGTGTGTGTGTGTGTGTGTGTGTGTGTGTGTGTGTGTGTGTGTGTGTGTGTGTGTGTGTGTGTGTGTGTGTGTGTGTGTGTGTGTGTGTGTGTGTGTGTGTGTGTGTGTGTGTGTGTGTGTGTGTGTGTGTGTGTGTGTGTGTGTGTGTGTGTGTGTGTGTGTGTGTGTGTGTGTGTGTGTGTGTGTGTGTGTGTGTGTGTGTGTGTGTGTGTGTGTGTGTGTGTGTGTGTGCAATAAATAACTATAAGCCAGCGGAATCTGAGACTTGCTTGTCCTTAAGGTTCGCCCGTGCGCAGACTCTTGTTTACATTACCGCCGCATTTTCTTGCATATAAATTGGCTTGTTCGTGTTAAGAAATTTTTTTGGTACATCCTTCCTATATTTTATGAGCGTCATTTTTCGGGTGCTTCATCTGATAATATTTCTTAATTTGAATATTAAGTAAAACCCACTCTTGATCTTTTTTGCCGCCCTGTAGTCAGAGAGAGCTGTTTAAAAAAGAAACAATGAAAAGTAAACACAAATGCCGGCAACTATTCGTGCAATTGACCCCGATGGAAGCAATGCAGACGACAATTATGCAGTGCTGGACACGGAGGCACGAAAGAACGCAGACACTCAAGATGGGCAAGCGTACCATAATTTCCGGCTAATTAAGCCTAACGAGCGTGCACCGACGCGCATCCACAGTGCCTCGCCAATTCGTCGATAAGCGAGGCTAATTGAAACATTTCACCGGAGAGCACAACTTGCTCTAGTGAGCACATAAGCGCGGCGTTCATCACGCAGTCATACGAGCATCAACTCGAACACCTTAGATGCCTCATCAAATGCGAGAAAATGACCGTACACGGTATCAGCACTATTCATGGAATGAAATTATCATTGGCTACATCACAGATGTTCACAATTCACCAATTCATGATATCATCATGATAACGAAATCATGGGACATTGCCACTTAGTCTATCGTCAAATGGTCACGAAGGCAGCGCTAAACAGCGTTAAGTGCAGAGAGCTTTCGAAGGTTGGTGGGGTAGGATGAATATATCAACTTAGAAGAAAAAAAGTAGGTGGCTTTTGCCTTTTTGTTTACCCAGGTAAAAATATGAGACCCTGTGAACATTTTTAAAACTATGTTCTAGCTTTTTTTTCCTAGGACTCATTTACAAATCAGCAACATGCACGGTCGCTAGCGCACGTCCTCATCAGGGCAGGTCAATCATCGATGGAGGCAGCGCAAATGGCAACAGTGAAAAAAAATCAAACAACGATAGTATAGTTCCTTACGCTATCACCAACCACAAATCTTGAATGATATGTGGGGTTTAACGTCCCAAAACCACCTTATGATTATGAGAGACGGCGTAGTAAAGGGCTCCGGAAATTTCGACCACCTGGAATTCTTTAACGTGCCCCCAAATCTGAGCCCACGGGCCTATAACATTTCCGCCTCCAGCGGAAATGCAGCCGCCGCTGCCGGAATTTGATCCCGCAACCTATGGGTCAGCAGCCGAGTACCTTAGCCACTAGACTACCGCGGCGGGACAACTACAAATCTAGAACCACTTGTCCAAGTCATTTCTTTTTGTTATAACATTTACGTTAAAACGTCCCTGTGCGACCACCTGTGGAACTTGAAGTGTGTGTGCGGTGTGCGTGTTATGTGCAAAGTGTATCTTCTCTTCCTCCTCCACTCTCTTTTTCTCTCTCATTCTCTTCTCCTCTTTGTATAGTAGCAAACTGGACATAGTCTAGTTAACCTCCCTACCTTTCCGATATTTGTTCGGCTCTCTTCTTACGTTAAACCGATTTAAATCACGAATTTTTTAAAGACACGTTCGCATTAGGGAGCCATGCTACCGTCTGCTGTGGTGTGTTGTCGTTGTCGCTGGGCGTAACGCTCCATGTGTTCGATATTGAGCGCACTGTCAGGCCAAAAGGGAGTCCTCCTCTTGCTCTTCAAGCGCTGTGATGAAAGATAAGTGAGCGCAAGCACGCGCCAGCGACAAGTCTTCTTCCTCTTGTTATTCGTCTAGTGCGCCTGGCATAACGCCGGCAATGTTATGTATAAAAATAGCAAAAAAGTGAAGAGAGAAAGATAGCAAAAAAATTTAAACAGGGAGGAAGGAAACAAGTAGGAAAAACATAAAAAGCAACATTAAAAAATACAGAAGAAAAAGAGAAATAAAAAAATATCAGCCAAGAGTGTTCATAGAATTGCTATAGCATAATAAATGTGTTCTTTGAGGAGGAATCAATGAAGGTGCGTGTAAAGCTGTGACATCCTGAACCTCGTGTGATAAGTATGACGACGCTTACTTCGAATGTTTACCCTCTTCACGATTTTCTGAGAAACGAGCGAGGTTCTGAATAATGAGGTGTTTGCCCATTACTATGAACTGAGCATACATTTTAGCTGCTATATCGGCACTTGAAAGTCACCACTCGTACGAATGCCAGTCTTGCTCTTTACTTATGTATTATTGTACGTCTACATCTGATACCTAATTTTTTTCTGTGGAATTCAGTAACAAATATTGCCAACAAATTGTTTTCATTCATTAACTGTACTACCTCAAAGGCTCTGACCGGGATATTACATGAGGGAGTGGGTGATAGAATTCGGTGCGTTGAGCGAGTGATTGATAGGGAAGTGGTGTCCAGTATTTATACGCAGATTTTACGCTGGGACCAGAAGGAACGGGCCCTCGAATCACGGAACCCTAAAGCTATCCCTCAACTAGGTTAATTTGACAAATTATATCTCCGTAATATTTTAAGACTTGTAAAAGCTTGCTGTACTCGACTTATCAGTCACTTGTACTCCTCACGTAAACTATCCTAATGTGTTTAGGGAACTCTACTGTAAAGGGTGCACAGCCACAAGTACAACAACTATGCAGAGAAGCCAACTTCACAAAATAAATAAAAGGGTGTTTTGTTTGGATCGTCCGAAACCACTAATTAAGTTATGAAGGAAGATTGTTTGAAATAATCCTCAAGTAAATGCATAAGTAGCATCGGTGAAGTAAAAAACCAAATCGAGGGCGTCTTTGTACGAGTAAATACAAGGGGAGGTGTTGTTGTTGGTACTTCCTTATTTGACTCGATTTCAAGACCTAATATTTTGTTTCTCAGCACTCAAGAGAGTTGTCAGATATTCTATAACAAAGAGGAGAATAGAAAAACATGCGCGCTTCACATGAAGTACAAACAGCCAGTGGAAATAGACCCATGACTTTTTAGACATTGCATATCCAAGAGATAGAACAGCAGAGTCAGGCAAACTAAAAAAAAATATGGAACGAGTACAGCAAAAGAAAGCGGTGTCAAAACCAATGCATGCAGTCCTGCTTATCTAACAGCTCGGGCCGACAGGACTTCGACAAGTTCAGCGAAGTGTTTTTTTTTTATATATACACATAGAGATTTGCAACATCTGTAGCACGCCATCTACATCCATGTGAATATCAGAGAACATCGTGAGACAGTTTTGACAGCTTTGAACTCTCTTCAAAAGCTGTCGCATGCTCTCAGAGTCAAAGCTGTTATCCTTTGTTTTTATAGGTGCCATAAATAGAAGGGTTGTAGTGGAGCATTCGCACTAACGCGTATGCACCTTCGGAAGGGAACGAAAAACCCCGTGCTCTGATTGCGCGAGAACTTGTGCCACCATTGCCAGACTTGCCGTACGCCCATTTTCCGTCGCGACCTCGTTGCGACTTCTCTGTTTGAATAAACATCATCACAGGGTATCTTTTAGAGCTGTACGAATAGCGAAATATTGGGTGTGAATAGAGCATGTTTGAATAATTCAAGAATATTTTAGATGCGAAGTGTCTTATGGTCTAGCTCAATCCGGTGAGCGGCGTGACAGCCCTTGCTGCGCATACGCGTCCCCTCCCTTTCTTTTTCTCCTCTCTTAGGCTACACGCCTCACGCCTCGCAACGCCAACGCAGGCAGCGTCGGCAAGCCAACGCTTGCTCCCCCTTTCTCTCCTCTGGGCATCTTTCCCAGCGGCGTTTACATCCACATTGCGCATGCACGTCCCCTTCCTCCACTTCTTCTCCTACCCTCTCCCTTTCTCACCTCGGAGGGGGGGAGTGATTTTAAAATGAAATGAAGAAAAAAGTGAGCCCCGTAAGTGTCTCTCAAGGGGAGGACACCTCAACAGTAGCTCACGAGGGATGGGGGCAGGGAAGGGATTAAAAGGATAGAATTAGAAGGTGAAGAAATCCCAGTCAGCCAGAGCTGCACTGTTGTCGGAGATCGTGAGGGCACAACCGATCGGCACGGAATCCAGCGAGCGAGTCTCTCTCACCTCGCAACATGAACGCATCATGTCTGCGAGCTAGTTTCTTGGTTTCTCGCGCTGCACAACTCTTCACTGACCACTCCCTATATATAGGCACTAAATCTTGGCCTCGAAGGTAGTGTCGGTGGGAGGTTTCGTCTGTGCGCTGTTGAACAATAAAAATTCGCAACAGGTCTCCCGGTCCCTGCTTGTGCGGTCTAGCCCGGACCACAAACATACCGGATACGAAAATAAAGTTTTATTCATCATCATCATGCGCGTTTAACTGAAAGTGCACTGCTGCTCCCTGTGTCCAACCGGAGTCTTCTCTCTTTCACTGCCCATTAGCAGTGATACGCATGCTACAGTAAGAAACACCGATCTATCCTGGCTTGCTTTGCGCCTCCCCGGGTCTCCCTCCTGTGCGACGTCAAAATGAGCTCAGCGTCAACGCCGCCGCCCGAGTAAGCAATAGCGCCCGCTGCTTCGCATCTACAGATGTTTTTCTTTAGCGGGAAATAGCGTATTTTTTCAATACTTCGGAGTGAAACTACAGGTGAAAGGAGGAAGAGGATTCGTAAGCATATTCTAATGAAATAGCAACATGAAAGCGTTTTTTACTAGACTGGTGAAGTGCTGAAGTGTTGGCGTTTATCAATTGTCTTATCAAGAAGGAGGTAATGCAGGGGCCGAATTACGTTTATGAAAAGGATTTGTTGCAGCCGAAGTGGTGTCCACAACACTTCACAATTCTTGAGCCTCTCCTCCTCTTGCAACTTCTGCGGAAGCCGAGCTGATGTGGCTCGCTTTAAATTCGCAGTTTATAATCTGCCTCATAGACATAAGTGTGCAAAACACCTGAAATTGTGTATGCTAGGTATCTTCGTCATCTTATTATTTGAACTTTCTCCGCCAGTTTTCCGTCCAGGTCGGTATTAATAGAACCCCCACCTCTGCCGCATCTATCGTCTCCATGTTGGAACGAGCGCAATACATTTGCGACCACTGTGGCACTCGCATTGTGGCAGCTTTGCTGCAGTGCGAGAATTTAACGGTATCAGTGAGCATCAGCTATCTTATCAAATTCTGCCTAACGGAAAGCTTGGCTCCACCGGTTCCACGCGCGGAGAAAGCCATAATGAGAAACCATCACTCACGTTTGTTGACTGAGCCGGGAAAGAGGTTTATTAAAATAAATCGCTTTTCAGCGCACGCCGAACGCGAGCGATGTATGCTGCTGAGAAATCACCTTGACCGTTCACTTCGATTGCTATCGTGATAAGCGGCTGGGATCGATAGGGAGCCAGTCGAAGCCTGACCCGATCTGCAGTACCCCTGTTTATCTGTTTGTATTTTTCGGTGGTACTTAAATCTGGAAGGCGACAAGAGCTAAAGGTGTGCGTCTTAGTTCAAACGATACTCTGGTGTGTCATAAAACGTATATAAGAACAAATGTCAACTCAAGCAAAAGAATAAATAAATGAACCCCCAGTGACTTAGCAAGGCGAAATAAGTTTTGTGAGCTGTCGATTGAAGGCATCTTGTGAAGGCTCACTTATTCAGGGTTCACGCCCAAACTATGTCGTCGCAAGGATGAGCAGGATGGAAGTGGCAAATTTTTGTGGACTTGACAATAAGAAGGACGCTGATGGTATTTTCGCTCTTCTTCTGTAGCAGACGGAGACAAATTATAGAAATGACTGTACCACAACCTATGAATTTCGAATCAATCTATCAAACGTTTGATCGAGGAATCGATTGGATGATTAGGTTGATTGATTGATTGATTGATTGATTGATTGATTGATATACTTTATTTTTTATATCGTAACATCACGAAACGTTTTATTACCTGATGTTACGTGATTTCAGAAATGCCGCCTGGGAAGCTGAAACACAATGTTACGTGAGAATAGTCACGTGACTAGTTACGTGGTGTTACATTGTTGTGGGCCACGTTACTATTTATCTTATTGTCCTGCGGGATTTATTCACGTGGCTAGTGTATGAAATGATTTTCGGCCCTGACAGTAGTAACATGATGTCACGTAATTTTATTCACGATACTAGTCAAATGATTTTCAGTTTTTTCCGTGTTACATGACGTTACGCTATTTCAGTCCCGTGACCAGCTGTAACTAGATCGTACGTAAATTTCTACATGTGTTACATATGCCATCTTTAGTCACTTGACTAGTTGCGTGATGTCACGTGATGTTAGTCACGCGAATAGTAACATAATGCTACTTCAGTAAGTCTCTTGGCTAGATTTTACGTGATGTTACATGATTTTTAGCCACGAACACTCACCAATCATTGTCATTGTATCCGACGCAGGGCAAAGCGCCCTTGATGTGGGAGCAGAGCAGAAACTGAAGATGGCGAAGCGAACGCCTACCCTTTGCTGATGATGATAGTTCCCGCTCTTACTACCCAGCGCAACCAAAACATTGAAGAGCTCCGCCCTTTATTTCATGTACAGCGATGTCAGGCAGCTATGCCGACGGTTCGCGGCGTTTCTTCCATTTTGCAGCTCAATAAAGCTTTCCAACGTAGAAAGCTTTTCTCTAATGACATTGAATACGTCAAGTACACTCTCAGCATTCCTGATGCACAAGCTTAAAACGGCCCTAAGGTGAAGGCTATAAGTTTTTGGTTATTTCATCAACATTCTCATCATCATCGTCAAGGTCTTGCATAAAGTTTTTTGAAATACAACAATTCTCATTCAAATCATACATGAAAAACTTACACGGCTAATTCATGTAGCAACCTTCATAAAAGCACATGCCAGATATTGCCTGGGTTTACAGGCAACAATTTTCGGTATAAGCAAATTTCTCTTGAAATGTTTCTCGAAAACAAGTTTGTGTGAATGCAAGGTATAATACAGCAACACTTAAACTACATTTCACACGCATCTTTGCTGTCGCCAAGTTTTATATAGTTCGCAAGCAAAGAAACGAACAGGAGAACGCACATGAAGCCGTGCTGTGCTCATGCTTCTCTGTGACGCATTCCCGCCTTTTTATGTTGCTAACAAACAACAATGTAGCCGAAAAATTTTTAATGAATAGGCATGGTAGAATGCTTGGGCCACTTGTTGTACTGAGGAGAACCTACCTCGAAAAAAATTAATAAGCAGTTTTTATCCACGTTTCATAAGTATGGTTGTGCCACTGAGAACACAGGCTCTTGTTTTTGGTCATGACAAAATGGAGGGAGAAATAAATTAGGTGTGGACCATCGCAATATAGGTAGCGAAATCTTTGCGTACTGGAGGGCATGGTAGCGAGTAGTCTGCTTGTTACAGGAACAAATGGCTAGTCTTCGTGGTATGAGAGTGGAGCGACACAGAACGCAAGGAAAATTGAAAACGTTACAGACACGAAATTATAATGCGTGATAGCTCATCTTGGCGTTATTTAAACTCTAGGTGCTAGCATCTTAGCTATTATGGCTGATAGCGTGAAGTCTTTTCTTCATTCTTGGCATGCATAAAACATGAGATCGAAGAAAAATGTTGCGATGAGAAGCTTTCCGGACGAAACCGAACAGATATCTGAACAGCCACAGCGCTTGTCAGCCCTAACTTTGGTAAAGATGGTTTACTCACATCGTAGAACTTAGCAATGGTTGAACAAGGGCACAGAAAAAAGACGCACGATGCAGTGCCTTCTTCGGTGACAATTACCAAGAAGCTCACATTCCAATCCTGCTGAAGGACAGCTCCCCTTACACTTCGACATTTCGCTCGAACCTCTAGCGATGGGAAACACACTGTTCTGGTATTTCAACGGGCTTTCGTTGGCACTACTTGTGCTCATGACAAGTGAGGGTGACAAGTGAGGGTCATGACGTTTGTTATTGCATTACAGTGGTCGTGACTTAGAAGACGAATTATGGCAGAAAATCCTCGAATATTGTATGCGGAGAAGTGCATCGTAGTACAAACGTGTGCCACACTCACGCATGCTGAAAAAGAAAGAAATGAATAATCTATAATGAGATTAAGAACCATTTACGGCACAATCGCAGAACCATAGCTGAACAATGGATAGTGTGATACTGAAGTCGTGTCACGGAACGTTTAAGAGCGCCCGCACTATGGCCACACGCTCGCCTCCTTGTTACATAAAACGTGTTTTTCCCAATGAACACCACTGACTTGGATTTAAACAACGGAATGCGGTTACGCCTCCAAATACTTAAGAATGCTACCAGTACAAATTTTTTCGTGTTTTTTCGAAAGTGCGCTAATCATACAGAACCTCAAAGTTGTATCTGAAGCCCGCTAAATGTCGAATTTATCAAAGGCTGTCGGTTGTGTAGCTGCCTATGAATGAATTCGCTCAGCACCACGAGAAAGGGAAACCGAAGTATACGTTAGGATAGTGAATTGATTCATTGTGAAGCCAATGGAAACATATAGTTGTAGTCCTATGTAATGAACGCACTAAAAAAATTAGATCTCTATGTCTGTGTCATCACCCTATTTGCCCATTTCTTTCTCCAAATAGGTCGCTGCCTTCTGAAATAACTTTCGAGCATAGCAAGCTATGTAACCAAACGACCACTCTGATTGTCATCAACGTGTTACCGAAATTGTTTAGTATATCGCAAAAATGCGTTAACCAGGTTTTCGCATTCAAAGTACGTGCATATACTTTCTCCTACCTATGTCAACGGCTACTTTCAGTAATGTGTAATTCATAGTGCCGACAAACTGTCATACAACTTCATGGTGAGCGAGCACAAAGCTGACAACCGACCATCGCGCTCAAGAAAGATGGAGCTACAAGCAGCTTTTCCTTAGTGCTTAAATACTGCGAAGCGAAAATTAATGTTGCGAACTCTTCTTGAGCCGAGAGACTACTGCAGCCTGGTCTTCCGTTGCTTCTATTTATTTAAGTAATTACTGTGTTCGTTAATTTAAGTAAATCAGTCAGCCTGTGTTATGCGAGCTACGTTGGGCTTTAAAAAAAATCAAAGAATTCTCGGGAAAACAAAATCACGTCAGTCATTCCAAAAATCAAAGCACTCTCTTTTTTTTTATATGCCACTTTTTAACTCTTTCTCAATCTGGATCTTTGTTTCTCAGTCTTTTACATGTTCCTTCTTTTCATCATTTTCATTCTCTCTTTTACTGTTTCTTTATATGTCTTTATTTGTCTCTCACTCTACTCCTGTCTTGCTTCGCCTTGATTTATATTTGTCTTTCTATATTTCTTCCTTTCCCTTTCTTTCATTCACTTTTGTTCTGTTTCTGCCTTTCTTTGTCTTTAAGTACGTCTTTCTTATTTTTTATATGTTACTTTTCACAATGTCCCCTCCTCCCCTGCCTTCTCGGCACCCCCACTTCTCTTATATACTCCTTGTTGTACGATAAAAGGCTACGCTATGTTCTGTCAGCGTAAAGAATCAATGGTTTTGTCCCTTTATTGTTTTCTGCTTTTTTTAGGAAGGGCAGAAAGAACAAGATGAAAAGAGCACGTTTCGGATGATTATAATGATGGCAATTTTGAGTGATGACACTTTACACGGAGGTAGAACATCTTCGCCGTTCGAAGAACGACCCGTCAACCCTGTTTTCGCTGATGTCAGTGAGATACGATAGCCCGCCCGGCCTCAAACGAAAAACAGTCTAATCCTATTGTCTAAGTTGGATCGCTAGGCCAGCCGATCTATGCCCGTAATAAGCTCGGAGGAACCATTGGTACTTTCCCTGCTTAATTCGTCGTCCTTCTGCTATTCTCCGTGCACAACCTAGGTTCACTAACATAATTTTATCGAAGTAAGCTGATTACAATGCCGAGTAAAGAGCAACCCAGTTCTAATACCATGTGCTTCGCACAGTTATGCTTTCGAAAAAATGCTTATGTAAGCAAACACTAGCTCAGCCGTCAAAAGCATTGGAGTGAGACTAAAAAACGAATTTTTGGCCGTATCTGGAGCTCCTGGAAACATGCCCTAACTACGGCACATGGAAGCACCTTCGGCTTGTGTGGGCAGTCATAATTTTTGAGTATGCTGACGAACTTCTTCAAGTAAAGATGACAACTACTTTTAGTAACTGACCACGAAAACGATAATAAATTACCAGCTTATTTTGTGAACTGCTCAAATGCGTATTCGCCTCGCGACTTTGGGCGGTAACACATTTTGAGGTAAACACAGCATGACTATAAGGCAGGGCCTGTCTTATGAATCTGCCTTGTGAGCCCACCACTTGGCGTATAATCGATACTCTGGAAATAGATAACTTTGTGCCTCTGTTTATACTCTCTCACCTAGGCGTATACCTACGCACTGTTCAGTTATCATCACTCATTTCATATTAATGCACTGATAAATGATGAGGAGCGTCACCTTTTATATACTATATCTTCATTCTCAAATATCACCGGCTGGCAATCGCAGTAACGAAGAAGCGCTGACCAAACACTCGTCGTACTATTTTGACGCCGCTCACATCCGTCCTCTCAGAAGCATTCAACAATCTCACGCAATGAACGGTGACGTCTGCTCTCAAACGCAAGCCTTTTTGCCAGGGACATGATATCTACTCCTGTCAGCAATTCTTCCTCCTTGCATCTACGCCTGACGAATGTGCCAATGCGGCGGAAAGGAATACCATGCTGTGATTGCTACATTTTCACTGCGCTCAGCAAAAGGGTGTTACAATAAGAACTGAGAAGATAAGCTACGTGGTTACTCAAATAGCACCATCGCGAGGCGCTAATACGCAAGGCGAAGCACACGACCATCGTTCCTCGGATTGCTCTCTTTCCCCTGCGAATATATTTGATGTCATTATTACGTTTGTTATTGCATTACAGTGGTCGTGACTTAGATGACGAAGTATGGCAGACAATCCTCGAATATCGTACGTGGAGAAGTGCATCGTAGTACAAACGTGTGCCACACTCACGCATGCTGAAAAAGAAAGAAACGAATGATCCATAATGAGGTGAAGAACCATTTACGGCACAATAGCAGAACCATGGTTGAACCATGGGTGGTGTGATACTGAAGTCGTGTCACGGAACGTATAAGAGCGCCCGCACTATGGCCGCGCGCTTGCCTCCTTGTTACATAAAACGTGATTTTCCCAATTAACACCACTGATTTGGATTTACACAATAGAATATGGTTACGCCTCCGAATTCCTAAGAATCCTACCAGTACAATTTTTTTTTCGTGTTTCTTTGAAAGTGCGCTAATCATACAGGGCCTCAAAGCTGTATCTGAAGCCCGCTAAATGCTGAATTTAACAAAGGCTTTCGGTTGTGTAGCTGCCTATGAATAAATTCGCCCAGCACCACTAGAAGGGGAAGCAGAAATTTAAGTTAGGATAGTGAATGGATTCATTGTGAGGCCGAGACAAACATGTAGTTTTAGTCCTATGTAATGAACGTGGTATAAAGCTAGCTCTCCGTGTCCTTGTCATCGCCATCTTTTTCCATTGCTTTTTTTCAAATAGGTTGCTTCCTTCTGAAATAACTTTCGAGCGTGGCAAGCTATGTAACTAAGCGACCACTCTGATTGCCAACAACTTTTTCACAAAACCGTTCCATATATCGCGAAAATCTGTTAACCTGGTTTTCACATTCAAAGTACCTGCATATATTTTCTCCTACTTATGTAAACGGCTGCTTTGATTAGTGTGTAATTCGGGGCGCCTACAAACTGTCAAAAAACTTCATGATGAACGAGCACAAAGCTGACAACCGACCATTGCGCTCAACAAAGATGGAGCTCCAAGCAGCTTTCCCTTACTGTTTAAATACTGCGAAACGGAAATTAACATTGCAAATTTGTCTTGAGCCGGGAGACCACTACAGCCTGGCCTTCTGTTGCTTTTAGTTTTTTTAGTAATTATTGAGTTCGTTCATTTAAGTAAATCAGTCAGACTGTGTTATGCGAGTTACGTCGGGCTTTCCAAAAAAAAATAAAAAAACTCTCGGAAAAAAATCACGTCAGTCATTCAAAAAATCAAAGCACACTCTCGAAAAGAAATCTTCAAGACCATGTGCCAGCGGACAGCGCAAAAGTAAGATTATCTAAGAGTGCGAGTGAGTGAGCAACCCTTCACTGCGCACGAAGGGAAATCGGCAATACATATATCACGCGCACGCGTAACTCTTGCATGTGATTAATTATTAGTAATGCTATGAAAACCGATTAGCAGTCAGTAATCGAAAGACAGCTGCGACTGCACGCCCGTCTGCTCATAATTTTAAAAAGGTCATCATTCCCTTGCAAAGAGAGGGCGCAAAGTGGCGGAAAATATTAATTAAGCCATTTTTCTGTATACAGAGAGAACAATAAAACTGTAACAAAAGCCTTTGATCACGGTTCTGATACACAGCTTTGTTGTTCATTGGCCTATTTGCGTTTTGGTACAGATGCTTCAGTGTTCGGTCAGTTGAAATACCCTACACAGAAATGTGATGACAAAAAGAAGAAGGGATTGGCAACTACTTGGCTCAAGCGCAGCCGAAGCAGTGAGTGGGGGTTCCGCAGTGCTCGTGCTATTATCTACTGTCTATGCAGCCCTGCGGCAAATAGAAAAAAAGGTGACTAAGACAAACTATTAGGGTTCTACCCCTTCTTTTTGAATCGCTTTCCTTTTGTTTTGTTTTAGTAAATGTTGTCTCTCTATCCTAAACTATCTCTATCCCACTATCCTAAACGTGCAACAATGCGACGTTATTTTTCTTTTTTGTGGACGTGACCTCCGACCATAACATGGGCGAGGTTTGTTAAGTGCTCGCCCTTTCATTTTCATTATTTGTTTCGGTGGAAAGAGCATACTGCTATCATCTGTACCTCTCTTCCCTCGTTTTTCCAAGATACGTCGTCCCCTTTTTCATTCTACCTTTTAATTTTCAGGATAGAGTTTCCTTTTTTTTACGCGCGATTTATTAGCCATTCAGCACCTTGTGAAGTCTTTTCTTCATTCTTGGCATGCATAAAACATGAGATCGAAGAAAAATGTTGCGATGAGAAGCTTTCCGGACGAAACCGAACAGATATCTGAACAGCCACAGCGCTTGTCAGCCCTAACTTTGGTAAAGATGGTTTACTCACATCGTAGAACTTAGCAATGGTTGAACAAGGGCACAGAAAAAAGACGCACGATGCAGTGCCTTCTTCGGTGACAATACCAGAAGCTCACATTCCAATCCTGCTGAAGGACAGCTCCCCTTACACTTCGACATTTCGCTCGAACCTCTAGCGATGGGAAACACACTGTTCTGGTATTTCACGGGCTTTCGTTGGCACTACTTGTGCTCATGACAAGTGAGGGTGACAAGTGAGGGTCATGACGTTTGTTATTGCATTACAGTGGTCGTGACTTAGAAGACGAATTATGGCAGAAAATCCTCGAATATTGTATGCGGAGAAGTGCATCGTAGTACAAACGTGTGCCACACTCACGCATGCTGAAAAAGAAAGAAATGAATAATCTATAATGAGATTAAGAACCATTTACGGCACAATCGCAGAACCATAGCTGAACAATGGATAGTGTGATACTGAAGTCGTGTCACGGAACGTTTAAGAGCGCCCGCACTATGGCCACACGCTCGCCTCCTTGTTACATAAAACGTGTTTTTCCCAATGAACACCACTGACTTGGATTTAAACAACGGAATGCGGTTACGCCTCCAAATACTTAAGAATGCTACCAGTACAAATTTTTTCGTGTTTTTTCGAAAGTGCGCTAATCATACAGAACCTCAAAGTTGTATCTGAAGCCCGCTAAATGTCGAATTATCAAAGGCTGTCGGTTGTGTAGCTGCCTATGAATGAATTCGCTCAGCACCACGAGAAAGGGAAACCGAAGTATACGTTAGGATAGTGAATTGATTCATTGTGAAGCCAATGGAAACATATAGTTGTAGTCCTATGTAATGAACGCACTAAAAAAATTAGATCTCTATGTCTGTGTCATCACCCTATTTGCCCATTTCTTTCTCCAAATAGGTCGCTGCCTTCTGAAATAACTTTCGAGCATAGCAAGCTATGTAACCAAACGACCACTCTGATTGTCATCAACGTGTTACCGAAATTGTTTAGTATTATCGCAAAAATGCGTTAACCAGGTTTTCGCATTCAAAGTACGTGCATATACTTTCTTCCTACCTATGTCAACGGTACTTTCAGTAATGTGTAATTCATAGTGCCGACAAACTGTCATACAACTTCATGGTGAGCGAGCACAAAGCTGACAACCGACCATCGCGCTCAAGAAAGATGGAGCTACAAGCAGCTTTTCCTTAGTGCTTAAATACTGCGAAGCGAAAATTAATGTTTGCGAACTCTTCTTGAGCCGAGAGGACTACTGCAGCCTGGTCTTCCGTTGCTTTCTATTTATTTAAGTAATTACTGTGTTCGTTAATTTAAGTAAATCAGTCAGCCTGGTTATGCGAGCTACGTTGGGCTTTAAAAAAATCAACGAATTTCGGTGGGAAAACAAATCACGTCAGTCATTCCAAAAATCAAAGCACTCTCTTTTTTTTATATGCCACTGTTTAACTCTTTCTCAATCTGGATCTTTGTTTCTCAGTCTTTTACATGTTCCTTCTTTTCATCATTTTCATTTCTCTCTTACTGTTTCTTTATATGTCTTTGTTTCTCTCTCACACACACTTTCAGTAGTCGGTATATCGCCATCAATCTTTTTCTCCGTTAGTTCTTTCAGATGCGAAGCATGTTATGAGCGAGCTTGGTCCGGTGGCGTCCGCGTTCAACTGCGCATGCGCATACTCCTTCTCTCTAACCCTCCTCCTTTGCGCAGGTGTTCCGTCGCCTTCTGTCCTCCTCCACCCGTGCTGCAGCGTCTGTTTCCTTAATTCTCGCTTAGCTCCCGTTCAGGTGAGTTGCAACGTCAACGTCGGCGCCAGTTGCAGCGGCACTCCAACCTCTGCCGAGTTCGATATCGTCTCGGAGCAGCAGCAGAGTAAGGCTCGCGATGCCGAACGCCTGTGCAGGCAAGGTTATCCCGAACTCCGGGCCCGGGAAACGCAAGTCGAGCGTCGGCGTCCAGCTGCAAACCCCGAGGTTCAGAACATCGACGTCAAAGCCAAGCGTCGGTGTCAAGCTACAGCTTCTGCTACAGAGAGACAACGTGAGTCTGTGGCGAGCGTAACGAGGGTTTCGAGGCAACTGCAGCGGCCGGGAACATACGGAGCAACCCCACGATTCAAGCCAGACTTCCTCAACAAAGCACAAGCACAACGTAATAATAACACAAATGCTAAATACAAACCACACACACTAACAGGAACGCCAATTGAACGTAAATGAAAACTTGTTTTTCTCCTCCAATACTGCTTCGCATCCACTCATGGTTCTCTTTAGGGAGAGATGGCGTAAATTTCTTTCGAAAGTTCAATATATTTCTATGTTCATATTTTTCTACCCGTCCTTCTCTCCCTTCTCCTTCGTTTCTCTCTGTGTGCCCGTTTTTTGATCCTCCTTTACCTATTCACGTCTCTTCTATTCCCTCTCACAATTCTCCTTCCCACCACATTACTGTGCTCCACTACTCAAGACTATCCTCTGCTTTGCCAGTGTACTTGAATAGCCGAGTAGTTAGAAGTACGCTCACGCACGGTTCTTAGATACTCATAATTTGAATCTCTTATCGGAAGTAAAATTTATTTTCTCCAAGAAACTCTCTCTTTCTCCTTATTTATTTGCCTCTCTCTCCATTTCATTTTTTTTCTCTGTGCTAATTTTATCACCCCACAAGCGACCTCATCTCTCGCCGGACCGATCGGGGCACGTCTTCTAGTAGCGAAGCAGAAGCGGAAAAAGACACCAATGAAGAAAATGGTGTGAGCTGGTTCATAATAATCATTTTCTATCAATGGCACACTGTTCGCCTTGTCCTTAACAGCTCTGCCGCAAACACATGCTCCTGTTACAAGTGCTTCTCCGTATAGCCTAGAAAAAAACCCCGTGTAGTCATCTGCACGCTACAAAGAGCATAGATATCAGGAGCGTCCAAGACCTCCGTGCCCTGCTTCATGTCTCGTGGCACTGACGTCATCTAAGCGTACAAGAATAGTTATTTTCTGTGCAGTGGTGCCTACCACATAGCGGTTTGTCCAGAATGTGTGCGATAAAAGTTTTATTCTCTAGGAAATGACGCGGTTAGCTTCGTGGCGCAAAAGGCTTTGTTTGATACAATGCATAACTTAAGGGCCAAACCTCATAAGCGCGAAAATGAACGCGACAGCGACGAGCGATGCGACGTAGATCGTCTTCGCGCGATCAGTCGCTAGCGCAGGCAAACCTCATTCACGCGACGGCTTCGGCGAGCGAATCCCACTGTTGCTGGCATGAGGCCGTCTACTCGCACCAAGAAAACCGCGTAGCGAGCGGTATGCAATTTAAAAATAAGATATATTGTTGTGTAATGGAACGGAAAGTGTTTATGAATGCTTTGCAGCACTTTTTTTATATTCACATGCGTAAACATTGCGTTATTTCTTGTTGCGCATACGTGATTCGGGCAGGGTCACGTGCACCTATGTAGTCTTTGTCTTTTCCGGTTTTTCGCTATTGGCTGCTTGAGCCCAGCACTTCCGGGCGATGAGCGACGGCTTCCAAATCTGAAGAACCGAGCGATCGCGCGAAAACGAGCACGCGACACGTCGCGCGAACGCCCTGTTTCGTCGCTCATAGCGTCGCTCGTCACTGTCGCGTGCATTTTCGCGCTTATGAGGTTTGCTCTTAAAGTCCTCGCAAGCCCTTACTCAAATGGCGTATAGTCGTTAAGAGTCGTTGCGCATGAAACTCGGGCATTTTTCAAGAATACTGCGCTGAATACTGCGCAGGCCCCTGCATTTTTTGCGCGTTTGTTGAACAGCCCACACTGGGCCTCACGAACCAAAGTAGCGCCATCAATATATCTATTGTCGGTTTATTGTTTCATGCGTTAGCTTAAATATTACGATAAAAATAAGAATGCGTGACAAGGGAGTACACACGATTTTTTTTTCTTCGCAAGAAGCTGCTGTCGCTGTGAGCGCTATAGTCTCTCGTGACCGTTGTTGTAACGACCACGGAATTCGCGCGCATAAATTACCCTCTTGGAAGAAGCGGTGTAAGACCGCACAGGATCATTCGTGAGGGGGCACCTCTTCGAAGTTTTCACGACGTCTATATGATGGCCTCATTCTTCCTTATGACCGGCACAGGTGCTGCATCCTCAAATGTGCCCAAACTCTTCCAGGAGCAATGTGAACAGCTCGCATTTCAGATGTCAAACCATGGCAAGGCGCTGCCAACATATGACATTGGTTACAACGAGAATAAGCTACTTTATATGCGCAATCGGGCAGAAGCAACAGGCGAGGTGCATGGAGGCCTAGCCACTGCACTGATGGCTCTCGGTTGATTAGCATACTCTAACGAATTGAGCGTGAAGTTCCGTTCTCATCGTTGGGAAGGAATAATGCTTCAAGTTTATTCGTATGGTAATGCAAGACGCGGTTGGTCATCGCCCTTCCGGAGTGGGCCTATAGGTGACGCGACCAAAGCTACTATACTCCGTTCAAATATTTGAGGCTCGTACATGGATCAGTCGAGAGCTTATTTTTTCAAGACGCCATGTGAACAAACTGATGACGTCATAAAATTAGCCGAAAATACGGAAAACATCGGGAAAAAATAACATGTTCGTACTTTGTATTCTCAGAAGTTGTTCAAAGGCATTTCATTCTCTCGTCGAACGAAGCCCTAATGGAGACGTTCGAAGCAAAATCTGGAAAAGGTGAACTTAAATTCCGCACATATTTCCCACAGTCGTGAAAAACTGGCCATGGTGATGGTGGTGGTTGTTATGATAGTGAGGATTAAAATGATGTTGATGGACATGAAGACTATTTCCTCCTCATATAAATAGTATATAATCACAGTTGGGGATTGACCAATCAATGTTCATAGAAAATTCGATGAATAATTTGAAATAATAAATAATGATAAAAACGAAAAAAAAATCAAACAAGTATTGTTCTTATTCAATGCCGACTTCGTCTTGCTTCTCCTTCACTAGCAGGCGCTGCATCAAAAAGCTTTACACGGCGAACGACAGCTCCTGAGAGGAAAGCCCAACCGTCTGTGGCCGGTACTGATTGGTTTGGGTGTCGGTCTACCCCGCCCGCTGCTTCCGGCAAGAACACGATCCCTGCGTCGTTGTACGATTACTTACGCGGGACCCGCTTGCACAAGGCGGACGTTCCCACTCTATTTGAATTGCGTCCTGTTGTACTCTGTCGGCGCAGTGTTCGTTCCTCCGCGGCGTTGCTCTCTTACTTTGTCCCGTTTTACGTCTTCGGGAGAAAATATTGCAGTCTGTACAAGCAGAAAAGGGCTGATACATCGTCATGAAAAACATGGAGTCTGGGAAGGGTTATGCGTTGTGCTTTCGATGCAGCATGCTTGGTCTTGCTCGGACATTTTTCACACGAAAGTCGACGAAAGCCAACGGCATTATGTGTGTTCAGACCAAGCGGTTAACAATTTAGAGCACTTGGTACTCCACTATGGGAGAGCATAAAGTGGTCCCGTGGGCTTTGCACTGCTCACAACTAACGGCGTGCATTATTTGTAAAAACATTTCCGCCTATAAACTAGGTTAATGATGACGGGCCGAAGTTGTGTGCATGGCATCATAAATCGTATCCTTCTATTTTGTTCGGGTTAATAGCCTTTCGTTCTCGTTAACCTTTTGTTCTGTCACATGTTTTAATTGACGGGTGGTGGAATGTTGGTGTTTTTCCGGTGTTGTGACCTTTTTTGTGTGTGTACTAGTTAACAGCTTTTTTATAACCTTCTTTTTTGTCCACAGATCTTTCGGTTTTTGCATCTGCTCCTGACGCTGGGTGGCGTTTCATGAACGGAAGAACTTTGTGCGGTCTTGAGATGCTTCGCCCCTAAAGACGGCGCTACGTGAGTGTACAGAATGCGGGTATACACTAATACAGCAATCAAACGTGCGACGGTCGCATACGTACTCATACGCGTCGTTTACAGAGGCATTTACGATATGGCAATCTGAACTTTTACGGAGGTCATTGATCAATTCTCTTGCCCATATTTCACTGTTGCCTTGGTATGAAGGCATGAAGGTCGTTGCCTGAAACGACTGAAGCGTCGCGCTGGTAGGCACGTGTGTAAACTTTCCATTACACCTGCATGCAGGAAGAAACGAAACAGTTAAGAAGCAGCATTGCGCATTACGAAAGAAAAAACTCGGAGACAAGAATGAATGAATGGGTGAAGAGTAGTAGCTAAGCCAGGAACACGTTAAGTCTGGCTTTACCCCGCTTTTTCCCGATAGGGTCAAAAGGGAAAAAAGAGACCTCCTGAACTGTCTTTTTCCTATTTGCTTCGGCGAACACCTAAATAGACAGGTTCCCACCACTGTATGTACACTGAAGTGGTTCTAGTTACGGAAATTTACCACAGTTATACCTAACAGTTTAGAAAATTTACATAGGGCAGCGATAACTTGCAGCAAGGTTACTTTATTATTTTTGATGATACGCATTCTATAAGTGCAGACAATGACACACATGGTCCATAAGTGTGTATTTTATTACAGTTTTTTTCAGGACAGCACTTCGCTTGCATAAAAAGAGTATATTGCCATAAATGCTACTTTCTCTGTTTAACGTCATTGGTTTATCGCACGTCTAGACACTCCCTTGAGCTGACAGCACCAGAATGTATGGAAGCTTTATAGGTTGTTTCGTCATCTTCTGTTGGGCTTCAAGCGCAGAGACGCTAACCGCTGAGTTTATTCTCGAATGAACGTGGCCACCGGTGACAAAACTCGGATTTTTGGTGCTGCATGTATAAACGCCTACGCTCCTTGCCAGGAATCAGATTATAGACGGCCGATACTTTGTTTGCCGCTATCAATCTGCAGCGTGTATTGCTTGTAAAGTGACGTTTCGTTGTCCAAGCACTGACTTGCCCAAATAAAAAGTTCAGTTCACAAAACAGTGATCGCTACCTCTGTCAACGTACGCCACGACTCTGTGAAGATATCATTGTAACGTATATGTTTCTATCCTCCCTGGCAGCCTAGCCCCGGGCACAGCAACAACTGTTGGACAAATAAACTTTATTCAACTCAACTCAATTATCGCTTCCCAGCGTAGTGAACGAAAAATTGCCGAAAACTTTCAGCATAATTTAATTCTGTGCGCCTCACACTACTTGCCGCTAAGCCGAACTATTTTGGGGGGACGAAAAGCGTGGTGGAAAAGGCTGTGAGAGGGATCAAGCTGAAGGAACGAAAAACATACAGTGCTGCCAAGAATTCAAAAGTATCAGTGCATCGTTCTCTATACACTCCACTTTTGCCCGGTTTCCAACATTTTCAACATCCTGAGCAAGCCTTTTATAGCCTCTACGATGCTGCGCTGACAGGGATAGGACTGATTCACAAGACAGCGTCAAAACATAAACATGGGAAGCGCAAGTATCGTGCAGCACGTATACACACATTCAGAAATGATCTCGGCAGCTATTTATGAGAGTAAAACTGCCTATACAGTTTATCACGGAATGGGAAAACGCCATCTCGCTACATGATGTTGTTAGATGACGCTTTCTATTTCACTCAACTTTTCCTGCACGCGACGGCTTCCTGCCATCAATCACAGGCAGCCCAATGCAGACGAGCATACATGCCATAAATATATGTCAAACGAACCAAACAAGTGCTTTCGGGAACGACCATTATATACTGAGCATTTGAGCGACTTAGAGTGGACAAAAAAAAGCGGAAGAGATGCGAGCAGTGGAAGCATATAGCGGCAGCCACTGCGCTAGAAAAGGAGACGTCACCACACGATGGAATCGGAAACACAGTTGAAAAACAAGACAACACAGAGACGTTATGCAGAGGCGTTTATGCGTGACTGCGCACGCTTCTTGCTAATGACGTTAAGATGCCTGCTGTGGCGTTGGTTACGACAATCCACTCGAAGAACTTACATGGTGTGTTTTTGCTGCAATTTGGGTTGGAAGGCAGCCTTAATAAACGAAAGAATAAATAGAAACACAAAGGACGGCGTATTTCTCGCAATGGTTCGGTGTTTATGAATCCCTCGCGTGTACTGCACTTTAAGGAGAGGAATGACGACGGAAATGATTCTTTCCGGCTCCGTGCCAAAGAATATTGTAGACCCCCGTTTTATTCTTCGAGTCACAAGCACAAGAGAAAATTAGGAACCAGAGAAAAAGAGAGGAAAAGAAAGAATTGGAGCGAGCGGGTTTACCGTCCTTTTCTGTTTCGTGCCGCTCACTTCTCTTTCCCAGCCACAATAATATTATATTTTACAAAACAGTGCTATACTTTATTCTCTCACATCTGCTTTCCTTCCTCCTTAGCCTCACTTCTATTTCCCTCTTTTTGCTAGCTATACATATATTTGGCTCTCCTTGTTGCCTCTTTTGAGCGTAACCGATCGGCAACCCAGGTTGAGCAGTTTTTCGGGGCTCATCAAGATCCGCGCAGCAAGTGCCCGAGGAGCAGTGACACCACACGATGCACAGCTGGCGCGCCGGAGAAGGCCTCGAAACACCTGCAGTGACGTGTCACTAGCGGGCTGGCGCTTGACTCACGTGACCTCGCTCGCAAGTCCATCCGTCCGTCCGTCCGTCTGTCTGTCTGTCTGTCTGTCTGTCTGTTTGTCCGTCCGTCCTTCCGTCCGTCCGTCTGTCTGTCTGTCTGTCTGTCCATTGGTCCGTCCATCCGTCTGTCTGTCTGTCCGTCTGTTTGTCCGTCCGTCCTTCCGTCCGTCCGTCTGTCTGTCTGTCTGTCCATTGGTCCGTCCATCTGTCTGTCTGTCTGTCTGTCTGTCTGTCTGTCTGTCCGTCTGTCCGCCTGCCCGCTTACCTGTAGCTCACGCTACGAATATCCTGGCATAGCCGAGCTAAGCCAATGCCGACATTTTTAAAGACGATAGTCTTTCTTGGGGACCTTTGACGGAAACTTTTTGGTCTGTCTGTCTGTCTGTCTGTCTGTACATTCGTCTGTTTGTTCACCCTAACGATACTTCAAACGGCTCCAAACGGCCAACGCCATTCGCAGCGCCCACCAATATTGCTCAAGGTTTAGCATTCATAGTTGTGCGATTATAAAATTTAAAAGCAATTAATGCGCATATCTGAGGCGCCATAACAACACTTCGAAGTTTTGTATGTCTGCTTTTATACTAAAAAAGGCACACACAAGTAACTCTAAGGAATGTAGCGTTTATCGCGCTGCGCTGACAGTGCAACGCGATGCTCAAAAAGGTGTTTCCAACACTTTGCTACGACGTCACGGTGGTGTCACCTGCCCGTCGTTTTGCGTGTTACACCTTATCACCTCCGAGACTGGCGCGCATCTTTCTCCGAAGGGCTGCACGCCTTGATTTTACGAAGGTAACTGTCAGATGGCGCTTGTCTCTAACGTGCCTCGATGCGCTCGTTCGCCTCGGCTACACGCTCGAGGCACTCTACGAAGCGCCTCCAGAATACCATTCACCGATTTTCTTGCGCAGAACATCAAATAAACGTTTTGCTCACTCTCTCCAGATGCAAGACTATCGTCTTTCGACGACATCTGCGGTGTAACATGCAGATTTGGAACAAATTTCTTTTTTCTGTCACTCTTTGGTATGTTACTTTGCATCTCTTTGTTTCCCTCTGCAGTCGTGCTCTCTTGTTCTGCTTTCTTTCGACGCTGTCTATGGCATCATGGTTGGGCAGTGTACACAGAGCCACTTCAGTAACATGATACCTGTCGGGTGGTTCGAAGCACTGGTATTTCCCATGGAGACATGTCAAGAGCAAGGAGATGCGTAGACAGCAAAGAGAATAGCGATGACATGTCAGTAACAAATACAGCACGCGTTTTCGCAAGCTCTTCGTGAGCGGAGGTGCCGTGTTATTTACCGCTTGCATTGGCACGACCAACGGCGACAGGAGACACCATGACGGGCCACGACGACAGGAGACGTCGACGGCCCTAGCTCATAAGGTGTTTCGCATCTATAAAGCACCGCCCAAGTACTTCGTACAGGTGGCTATCCGGCGAAGCTGAAATGTGTGGCCTGTATTTGTCGTGACGTTTCAAAAAGCCTTTTCAATTATCAGCTATGTCTGTCTAGAATACCGGACCAGATTCGATTAGTTGGGTTAATCCGATTCCGTGACACCTACGCGTCAAGATATTTGCGTACACAGCACCATAATTATTTAATGATATTGCAAAAGTAGAAGATATGCCCCGAAGGCAAGCCAAGCTTCCACTATATTGCGAGGGGCAACAAAAACGCGTTAATGTGTAGCGAAGAAAAAAAATAGCACTTCCCTGACAAGTTCTGCTCATTTGATGCGGCTAATTTTAAGGGGCAGATAGTGCTCGACAAGTGCCGTTGAGTTACCAGTTTCCGTAAGCATACTCCATACCTAAGCAAGTTTCTTGATGAACTCATTAACATTCGTTCCGACCAATTCACAGAGCAAAACCACTTGATGTCTGAGAGGGCACCATTCAAGGAGAGCATGTTTCTGAGACAAACCGGCTGGATCATACCGTTGGTTTACCTTTGCCGCCAATGCCTCACGTTAGTTTTCCTTGTTTTTTTTTATCTACTGGGCACTCATTTAGTTGTCAAAACTGGGCCCTGCTACTGGGGACCTAGTTTATTGTCAAAAACAACTAAGAATGACGGTGATAAAAAGGAGGTGGCTGTTGCATATAAAATCGCTGTCAGTGGAAGGATAGATATCTTGTGCATCTTGTACTTTTGAAAACATCGAAGTGACGATAAATTCAACAATTCAACAATACAGGCGCTATACTTCCTGTAATTTTTAAATTTTCTTGTCATTGCGCCATTTTTTGAAGTTTTGACGAAGGAAAGGAAACTCAAGTGTCTCCAGCAAATATCTTGTGGTGAAATATTTACGCTTTGACAAGCACTGTGCATTAACGCGTTCTGGCCAATAGCTTGCCAAGATGCTGAGCATATACTTTTCACCCATCAATCATAATCTGATAGGCTGCCACTTTGGTCGGTGCATTCTGCTGCCCCCTAATCGAACGCACCGGTCGATGGAGAGATTCAGGCGAGTGGGCATAAACACCATTCTCTGCGTTTCCTGCATGCCAGCGGTACCCTCATTGATCCATGGCTGAAGCATCTCCACGCGCATTTGATACGTTGTAGAGAAAACACTTTTTCGTAAACGTTTTCTCCTAAGTTTCTTCAGCTTGGCGGTAAAATATTTGTTTCGCTTCGCTCGACGACTCGTCAATCGTTGAGATTTGAGTGATGTCATTAGGGGCCAGGCATATGTCCTCTGCCATGAGAGTTTAGTACGCACTGCTGCAGTAGATATAAGGTGCACCAATAACAGCGAATCGTTCAGTATAAAATGCTAATTTTCGTTGATTACTCCGCCTGCCAGAATGTAAAATAGAAAAATGGCCCCGTATCTGCATGTTTTACTGCAAATGTCGTCGAAACACGATAGTCTTCCGCCTGGAGAGAGTGAACAAAACGTTTATTTATAGTTCTGTGCGAGAAAATCAGTATTCTGGAGACGCTCCATTCGAATGACTCGATCCGTGCAGCGATGGCGAACGAGCGCATCGAGGCACGTTAGACACGAGCGCTATCTGGCAGTTGCCTTCGAAAACGAAGGAAAGCGTGCGCGCCCGCGGAGAAAGATGCGCGCCTGTCTCGGAGGCGATAATGTGTAGAACGCGAAGCGACGGGCAGGTGCTACCATGCACCGTGTCGTCTTACCAAAACATTCAAAACACTTGCCTTTTTGGGCATCGCGTTGCAGTGTCAGCAAAGCGTGATAAAGGCTACGGTCCTTACAAATACTTATGCGTGCCTTTATAGTATAAAGTCACACATACAAAATATTTACGTATTCTTATGGCGCCTCAGATATGCGCAATAATTGCTTTTTCGTTGACAATCGCACAAGTATGAACGCTGAAACTTGACGAATATTGGTGGGGACGGCAGATGGGGTTCGCCGTTTGGCGTATCGCTTAGTGCCGTTTGGAGTATTGTTACGACAGACAGACAGACAGACAGACAGACAGACAGACAGACAGACAGACAGACAGACAGACAGACAGACAGACAGACAGACAGACCAAAACTTTTGCGTGTAAGTAATCCAAGAAAGACGGTATTCTTTAAAAACATTAAATGTGAGGTTTCAAAAGAATTACCGCGCGCCCAAAACCAATCTTTATGAGTCTTTGTTGCACACCGCGTTGCTATATACTTACGTCAGTGGGCTCCACTTAAGCTTGTGTCGAGCTTTATAGAGAATTCGTGGTTGGTCTGATAGTCTGCCAAGAGGCATGGTCTAGCTGTGTTGTGCCGGCATTTGTGGAAGTCGAAAATTACACCCTCCGGCAGCATCTTGTTTGAAAAAGTTTCAGAGAAGCGAGTTTGAATGTGAATAGCGATCAATGTTGCGGTGGCCCCATGCATTGTAAAAACGGAGCACCGAATCGTTGATTATAGCTTCCGAACCGCTAAGCCGAGGCTCCATCTCTGCATATTCGATGTGTGAGTCCTTTGGTTCTCAGTTCATTCTGTATTCCAGGCAAGAAAAAAAGCGTGAAAGTAGAAGAAAGGTATTCTGATCTGTACCCCTGTGATGTACACAGGGGTACATCTCGAGAAGGCGGCCCCGTCTTTAGGCTGTTTTCTGTCTCTCACTTGCCTTCCTCTTCACCCTCTTCTGCCACGTCCCACAGCACTAGCTTGTGTTACCTATTTAGCTGCAGAAGAAGGTGACACAGTACATCGGAGGAAGAAAAAAGAAAGAAGGGAGCACTTCGTCACACGAGTGAAGCCCACCCTGTCCGCCCAACACGTGATCAATACGTCAGAGCACACGGTAGGTTTTAGTGCTCTCGGTAGTATTCCGTTTTTGAATCTCCTTCGTGAGCCGGCCGGTATGTACCGAACAAGCGCGTTTCAATGAAAAGCTACCGGGTGCCATGTTACGAAGTATCGGCAAGTCTCGTTTCTGGCGTGATCTTGGGCAAAAAGTCACGCGTTGCGCTGACACTGCTGGCTTCAACACAGCTTAGCTTGCCAAGGCTGGCCACATGACGTCATGCTCCCTCCTTTCTTTCCTTTCCTCCATACACAGCTACTTATACATTTTCCTATAGATGGCACAAATTACAAACACAAGT
Organism: Rhipicephalus microplus; assembly: GCF_013339725.1. Classification (NCBI taxonomy): domain Eukaryota; kingdom Metazoa; phylum Arthropoda; class Arachnida; order Ixodida; family Ixodidae; genus Rhipicephalus; species Rhipicephalus microplus. The sequence goes on along the minus strand of NC_051171.1, from coordinate 151,244,037 downwards.
TCATTTTTATTTTTACCCTATCGCATATACTCCACTTCCAACTACCCCTCGTAGGTGTTCTGTACGCACAATGGTTTCGCACTGCCTCGACGATCGAAGACCTTGGAAGGTTCTTAAACAACACGTGGTTTTTCATCTCCTGGATCGCATTTGATTATGTGCCAATATCGTGTGATGTCATAGTGACGCCATGATGACATCACAAAATTGGAGTCACTTGGCACGTGGTGATGACGACATTCCATTGTGATTGTGTTTTCCGTCCCTCGCGTTGACGCCCGTGCCACCGATGCTGAAGGTCATATTTGGAATACTTTTGCCTTATTAAGCGTAATTCTTAATCTCAAACCAGTGTCTAATCCTTGTTGTGTGTGTGTTTGTTCTTAGGTGTCTTTTTTTGCGCTGGTAAATCTATATTCAACGTAAACCGACTCGCCCAAGTAGCAGTTTTAGCTTGTGTCACCTCGCTGCCTTTCTTTCATCACCCTTCTCTCTCTCTCTCTCTCTCTCTCTCTCTCTCTCTCTCTCTCTCTCTCCTCCTTGCTTCCAGCCTTTCTCTTTCGTTCAAATATAAATGCTACGATGAACCTTCTTTGAAAGATTAGTCCTCCATACACGACATTCGAGGCTGCATTCAGAATAGGAAGCTTCACGACAGTCGCTCCCACACCTGCGAGCAGCCGACAAAAAAAAAAAATCTATTCTCGTGATTTCTCCTTGCCTCGCATTCTGGTGCTGCAGTAGGTGCTTCGAAGATAACAGATCAAATTTAGGCCTAGCCGGTCTTCCCATTGAAATGCTGGCGATTTTGTCCTTGCAGGCGCGCGCTACCTTCTTTGTGTCGCCTTTCGAGATTTTGCGATGTCTTCTTTGTTACGCGTGTAATAACGTCGTCCTGCAGATCTGGCAAGGTCAAAAGAAGGATGAAAGATGTTCTCTTGGCTCCGCCTGAATTCTCTAATAAAAAAACTCGGGCTAGACTTCTATTCGACGAAAGGGGCACATGTATCCTGCTTACTTCAAGGCCGCCTTCGGGTTCCTTAATGTCTTCAGATCGAAGGTGTGCTCATTCACTTTCCTTTTTCCTTTTTATTTAGAGTGACACTTCTTCATTCGGCAAAAGATCTCATTCATAATAAAAGTCCGGTATTCTGAGGTGAGCAAAATCTGCTACCAGCAGCCACTTCATCTGCACGATTATAATGTAGGGGGGTGTGTTAAGAGACGAGAGCGTCGCACTTAGTCGCGCGTGTTTCTTTGTAGTGTTATTTTGTGGTACTCTATGTCTCTACAAAAGCCCTGCCATTTAAATAATTTAGATCGACCAATTAGCCACCAACAACTCCTAAAATAAAAATACTTTGCACTTGCTCGGTATATATAGAAAAGTAGACCTCTTGTTTGTTGCCATATATGCAAACGAAAGCAAGAAAGAAAAGAATGAGAATAATAAAGAAAGGTAAGGATTGTATTCAAGGCTAATCTGCTCTGCACTTTACAAATGGGCAAAGATAAGAAAAGTTATAAAGGAGAGGAAAGTCACTAGACGATGAAAGAAATGTAGAGAGAAAGAAAAGAGCGAATCAGCTAATGAATGAAACAATGAATGAATGAATGAATGAATGAATGAATGAATGAATGAATGAATGAATGAATGAATGAATGGATGAATGAATGAATGGATGAATGAATGAATGAATGAATCACTCTCGCGAGCTATTTTTGTTCCGTTCTCTTCCATCACCGCCCACTAAAAAAAACGACGCATGCCGTTATATTGCAGAAAATACGACGATTTCAGCGGCTGTTGTAGCTGTAACTTTTCACGAAACGTTTTGATGTCATAGTCACAACAAAAAAAATGAATGAACATAAATTTGGCAGCTATAGCGTCTGGCATGATGACATCAATAAATTCAAAACTGCTTCCTGTCGTTTCCAAGACGAGCTTTTTTGCTCAATACCCTAGAACACGTTGATACTAATGGATTTGCTGACTACAGAAAGCTGCTGCGAAAAATAGGTGAAATATGCTGGCACATTTCTTTAAAAAAATTATCATCGCATTGTTCTGTTACCGACACCACTATTACAACGTACAAGAATAAGAAACTAACAAAACGAGGAATTTCGCGGGATTGAAGTTTCTACGTCGCCATCTTTAGGACCCAAGTTGTAACGAGCCAGAAGAGCTACATATTTTTTGTTTAGGGTAGGGTGGGGTGAAATGGGACAAAAATTTTAAATTCGTGAATATTTATTTTCATTTCACTCCTTACAATTTAACATCAATGCAGAAACTTTACTTTGGGTACAAAGCATGTGCTATACAAATATTGCCATGTGTCCACCGTTCAAAACATTTATAGAAAAATTAATAGACAGAATGCTCCAGATATCTCGTTCTGCCGCAGCATGCAGGGCAAAACGAGACAGTGTGAAGACATTCATTCATCTTGGCTAAACAGCGCACACAGGACGAGTACGGAGGAAAAGAACACAGACAAGCGTTTGTTTGCGTTCTCATCCCGTGTGCGCTGTTCAGCCAAGATGAACTCATACCAACGCGCTCAAGCTTCCATTCCTATAGATTTATCCCTTCTGTTTCTGCAATAAAGAAATTTTTAATTGACACTTTGGGTCCTCACGCAGTCTTGAGGAACCCAGTTCTTGCACTCCACGCATTGATTCTCGACCAAACGCGGTGCTGTTTCATTGCAGATTAAATACGGCCAATCTTATTTTTGTGTGCTAATGTTGTCTTTTGTTGAACGCTTGCACCACGTTGTATTATTCAACAATTATAGACCTTTTCAAAAACGCATCCCTGGGCGCTGCCATAGTCTTCTTCGGGCTTAGCGAATTGCGTGACCCCTCAAAAATGCGCTGACAAAGCTGCGTCCTTGGCCTTTGTACTCCCGCGTGCAGCCCATCATGGCGGTGTTTTTTTTTTCCTTCTTTGAAAAAGTGGATAGGCTAGATGCATTATGACGTATTTTCTTCAAGTCTTTTTGCAGTTTTCATGCAGAACTGCTCAGGCGTCTCACTTACCAGGCTTTGCGAAGCAATGAACTTAAAACTCTGCCAGATTCAGATTTTCTAGCGTTTTTTTCAATTAAGGTATTTTAGAAACGTCATTAAAACGCAATCCCAAGACGTGTTTGTGATTGACTTGACTTGGAGATTCAGTTTTTTTTTATGCGTCTCTTGAGAGCATTCTTGAGAACACAGAAAAACCTCGATGCACCGCGGATGAAAGTAGGTCAGTCCTGAGCGGTAATCAGTGCTTCTTCATCTTTTGTTTTCTTCCTAAGAAGCTATATAGGATATTTTTTGTATTTCCGAACCCTCCTAAACAAGTAAATATTATATATAATGAGTGTAAGTTGTTGGTTAAATTAATAACACAAGGCAATCGGAATGCCTTTTTTCTTGTTTAGCCCTGCTCACCATGCCAAAATTGAAAAAAAAAAAACGCCGCTTTGTCCCCAGGCGCTAAACGAACTAAACTTTTGGCGTTATGTAGCTCGTAGTCTGAAGTAACAATATAAATGTTTACGTTGCTGTGCTGACGCAGGACTAGCTTCATGCACAGATCCGTAAAGTCAGCCGAGCAAAATTTAACCCCTTTTTTACAAGTCACGAACACACTGACACCAGCCACGTAATTTTTTTTGCGCGAACACGGTGAGTAATCATAAACTTTTACACATGAAAAAATATACAAGGAAGAGCACTAATCGTTAAAAAAGGACAGAGAAAAGTAGTTTTTGTATCAGCTACCGAGGGCGGCAAAATCTAACTGTCGCGTTTTGCCCTGTGTCTCAATTTACTCCACCTTATTCTGAATCACTTTCTCTTACTGCTTCCTTTATTATTGTGTTACATTTCTGACGCATCAAAATGCGTTCGCGTCACAGCAGTTACCAAGCACATGGCACTGTTTTCGACTTGTCCCATGCATCACACACACCAGTATTGCGTACACAAGTATTCGATTCATTCGGAATTTTATTGTTTGAATAAGCAGCATTATTATATTTCACAATTCTCTCCATTTCTTGCACCTGCCGGGTTTTTTCGCATGGTTTGCAGGATCGTTACACAAAGCAGCACCTTAACCACTCACTGTGCCATTTTGACGGCTCGTTTACGAAATAATTTGTGAATTTAAAGTACAGTGAACTCACTTACACGAACGTCAGTTTAACAAATATTTCAGAATAACGAACTTCTAGAAAACCCCCAGCAGTAATAAGTTAGACGAATTTCTGAACAGTAAATATTTTAGTTTAAAAACTTGATCAGTGGCGCCGGGCTTACTTTTTAAATCAATTAAATTAAGTTTTTTGCTCTGCAGCACTGCCGTGGCCGATGTTTGTCGCTTCCAAATCGCCTCCACATCGGTGGGGCTGCAATATTGCATGTGGTGCCGCCGAGGCAAAGTGGCCTCGCGCTGGACTAAAACAAGCTACGTGCGATTGAGTACCGCCTCAGAGCTATCACAATAGAAAATTGCTCCCAGCGTTCACCTGAAACCAAAAGAAAAAAAAAAGTGCGAAGAAGTTCTAACGACTGAGGTAGGTTCAAATCTTGTATCTCTAGCCATAACTGTAGGATACTGTAATCGGTTACAGCCTAAGAATAAACGTAAGCCTTGCCCACAGTGATGACTGTCCCACCCAGGTGGAACTCGCGTTAAACCGTCGGTTGTTTACGTGAATTCAGGCAGATTTCACGGATTTCAGGCATATCACTGGACTGTACAGGCTCATGTTCACTCAGATAGCTTTTAGTCAAAACATTTTACTTCTTGGCAAATTTCATGTAAAATTTTGGCTTCACTCTTTAGCGGTTATTTTGAAAAAGAAAGACAAAATTCGGTTTTATAATACGCGTAGTATTTGCATTACCAGCAAAAATATGCTTATGGTTAGAGCGCAGATCGCCAATCATTCCTCTATTGCACAAATAAATGACAGGCATGCATCAATAATAGGGGCGGAGCATGTACTTATTCTTAGGCTGTAACCGCCTATAGAAAGTTGCGACAGGAACATACACTATCGGCATAGCTTTCTCCCTTCTTAAGCTTTAAGGGCGCCAGTCCAAATCAAAATTACAAAAGTATTTTCAATATGAAATGCGTTTCACACTTTTGTCTCAATTTTCGTGGTGTCTAATGCTGTATCATATTCTAGTGAATATTCGGTTTCATGAACCTTGAGCTAAGTCAACTACCATAGATAAATATAATATATACAGAGTGGCCACTGGAGCCTTTTCGCGGCTCACCAAAAAAGGGTCTGACCAACCGCTAGATGGCGTGGCCACGCTCGCTTTACTCCTTTCTTAAGACATCCAATAGCCTCCTCAGGAGGACAATATATACTCAAGTTTGACATCAATTTTTTTGTGGAGAAGAAATTTTATTAACTTGTGCAATTTTTCACATCCGCTCTACATCATGTTCCACTTCGGACATTTAACCCTTCACAACATAAACAGCAGAGTATGACTAGAAAGCGTTATCTTTCTGCATACTCTACTTTAGCAGCACCCGAATGTGTGTTTAGAAAAAGTTTATTCTATCATGGGACGCAACAAACCTAAGAAACGAGCGTCTGTACAAGCACGATAACAAACAAAAGACAAAGCACAACATACATGGCACCTTTAGATAAAAGTGTCCAAGTCCCTAGCCTGCCCATAGTCCATGGTACTAATAACTACATACACTAGATATATTCAGTAATCACAATATGGACAATGTGCATGATGATGGATGTACAGAATTTACAAGACTTGGTGAAGATGTTAGAAACTATGTACAACAGGTATCGATATTCATAAAAGTTACATAACTTACAGTCTTAGAATGAACTGCATATATACAAGATCTCACACCCATATCGGACATACACAAACACATAGAAATAGTAAACACATACTGATTACATGCAATAATCAGACATTGACAGGTGACCTGGCTATAGGAACCAGGTCAGGCGGAAGACTGATTTAACACGTCTGTCAGCTACGGACAGAAAGCGGCATGACCATTGTCGCAGAAATTCTTCCTCCCCAAGGAAGAACAATTCCTCCGACAGAAACAATAAGAGTTCAGAGTAGAGGCGTTCCAGAATCGGAAAGAGAGCATGACGACGATGACCTGCCGCAACAGCTTCGCACCTATTACGCCACAAACAAAAAGCTCCCGCAGCTATTAAAAGGCGTGCAAAGCGACTACGCGAGCAGCGACTAGATGTTACAAAGCGATTAACACCTAGGCCACGAAAACTAGTGTTAACTGACTTCCAAAACACCTTTGCAATGACACATTGCTGCAGCATATGTTGGTTAGACTCCTGTAACGGGCAGTTAGGACAAGTGGAAGATGGGATCATGCCCCACTTCTCCAGTCTGTCCCGTGTTGGGAGTTCTCTCCATCCAAGACGCCACATAAAGTCACGGAGGTGACCAAGCAAAAACGATGCCGTTATCGCGCTCAACGAGGCATGTCTCAATCGTGCTAGACGGGCTGGAGGAACCAGAGGAAGCAGAAGAGCCGCCGTTGTATCTACAATGCGGCTTTCAAGAATGTCCACATCGGGACAAACCTGCTGCGCGTGTCGATAAAATGCTCCTGCCATTGAGTAAAATGCCGGCACGTTAAGTGTTTGCGATGCAGAATTAAGCCGTGTATCTGGTAGTAAATAGTGTAACTTGGTGCCTAAGAAACAGCAGGCAAGATCACGTGCGGGGCACTTATCACCATGCAACAACCGAAGTAAGAATCGTAGGGCAAGCAGCCGGCAGTGAACAGAGACGGATGGGAATGCAAATCCACCGCAGTTTCTCGGTTGCCCAAGAACTGCTCGGCAAACCAGCTCTGTGTCACCTGACCAGAAAAATGAGCCAATGAGGGATTGCAACGACCTAGTGATTCGTAATGGGGGCTGTAAGACATGAGATATGTACCATGCACGGCCGCAAAACACCGTCTGCGCTAAATACCTTCTTTCGAGCATCGGTAAATCATACTGTTGTGCTTCCCGGACGTGTCGTTTCACATCTTCGACTACTGAATTCCACAAGGAGGCTGATATGCCGTAGCAAGTATAATCAAGTCCCAGAATGCGAATGGAGTTACTTTTTCGAATACCAAAAAAGGGACTTGGGCAGCCGTCTGGGGAACCAATGTGCCCCGTAGAGTGCAGGATGGCGGTGCGGCAAGCGGTATTATCAACAGAGCCGCCGATTATCTAGCTGTGCTTCACACATGATTCACATGGACCTTCGTTGCAGCTCTAACTGATCTTCAAATACCTGTTGATTATATCGTAAAATTATGTGCATTGTTACGTAAAATGGCAAGATGTTCGGAGTTAACAATAACAGATTGTGCCTTTTCAATTAAAGCAGCATTATGTAACAAGCGGCTCAATATAATGGCTTCAAACAAACGAACAAAAATGTTTCGCTGCATGGGCAAACATTGAATGGGGTAGCAAGTAGGCAGAATGACGCTCGGAAATAGCTAATGTTGCTCAGTAGTAGACACGGGATGATATGGCAACGAGTAAAGATCAGATATCCACGGGAAAAGTGTCAATATCGAGATAAAGCTTACCCAAATTTCATCTTTATTAACAAAATTGATCCACGCAGAAATGTTAAAATAAATCGCGAGAAGTGTAATTGCATCACTACTCTGGATCATATACTTTTCACAAGCTGCGACAAGAACAGAAGTCAAGTGCTCCTGAAACATTTTTTCCAACTTATTTATTTATTTATTGTTACGTAAAATGGCAAGATATTCGGAGTTAACAATAACAGATTATGCCTTTTCAATTAAAGCAGCATTATGCAACTTATCTTTCTTCGTGCCTTTCAGAAAATATATATATATATATATATATATATACACATAAAATGTGTGTGTGTGTGTGTGTGTGTGTGTGTGTGTGTGTGTGTGTGTGTGTGTGTGTGTGTGTGTGTGTGTGTGTGTGTGTGTGTGTGTGTGTGTGTGTGTGTGTGTGTGTGTGTGTGTTGTAGTGATAAATATGGTCACTGCTTCTGCTGAAACCACTGGCTGCTGTCTCGTTGCTGTTCGGCACATTAAATGGTTGCCTTAATTGAGAGTCAAAAAGTATTTTTAGAATATAATTATATAAGTGGGACATGACGATGACGGCGAAAATTTGCCGAGAGTGTTCATATATTTTCTATCGCAGTAAAACAATCTTGTCAGCTCCACTTCGCTAACACTAGAAACAGCCAAACTTATACCCGTCCTTCATGAATCTATGTCGCACTCCTTTATTCTTTTATGTGTTACATTCATCGGCGCTTAGCTCCGGCGTCTCTTGCGCGACCATCGTGGCTTTCTCGGCGATGACATGGCCATTCCCGCGTAAACTCTTGCTCACTTACGTCGGGCCACTGCTTCACTAGAGAGTGAGAAACAGTCGCCATCTTGAAAGTGCTAACTCCCGAAGGCTGATGCTGACATTCTATCTTACACTCCCCTGCGCCTCACCGACACCCAATCTTGGCGCATTGCTCGAAGATTCACCCCTTCGACATCATTCACCCTGGCCCTCACCTCTCTCATGACGCATCCATCCCTCGCAGATCACGCAGCACTCCCTTTTCTACCGAAGCTCATGAGGTCACGTTATCAGCGCTACCACAATGCCGGGCATGTAAACGTAGAATAATGCCTAGTTCACACTGAAACATCCGCTTTCTACAGCGACCGAAATTCCCCTGCCACCGAAACGCAGCGTCGTTCGCAGTGGACGCGCCCCGCGCCGCCGAATATGCCTCTACCACGGGGCGAACGCGGGATGGATGCGCTGTCACCCGGTTGTTGTCGTGGCTCGTAAACGCTACTACGCTATCCGGTGGTGTACGCTTCGACGATTCTCGTACGCAAGAAAAGGCAGTACTGCTTACTTTGCTGGCAAGTGGCTGTCTTGTAATGCACGAAGAGCAGAAAAAACCACCGACGCCAGCGGCGTTGGGGGGTTCGTTTTGCTCTGCAAGATCGCAACAAGCTCGGTCGCGCCAACAGCAAGCTCGGTCACCTCTTTCACGAAATACGGACGCGAAGTAGGCACAGAGTAGGTTAAACTCCCATTCGTTTCAACATTCAGTTACGTGCACTGCCGCATAACAAGTGAGTAGGGCTTGGCCACCATTTTTCGAAATTCCTTGACTAGCGCTCCTATTGGTCCGCGGTGACCGATTCGGTGGCAGACGCCGCAAAAATCGGTCCGAGAGCAATCGGCGCGGAGAGGGCCCTTTCGGCGAATTTTGCCGCCACCGAACCGGATTCGGAGCACTTTCGGCGGCCGGAATGCTCAGTGTGAACGCGGTCTAAGAACAGATTGGATTGGATTGGATAAACTTTTATTTGGTCCTCCAAAACACAGATCACTGTGTTGCGGGCAGCTCCCATGTGGGGACTGAGATGCCAAGCTCCTCAGCCGCCTCGCGGGCTTGGTGGACAGCCCAGAGCTGATCTGCCAAGGATGAGCTGCGGATTGCCGCCTCCCATCTGGCAGAGGTGATGTGCGATAAATGAGCGAATTTGGTGCACTGCCAGAGCATGTGTTCTAATGAAGCTATTTCCCCACAATGTGGACAAAGATTACTTGGATATAGGTCAGGGTACATGATGTGTAACATTTTCAAAGTAGGGTACATCCGCGTTTGCAAAAGCCTTAATGTAAGTGCTTGGGGCCGGGTTAGATTTTTGTGAGGTGGAGGAAAAATTCTTCTAGACAGGTAGAAATGTTTAGTGAGCTCGTTATATGTTGTAAGAATTTCCCGGTTATCCCCTTCACCGCTAGAACGCATCCCCGGGGAGGCGCGGTTGGAGAGTTCTCGCGCCGCCTCGTGTGCTGCTTCGTTGAGATTGGGAGGGGAATCGTTGATTTGTCCAAGGTGAGCTGGGAACCAACTCAGAAGATGATGTGTTATGTTCTTGCCTTGCAGTATTTTTAGCCTTTGTTCACAGACCGTCCCCTTGGCGAACGCCCGTACTGCTGCCATGGAATCACTGTAGACCACTTCAATGTTATCCATCTTGAGTGCTAAGGCGATGGCCACTTGTTCCGCAATGATTGGGTCTTTCGTCCTGACCGTCGCTGAGTTGACGACATGGCCAGCCCCATCGACTACCACTGCCACAAACGCTTTCCCATTGGCGTAGGAAGCCGCGTCAACAAATACGACCCCTCGTTCCTCGTTTGAGACTTGACGAAGTATAGTCCTGGCCCTCGCTACTCTTCTTCCGACGTTGTGTTCTGGATGCATGTTTCTCGGTATAGGAGATACCGTGATAGTCTCCCTGATGTTGTCAGGGATATCATTGTAATTGCGTCTGATTGCTATTGGGTTTTGGCCCAGCTCCTGCAGGATCATTCTCCCCGACCTTGTAGTAGATAACCTTGCAAACTGTGCTCTCTCTTGGGCTTCTGCTATTTCTTCGAGCGTGTTGTGTATGCCAAGCTCAAGCAGACGCTCGGTGCTGGTATGTATGGGTAGGCCCAGGACCTTCTTGATAACTTTCCTGAGGAGCACATTCAGTGTCTCGGACTCTGCTCTTGACCAGTTGTGCATTGCTGCCTCGTATGTGAAGTGACTTAGAACAAACGCATGCATCAACCTGATGAGGTTGTCTTCCTTGATCCCATTTCTTTTGTTGGCCACTCTGCGTATGAGGTGCACCGCACTGTCTGTTTTCCGAGTTAACTTGGCTATAGATTTGCTGTTGGCGCCGGTAGACTCTATCAGCATTCCCAGGACTTTGATGGAGTCGACCCTCTGGATGGCATCCCCTTGATTTGCACGGAGATGGATGTCTATCTGGTTTAACGGCTTCCATCCCTTGGGCTTTGGTCCCCGGCGTGCCGTCCGATAAAGCAAAAGTTCTGACTTACTCGAGGAGCACTTGAGCCCGGAAGGGCGAAGGTAGTCTTCTACGGTGTCAATCGCCTCTTGCAGAGCGCTCTCAATCTGCCCCTCGCTTCCACCTGTGCACCAGATGGTAGTGTCATCTGCGTAGATGCTGTGCTTCAATCCTTCAATGCTCGATAATTTCTTTGACAGTCCAATCATGGCAATGTTAAACAGCATTGGTGAAATCACTGCCCCTTATGGCGTGCCCCTTGCTTCTAGTTCGATTTCTGCGGTCTCGATATCTGCAATCTTCATCACGGCTTTCCGATCTGTAAGAAAGGACCATACGTAGTCATAGAAGGCTTTCCCTAGACCAAGCTTGGAAATTGCTTCGAGTATGAATGAATGGTGGATGTTGTCAAACGCTTTTTCTAGATCTAGGCACAGAATGGCTCTCACGTCTCTGGTTTCATTGTCAATGATCTGGTGTTTGATAAGCTTCAATGCATCTTGTGTAGATAGCCCTGCCCTGAATCCAACCATATTGTGTGTATATATGTTGTTATCTTCCAAGTACTTGTTTATCCTGTGCAGTATGGCATGTTCTGCGACCTTGCCGATACATGATGTCAAGGATATTGGCCTCATGTTGTCCAAGTTAGGGGGTTTTCCTGGCTTAGGAATAAGGATCGTGCTGGCCAGCTTCCATTGCTCTGGCACCCTGCCTTCTTTCCATGCTGAATTGATCATATCCCTCAGGGTTTCAATTGAATCGTCATCAAGGTTACGCAGGGCCTTGTTTGATATACCGTCCGGACCAGGGGCCGACCTGCCGTTGAGATCATGCAAGGCTCTTCTGATCTCCTCGATGTTAAAGTCGCCCTCAAGACCTGGATTTGGCGTGCCCTGGTACTGTCTACTTGGTGGTGCCAATCCTCTTTTGATTGGGAGGTACTTATACACGAGCTGCTGGACAACTTTCTGTTCTGTAGTGCGCCCTATCTCTTTATGCGAAATTCGAGCGATGACATGCTTTTGATTTGTTTTGGTGGTGTTTTCGTTGAGGAGATGCTTTAACATATTCCATGTCTTGCCATTGCGCATCTGACCATCGACGGAGTTGCAGATTTCGTCCCATTGCTGCCTCGATAGTGCGCGACAATGTTCCTCGACTGATCTGTTTACCTCAGCTATCTTCTTCCTCAGTCTTCGGTTCAGGCGCTGACCCTTCCAACGGTTCAGTAGTGCTTGCTTTGCCTCAAGAAGATGAGCAAGCCGGCTATCCATTCTTTCAACCGGAAGATCTGTGGTAATGGTGGAGGAGACGGATTTGATGTCATCTTTAATCTGTTTGACCCACTGCTCCAAGCCTTGTCTGTGGCCATCTTGTTCCCTTTCCATCCTTATCTTCCTGAACTTATCCCAGTCTGTGAAGTGGAATTCTCTCTGCTTTTTACGCTCCACGGAGAAGGTAGTGGCAAGAATGCAGTGGTCACTCCCTAGGTCTACAGCAAGGTTCATCCACTGGGCCTTCTTGATGTTCCTTACAAATGTAAGGTCCGGGGTGGAATCCCTGCAGCAAGATGTACCAAGCCTTGTTGGTAGGCTGGGGTCTGTGATTAGGGTGAGATCAAGTTCACTGGCACTTTGCCAAAGTCGATTTCCTTTCCCAGTGTTTTTTTTAATCAATCAATGAAGCTTTATTTTCATAAATAGATATATGCAATTACAGGGATTATTTGGACCGATAGCCTAAAGTGGCTAGTGGACGGTCCAATACAATGTGCAACATAAAAAAGTGTACAGGTCAGCTCTGAGGTAACAACATAAAAAAAACAATCATGTGATACAGATAACACAGTAATACATTTTTTTCTTGCAGATATGCATACTTATTAGCTTGCAGCTAGTTTCTATACATAGGCACTTATTAAAAAAATACAATGAAAATCGAATCACACACACATGCTTACATGTCTTGACTCCACAGAAAAAATGATTTACATGCCATGCTGAAATTACGTGCCGTTTTAATCTCTAGGGGGACCGTGTTCCATATTTTTGTTCCACTAAACTGTATCAGTCTTTCTCCGTAAACATTAAAACATTTGGGCAGATTGAAATTACCATTCGAAGCATGTCGCGTATTGCGTTTAGGAATTGAAAAAAGATCAGCAGGCAAAGGTGAATTTCTATTAATTATGTTATTTACTGAAACAGCAATTTTGTAGTCACGCAACATCGGAACTGAGAGAATGCGTTGTGATTGGAAAATATTACTTACTGATTCACCTTGGCTTATGATTTTCAGTGTACGCTTTTGAAGTCGCTCAAGAGTTTTTAGATAACTGTTGTACGTCACACCCCACGATTCCAGACAGTAACCTATGTGACAATGACACAATGAAAAGTAGAGTGTGCGGAGAATAGCTTGTGGAAAATATTGGCGAGCTTTTATTAGAGAATAGCAGCCATAGGCTAGCTTTGCGCACACACTTTGTACTTGCTCATGCCAGTGTAAGTGTTCATCAAAAGTGACGCCTAAATATTTAAAACAAGGAACTTGTTGAATAGGAGTGTTGTTTATTGTTAGGTTAAGAGATTCAGCGTCAATATGTTTCCTACGAGAGTGAAACACCATATACTTTGTTTTAGTACAGTTAACAGTCAGCTGATTCCTGGCAAACCATTCCGAAATGTTCGATAAATCGGTCATCGCGTCATTTTGTAAATCTGCTAAGGAGTGTCCTGTGAAAACTAAAACAGTGTCGTCCGCGTACATCAGTGCCCTTGACCTTTGTAGGGATCGCGGGACATCATTAATATAAAGAGAGAACAATATAGGGCCCAAAACTGAACCCTGTGGCACCCCGCATTTAATATAACCGTAGGATGATTTGATGTCACCAATGACTACCTTTTGTTTGCGTGCCGATAGATAACTAGAAAAAAAATCAAGCGAGTTACCTTTTATCCCATAAGAATGCATTTTTTCCAGTAAAATGGAATGACTAATAGCATCAAATGCCTTTCGTATGTCTAAAAATACTGCTATTGCTATGTTGTTTTCATGTAGCGCGGAATTAATATATTGCGTAAGCATCGAAACAGCAGTTGAAGTGGACCTGTTTGCAACAAAGCCGTGTTGCTGGGGACAAAGTACATTCTGTTCACCCAGGAAGCGCCTTAATTGCGACGATATTAGTTTTTCAAGCGTAGTGTTAATACTACTCAGAACAGATATTGGTCTGTAGCTGTCCGGAAGATTCCGATCACCAGATTTGTACACTGGTATTACTTTGGCGGTCTTAAGTATACTAGGATAAGTTTTAGAGGAAAATGCATGATTAAATATATGGCATAAGGGACCACACAATACATCAATATTCTCCTTTAAAATCCTTGATGATATGGCGTCATGTCCAGCTGCCTTGTTCCCTGGTAACTTATTAATTACTTGTCGGATGTCATCCTCAGTTACATCACATAAATCAAAATTATTGGTAACAGTACAGGGTGCATTTAAATTCTGCATATGAGTAGGGAACTTCCTCGCAAGGCTGAGACCAATATTAGTAAAGTAATCGTTAAAGTTGTCGGCCACTTCACGAGTTGGATTATCAGGTGTAATGCGTTCTTTGCTACCCATGCCAGTGACGTCTTTAACAATCTGCCATATTTTCTTCGTGTTACCATCATTTTTTTTCACTAGGTTGGTATAGTAGCACTTCTTGGATTTTCTTATCATTGCTACTGACTTGTTTCTGTAAAGCTTAAAATTTTGATGGTAGTATTCATTGCTCCTGTTATTTTTCCATTTGTCGTAGTAAAAATCTTTCAGCTTCAAAACCTCAAGTATATTTCTATTCATCCATGGACATATGGCATGGTCATAATTTCGGCGCGAACAGCTACGCGTTGATCGTTCAATGACATCCATAATGCATTTTACAATGTTATCACACTCGACGTCCACGTCTTCATCATAGAGGGCATCAAAATTCGTTCCTTGTAGTAGTTTTTGCACGGAATTATAGTCGACACGTGTTGTTCGTTTAATGGCAGGTATGGCAGGAGCACAAATGTATTTCTGGGGTAAAAATAGAAAGGTGGGATTGTGATCCGCAATAGCAACAGCGTATACGCCTGCCGATACATCCAGGTCAGCGTTACACAACACGTGATCAATAATCGACTCCGAGTGGTCTGTTATGCGAGTGGGTGATGAAATAACATTTCTCAGATTAACTGATTGTAGCAAAAACACGTAATCATCACATGTATCTCCAGACACGTCTATGTTAATATCACCGCAGACAATAATAGGTGCTTTAGAGGCCACAATGGGTATCATGGTACTTTCCATCACAGTAATGAAATCAGCCACACTGGAAATTGGTGGACGATATATTACACCGATGATGACACCATTCTGAAGATGAATAAAAAGAGTCTCTGCCGATGAACTGCAGCATGAGCTATTGCTAAGGTGAACGAAACTAAAGCAGTCTTTGATAAATAGCGCCACACCCCCTCCTCGTGAAGCACTGTTTCTAGGTTGCGAAAGCATGACGTAGCCGGGTAAATGAACTGATTCGCTTTCTCGAAGCCAAGTTTCAGTTATAGCGATGACATCATATTTAAACGAGTGCTGTGATAAGTACGAAAGCAGATGATCGAAGTTCTTTTTTATGCTGCGAATATTACAATGTAATACTGCGAAATGATCCTGCTGCAGCCATATGTTTTCAACCTCAGAAAAAGAAAACGCCATTTAAAAGTATAGGAAACTCCAGGTTACAGAAACAAGCAGGCAATCCTCAAACAACTTTGGAAAGATCCTCAGCAATGTGACGTGAAGCACACGTGAATTATCCGCCTTCCGCATCAAAATCTTTCCACCAGTTACCCAGGTGTACTTCCACTTTTTTTCCCGCTTTGTCTTTAGAGCGGCTGTTAGCAATTCCTTGTTTGCCGGACACAAGTGCTCATTTATGTACACTGGAGATGCGATGCCCTGAAAACCTAAAGCTGTCGTGTTAAGTCGTTGCTTCTTAGCAGTCTTCAGAACATTATTTTTCACAGCTCTCGAAAGAAACCTAACTATGATGTTAGGTGTTGACGCGTTCCTTGATGGCACTCGGTGCACGACGTCTATATCTGTTTCTTTGATTTCAACTTTCAGGTAGCTGGCAAGCTGTTGCATTGTGGAGACCAAGTTTTCCCCCTCCATCACAGGAACTCCCTTTATTTCTAGGTTATTCTGTCTACTATATTGTTGCTGAGCAGTGAGTTCCTGTTTTATTTCCTTAATATTCTTGACGAGGCGACTGTTTTCGCTTTTAATCGCGTGGTTTTCTGCTCGCACCGCAGCAAGTTCTTTCTTTGTTTCGCCAAGTTCCACCCTAAATTGCTCAAATTGCTCATTCATGAAGTTGATTGACTGTCTAAGAGTTTGTAGTTCGCCTTCAATAACCTTTGTGATGTCTTTCTTTAGCTCATCATGTTTGGTATCAATTCTAGCAGAAAAATCTGACAAGGCCTTAACTAGTTCTTTCACAGTAGTGGGCGGCTTATCACCCATAATACCCGTCACTCACTGAGCAGTCCAGGAACAAAGAAGCCAAAGTATAAGTCGTTCACGTACCTGCGTAAAGCAAGGTAAATTTTTTGCTGCCGTTCAGCCTCGTTGCTGCCTGGACTGCCCGTGAAATGACGGCTGACCCTCGCTGGAGCGGTGGTTTTATAGCAGAGCTGTGGCGTATTTCAGGGGGCGTTGTTCCCGGTTCTGCCCACTTGATTCCTAGTAGCGCTGACCGCTTCCGAAGACACCTTGCCCGCTTCCACCACCAGCGTTCTCTTACGGGCGCTGCGTTCTTGTAAATGCTACGGCTCTCTCGCTGCCTGGACTGCCCGTGAAATGACGGCTGATCCTCGCTGGAGCGGTGGTTTTATAGCAGAGCTGTGACGTATTTCAGGGGGCGTTGTTCCCGGTTCTGCTCACTTGATTCCCAGTAGCGCTGACCGCTTCCGAAGACACCTTGTCCGCTTCCACCACCAGCGTTCTCTTACGGGCGCTGCGTTCTTGTAAAAATCTTGTACAAGTGTTGTACTTGTAACCCCATGTATGATGAGGGGCGTTGAAATCACCTGCTATGACGAGTGGACATTCCCCGGCGATATTAACAGCTTTCTTTAGAACCGTCTTGAACCCTTGCTTTTGTTCCTTTGGACTGCTGTATATATTAAGAATGAAAATGCTCTGACGGTTGCTGGTACCCGGCACGATCTCTACCAAGACGTGTTCCAATCGGCCTGCTTCTATCTTGAGGTCATGGGTTACGTGCGTTAGTTTGTTGCATACGAAGGTGCAGACTCCCCTCCCTTCAGTATCCCCTATTACAGGCCGGAATCCAGGCAACGTTGCTTGCGGTGAAAGGGTCTCTTGTAATAATATAATATGAGGCTTTTCTTGGCTGCTCCTGATATACTGCTGCAGGGTTGCCTTCTTTTTAAGGTAACCTCTACAGTTCCATTGCCAGATACGAAATGCTTCACGTAGCGCTGCCATCATGGTTATTACATGGGTGGCCAGAGCCTGATGCTGCACCTGTCGACAGGTTTGGTACCACTAGTATTGGTGGCCGAAGGGGTGAGCTTGGTGCATGAGGAGGCCTTGCTGTGTTGTGCAGATATGATTCGACCTTTGTAATGCGCAAAGTCATATGCTCTTCCAGTGCCGCCACGCTTGATTGTAGCCTACCCATCTGCTCGCTAAGATTGGCTACTACTTTGCTGAGCGTGTCAAACACCTCTTTCATATCTGACATGGTTGTTTCGTTGGCTTCCACGTGTTCTGCCATGACTGCCCTCTTTTTCGCGGTTCTCGAGTCCCCCACGTTTTCAGCCACAGGGACATCAACTGGCTGAGGCATTGGCTGTGAAGATTGCGCGCTGGTTAGCTTAGTGAGAAGAATTTTTATTTCCTTTAACTCAGCTGATAGCCTCTCATTTGATTTTGTAAGTCTCGCGTTTTCTTGCTCTAGCTGTGCAATTCTATCATGCTCTGGCAGCTTACCTGTCATCACCTCTGCCCCGCCGTTGCGCACTCGCTCAGCACAGCTGCCTTTCGAAGTAACTGCAGGCGTCCTCCCCGGATGTGAAGCCGTGATCTCGAACTGAACGCCAGGTAGCTGGCCGTTCGGGTGCCGCCCAGGCTGATCCCGACCCTGATGGTGACCTTGAGAACACGAGCGCCCCCGTGATTGGGAGCGGGCCTTGGGTCTAGAACCTCTTCTGGAACGCGACCTCCCCCTGGAGTGGGGCCGCCTTTCCTGTTCTTGTGTAGTCTGGATGCTCTGGGTCCCGTAGGCTGGAATAAGCTGCTTGTCATTGATGTCTGGACTCGATGTGATTGATGCGTCCCGGGCTTCTGCGGCTGCTCGCGATCTTTCCCAACGTCTGCGTCTGACGACGTATGGCACTAAGAACCTGTTCTTGCACTCCTTGTCTGCCGTGGGATGGTGACCGTCGCACAGCCTGCATCTTGGATTGCACTGGTGCAGGCTATCTGGGTTCTTGATTTCGCAGCCTCTGCAGATTGTTTCAGCTGGGTTCGGACAGACGTCAGCCCGATGTCCCAGCTTTCCGCAGACGTAACAAATATCGATGTTCTTGCGGTAAAGGGAGCACTGCAAAAGTGAAGGTCCATATCTCACGAATCTGGGCACCTTGTGTCCTTCGAACGCTATGATGATTGTCCCGGTGTCCTTGATTCTCTTCGCCTGCAGCGCGAGCGGGTTGTTCGCGTTCACAATCTTTCGGGTCAAAATGTCCTGAGTATCACTTACGGGGATCCCGCGAATCACTCCTTTACAAGTGTCGTGGGGTGCCGCAGCGTACGCGCTAACCTCGAAAACTTTGCCTCCAATGTCAATTTGCTTGACCTTGAGGTATCTTGAAGCTCTGTCTTGGTCCGGAGTGCTTGCCACCATAATGTTCTGCTGCAAGTTGGAACAGATGATGTCCTGCATGGCCTCTTCCTCTTTGACGCCGGCCGCCAGTACTATCGCGTCTGCCACGGCTCCAGTGCCAATTCTCGAGATATTTATTCCTCCACGTGGTCGTAGCACAATTTTGCTGAAGTCCTTAGGTAGTGGCGGCATGCGTCCAGCTCTAAGAACAGATTGACTGTTATTATCAGCGTGCTTAGCTGCAAATGTCGTCGAAAGACGACGCTCCTCTGCCGGCCTCGTCTTTTGCATAGCGCCGCATTTTCAGTGCATCGAAATAAACACGAGCGCCTTTATAATTACATATCACTGTATTTCCTAGTAAAGGAACACTCTGCCTAGTATTTATGTATTAATTTTGCGCCTCCAATAAGCGCGATATATGCTTTTGGACCGACAGTTTTTACAGGAGTGAACGCAGCCACCAGCTGAATATGGCTGGCCGTTCAGCAAGTGCTCAAATTTTGGTGAGGTGACTCAATTGTGTGACAGACAAACAAACAAAAAGACAGACCAAATTTTTGTGTTCAAGTATTCCGAGAGAGACTATCATATTTTTGAAGAAAAAAAAACGAGATGGTGAGTGTCTAATAAGTATACACCTGACACAAGCTGCTAGCATTCGCACCGGTGTAATGATCTTATGAATTCACCTAAAGCGTCTAGAAAGGGAGTCTTTTATTTTACTCGGTCTGCTGCATTGATGCTTACCCCTCGAGCAAGCGACCATGCCACGTGACGAAGCCACAAATTTCAGTGATTTGTGACGTCGTGTTGACCTCAATGGTGGTATGATGCGAATCAAAAGTCACTGGACGTTGGGTACGCTGACGGAAGCCTTATAACTCCTTGACTGTGATGCACAGTTCTGACCAAGCTCAATAGCTGTTATATATATATATATATATATATATATATATATATATATATATATATATATATATATATATATATATATATATATATATATATATATATGGCGCGCACTTTTTTCATCGTATTGACACTGAAGAAGGCTCTCGAAGTATCATCCCATCTCATTAAATCTCGCAAATTCTCTAGATATATTGTTCTATTTCTCTTCAGGAGAGCGTGTAAGACCATTTCTTATTAAAGCAAGAAGTTTGAAGCGCTATACAGTCAATGCGATCGGCCATTTATTACACATCCTGATACAACCGAATGAATCGTACACCATGCTTACTTTGGACTAACTCTATGAGAAGCTGTTCCTATTATTGCATTAAAAAAACTACCTTGACGTTTCTACTCTCTTCATAATTTAAACGGGAACATAAACGGCGCTTAGTAAGAATAGCCCTCTGTATATCACTGCTACTGACGCAAAGGGTATTACGAAGACTTCCCCAGCTTTTATATGCAGCAATTGTATGACGCCAGCACTAGCTACAGCTTCACTGCATTGCACAGTGATTGCATAAAGAGGCAAGCTCTAGTTGACGGTTACGTCACTAACCAAAAGTGGATGCCGCAATGCTGTGATGGGGCGAGTCCAAATGAGCCCCTCGGGGAAGCCATGGCTGTAAGCGCATTTCACCAATTAAGTTAGCTTCGGTGGTCATTTGAGCGCAGGACAGTTGCAGAAAGCACTTTCTGCGCTCGCATTTTCTACGGCACAATGCGGATGTGCGTTGCTGTTGAAGTAAACAAAGGGGGCGAAGAAAAGTGCGGTTGTTCACGAGAACAGTGACCTGACTACAACGCGATTCATCTACACCGTTTATTCAGTTACAGTAGGAGAACCAACCTCCTGAGAAGCACGTTAGTATGACTATCACCTTACCGAATGTATAGTATCATTTAATGATAACCATTCTTTCTAGATGGTTTAGATAACAAAGTATATATCGACGAATTTTTTGTTTCTTTCCTCTGTAGCCTCAAAGCATGCATTTCGTATTCCAGGCTTCGTATTTTTACTACGTACATGTTTGTAGTCATATGCTGTTTTGGAAACACCTTATAGTCCTTTGTTAACTATACCGAAAACTGCGTAAACAGAAGCCTCGGTAATAAAGTGTTTTATTTAGTTTTACGTTTTCTTCGCCGTTCACTGTTACAAGTCCCCTTCTTAATGCCCTTGACCCTGAAAACATCACTCAATGAAAACAAAAATACATAAGTGGTTGTCCTGACAATAAAATCGCAAAGTAACATTGCTAACATGTACCTGCAGGTGACGCAGTAAGGAATGTCAAGTTTTGTTCATGAAGTTTTCTTCACGTAGAGTTCGGCATCTAGGCTGCTCTTACACTTCCGTAAGCAAATCAAAAATGACTCATAGAACAGTTATTTTTACGATAGAAAAAAGAGGTCACCCTGACATTTAGGAATATTTGTTTTTAGACCCGGTCTTCAAAACGAGACTGAACAAGTACTCATTTGCTACTACAGATCTGACACTTCGTGCCGTACTTGTCCACCGTTCCAAAGCCAGTCTTTTCGTAACCCCAGTATTTTAGGTGAACTACATGGGGATCGCATTCACTGTGCAAAGGGCATATGAACCACTTCCTGGTGATAAAGCCAGTTGACATTTTTGGACGCATGAGCCACTACGCGTCTCCTGCACGTTGTGACCTGCATTTTCATATGCGATGTACGCAATAATTTGCCGTTTGCATACCAACGACAGCACAAGAATAGAAAGGTGACGTGTGCATGAACTTTGGTGGCTGTTAAGACGCTTTCTTTCTATTGCATCCCTGGTGTAATGAAATGAGATTAAGACGTCCCAGTAGCTGCACCCAATTGTCCGCGGTGCGGCTAGAAGTGCTTTGTTCACTAGGCCTATTCTTCTCATCCCTGTCCTTTCCATGCTTGAAACACACATTTGTGAAGGGTAATCACTCACGGTATATTCATGCCCTTTCGAGAGCTGAATTACTTTGTAAATTGCCGGTAATTAAGGCCTATCGCAGAGTTATTGCCATCGCATCGTGCTTTGCCAGCGTATTTACGTTGTCATGTCATTGCACCTTCTTCACTTTTTTATGGTCATATGTAATGGCTGTGCTACAATGACAAGGATGATTGATGCGAGAGGCATTCTAAAGCAGTCCGAAATTCTTTTCTGCTACACGCACGCAACTGGGTCACTGCTACAGAGAATGCAGATAGTGAATGAAAACTTCAAAACTGCTTGATTGTGAGGAGGGTAATGTGACTCTACAATTTGTATCACCTCTTAGTGGAAGCCGACATGGTATATTTAGTGTGTACTCGATAACTGCTTAGATGAGGAGCAGTGGTTACGTTCAAATAAAGATTTTCTTCATACAAACAAAAACGCCCAGTATATTCTCTATGAGTATTGCTTAATTTTTTCGTTTTTTCGTTCTATACACACGATAAAAAACATGAATAGTCAAGAAGTATCGAAAATGTAGTTGATGACATCTCTGGAGGACAAGATATTCCTGATGCTTCAAATAGGACGGTATAAACTGAATAGAACACCGAAGCAAGAAATCTGTGGACGAAATTTGTGCGCGTGTACCATGACGCTATAATCACAATATTTTATTTCAAAATTCCGAAAAAATATTGAAAATATGTAATAAGTAAAAACATTATATCTTTAATGGAAAAAATAGCTCTGATTATTCTCAACGTAGTTTCTGAGAAAATTCCTGTGAACCTCTCAGCACGGAACGTTACACAAATGTTACCTGGAAAGCAGTATGGTAATTAGTGGCTGATATGCGAGGCACTTAGAACGTCATTAACGTACGTCATACGGGTAATACATTACGCGCAAAACATACAAAAGCATGACGCAAGGAGAACTAATGGGTTCAAGCATTCATAGCCAGAGCCTTTTGTAGGAATCATCTCCTTTGAAGAAAACAGCGACAGTAAACCCGGACACGTAAAAACAATTAGACAGAATGGTTCCAGGAAAGGTAAAAAAACAGTGAGCAGCATTCATGTGGCTGTGTAATCGGTCTTTCAAATTGAGGAGTTATGATCATAAACTGTGATTTTTTCAAGCTCGTGGAGCTCCAAGTGAAATCCTTTGTATAAGTCGACTCTTACTTAGCACGGCAGTCCTCTAGAATATTGTGTTTAAAGGCACATGTATAGTCATCTCTGAAATAACGTTGGTTAAAAATTATGTGTGGATTATAACACCACCAAAGACAAAAACGAAACAGGGCGAGGCATGACTTTTAAGCCAAAAGTCAAAATCTGTAATATTACACAACACTGCGGTAGTTCTGAATTTAAAGCTGAAAGATAATACATGAAAAGAGAGAGTTAAAATATTATTCATCATGGACAAACAACACAGTGCATCGCTATAGCCACCGGCTGTTACAGCACACATTATCGCTTGTTCATCAAATGAAACATCAATTCAGCTTGCACCCGCTTGCGCCGCTCTGCCACGCCTAAAGACTGCCGCAATACCCAGGTGGTCTTCACCTGCGATGATGATACCAGCACTCATAAAGGAGTTCTTCTGATGCTGAACTTTTTCAAAGAGCGCTGGTGGATTCCAGCGATATCTCTGACGATATACCAAGGGTCGCGGTATGCGGGTATGCGCCACAATTAAGAGATTGACAATCGATATCAACCCAGGAAATACCCGAACAGACATTGGTTATCTAAATGCGAGGGTGTTAAGAAAAAAATTGACAACTACAGATTTAACTCAACGAATAGATGAACGGATGAACTTTATTGGGTCTTTTTGAACGCACTTCAGTACGTTGCAGGCTGCATAAAATAAATATTACTGTCCCAGCAAGAATGGAATCCCAGCGTTCTACTTTGCAGTCAGATATTCTACCACAGACCCATGCCAGGTCTGGAAACTGCTTTGAGAGAATTGGCGGACCTCTAGCTTCGCCTTTAAGAGTTGAATGCGATATCGATATGCTGTCTGTCGTCTGTACTTAACCACTTATGTCATACTTTACACTGTATGCCTTACTCGGTAAGCTTAAATTGTAGATTTTTTCAATGTAATTGCAAAATTAAAGTGGCTTGTGTCATTGAACTTTTCGCATATGGCTACATTCTGTGTAATAACTAACAGGCTTTAAGCCATGAGCTGTTATGAACGTGAAATCTTTTCGAATTTGCTATGCACCCACTACGTGGTTTCAAGAGAATGCGCGCCGTGAAAATGGGCCTTCTGTAATTGGTGATCGTCTTGAAACTACAAAGCCGTTATGATAATCACATGTTCTGACGACCGATGGTAATGTATGTATGCTTGTACCCTGCAATAGTGCGCCGAATATACACTTGGCATTTTGAAGCCTGTATACACGACGCGTGTGTTTGTAAAGCATGAAACTTATCTTCAGGACGTTATTCCCGCTGCACTTCCAAACAGACGCGTGGCTGTGTTAGAAGGTTTGCTTGCCACGCAAATAACCGGGGTTCGATCCTCACTCAGATCCAGAACTTTTTCTTACTTATTTCATTATTTGCATCTTTCGATTTTTCGGTCACGCACAAGACAATTTTTCACTCACAACCAACGACGCCCATGACAACACCACCAGAATTTCTACGAAATGATCTCTTCATTCTGTCGCGTTAAAATGTCCTGTGCAGGTGTTAGGGAGACCTCTACAGTGGTTGCATTGCTGGCTATGTAGTTCTGACCCGGGTTAGATTCCCACTAGGACCCAAAAAACCCTGGTTTGGTCCCAACTTTGCTCTATAGTTTTAAGTGCGAAGCTTGTTAGGGTGTGGGTCTGTCCATTCTCCGATGGTGTACGTAGCCACTGGTGGCACATACCCGAAAGAGCAGTCCTTAGAGCGTCCGCGGATGGCAGCACTTGTATATAATGAATACGCGATGAAAAGATGTGAGATGGCTGTACTTGGAGTGTTCGCTAGATGGACAGACGGACAGACGGACGGACATACAGATAGACGGACGGACTGACGTACGCACAGACAGACAGAGGGCGGTCGCACAGACAGACGGATGGACAGACAAACAGAGGGATGGTTGCACGAACAGACGCACGGACGGGTGGAAGGACAGCACATGTAAGGACGGATGCACCAATGGTCACACGGATGGACGGACACACATACGGACGCATGGACGAACGCATGGACGGATAGAAGAAATAACTAATGGGTGGACGAAAGTACAGACGGGCTGACGAAGGCTTAGCCCCACCAATCATCATTCACTCCGTGGATATGCTGTGATTTTTTATAATTTATTTATTTTATTTGAATTTCTGGATTTTTTTTGCCACAACCAACGATACCGACACCGGCACCGAAATTTCTGCAAAACAAAGTTTTTAACGCTATTGCATTAACATGCAATGCTTATATAACTACTCTTAGAACTACACTGATGGGTGTGCTTTGAAAAATTCCCTGCGAAGGGAATAACAAGCAAGCAAAGCTCAAGAAGTTAGAGTCTGCTATTCTCTTCAAAAGCACTTGCAGGTAGTTTATCTAAGCATTCCACCAGAAAAAAAGTGCACGATAGATTTAACCACGAACCACAAAAATTGCCTTATTCGAGATCCAAGATTTTCCAAGATTTCACGATAGGGTAGCTGCACAAGACCTAAGGACGAGCACATACAAACGTATCAAACAGGACGTAATTATTTTTTCGCATGTCTCTGTGTCCATGGAGTTTCCTAAAATTAACTAGAGGGGACTCTGGCGCTGCGATCGTTCAGGAACCATGGGAATGATGGGTAGTACACACATTTGCCTAGTCTTCATACTTGCGGCTTTGTTTATTGCTGATTTTGGTTTCGTTTTGAAGGAAAGAACTTACTTTTTTTTTATCTTCGTGACTCTATTTGATATGGTAAGCCTAAAGAATAAGGTGGAGAAGCGCAACCACTGAACATTTGCTGATTTTTGTTTCGTGAGAAAACAGCTCCAAGCCACACGAACACACACGGAGCCAGAAGCAGGCCAGAAGTACGAAGATTAGACAAATACGTGTACTACCCATCACTCCCATGGTCGCTGAAGCGCCGTACGTTGCAGCTCCCATACACACTGGTGCCAGAGTTCACTCTAGTGCATATTAGGAAATTCTGTGTGTGTCAGCACGGTGCCGTTTTGACGTATCCCAAACTTTGTGCAACGTTTTTGCCAAACTGGCGCTTCCTATTCGGTACTCATTCAGTAGATTAACAAATGGGATGGTAACGTTTTCGTTTGGGCTAATGGGTGTAACTCAATGACACTCAGTCTACCATTCATCTTGAGACGTTATCTTTAACGCTGCTCCTTTTTGATTGCTCGTAACTACGTTTTCATGTCATGCGCTTAGTAATCAATCGTTGCTTACACTGTTCGCAATTATCATTCAACATTTTTTTTTTTTGCAAAACGTCAAGGAGTGCCATTCACAGGTGCGCATATTCTCTCCTGCAATGCCTTCACACAAAAGCACTTTCGAAAAGTTCTGCGTTCCTAAAACTGCGAACGTTGAAAAGTATAGATCGAATCAACGTCGCAGTCATAGACTGCTCGGTGAAAATCACGAACCACAGCTTTCGGTTTAGGAATACATTTTTCAAGCGGTTCCTTTTGTTTTGCTTATGGGCGAAATGCAAGTGAGTAAGAGCTCAGTCGTTCGTTTCTAAAAGCATCCTTGAGGCAATCGCCGGGAACCGAAGCAGGCTAGCAATTCCGAAGGCGACGCGCACCAAGCCCGATTACGCAATCACAATCTGCTCTTGAAGGCGAAGCTCAGGCATCCTTTTCTTTCTATACTACTTTTCCCTCTTTTATTTTTTTCTGTTCCTCCTCTTCTTCTCTCTCTTTTTTCTTTCTTCCTTTTCCATCTATTTTTTCTCTTTCTCTAACCTTTTATGCTACGCTTTACTCCCTCCTGACTTTCACACCTATCCACCTCACCATCGATGCCCTTTATCATTCTATTGCTACGATATTCTGCTAAACTACACAATGCTATGCTATGCATTGCTAGCATGCCTAAATAGCCGAGTGGTCAGGACCCTCACCTTGTGATTGTGGCTACGCTGGTAGGAATCTCGTGCCACTATATTTTATATTGCTCACGACTATACATAGCGAAAAGCAGCACTGAGTTTTGAGACGGTGTTGCAGCCAGCGACGGATCAATTGAAGAAACACGGAAAATCAGAAGTGATTGATATGTTGGGTTTAACGTCCCAAAACCACCATATGATTATGAGAGACGCCGTAGTGAAGGGCTCTGGAAATTTTGACCACCTGTGGGTGCTTTAACGTGCACCCAAATCTGAGCACTCGAGCCTACAGAAAAATCAGAAGAGGGGAAGGGGGTGGACAAGAAAGAAACAAGAGAAAACGTGGTCCTGGTGTATCACGACATGTAGATTATTGTGCGTACTTTTATTAAGTGAACTGCGAACCCATGGAGCAACTACAGCAATGGGAGACCTGCAGCCCACTTAGCTATAGTGGTCGTTTCGCGCAGTGCTTTATGGGATGGCCATTGCGAAAGTGCAGCCCGTGCGCTGACTTCTGGGGAAGCGATTGCCGGCTTTCAGTTTCGGCAACAATCTGTCGGCTCGTTCAATGGCTCGCCCGCCAAGGACCTTACAACGACAGGATCCTTACTTGTTGTCACTCCTCATTCGCCGGAAGGTTATTTTCAATGCGGAGCAGTTTTGGGGCCGGGCTGTCGTATTCTGTCGTCGTCGCGGGCCGTAGCGCAGGCAAAAACCACACACAGCACAGCAATCTGCTCACTCGTGACAAATAGAAGAATTGTTCCTTGCGTTCTTCCAGCGCCTTGGCGATGACATGAAGTGCGCAGCACCTTTAATAAAATGACGTATGAAAATTTTTGAAAAAGGGAAGAAAGCAAGCGAGAAATTCTGAAGAGAACAATTGGAACAAAAATAAAAATAAATTGGAATCTTGCGAAGGAAAGCTATAACCAACTAGACAATAGAAGAAGAAAGAAAGATAGAATGAAATAAATGGAAAATCGAAGACACACAACGAAGGCTGCCGAGCTCAGCACTTTCATCAGGCTCGGCACCACAAGTGCGAAGCTGCATTAATGTTTAGCGAACCAGTGTTTAGTATTGGGACTTGCCTAATTTGTACGGCTTTCAGCTCTCCCATAGTCGAGTACGCTGTACTCTAAATCGTTAGGCATTTTTTTTTTCTAAACACATTTCTGCAACAACGACAGGAGCCTCTGCGCACACAGGACAGATGAATTTTGTTTTCACAGCGTCATACGCTACGTTCGCTGTAATAACTGAGAATCACTTAGTTTAAAAGACGTCATTTTGCTCATGCTCGTGCAAATAAACTTGAACTAGCTCTCTTAAAGCAAGAAACATTAGCGCGTTCAGTTAAGTGCGCTCCCAGATCCAAAGCAGCGCGCTCAAATGCGCTCTGGTGCGATGCCTTCGGAGGTTAGCTGAATGGTGAATTCTGATTAAAGCTTTCGGAGGCACGAAAACGTCGAATTGCAAATGCTACGTTGCTTCCGCCGTAGCAACGAGTGGTGAAGGAGAACGTACTTAGTAGGAGGAGAGAGCCGGAAACACGTCATTATTCCGGAAGCCGCAGCAGCAGACTCGAGCCCTCTTGCACTGTCCCTGTGTTGGAGCTCGCAGAGCGCGCTCTGTGATCAAGCACCGGAAGTCGCTTTATAACTGTTAAGTGTACAGGCGCGCGCTCCGCCAGCAAGACAGCGCTCGAGCTCCCTAACTTAACACGCCCGCTGATATGGGTAATGAAAAGCGTTGTTCGCGCTGTCTGCTGTTGGCACAGTTTTCTGTAAAAGAAACATGAACAAAGGCGAAGAATCATGAAAGCCGTGTAGTTGCATACCAATGCTGGCTGCAGCATTGTCTACGCACTCTTGTCATTAGCCATGTTTGAAGTCATTGATCAAGGAAAATAAATTAACAGGTTACCACCAAATGTAATGCTTTCGTATAGTTTCCAATGACACGAAGTGCAATATTCATGCCTTGACATATCGCGAACTAAAGCGTTCAAGCCAACAATTTGTCGAGATACTGAGCAGAAAAGATATTGACCCCTACTGTTTTGGTTTGGCTGGCTCACTTTTGTCTTCTTTCATCAATGCGTTTCCCAACTCTCAGTGTGCATAAATGTTAGAGCTCCACCAAGCGGGGTTCAAGAACGTACTCTCGAGGAGGGTTAATAGAGTATGCAATGGCAGCACTACGCAGTCGCCCCCTTGTTCGGCCAAGTCAAGCGACGATTATTGTTCGCACTCTCCATACTACTACGGCCACTTTTCACGATGGATGCGGCACTTAAGGTTTTTGCCTTGGAAGGATTACAGCGCTGTAGAAGAAATGAAGAAGGCCGAAAGACATCTGCTCCCAATGAAGCTCCCCGCAGTCCTTTTCCCATTTTTTCAGTTTTTTCTTCACCCACTTACAAATCAGTGCATCAAAACGAAACCCCCAGGTTCGCCGTATTTAAACCTCCAAAACCCAAAAGCGAAATTCCGTGTCGGGGATTCAGTGCACCACGAGATCCCTCCATCACGCTGTTTTTGGTAACCAAGTTCACGTAACATTGCCGGAAAAATAAACGGCTGCGGTAAACGAGCGCGACTGCTCCCGCCGCGCTTGTGGTGTTCAGTCTAGCTCAAGCGCATTATCTCGAGTAGTCTGCCAACGAGGTACCACCCTGTAATTCATCCTTAAGACATAACTTTTTTCTAACGAATGTAATGAACGAATTATAAAGCAACTAGTAAGGTCATGGCATGAAGCTTTTCGGAATTAATATTAGGACTACGCAAGTGTGTTTATTTTGTTTTGATATTCTGTTGCATCACACATCAGTGACTGCATAAGTTTGGTTGGATCAGGTCACACTAATTACATGCAAAGCTCACCATGTTCTAATCTCTCATTATGTTTGAGCTTCAATGGCGTTTAATTAAAAGATGCACTCAAAGCATATACCGAAACAAAAGAAATGAAACAATGTAGCGCAAAGCTTTTACATCATTTTCTGTATGAAGCTTACCCGCACAAACCCTCCCTGTAAGAAATTTAGTACACTCCCACAGTTCCTAGAAAAATCTCTGCGTTAATTCATCCCGAAAATATAAAGCGCAATTTTAAGCTCAACACAGAAACCCCTGTTTGAGTTCCGATCTTACGTTACAAAACCTAGTCGTCTCGTTTGCGATAAGATAAGAAAAACGCCAAAAAAAAGGCTTGGATAAGAAACACACTTTAATTCGAGATAAGAAACGTCTGTTTCTTTTTTGTGTTTTTCTGTAGCGGTGGTAATTAAAACGAAGCAATTATTCACCTTTCCTGGCAGAGTTCATTATGCTTTTTCATCATAAATCTTCATTAAACTTGAAATGGGCTGCCGGAGACTCACCATCATTCACGCGACAGATAACACTTCCTGGGGAAACAAACAAATCAGTCGATAGTGAGTGAATCAACATCAGCTATGAAAAAAAAAAAAAGGGCAAAGCTCTCGACCACCCGTAGAATGCTCGTCGTCTCCTCTTTCACCACCCTGGTTTTCTGGTTTTGGTTCACTCTACTTGAAACCTTAAAAAAAGTTCCTCCTGACGACCATTTTATCACTCACAGAACGTGCCCGGCGTATGGAATCTCCAAGAGGTCACTACGCTGCTGATTCGCAAGCAATAGCTCTAAGCGCTTCACCGCAGAAGAGTCATAAGCGATAAAGAGAGAGAGAGAAGTAATAAAAGGCAGGGATGTTAGGAAGACACATTCTGTTTGCTACCCCACTTTGAGAAAAAGTATGAAGTAGCTGGCTAATATAAAAAAGAAAAAAATAGCAATGGCTGAAAAAGGACAAACTGAGATAAAAAGTGGTTTGGGCCGCGTAATAGGCCCAACCGTGTGAAATCACATCCCACACAGGGCACAGACGTAGAAATTGTCCCACGTTACAAATGAAGTGACGAAGACTGCCCTAATCATTGGCGATAAGTTTAATTGATTGATATGTAGGGTTTAACGAGTGATGAGTTAAATCCTTCAGGGACTGCTATACGAATGATGCTGGAACAAAAGCGTTGGCATTTCGCATTCATGCTGAGCCTGTCTTTCTTAAGCAGCAGCAGGGAAGGCAGGGTGGACGCAGGGGTTGGGTGGGTTTGAAAAGTGGGCGGAACTCAAATGAAAATCAGCCAAGGTAGCCTTGCCATTTTATTTCATGACCGAATCGGTAGTCAATATGAACAGAAGTGGTATTACGAGCAGAATTTACGAGCAGATGCTCTCTCAACTGAGGTACAACGTTAGACATCCCCCGTTTCTTTCAAGGGGTATATGCACGCACTTAAACCTGATAGTGTCATTCAGAGCCGCTAAAAGCTAATAAACTTGCGTCTACCAAATAAAAACAAGCCCTTAAGAGTCTAATTGTTTCTTTCATTCATAGCGAGGTAGACTGGCAGACTGAATGCTATTAGCATGCGCGAGATAATTATGTGCTACGTGATGCCAACATGAAGAAATAAAGTGTTATACACACACCGTCACGGCTACAAACGGCACTGGCTGACACTTCCAGGCTTTATCGAACGTATATTCCCCATGAAGTGGACAGGGCGATAACTGCCGCTATAGCTTAGTTGGTAGAGCATCGGAAGCGCTATGCTAAAGTTACACATTCGGTCCTTGCCAGCGGGAAATTATCATTTCGTCCACCTTACATCTATGACAACTAATATAACAGCATCTACATATATTTGCTATGCATCATTGCCTGATAGTTGCCCTCTGCATTCACTTGTATCGTTAGTTAAGCATAAAACCCGTCTAGTCAAGAACAGACATGAAGGCAATTAAAACTAGACGCTGACCACGATAAAAGCAAATAAAAGCAAAACGTTTTGCCCTCGTACGGGAGCTTTGTGCAGACGCGAATGCATTGCAGCACGTTACAGATGCATTTGTGAACACAGCTCCCATACGGCGGCCTAAACGTCCTGCTTGTATTTGCTTTTACTGTTGTCAGCTTCTTGTTTTAATTATATTCATATATTTACTTGCATTTTATGCATTTGATTTCAGTTATATACTGAATGTACAATGAGCGATGTATACTGCGTGACAGAATACCACAGCAAGATGTTTAAGTTGATAATCAAAACGTTACAAAACATTATTCGCACTTTAGAAAATAAATGTGAAAATAGGTCAATATACCAGACAGAAAGCAGGAGAAAAAAGTACAGCTTATCAGACTAAGCATGACGTCTTCAAGAGGTCTTTTATCTTGATTGATATGTGGGGTTTAACGTCCCAAAAACACCATATGATTATGAGAGATGCCGTAGTGGAGGGCTCCGGAAATTTCGACCACCTGGGGTTCTTTAACGTGCACCCAAATCTGAGCACACGGGCCTACAACATTTCCGCCTCCATCGGAAATGCAGCCGCCGCAGCCGGGATTCGTACCCGCGACGTGCGGGTCAGCAGCCGAGTACCTTAGCCACTAGACCACCACGGCGGGGCGAGGTCTTTTATCTTGCAGGTCTAACTTTAAACATGTGCGTTAATTGCATACTTCGATTCGCCTGTAATATCTGCCATTTCATGCAAACACAATGAAAGGGGGGTTGGGGATGAAGGAAAATAACTCGCGTAGAGACCGGCAAGTCACAACGAAAAAACATTATATGGTAATATTTCGGAACCTCTGGCTTTTGAATCTGCTTTCATTATTCGCTCCATCTGTCCTCTCTCTCAAACGCTCTCTCTTTTTTTTTTCTGGCTACATTTTTGAATTATACTCTCTCTTCAGCAAAAGAAAGTCTTGGGCTAGTTGGCGGCACTGTTCCAATATCAATACCTTTCCTTGTTTCCTTCCTTGCCCACGCAATACAAAAAATACCTCTCGCTTTTTCTTCGCACGTTTGTGGAAAAAGAGAAATATATATATACTCAGGTAAGAGTCTTCAATAATATTGTCATAGATGTCAGCGTGGTTTGTCACCCAGCTTGCTACACCAGGTAACGAATGATGACTGCGATATATACAATGGTCACATATACACACAAATAGTACGCACCGTCAGAAACACACATACATGTATAAGCAAGTTATCCGTTAGTTTTCGTTAACGTCATCAGTCCTCAAGACCTCCAACAGAACTTTTGTGTTGCGCATCACACAAATGCTGCCAAGCGACGGGCCGAGAATGTGCGGCTGCTCCAAGCTGGAGCCGCACTGCTAATGTAATGGTGTGTTTAATATCTGTCGCTTTGCGCACAAACGGAAACACAAAGAATAGAAAAAAATCTTTCTGTCGTATTTTCCAGTGTTCCTTCTGCCATATTCCTAGGCATAGCGTAGACGAACTCTATGAGCAGTCATTCAAGCGTGTTGACTTTGTGAGCTCCATTCAACGTTGACGCCACTGCAGACTGTGCCAACTGAGGCTCCTACTTGAAGTACTTCTGCACAGAGACAGGCAAACGGATATATTCAGAAGTTTGATCTTCGACGCAAAAAGGCCAATCCAACCAAGTAAGCACATTCACACGTGCCCTCACAGCCGAACCGGAAGTCGTAAAAGGCGTCTGCCCCGGTGAGTGACCCAGATGCGCTCGGGAGCGCGCCTTCATTTTCACGCCTTAGGTGCCCGAAAAGAGTAATCCCGTGGTTCCCTTGTTTCGGTGGAATCATCACTTTCCCGTGACCTCCTTTGTGCTTCCTCTTTCATGTTTCGCGAGTGATGCTTGTATAAGGTATGCCAGCTTATAGTGGTTCTTGCGGGCCCATGCATAATTCCAATCCCATCTGTCTCTTTATCACCCCTCTGACTCTTACCTCGTTCCAGTTCACGTGCGTTCGCAAGAAATTTCGTTCTTCGCACCGTGAATAGGAAAGTGATAAGCGTAAGCGAACAACGGTACCTCACACAATGCGACAGATGTCTGCGGTGGTAAGCAAAGTATCCCCACCACAACAGCCTAAAAAGAATGCCTGAACAATGCGCATGCATAGTTCATAGCGAGCCTCTCTGTAGTGCCTTAATGGGACACTCTTTCTATAAATATTATTTGCATATGAACCCTACACACAAAAGTAAAAAAACAAACGGAAGTATTGTAATATGAATGTATGCGTTTGAATTTCAAAGATTTGTTACTTCGTTTCTCATATCGCAAAAGAAATTTTCGCTTATTTCGTTTTATTTTTCATTTACACCATGCAATTTTAACAAATCGACCGCGTAACATTGTTGGTTAGTTGTTAGTAGCCATTCGCCCATGTATCTTCTTATGTTTGTCTCGTTCGTGCCTTATTCCTTCTGGAACACTTAGCAACAGTCGTGGTTGATCAATTTTGTCCTACTTGGACGTACGCTTTTAGCAGTAAAAAAAACATCGCTAAAAAACAAGAGCAACGCAAGTACAGAAACTATGGCATTTTTAGTTGTTTTTTTTAAGTTTCGTCTAAATGAGGTGCTTATGCAAGAGAGCGAAAGATGTCCAAACAAACTTACGATGTAAGCGGGCGATAATTTCATAACAGTTCAGTAACAGTCTTTCATACTCGCGCTGACGGGGTATTATTATTGCTCAGTTTGTTTATGTAGGCCTACTAAAAAATTTTCAATTTTAGGATGGCGAGCCCCAGTTGTGGCCAAACTTTTCCTGTTTTAGTATATTTAATGGAAAAGATGAAGAAGGCTGACACACCTGTTGCACTCCATGAAAGAAGACGTGCATATATCTAACCTAATTACACCCACTTGCAACAGCCGCACGTAAGCTATGAAGTGCGCTTGCCGCTTCAAGAGTAACAAAAATTTCACGAGCGCTTCTCGGCGCCTAAATTGAATGATGGCTCAGCCGGATTACGGGCGTGATCTGGCGTGTAACTGAGGCCTTTCTTTATCTTTTATTTATTTTTCATTCGTGCCAGCTTGTCTTCTTTTTTCTAAATCTTTCTTTTTTATTGCGACCCTTCTCAATTATTTGTGTTCCAGTACCTGGATTATCCCAAAAGCAGATTACAGATTGTGCAACTGGTAGAATTGCTCGCGACACTCATTTGGGTCATTTTTCACCTCCCGACTACGCAAGCGGGTCACACAAAGAACTACAGCACGCTGTCACGTTCATTCTTTTTGTTGTGGTGGTCGTTGTAGTTTTAATATTTTACGAAACATCGTATATGTATTTAACGTCAAAGCCACATAGAAAAAAAACTTTTCAAATCTGTTGTGGCCAACTCACTCTAGGTAACTTCAAGTGAGACAGCGACATTTTAATTGAAAGACAAATAATTAAACTCTATAATACCGGTTCATCCGCGATCAGAAGCCAAAAAAATGTATAATGGGGCTTCAAAGTTTCAAGCTGACAAATTATTTTCACTACCACATGAGTTATGCCGTAGCTGTTTCAGCATTACGTAACGGATACTAGGGGAACAGAATAATAAATCTTTCCCTTTTAACTGACATCAACTTAAAAAAGAAGAAGGAAGCTTTCAGTTCAATTCAAAGGCGTACCGGGTAAAACAGTATTTCAAATCGCTCAGTTTTCGCATACATTGACATAAAAATAAAGATAAGAACCCTTCTGCTCAATCTACTGCAGATCTCAATGTAATTACATTTTTCAATGTCCGCAAAAGTGCGTTATCATGTTAGACAATCTTGTTTCCAAAAGAAGTTGCCCTGTTTTTGTTTTTGTTTTCAAAAACCAAGCTTCACAAGGCTGTATCGCGCTATACAAATGATAACGCCCTTTTCTGATTTTTATTTATTTTACTTCTACAGCAGAAATACTTTCTCTTAATTCAGAACTTCCAAAACCTAGATATGAACGCTGCTTCCGTCTTTTTTCCTTTCTGCGAAGGGCTGTGTACGTACACACAAATTATACTTGCTACCTGTTAGTACATTTACGAATGCGACAGAAAACATGTTGCTTCAAATTAGACAAACTGAAAAATAAAACGTTCTGGAAATTTTCTCAAGAACACGCGCAGCAAAATTTCAATGAAGCGTCGTGTACAGTCCTGGTAAAAAGTTCCCAAAATACACAAGATAATAGCCTGGGAACTTCTTACCCCCTTTGCACTTTACACACTTCATCCAACAATAGGTGTGCATCCTTCGGGAATTCAGCATCTTTCGAAGTGCCACCAAAATTGTGGAAATTCTGTGACATATTGCCACTGCAAGCTCGGATAAGATGTAGACGCAGCATCAAAGCATCTATACATACACTGGTAGAAAGGCGACTTAGAAGCACCAACTAAGAAGAAAGTAACTTACTAAAACAATAAAAACCGCATATATCAAACACTTATAAATCAGTGATTCTAAAGTGGACCGAAGGCTAACGCCATAGGAGAATGTAAAGCAAAGCCTAGATTTTCAATATCATGGGGCCACATGCACTGGCTGGCGTCTTTTTTGGGGCAACTGTTTTTTTTTTTGTCTATATGGTGATGTGTATAAACAAAGAAAGAACTGAACGATACAGAGAAAACTTCCCTTTAAGGTACGCGTTTGTTTGGGAACAGCCTTACGGCTGGTATATGAACGGCCGTCACAGGAAGAGTGAAGAAACTACATTGCTGAACTGGCAAAACAAAAAAGCACCTTGAGACGACGTCGGCATCTAACGTACACTTTCAGCACAGTGTCAAAGGTATAGGTAAAAATTTACATATGGCTGTGCCCGACAGGATGTCATGACCTAGAGCTTGTCTTCAATCAATAATAATAATAATAATAATAATAATAATAATAATAATAATAATAATAATAATAATAATAATAATAATAGCGGGTCTTCTACGTGGTGAGAATATTTAGAAAAAACAGAAAACCTAAAGGATGCTTCTCGCGTGAAATAATTTTATGCATCCCTTACATGGCGTTACGTGAAGTTCCTTTTCTTCATTTTTTCAATACCTCCCGACGTCACCGTCGCATTTTCTACGAACGACGAGAAACTTATGAAAAAAAAATTGGCAGATCCCACGTGCAGTGGGAATCGATAATATGCACAACAGGAGTGAGAAATGTTGATATGTCAATTTAAAATCAGTACAACGTTAAGAGGTGGGGATAAATGATGCCGTACATGACTTCCGTGTAATGATTATCATGTTTTCATGTGTCGTTTACCTTCGTGATCTATTCACGTCACGTGAAACTAAATTTAGCATATGTGGAGATAATGAAACGGCCGGGAGCACGCTATGAGCGTGGTATGATGTCATGTTCTTACATGACACGCGTGTCAGGATTATCATGCTTACACCAGTCATATGTATCGTCATCCATTGACCTCACGTAACACCAAATTTGGTATATGTGGAGCTAGCAAAAGGGCCGCAAGCGTATCATGAAGGGCCCAATATACTCCAATATAGCGTTGACGCACGTGCATGCTGGACACAGCGACGCTACATTAGCAAAACGCAAGCACTCTATAGTCTGACGCCAGGTGTGACCAGCGTCCGTCGGCGTGGCCCGACAGCAACCGGCGCGAAATGCGACATGCTGCATTTCACGCCGATGCCTAGTTAACATTACTGTAAACTGATGCGTCACCCAGACAACACTGCGTCGCCCTCTTTTCGTGACGGAGGTACTCTCGATGCCCTAAAACGCATATGCATCAAAGCAAAGCAGCGCAGAGCGCGCGCCTGCCGGCCAGTATATGGCAGGACGGGTGCCTGGCATGGCGATGCCAGCGTGACGCGACGAAATAAACGCCAGCGAGCACGCGCACCGCGTCAAGTCGAAATGTATACGCACCTTGACTGTGGCATGTAGTCATGTTCTCACAAGACACGCATCTCATGATAGGAACTGTCACTTGTGTTTGCCATGAATCAAGTCATACCATACCAGTTTTGCAACATGCCATGTGCACGAAACCACCGCAGGAGCTGCAGGACCATGAAATGCAAATCATGAAATTCATGACATACATATAATTTTGATGGTATGATTTGTCAAATATGTTCTTCATACAGTCATGTTATGTCGTACAAAGTTTGGTATCGATACCATTATCGAAACGGCCAGGAGAGCTAAAAGTCGTAGGCAGATAGATAGATAGATAGATAGATAGATAGATAGATAGATAGATAGATAGATAGATAGATAGATAGATAGATAGATAGATAGATAGATAGATAGATAGATAGATAGATAGATAGATAGATAGATAGATAGATAGATAGATAGATAGATAGATAGATAGATAGATAGATAGATAGATAGATAGATAGATAGATAGATAGATAGATAGATAGATAGATAGATAGATAGATAGATAGATAGATAGATAGATAGATAGATAGACAGATAGACAGACAGACAGACAGACAGACAGACAGACAGACAGACAGACAGACAGACAGACAGACAGACAGACAGACAGACAGACAGACAGACAGTTTCACTGTTTAAATGAGTCCTTAGAAGTTCAGATGAAAACCAATAAAGAATGGCGGATAAAATACTGCACGACAGCTAAATAAACTGATAGAAAAAAAGATAAGGAAAGACAAGTGAACCACTCTCGTTCTGAAAGTTGAGAGCAGACAATAAATCCACCCACGCTGCCATGTTGTTGTGTCAGATTTTGTTTTTCAGAAGTTAAAAACGCAGCACAGCTCTAGAAATGTTACACCTACGGCACGTTTCGATCTTTCGAAAGACACCCTGCGCTCTCCTGGGTATCGATGACATATTGACGTGTGTTACGTCGAAAAAAAAATTGATTCAGAGTTAGTCGGTTGCTGATACTGCGCAAGTATGAAGCTTCCAGCGTTGTGCGAGTAAGAAAATTAGCCGATGTTAGCGCGCATACAATTTCTAACTCCAAGCTACTGCGATAAAAAAGTTCATCCTTATACCTGCGGAATTATGGCAGGGGTGGTGCAAGGATTTGTTTTTAAATGCGAAGCATTTCTTAGCGAGCTTCGGCGAACTTCAATCTACCTATCCATCTATCTATCTATCTATCTATCTATCTATCTATCTAGCCGCTTAACTTTTGGTGCTCTCGTGGGCACCTTCTTAACTTTGCGATAGATAGATAGATAGATAGATAGATAGATAGATAGATAGATAGATAGATAGATAGATAGATAGATAGATAGATAGATAGATAGATAGATAGATAGATAGATAGATAGATAGATAGATAGATAGATAGATAGATAGATAGATAGATAGATAGATAGATAGATAGATAGATAGATAGATAGATAGATAGATAGATAGATAGATAGATAGATAGATAGATAGATAGATAGATAGATAGATAGATAGATAGATAGATAGATAGATAGATAGATAGATAGATAGATAGATAGATAGATGATAGATAGATAGATAGATAGATAGATAGATACGCTCAAAGTCACCGAAGTTAGCTAAGAAATGCTTCGCATTTAATAAAGAAAGGCTTCCTTCGCGAGCTGTGTTTTAAACAAAATTAGATTAAACTGTAGAAGCATGAAAAAGGATCACAAGTGAAAATATTTTTTCCTAATTCACTTATTCACTTATCGGACATGCGCTTACCAAATTCGCAATACTAAGAATTGAAGACAAACACCACACTCAAAATGAGAATTACGGAGAATCCTGCGGAGAAAACAATTTCACCTGGCGGAGCAGGTTATCATTTTCTTCCGGAAACAAGAACATCGAAGCAAGAACAAGCGAAAAGAGCGCTTTGCTAAGGTGAGTCAACCGTTATTTCAGGGGGGCTCTGAACTTCTAAAGCAAAATATATTTTACACGAACAGAGAAGTTCACGTTTTCCTCAATGCAGTTTCACTGTTTAAATGAGTCCTTAGAAGTTCAGATGAAAACCAATAAAGAATGGCGGATAAAATACTGCACGACAGCTAAATAAACTGATAGAAAAGAAGATAAGGAAAGACAAGTGAACCACTCTCGTTATGAACGTTGAGAACCGACAAGAAATCGACCCACGCTTCCATGTTGTTGTGTCAGATTTTGTTTTTCAGAAGTTAAAAACGCAGCACAGCTCTAAAGGTGTTACACCTACGGCACGTTTCGATCTTTCGAAAGACACCCTCCACTCTCCTGGGTATCGATGACATATTGACGCGTGCTACATCGAAAAAAAAATTGATTCAGAGTTCGTCGGTTGCTGATACTGCGCAAGTATGGAGCTTCCAGCGTCATGCGAGTAAGAAAATTAGCCGATGATAGCGTGCGTACAATTTTTAACTCCAAGCTAGTGCGATAAAAAAATTCATCCTCATACCTGCGGAATCATGACAGGGGTGGTGCAAGGATTTGTTTTTAAATGTGGAGCATTTCTTAGCGAACTTCGGCGACTTTGAATCTATCTATCTATCTATCTATCTATCTATCTATCTATCTATCTATCTATCTATCTATCTATCTATCTATCTATCTATCTATCTATCTAGCCGCTTAACGTTTGGTGCTCTCGTGGGCACCTTCTTAATTTTGCGTGAACCAAATTTAACACGCAAAGGTAAGATGGTTTGACGAATATGACGCGCTTATCACGACACGAATAATGTCACAATCCCGTCGCGTAAGTCCTCGAACACTTCCCGCCAGACTGTAGAACATACCCATGGACGGGTATGTGCTGATGGCATGCGCGTATGTGCCACACGTGATTGACACTTAGTATCTACCGAGGAACGACGGGAACACACATTGGCAATTTCAACGCGCGAGCGTTAAGAAATAGCCGACATCGATAGCGTCTACCCGACGAATGCAAAGAATAAAGGTCAGGGTCCCAGCTGGAATCGAACACAAGCATTCCTGCGTGCCAATGAAGCATTTTACCACAGGTGTCGGAACTACTTTTCAAATAGACGATAATCTTCGTGAAACGTGAACAGTGGTTGCAGTGCTGCCTACCCAATTTTATAAACATTAAGTATGTACTCTTTTGATGTAGCCGTCACGTCATTTAACGTCAATTGGGGTTAGTTGTCATGCGCTGAAATTAATTTATGTAGCAGTGTCCAAGAGTTCATCCTCGCGAGCATCAGCGCGTCATATTAGCGTCTGGTGTTGCTAATACGCATGTCCCAGTTGGCATCGTTGTGCAAGTGCAAACAACGGGTATATAAAGATCTGCAACTCTGCAACATATGTCTGTGCGTGCAACATTCGTAAATATAGTTAGCGTCATTTCATGATGTTTTGCTCATTAAAAAAATTGCAACATAGTCACCTTCGTTCCGCATGCTTCGCATAACGTCGATTCCCAGGCATGGGATCTGCCGAATTGTTTTATAGCAACTAGCTCACTTGATGCCAAATGTTTTAAAAACTTTGTGATGTATCTTTGTTTGCCATTAATTTTTTTCTGTTGGTTCCAGTAATATTTTGGTATATACTAACAATACGTAGAAATGGTCATGCCACACAGCAAAATCTGCTGCCACACATACTGCGAGGTTACCTATCCACACAAAAACCATCAAAGGAGTTTCTTTTATCCAAATCTACCGCGTTATAATCTCAATGTAGCTGGCATGCGTAGGTAAAATAAGAACCACCATGATGCTTACTTCAAGCTAAAAAAAACATAATTGTTCCAAAAAACTATTCAGAAATAACAACTGGACGTTTAAGCTTCCAAGTCTTGCTTGACTTGTGAAGTGGTGTTGACTGTGTATGCAGGAAAATTATGAACACTTTTTAAACTAGTTTACTTGAATTATCATTGAAAAAAATAAATAAGAAACTTTCATACAACTATAACATTAGTGACACCTATTAGTTACTGCACTAGAAATGAAAAAAAAACTATTTGGAGCATACTTTGCATGCTGCTTCAATGCTATTAGACCTGCCCACCCATAGCATGAAAACTAGTGTGAAAGAGGAGGAGGAGGAGGAGGAGGAAGAAGAAAGTTTAAGCGGAAAGACAGGGAGGTTAGCCAGTTCTTAGACCGGCTGGCTACCCTGTGCTGGGGAACGGGGTGAGGGGAATGGAAGATGTTAAAAAGAAATCTTGCGAAGAGAGGGAGAAATTACAAAAAAATTGCGACAGAGGAAAGGCAACATCAAAGAGTATAAGACACTAAAGTCGGTCTCTGAGGCCAGTTGTCCGCAAAAAGCGCAGCAAAGCTTTCAAAGCCTTCTCGGCTGAGGATGGGCCCGGCCAATGACCCAGAATCCTTTGTTCCGACAAAGGCCGATTGTCTAGTCTATCCAGAGCTGCAGTGAGTTCTTGTCTTTGCGCGTTGAAATGGGTGCACTCACACAGAAGGTGCGCGATGGTTTCTTCGCAACTGCAGTAAGTGCATGTAGGAGAGCTGGCCATCCCGATGAGATAAGAGTATGCGTTCGTGAAGGCCACTGCAAGCCACAGGCGACATAGAAGAGTCTCCTCAGCTCGAGATATCCTTGGGGGAAGACGAAGCTGCAGATCGGGATCCAAGTTATGCAGGCGCGCGTTTGTGAAGTCTGTCGAGTTCCACTGTACCAGTGTGAGGTCACGTGCAAGCGAACGAAGTCTTGTAGCTGCGTCGGTTCTTGAGAACGGGATGGCTGTGTATTGGGTACCATCGTGTGCAGATCTAGCGGCCTCATCTGCACGGTCATTGCCATATATACCGCAATGACCTAGTATCCACTGATTCACTATGCTGGGCTGTTTTTCGGTTGCCTGGTGATGAAGAAGCCTTATTTCAGCTACTAACTGTTCATTATGTCCATGGCGAAAAGGTGATATAAGACATTGAAGAGATGCCTTCGAGTCCGAAAAGATCGACCAAATTCCGGAAGGTTCTTTCACTATAAACTCCAGAGCTGCACGAATGGCTGCAAGTTCTGCAGCTGTCGACGACGTCAAATGCGATGTCATGAATTTAATTGTGATGTGCCTCGCGGGAATAACCACCGCCCCTGCAGAGCTTACTGAAGACACCGAGCCATCCGTGTAAATGTGAAGGCGTCCGTTGTGCTTCTCTTGCAGGTAAAGTAATGTGGCCTGTTTCAGGGCTAGATGCGACGACTTTTTCTTATTTTGGATGCCAGGAATTGTAAGAAGGGCTTTTAGTGGGTGTAGGCACCATAATGGTATCGGCGGCTGTGCTGCATGCGTGAAGTGCAATGGAAGCACTGCGCAATGCTGAGCTACAGTTGCGCTCAACGCTGAGCGGGGCCTGGAAGTTCGAAGTGAGGCGAGGTGATGAGATGGAAGCCGAGCGAAATGTCTTATGTGCATTCTCAAAGCGTCTACGCGGATGTATGCGTTGACTGGATAATCACGCGCAATGATGACTGTCGCTGCTGTAGACGCACATCTCGGGAGACCAAGGCATATCCTCAGGGCTTGGGCTTGGATCGACTGGAGGATGCGAAACTTTGTTCTTCGGATCCCGCAAAGCACGGGTAAGC
This sequence comes from Rhipicephalus microplus, assembly GCF_013339725.1. NCBI lineage: Eukaryota > Metazoa > Arthropoda > Arachnida > Ixodida > Ixodidae > Rhipicephalus > Rhipicephalus microplus. The sequence continues at coordinate 151,200,696 of NC_051171.1, read as the reverse complement.
TGTATCGCATATAACCGAGGAGCAAAACGGTGTAGAGTTGGAGCATCGCTTGTACCGATGCACCCCACGTTTTTCCAGCAAGAAACCTCAGTACGTGGGTAATCATGGTGAGTTTAGTTTTCATGTTGGCGATGTGAGGGCTCCAGGAGAGGTCGCGATCAACTATGATTCCGAGGAATTGGTGGGTCTTCACGTAGGTGATCGTGTGTCCGTTGATTTTAATAACATATGGGCTCATAGCCTTATGCGTGAATGCTATAAGCGAGCATTTCTCTGATGACAGCTCCAGTCCCCGTTCTTCCAGGTACTTTGTCGCTATTTTTGCCGCTCTCTGAAGCCGGGCACGCAAATGAAGGCGTGTTACGCCTGACGCCCAGATGCAGATGTCATCTGCATATATTGATAGATGGACAGATTCTGGAAGTGCATCAACCAGGCCGAGTAGCGCTAGATTGAAAAGTGTTGGGCTAAGAACGCCGCCTTGAGGCACACCTCGACGGTTGCAATGGTGCGTTGTTGTGCCATTATTCGTCTGTACAAACAAAGTTCTGCCTTTCAGATAGCTGTGGATCCATTGGTAAACCCGACCCCATAGTGTGAATAGGAACAATTATAATTATATTATTGCTTCGGTTATGAGACGTAATCTTTTTGCGGCACAGCTATAGTTTGAAATGCTGAATAACTCCAAGTTTATTTCAGTAGTTAATTCTATGCGGTGCGTCTGTTCACGATTTTTATGAGCCAGTTTTTTCCACAGAAACAGCAAATGTTCTTTTTCTCTGTTATGAGCTGCACATAATGTACCTTTCATTGACACCCAAAAATGTTCTTGTACTGTTATTACTCTCTCTTCGAAAAATATTTTGGCTGGTATGAATTACCTCGTGCGCTTCTACACACGTTTCAAGAGCGCAAGCGTTGTGCACTCTTCCCTCCGCTCTTCAGATGAAGTGAGCAAGTGATTGCCCTTTGGCAACGTTTACTCCGGGCAATGGCCTCTTCACCCCATCAGTCAAGGGCTCTTCTGATTGCCGAGTGCCATTAGCGGGCACAACATAAACGACGAAGCAATGCGCTAATGTGTATCTCCCAACAACTGTGAATTGATGAGGGCTTGCTCATGTTCCACCTGCGGATCTAAGTATAGGAACCACTAACAGAACAAATTAACCGACTCGGTGCCTAGTTGAATAAGCGGCGATGGTGATCGCGACGCTTTTCAAGACAGCTAATAAAACAACGAAGTCCTCATTCATTAGGCTTTCCTGTTTGCCAACCTTACGTTGGCAAACAGAAAAGCTTACGTTGTTCGAGCTATTCTCAGTACATTTCATGTCCGTGCCCTCAGTGCATTAAGCAATGAAGCTCTTGCCTCCGGATGACATTTGACGACCTGACGGCCTGATGAAAGGGGCGTTTCTTATTCATTGTAGCGAATCGGCACAGCCAACACAGTTTGCTACTGCCAAATTTTTTTTTTGCATATTGTCTTGAAAAGTTCGCATGGTCTCTCGTGTATCAACCTACGACGACACGAATGCAAAACTCACATTTTTCTTCTCAATTCATTGTACTGTTTGCCCAGGAGCTTTATATGCGTTACGTGCATTTTGTCTTTGGTATCGCATGCACTTCAAGTATTCTGCGCTTCACGAAGTCTTGTCAGTGCATCCGGAATCTCAAATATTTCACCAAATGATAATGTCGAGTGAACTGATGGTAATATCGTCATCGGATAAAGAACATTCATTTTCACTCATTAGGCGCCAATGGTCAATTTTCCCGTTTGATAAGGCATCCAAGGCTTTATCTTAATAAAATAACAAAATGCTCGTTGTCAACCTGTGATGTTACCTATCTCTAAGCTTGCTACCTGCAATTACAAGTTGCAACACATCCACAAAAGGAAAGCTTTGTCAATCTTTTTAAATATACAGGTGTACATCGGAGGCAAAATACAACTGCATGATCATTCTAGAGTCTGATGGTGAGGTGAAGGAACAATGGCAGATTCACCGAAATAAAGAAGACAAGCTGCTCGCCGCCATGGTGATTATGCACATTCTCTTATCTCATTTCAATCACGGTATAAGTGTAAGCTCGTTTGAGCCCAGCTCTTCCAGCAGCTCAAATGATAGGCTGGAGTGGAAATTGGAAAGAAGGGAGGAAAATAGCAGGAAAAGAACGGCAGGGAGGTTAACCAGCCTATAGGCAGCTGGTTTGCCACCCATTGAAAAATGCGAAGACACTCATTGGGAAGGCTTAGCGAACAGGCGCATGAAGAGTGAAATTCAGAGGAAAAGAAGCATATTTCACATACGTGTAGGTGATCTGAAAAGGCTTTAAATAAAAAAGACACCAAAATTCACTTCATGTACTACCACGGGATCAGAACAGCAGACAATTTAAAAAAAGCATTATAGTCCAATAAACTTTCTGTGAATTTCTTTGGACGACGAAGTTACTTAGTGATAGAACGCGACTGTCTCTACTAACTGTTTTTCGTTATATTTTCCACAATTCCTGGGACGCTCTCTGCGTCCCGCCTTGTGGCGATGGCATCGGCGGCTTCTACAGGCCCGCGTGGAAAAATATCGGCGCTCTCGAGCTCATCTAAGGCTCAAGGCTCATGGTCCATCACCAGCGACGGCTCAAGAGATGCTCCTGCTCTCGTGCCCATAGACGAAGAACCAACTGCTGGCCCGTCTGGCTACAGCTCAACATTTGTAAGCTCCGCAAAGAAACGAGGCTCTTGGTGCAGCTCCAGTGAAGACACGGACATCTACTCAGTCGACGGCGACGACTCATCAGATGGCAGCTTCGTGTCTGTGATGAGCCGCAAGGCCAAAAGGGGGCTCATCAAGACGTCATCACCAGCAAGCACGTCAACCGTGAAGGCAAGGAGTGAACGCTGGCCGCATACCATTCTCTTCATGCCCGTGGATCCTTCCGTCAGCCTTCGCAAGTTGAACAGGCAAGCTATTTCCACTGTTCTTGAGGAAATAGCACAGAATGAAATCAAAAAGGTCCGGCTAAACACACGTAAGAACGTTTTAGCTGTTGACACAACACATGCAGACACGCTGGAGAAGCTTCGAATGATGACAGAGTTTGGAGATGTCAAAGTACGAGCGGTCGTACCGATGACTGGTACCTGCACTGCATGTGCCATAACGACATTGACTTGGCAATCCCAAACACGGATCTACCCATTCTGATAAAGCCGGCGTACGAAGGAGTGGTCATTAAGCATATAAGCCGCCTCGGCAAAAGCCGCTGCGTTAAGATAGTCTTTAAGGGCGACTCAATCCTTACGCACGTCAAGGTGGGACATTTCCGGCATGTGGTACGGCATTTTGTCCCAAAGCCGCTTCAGTGCCACAAGTGTTTCAAGATCGGCCATGTCAAGGGCGTCTGTGCGAACTCTACCGTATGCCCCCGGTGCGCGGAGGCGCACACGATAGACACGTGTTGTGCAACAACTTATAGGTGTGGTAATTGTCGAGGTACGCATGAAGCCACATCTAAGGAATGCCCAAGACTCAAGAAAGAAATGGGTATCCTGAAAGAAGTGGTCAGGGATAACTCCACCCATAGAGAAGCTTCACAGAAAATCCGGCGTCGACATCGCCACCGACGGAAGCGCTCCAGTCAGGGTGATATTCATGCACCACTTCGGTCTACACCACCATCAACATCCAGTAGAAAGCCAGAGAGTTCAGGAATACCTCCACCGGCGAAGCCTCTCTCCCCTGAAGACTGGCCGGTGCTTGCGAACGCACGGCCTTCCGAGCAGCCTTCCCGCTCTCTGCTCCCAGTGAAAGCCAATGCTGCTGATGACGAGGCTCCAACAGCAGATCGTCAATTTATTCCTATGCTGCGATCCATTGTGAGTGTCATCAGAAGTCTCCTGACAAGCATCGATACGCCAACTGCTAGGAGCGGCCTACAGGTGCTGGACGCGTTGAGTCCGATCCTTGCAAGCCTCCAGTAAAGCCATGGCCGACAATCACAAGTCATTCCGACAGGAGGTCACAGAAGCATCAATTTTTCAGTGGAACGCAAGAGGTCTGAGATCTCGCATATCTGATTTTCGCCAGTTCGTTTATCTGTACCGATTTCCTATCATGATTATATGTGAACCGAAATTATCGCACCCAATCAGATTATCTGGCTACGAGTCATTTTTCTCCTCAAGCGACATCGAAAGTAGCAAGGTTGTTGTATTTATTCGCCGGGAGCTTACTTACGTCATCCAGCCAGTGCAACCTCACGACGGCAATCGGTATGTGTGCTTGTCTGTTAAAAAAGGAAAGGTGACATTCGCACTTCTAGGTGTGTATATATCCCCATCAAGTCAATTCGACGCCAACAAACTAGACGGCATAATAAGGGCACATCCGGGTCCGTTGTTTATCACCGGGGATTTCAATGCGCATCATCCCATCTGGAGAAGCTCAAGGCTTAATTCAACGGGACGACGTCTAGCATCATTGGTTTCCAGCCATGGTCTCGTCCTTCTGAATGACGCCAGTCCTACGTTCAAGGCAGCTGCTATAGTAGGCAGCTGCTATATGCCTACATATAGCAGCTGCTATATCAAGGCAGCTGCTATATGTAGGCATTACATATAGCAGCTGCCTTGATTTGTCCTTTCTTTCACGCCGATTTGCTACACGGGTAAAGTGGTTTTTAGACACTGAAACACACCACACGGAAGCGACCACATCCCCACTTACCTGAAGATTAAAGGTATTTCGAACACGTACTCCTCTACCACAACACAAAGAATAGATTGGAGTGTGTTCAAAACTCAACTTGAGGATGCTTGTGAAGAAGGCCTGTCCAATGGTCTTCAGCAAGCTATTAAGGAAACTGCACATGCGGCTATGCGCACAATAATATGCTCTTCGAAGTACTCTGAATGTGACCTCGAGCTGGACCGACTTCATGCAATACGCCGTCGTGCCGAAAGACGATACCGACGCACCAATTCCACAGACGATCTACGAACAGCCCGGCGCATCCAAAAGAAGATACAACGGCGCCTCGACAAATTAGACACCGAACGAGGGAGAAAATTTTGTGCGTCGCTAGACCCTCATAAACCACTGTCTCAGATATGGAGAATTGTGCGAGGCCTACGTTCTGTTCCAGAGCAGCGTTTTCCCTTCAAAGCCTTTGCACTTTTTCATCGCCAGCGCGAAATTGAGGTAGCAGGAGATTTCTGCGCTATGACCGTGGGCCAGACAGCGTACACAAGCCTACATACAGTGAATTATATCCCTCACTCACGGCACCCGCGCATGGATCTACCGTTTACATCACAGGAGCTTGATGCGGCGCTCGTCTTATGTAATAAGTCGTCATCAACTGGCCCGGATGACATCTCATACAGGATGCTGTGCAACCTTGGTAAACGGGCACGAGAAGCACTCCTTAACATCTTCAACGATTCCTGGCAAGCTGGCGTCGTTCCGCAAGATTGGAAGATTAGCCGCTTGGTACCGATTCTTAAGCCTGGCAAATCTCCCCTGGACATTGCCTCTTACCGACCGATCGCACTCTCAAGTTGCGTAGGAAATGCAATGGAGAGAATGATCTTGGCCAGGCTTGAATGGTACCTGGAATACTATGAGATATATCCGAACGCCATGGCTGGTTTTCGTCGTCACCGATGTTCGATCGACAATGTTATAGATCTCGTCACATATGTCCAGCAACAAAAGGCATGTAAACGACTATCTGCTGCCATGTTCCTTGACGTAAAAGGAGCATACGACAACGTTCTACATGACGCCACCCCCAAGCCATTGAGTCAGTGGGCCTAGGCGGGGAACTGTATTGTTGGACACGCAGTTATTTACAAGGGCGGACCTTATTTGTGAACACTGCAGAAGGTCCAACCTCCCAACACCCAACGCATCGTGGAGTCCGGCAAGGTAGTAGTAGTAGTAGTAGTAGTAGTAGTACTTTATTTACAGTAAGCCGGATACAGAGCTCACTGCAGGGGTGGCTTCTTGAGTCCAACCCTCTTCAACCTCGTTCTCATTGGTCTTGTAGAACGACTCTCAAGTGTGGTCAAGTTATCCATGTACGCTGACAACATCTGCGTCTGGGCATCTGGCGCGACAAGACCTCAGGTACGCGCAAGACTTCAGAAAGCTGTGACGTTGATATCAGTGTACCTCAAGGACCAGGGTCTGAAAATCTCGCCAGCGAAATGCGCATTGATTGCTTTTAGTCGAAAGCCAATGAGACCATACGCTATATCAATCGATGGCCAAGTCATACCATATGTCAGGACGCACAGATTTCTAGGCGTATTCATTGATAGAGACCTCTGCTGGGGCCCACATGTGGCCCACTTGAAGAAGAGGCTGACAGAAATTGCTAACTTATTCAAGTATCTCGGAGGAAAAACCTGGGGGACTTCAGTATATGCAATGATGCAATTGTACAAGACGCTTTTTCTTGGCTATTTGCGCTACAGTTTGCCTGTGTTGACCAACACCTGTAAAACCAACATTCGGACTCTCGAAAGCATCCAGGCTATGGCTCTGCGAGTTTGTCTAGGGCTACCGCGATGTTCATCAACAGCTGAGACAATCGAGATCGCTAATGACTACCCGCTAAAGACGCATATCATGATGGAAATGCTCAGAGCACACGTGAGGCATCTTACTCGTGCCCCTGCCCATCATCTAGCTTCACTGCCAGAAGCCCGACCTCGTGCCTCATTTTGCCAGACAGTCTTGTCATATCGCACACGCATTCCTGCGGGATATACAACTTCATCGAGGATTTCAACTTCCCCATGGAGTATGACCTATGCACATGTTGAACTCACGGTTCCAGGCATAGGGTCAAAAGCCCGGCTCTCGTCTCCAGTGCTAAAGCAGCTTTCTCTTCTCTTGTTGTACGAGTAATACAGTGAGCATACTCAACTATATACTGACGCTTCAACTAAACTGGATGGTTCTGCAGGGTCGGTGATCTTTCCTGCAACAGCGACAACGGTGAAGTTTCGTTTATCCCACCAGACATCATCGACAGCTGCGGAACTTGCTGCTCTACGTAGCGCAATTCAAGTCATTAAACACCAAGAAGCTAAGAAATGGAGCGTGTTCACGGACTCTAAGCCAGCACCACAGTCTTTGATATTCGCCTTACGCCGGGGACCTCATGAACAACTAGTGCTGGAAATTAGAGAGCTGCTTCACCACCTCTTTGACGAAGGACACAGAATCAATCACGTTTCAGTGGCTTCCAAGTCACTGCGGCATATTGGGCAACGAACATGCCGATGCAGCTGCCCTATCAGCACACGAAGATGGTGAAGAAGAATCTATACCATTTTCAAGGACTGATGCTGCAATGACCATCCGAAAAATCGCTAATACAGAATTAAAATCCATGTGGAACGCCGAGTGCTTACGGCACACGCGACTGCATAGACTGGACACGTCTCGTCGACTCCGGCCTCCGTCTGGACTCTCTCGACTCGAGACAATGGTGCTTTGCCGACTATGGCTTGGTGTCGCCTTCACCAAAGCTTTCGCCTTCCGAATCGGCATGGAAGACAGTGCTGCTTGTGGTCATTGCGGCAGCGATGAAACTATAGAGCACGTTCTCTGTCACTGCCCTCGTTACAGCGTGCAAAGACGGTAACTAGCTGCTGCGTTAGCTCGCCTTGACGACAGACCTTTGTCTGAACAATCAGTGCTGGAAAGACGACATGATTTGTGTGCTCACAGAAAATCAGTGAAGGCCTTACTGAACTCTTTGCGTGGCAGCGGCCTATTGTATAAACTGTAGCACCCCAGCTCCCCCCCCCCTTTTTTTTGCGCGCGTCTATTTCCCTCTTCGCTTTCTTTCCAATCTTTCTTCCCCATTCCCCCTTCCCCTAGTGCAGGGTAGCAAACCGGATGCTCCATTTTCTGGTTAACCTCTCTGCCTTTCCCTCATTTTATTCTCTCTTTCTGTGAATTTCTTTAGACAAGTAACTAGTTCAAGGTATAGGTACATATAATTCTTTAATCAAAATGTTATCTTTGGGTATATAAAATAACGATAGCAACACAAGGGAGGGAAATGGTAGAGAAGGAAAGGCAGGTACTTTAACCAGTCCGGGAATGCCAGTTCGCTATACTACGTGGGCGAACGGGAAGAGGGAGATTGAAAGAAGTAAAGAAAAGAGTGGAAAGAGGTGACAACACAAACAGGAGTAAGGAAATAAGTGAAAGAATAGACAGGTTAGCCACTTTTTAGATCAGCTGGCTACCCTGTGTTGGGGGCAAGGGGTGAGGGGAATAAAATATGATAGAAAAACATGTTACAAAGAGAAAGAGAGGGAGAGAAGAAAAAAGATAGCGAAAGAGGAAAAGCAAAATCAAATAAAATAGGAGACTAAAGTCTGTCTATAAGATTGCAAAACAAAAGCACAAAGGCACCTAGCACGTAAACAAACAAGGTCGTTACGTGCTATACATTAAATTATAACAATGATCGCAAGAAAGGTTCATGTGCTATTTATATTGAAACATGTAGAATTACGTTCGTCTATTATACTAATTTTATTGTCTTAGCTGAAACATTTGGTTGGGCACATTTTTAAAACGTTATACGCGTTCAATAATATGGGCCTACAAATATAAAAACAAACACATGCATGTATTCACTATCACACGAAATTCTGCAGCAACCCGTTTCTGCTAGTAAAAGGAAATCAAGAGACCGGCCCAATGCGTTACGATGACCTGTGAACAATTATATCTGGCTGTGCCTCGAATATTTTAAACTCCAGATCCCACAAAACAGCTGTTTGCCCAAGTGAAGTTACCACTCATTTCTCATATATTGTTTCAAAACAAACTAACCACCTGCATCTGTCGCTGTTCCCCGAGTTTCCCATAAAACGACCAACATGGTTCTTCATTTACCTGCATATTTTTTCATTTTCAAGTTGTAAAAGTGTGGCGCCATTTCTTTATTTACCAGCCCTCTCATGCATTGCTTTCGATTGCATAGACAAAGCATAACTTCGCGGACACCCTTGAACCTGTATACGTACTTTCTTGTGGGCGTATAAGTAGCCACATGGAAGTACACTTGCCAGCGCACCTGAAAATTTGCACCGGTTTTTCGCCGCCGTCTTCAAATGTCTTTGTGTGCTCTGCGAGGCCTCTTCCTATCTCCCACTCAGTGTTGAGACAAGTACTAGCGGGGGAAGGCACCATGCTGTATACAAATACCGGACTTTATTGAGTAAGCTTGTATAGCAAGAGAACTACGTTGTTATCCCCAAAATGAAAAAGGAGGTCAGACAAAAACTACAGCGTTATGTTCCGCTTATTCGTATCGCCGAATACTATACGGGATCAATCAAAAGGGATATTTGACGAAATGAAGAAAAGGCGAGGAAATGCCTAAATAGATGACAGGTTAGTCCTATCAGCGTCACTCTCTGTCCCCGTGGCACGGAAAATTTTCAATGGCTCTGTTGCTCTGCTGCCGTTTCCGTATTGTAGGGTAAGACAGAAATATTGCAGTCACCTATAGATTTCGCCTACTTGCGAAAAGACAAGCCAAACTGATGGCAATCGACATCTATGTTACGGCTGAAAATTCCAAGCATTTTTTTCGCTCACACGTTTGTTGTAATCAATCACCTATAATGCTGTCGCTTCGAAGGACAGCGGCGTAACTTTTCATCATGCATGCAAGCTGGGAAACATTATTCAAATGGGCTTTATATTATGGGAGGAGCGGAGTTTTTTCGCCTTTTTGTGCATGTTGGTGCATTTGTGTGTCTGCGCGTGTGCGTGTGTTTGTGTACATACACATGCAAAAGTGCAACGTCTCAAGAGACCGGAGAGGGGGGAATTCGAAGTTGCTCCAGTGTTGCCTACGTACACTGAGACATTCGACTAACCAAATCTTTCAGTGAAGCGTGTACAAAAATCTATCAAGCAAAATATAAGAAGGTCACTATTGTCCTCGCTCACAGCATACACAATTGCTATAGTTCTATATATAAACAAAACACTAATAGAAACTATTCTTCTCAGTTTACAAACACTGGGAGTACATACAGTGCATGACTTCATTCCATGACGCCGTCTCTTTCATAGCAGCCATAATAACGTGCAGACGTGTTGCCGATGTGAGCTTATTAGACTTTCATTGATTCTTTTTTCAGGGTATACATTCAGGTGTTCAAGCTTCTTTCGAAAATATGACGGAGTGTCTTATTGCGATCTCAAGTACTCACTCCTGGATTGCATTAGTCTGTGAGGAGATCAAAGATGGCCGCGATTATAAGAGAAAGGCGTGGTTATTAAAGGTGCCCCTAGTGTAATGTGTGTATTTTTTCGTGTCGTTAGCAATCCGGTTACTTCTACCATATTAATCTCTCTGCATTTTTCTTTTCATCTACTTCTCTCTCTGTCTCTGTTCGTGTCGTGTAGTGGGCTTCAGAAATTGTTAGCTTCGCATCTGCACTGCACTGCGCGAACTTTTTGTCCCCATTTGCACAGAAAAAAAGTGCCTGTCTTCTAGAATAACGGGGCCTCTCATGTGGTTTAACGTGATATAATAACTAGTAATTGGTTTGCTGAACTATCTACAAATAAAAAATATCCCAAACTTATCAATAGCACTTATTTTCATGTTATTCAGTCAAATAAAATTAGTTTTAACTTCTGCGCACCAATAAAGACATGTTACAATGGGCCTCACAAATGTTTCCGTTGACCGTAACCTGTTCTGTAGGAGAAATTAGGAGAAATTAAACAGGCCTACTCAGTAAATACAATTTGAACATCGGTGTCTCGTGTTTCCTTATTTAGGGAAGGTGCATTTTCACATAACATATATATAGCACATATAAGTATGTAGCACGTGGTATCTATAGTGGTATACACTATCTGTCTCACCAGAGAAGGATTGGCCACCCTGGTGAAGTATCTGGCCAATACCTCCCACATCACGTCAACTAACTCACGGCCCTCAGTCCCCAGCATCTGTGAAGCAACTGTCCATTGCGGCGGTCCGATCTGCAACGCTGCAGAAGGTGCTAAGAATCTCTGTATCCGGACAGGCCGCCATTGGAACCTGAACCTTAGTTAGTGAGGCTAGTCTAGCTGTACTATTCGAGAAGCTAGAGGGCATTAAATGAGATGTAACAGGGCTCGGGGAGGTTAGGAGGGCAGATGAGGCATATACAGTGCTACAGAATGGGCACGTCATTTGCTATCGGGGCTTGGCTGACAGCAGAGAACTGGGAGTGGAGTTCTTTATCCACAGAGACATAGCTGGCAACATAGGAATACTATATCATTAATGAAAGGGTGGTAAGTATTGTAATTAAACTCAATAAGAGATACAAGATGAAGGTGGTACAGATTTATGCGCCTACGTCCAGCCATAATGACGCGTCAGCTGAAAGCTTCTATGAAGACGTAGAATCGGCAATGAATAAGGTAAAAACACAGCATGCTATACTGATTGGATACTTCAATGCAAAAGTATGGAAGAAACAGGCTGGAGACAATGCAGTAGGAGATTATTCCATTGGTACTAGTTATGCCAGAAAGGAGCTACAAGTAGAATTCGCAGAACGCAATAATTTACGGATATTGAATACCTTCTACCGAAAGCGAGGGAACCGCAAGTGGACATGGAGGAGCCCTAATGGCGAAAATAAGAACGAAATAGACTTCAAACTGAGTGCACACTCAGGCATCGTGCAGGATGTGCAAGTGTTTGGCAAGGTACGATGCAGTGACCATAGAATGGTACGGTGCCGAATTCGCCTAGACTTGAAGAAGGAACAATAGAAACTGATACGCAAGAAGTCAATCAATGAGCTACCCTCTGAGGGGGAAGTACAGGAATTCAGAGTCTCACATCTGAGCAGGTACTCGGTTCTTACCAAGGTGATCAGCCTTACCGTTGACGCAATGAATGATAATCTGAGGAGTATAATTACGGAGTGTGCAGTGGAAGTTGGAGGTGCTGTAGTTAGACAGGACAGTGGCAAGCTGTCCCAGGAAACGAAGAAGCGTCAAAGCATGGAAGCCTTAAGTACAACAGACAAAATAGAGTTGGTAAAGCTTTCAAAGTTGATTAAGCATAAGGTATCCGTTTCAAGATGGTATAACATCGAGAGCATTGAAACACGCTCTGAAGAATGGAAGAAGCGTCAAAGCAGTGAAGAGAAAACTTGGGATAGGCAAAAACCAGATGTATGCACTAAGGGACAAGAAAGGCAAAGTAACTACCAATATGGATAGGATAGTAAAATTAGCGGGGGAATTTTACAGAGGTTTGTACAGTAGCCAGCACAACCATGACATTAATATAAGAAGTAGCAGTAACCCAGATGACAACCCACCAGCATTGATAGAAGTCAGAAAAGCCTTGGAGAGCATGTAAAGAGACTAAGCTGCTGGTGAGAATCAGGTAACATCAGATCTGCTGAAAGATGGAGGACAGATGGTGTTAGAAAAACTAGCGACCCTGTTTACAAAGGTAATTGCTAACAGAATTAAGACAACATTAGAATTCGATCAACCAAAGGAACAAGCAGTATTTCGAACAGGCTACTCAACAATCGACCACATTCATACTATCAATCAGGTAATAGAGAAATGCTCAGAATGCCAACCACTATACTTAGATTTCATTTCAACATTCCCGCCTCCATCGGAAATGCAGCCGCCGCAGCCGGGATTCGATCCCGCGACCTGCGGGTCAGCAGCCGAGAACCTTAGCCACTAGCCCACCGCGGTAGGGCTAGAATGGGAATGGTTAAGCATAAGAGTTAATAGATAGTATCTTAGTAACCTCCGCTTCGCCGATGACATTGCATTGCTGAGTAACTCAGGGGACGAATTGCAACTCATGATTACGGAGTTGGACAAGGAGAGAAGGAGAACAGAAAAGTAGGTCTTAAAATTATTCTGCAGAAAACGAAAGTAATGTACAACAACCTCGGAAGAGAGCAGTGCTCCGAGATAGGTAATAGTGCGCTTGAAGTTGTAAACGACTATGTCTACTTAGGACAGGTAATAACCGCGGAGCCGAACCACAAAATTGAAGTAAATAGAAGAATAAGAATGGGGTGGAGCACATTCGGCAAGCATTCTCAAATCATGACAGGTATAGATTGCCCCTAGAGGAAGGTATATAACAGCTGCATCTTTCCGGTACTTAGCTACGGAGCATAAACCTGGAGACTTACAAAGACGGTACAGCTTAAATTGAGGACGACGCAGTGAGCAATGAAACGGTAGGTGTAACCTTAAGAGACAAGAAGAGAGCAGAGTGGATTAGGGAACAAACGGGGGTTAAGGACATCATAGTTGAAATCAAGAAGAGGAAATTGACATAGGCCAGGCATGTAGCACGTAGACAGGATAACCGCTGGTCATTAAGGGTAACTAACTGGGTTCCTAGAGAAGGCAAGCGAGTTAGGGGGAGACAGAAGGTTAGGTGGTTAGATGAGATTAAGAAGTTTGCGGGTATAAACTGGCAGCAGCAAGCACAGGGCCGAGTTGACCGGGGGAACATAGGAGAGGCCTTTTTCCTGCTTTGGACGTAGTCAGGATGATTAATATTATTATTATTATTATTATTATTATTATTATTATTATTATTATTATTATTATTATTATTATTATTATTATTATTATTATTATTATTATTATTATTATTATTATGACAGTATTTTTGTATTAGTACATCAATTGAATAAAGAAACGTAACAGTTGTATGTGACTATCGATTGGACATTTTTGATCATATTCGACATATATGAATAATTTAATGTAGCTGATATGCAAACCAAAAAAAGGAAACACGACGTTTTTTGCAACAATAGCTATTATCTTGTCATAGAATATCAGGCCAGAGCCACATTCCCGCATATTGCCAAGAAAAAAAAATGATGTAACGCGCTTCATTTCGAAGTCGTCCGTGTATTTTGTGTGGACACGATACTTGATGTCATGGCATTTCAGTGCAAACGGGAGTCCAGCGAGAAGCCCTGTCGTAATTTTTTATCTCCTCCACTCGCCTGAATTTCTGCACCTTGTGTACCAATATGCTTGGGGACGCGAGTGCATGGAAACTACGTTATGGCTCCTGCTACGTGAAGGAGCCTTTCGAAAGAAGTAAGTAATGCCACACACTTAGGTTGCATAATCTTTCAATTTTTCATAATGTTTCATATGGTTTCGATAATACCACACAATCTGAGGTGTTATTTAGTGACCGTATATTTGAGTCCGCATAATCAAACTCTTCAGATCAAGGCAGCTAGAACAGAACAAATCAGAACATAACTGAAGAAAACAGGTATGTTGCCACGAACGCTCGCTTTGTGGTGGCATCGAGGTATTCTTTAATAAGAAGGGATCATGCTTGGAAGAAGTGGCACACAGCTGATCCAACAAGCAACAGCGTAGAACAACGTACTATCAGCGTCAAATGAAAGCCAAACAGCGGCAAGCCTTTGCGATAGTGTAGTGCGTGCCGTCCAGCCATCGCAATTGACAGACGCGCGCATACCGTTCGGCAGCTCTGCGCATATCTGCGTGGCTGTTCGTATTGATCGGTGGACGGCGCGCACTATACTATCGCGAAAGCTTGCCGCTGTTCGCGTTTCATTTGACGCTAATAGTACTGGTTCCAAAGGCTGCATACACCTCCGTTGCGATGAAACCATCACGCGCCTCATGTTAGCATTTCATCCAGCTGTTGCTGGAAGCCACTTACATGCCCAACATCGATTCGTTTTATAAAATATTACTCAGGATTTGCTCGTAAATGCCAAAGGGCATCTTCGCTACCAAAAGTGATTCAGTAATATTACATTTACACGTCACATATCGTAAAATTATATTTTCAGTGATGTCATGCTAATGCAGAGAATTCATCCAAGGGTTTCCTAATCATCTCACTATACATCACCAAATTACTTGCCTTCAGCCCACTTGTGTCGCGAATGTAGTTGAAGCTCACCTGCATAGCAGAAAAAAAGTATACTTTAATTGTACGCAATAAATCCTAAATCTTCTATCAGGCATATGAAATAAAACACGAAACATCTCATGAATATGCGTTATACGAAAGCATGCCCTAATTGAGCAGTGCATACTAACCACGGGTGTTTACATTGCATAGCTGCGAAGCAATAGTTCAAGAAATCGGTTCAAGGCGTGCCTTGCTGAACAAAATTAGGCATTGAACTATGTTAATTTTCCCGCTTGTTTTCTCTCAGTCTCCGCAATCGGTAATGATGTTGGACGGGACTTCGTTCTTACGCTTCAAGTGAGAACAGAGTTAAATAGAAAAAAGAAAAGGAATGTATGTAACGTTGTATAGCACTAGGAATTGTTTTTCAGCAATGTGCTAATAAAATACACACCAAGGCCATTTCAATATCAGTATGATTGTCTAGGTACATCAAAGCCTGCTGAGCGAACAGGATAGATAGCTGCCGTTTAAAGAGAGATGTACTGCTTCTCACCGGAACACACTCATTTTAACAAAATAAGAACAAGAAAAATAGCAACACAGAATTTGCAAAGGGACGGAAGCTACGGCACCGATAAAAAGAGGAGTATCTCGTGCGCTTATGTCAAACAATATCAAGCTCCCAGCAATACGAAAAAAGCATTAGCAGTTACGAAATCATATGTATAATCACTATTCCTCAAGAGGAAGGTATATAACAGCTGTATCTTGCCGGTACTTAGCTACGGAGCAGAAACCTGGAGACTTACAAAGAGGGTTCAGCTCAAATTGAGGACGACATAGCGAGCAATGGAAAGAAAAATGGTAGGTGTAAACTTAGAAGACAAGAAGAGAGCAGAGTGGATTAGGGAACAAACGAGGGTTAAGGATACCATAGTTGAAATCAAGAAGAGAAATTGGACATGGGCCGGGCATCTAGCACGTAGACAGGATAACCGCTGGCCATTAAGGGCAAGTAACTGGATACCCAGAGAAGGCAAACGGGTTAGGGGGAGACAGAAGGTTAGGTGGGCAGATGAGATTAAGAAGTTTGCGGGTATAAATTGGCAGCAGCATGCACAGGGCCGGGTTAACTGGCGGAACATGGGAGAGGCCTTTGTCTTGCAGTGGACGTAGTCAGGCTGATGATGATGATGGTTATGATTATGATGATGATAATAATGATGACAACGAGGATGATGATGATGATGTATAACCAGGCTGCCACAACAGCAACAATTGTGGATGGACTCATTGCGAAAGAAGGTAAAGATTGCAAATGCGAATATAGGAGAACAGTGTCCATGTCTGCTCGCATCATCTTCTTTTGTGATGAACTCTTACCAACTATTTCGCTCGACTTTGTCATTTCAAGCTCCGTTGATGTAAAACCGTTTTCTGAAATCAACCAAAACAATGAAAAAGTGTCGCTATCAAAACTTTCTAACATGAAACATGCACAAGTGCCTGAACAACGCCACCCCTCTCAATCTCTCTCTACGCAACTAATCGCGAGATTAAGTGTAATCTGCATTCAGGATGTCGTGATTCTTTTGCGGTACCCGAGACATACATTAGCACCGGCGATATTCAGTGCTGTAATATTAATATAAAGTCACGCACACTCGCACCACCTTATCCGGTATGCGACATCACAATACCTGACAACAGTGAGCGCCATCTGTCATCTGTATACATGTATATAGTGATACGTGGTGTCTTTTTTGTGTTATCTGCCACGGAGAAATTAAGGAGATGCCACACTTGTCTCACTGGATATAGGCGAGCTCATCTGCCAGGTGCTGCGCTTGCCAGTGTAGAAAAGAAGTCGCATTCAAACTACGATACATCATACCCAAAAAAAATATATCAAAAGAGAACTTCATCTGTTAAAAAACGTAAAATAATTACCACTTCATTAGCACGGCGGACTGAGTTTAGATGTCGAGAGAACTCTCTTATGAATTTTTTTTACCCGTGTCCTGATTATCTGCGGTGTAAGCTTTTTTTTTTTTTGGCACATGGAAACAAGAAATAAACAATCTCTGTCGTAGTTAAATTGACAATAAGCTCTTTTATAACACTGACGTCAAACGAAAGCTCATGTGGAAGAAAAAAAGAAGACTTAGCCGCGTGTAGCTCAAAGGAAAACCACATAATCCTGCAGACAAATTCGATTAGAATATATAACTTTTCAGACTGAACAGTATCAGTTATCAATCATCGGCACATCTTTTTATTCATCTAAAGGAACAAAATAGTCAGACCATTTCTTCATACAGTGCCATTATGAAGGCCACTAAGAGCAGAGAGAGAACTAATAACGCTAATCCGGTGGTTTGATTTTTTACGCACGATCAGTCAGTGCAGCAAGGAACATCCAAAAGAGACATTACCATCACGTAACTTGTAACCACGAGTGCCTCGCTGCTTTAACTATTAGCCATTTGACGATGATAAAATTTCACTACAAAGTATAGAAAGCTCCAGCGAACACCCATGATCAGTTTAAGAGCCCACAAGAAAATAGGATATAACCATACCGATCGGAACTACCGATTTACCATGTTCAGGGTGTTGTCGAGACAATTACTTGCAGCTGCGGACCACAATCAGGTCCATAATCTTGACGCCGACCGGCTATGGTGAAAATGAATGTCTAGCATCCATCACGTCTATACAAGGATGGCGAACAGGGGCGACAAACTATAAAAGCGCGGCAGCGGACACCAGCTGCAAGGTTTTCAAGCCTTCATAGTAGAAGCAAAAAGAGTATTTTCTTTGCTTCTGCGACGCCAACAGCCGTAACTTTAAGTTTTTTTTTTTATAGAACCAATTTAATATCGTTTCTTCCTAAACATCTCATTGAGTAAAAATTATATCATACACCTAAAATTATCTTTACTAAAAGAAACTTGAAACAACATCTTGAGGAACCTTAGGAAGTATTTATTGTTGTATTCCAGTGTCAACTCACACGATATGGCTTAAACCAGCTTTCTTTTACTGTATACACGAACACGTGTCAAGTATTCCTGGTAAGGCCTATGACCATTCTAAAAGATATCGAGTCATTCGGCCATAAGTACAAAAATAATCAAGATGATTAATAAATACTTGAATAAATGTTTAGGAGCATAGCACGACAACCGGCGCACAACATAACGCCAACTTGAAGCCAGACACGCCAACGAAAATGCCACCAAGATGCAATGACATGGCGCTATCGTAAAAAGAAAGAGCAAATAAATGATCAGGAAAAATCCCACAGAAGAAGCGAGTATGTCCAAGGAGAAAGCTTCTGACATCGGGAAACTGAACAAGAGAGAAAACATTGCTTCGCGCAAGCATCTTGCCTTATAGCGGGAGACCACATAATTCTGCTTTCACTTCCGAAAAAGATCGTTGACAATCTTATTTTTATAGCTTTTAAGCTACAGGCATAACAAACATTCTGCTGCGAACTTTCAGTTCGTAAGACACCATGTTTCGTTTTGTCCTTTTTGCTTATAGTTTCCTACCAGAACGTCTGCTTGCAAGTATCAAATGTTCACCGTGCCACAACGGGCAACTGCACCAGCACTTGTCTCGGACGTGAAAAAAAATATATATATGCGCACCACACTGTCGCCGACGACCGCATTGCGCTACACCCTTGAACTTTTATTAGTAGAGGTCAGCTGCTCCCTACTTCCAGAAGACGCCTCACTAACCGCAAGTACTGTACAATCGAAATAGCATTTTCTTGGCTGCTTGTTTAACATTACAATAACATTACAGATATTGCAGATGTAGACGCGCAGCTAGTTCCACTCAAAATTTTCCTTTGTATTTTTACTCGCGTCAACACTGCAAACACGGTGTGTACAGATTAAACACGTAGCTGGCGCGCTCACTTGTTTTTTAGTCATCTTTTCTGTACCTCACACGCACTTGAACCACAAACATTTAGGGCTTTCGCCTTAAAGAGAAACAAGTGTAACGTTATTCTGAGCTAGTAGACTTGACGCAAAGTAACAACCTTGGCATGGTAATAGTAAGACTATATTCCCACCTCATGCTTACGGTATGACAAAGAAGAATTCAATGAAATTCATTGCAGAAAATAGTAAAGACTCTCAGGGTTCCTTATTCATTAACTCAAGCCGACTCGAAGGCCCGCTTGCTTCGCCCTTTTCACCAAAGTCAAATAATCGCTCCTCTCGCACCTCTTTACAAAAGTTTTTGCACCTAGTTTGAGGCTGCTGTGGCTACCGCTGCTTTCGTTCCGCTACTATACAGGTGTCGACGGCCGAGGAGTAAAGTCAGGCAACGTTGTGCACGGCAACAGTAACGTGATACGTTCCACTTATGCGAGTAATCTGAAGGGCGCTAACCCGTTGCAGACCACTAAAACGGGATTTTATTTCAAAATAAGCACTTTCAGGCACAAAAGTCACACTACGAGGTTTCTGGACCACAATTTCGACATTCAACGTCGACTTAATAGTTGCCCTTAGTGTCTCTTTAACTTCCGTCCGTACAGAAAAAAAAATACGGTTCTCCAAGCTATGTTCAGATCTTCTTCGCGTTACAGAAACAAGGCACATGTGCTACTCGCGAAGATGTCGTCCACTTTCAGGCTAGAAAAAATGGCTTTCTGCCTCGTCAAATCTTTGCTTTATGAAGTCAGGTCTGTGCGAGAGTCGCTTCTTGGGTACCTGGCTTTTAGCTCTTTTCTTTGGAAGCTGTTCTGGCACAGAGTAGGCGCTGCGCTTGATGGCGCATGACGAGTGTCTGACCAGTGCGAAAAGCCACTGAAGCGATAACAAAAGGACAGCGTGGTCATGAAGACAAACACACTGCGAAGAACTGCATCCGAATAAGGAACAATAGACAGGCATTAACGGTGGTAAAACGATCCCTGCAGAGCCAACGCTGACGGTGACTGAAGTCAAGATGGAATAGGGTTTGCCTGTAGGACAGTTTTTAGAGGCAAAGCTCCTCGAGCCGTGGGTCGTTCATCACCATTGTGTGTAGTAGTAGTTGTAGTGGTAGGTAGCCACCTCTCGTTTAGTCTTTGAAATGCCCACTGGATGGCGGGACTTGTATGTGATGTATATATGATGAAAAGGTGCGAGATGCCAGTACGTTCAGTGCTCACTCGATGAACGGACGGACGGACAAACGGACGGACGGACGGACGGACGGACGGACGGACGGACGGACGGACGGATGGATCGATGGATGGATGGATGCATGGATGGACGGACGGACGGACGAACGGACGGACGGACGGACAGACGGACGGACGGATGGACAGACAGACAGGCAGGCAGACAGACAGACAGACAGACAGACAGACAGACAGACAGACTGACAGACAGACAGACAGATGGACACATGGGCAGATGGATGGATGAACGCGTGGATAGAGGGATGGAAGCAATAATGAACGTACGGATGGAAACATGGACTGAGTGATTGAGTAAGTGAAACAACTTTATTCGGTCCACAATAGACGCGAGTAAACTCAGCGTCACCTGGCTAGGCCCACTCGGGGACCATCAGGTTAAACCTGACGGCCCTCGCGCGGGCCCTCTGGACGGCCAGGATTTGAGAGGTCTGGTCCTGGGCCTTAATGAGTCGCTTCATTTCCTCTTGGGTGAAAGGGGGACCGGCAGAGGCGCAGCCCCACAGTACATGCTCGAAGTCCGCATAACCACCACACAGGGGGCAGTCCGGGTACAGGGTACATTGTGTGCAGTGCCGCAGGGCTCGGGTAAGTGTTTGTTTGTAGCAGTCGGAGAGTAACAGCTTGGGCCCTGCATAGCGAGGAGTGTGGTAGAGGCAGCAGTCTTCTTGACAGATAGTGGTGCTTGCATATCTCGTTGTACGAGCAGAGAGGCTCAGGTCGCCCAGGAGATGACGCGTTACCCGGCACACGGTCAGTCAAACCTCGTGCAGCCGAGTGCGCCTCCTCGTTGGAATTGAGCGAGGCACCCTCAATGGTTCCAAGGTGCGCAGGAAACCAGACCAATGAGTGATTTTTGAGGTCTTTGACTTTTTGAATAATCTGTAGGACCTGGGGAGCCACCATACCCGTCTGGAAGGCCTTGATAGCGGCCTTAACACGGACTGAGTCACGAACGCTTCCCCCGCTCATCAAGTCATTATCATTCACTCCGTGGATATGCTCTGATTTTTTTCCGGGTTTTTATCCTTAGTTCGCTTTCGCCTATTTACATGAGAAAAACAAGATTTGTCTATGTAAAGAACAGTAAAAAGCAGTGTATCTAACTGTGTTTTTTAATGAGCAAAAGGTGGGTTAGTCTTGGGTTCCACTCAAATACGTAAGAGAATAAGCAGAATGAACGCGTGGCCATTGATTTTATTAAATGTCTAGAAAAACTTCACTGCGTCGATCCCCACATGCTAAAACATATTTCTTCTACGGTTCAATCAACAAGCCACAATGAAGAAGCAAAACACTCTCTTTCAACACAGCTTCTTTTTTGTTTCTTGAAATGGTTATCTAAGATTGAAAGTATTGTGCCCATATTATAAAGAAATAAAGGAAGTCGGACTCTAACTGGAGTACAGCTACGGTGATGTTAGAAAGAGAAAAGAAAAATACGTTGCCAATAAAAAGTTCGTTTTGTTAACGCGCACATATTGGCGGGGAACGAAGTTGAAACAAAGTAACAAAAACAAAAACAACACCCATGTGACATGCACACTACCAATCAATTTCGTTTCGCTGATACACACTCTATTTTCCAATTCAGACGCTCCTCCCCAGTAAAAAGCCCTTTCAAAAAGAATGAAATACTTTTATTTTGTGCTCGTAAATTGCAGAAAAACGAAAAAAATTTACAGAAACAAACACTTCCATAAAAAAAATATATTACTCGGTGTCTGAAAGTGGATCCCATGCTAATTATCGCCCCTGACTCAGCCGTGTGGCAGAAATATTGAAATCGATGCATCAGCGAGAGCATGCCTGCCCAAAATAAAAAAAAAAACGTAGAAAGCTCCAAAACGTTTTGAGATAAATGCCGCACGGTGTTGGATTACCAGGAAGTTTAATATGGAATACCACTCGCAATTTCACAGCTCACGTTCCGAGACACTGATGAAGATGATGGCACGCCAGATTGAAAATTAACGCGGTTCTTGGCCGATCCCCCTTTGTGGATGTGCGCCAGAGTATCAAGGATCATCATCATCGTCGTTAACACGGACGTACGTATGCTTCCGTTGGTTGGAATAAAAACAGCAACACAAAAAGAATCACGTAATGAAATAATGACCAGCAAGCGCTAAATAGGCCGTAACAAAAAAAAAACCACCAGCCCTGTGCGGAACGTGCAGTACAGTAGCATCTAAAGCTAGAAAAGTGGCCTTTCAGAGCCTTTTATAAAGACTTTTTGGTAATATCCACAAGCACACTTGCAGTGTACCCAGTGCGCCCCAAATCATTACAATTTTGTGTAGTACAAAGGCTGCCCTTTGCCATTCTACGGTGAAGCGTGATATCCACTATAAAAACTTGCAAGGAACTTTGTGCAATCTTGTGATGCTGTGGCTGACGACGAACAATTATGCCTCTGTAATGGGTTGGACCATTCCACGATCCGCTCGTTACGCACTTCTCGTTGTGTGACGTCTGGCTGTCCCTTTGCTGTTCTAAACGCTTTATTAGACGCATTAATGCGATTTCTTTCCCAACATGAAGCCTGCCAGTGTCAGCTGCCATGAAGTGCCAAGCACCAGCGTAGCTCAGTGGTTGAATACTGGACTGGCCCGCAGAAGACTTGGGTTTGAATCCCGTTGTGTCCTTAATGTTTTATTCACTTAGTTAATTTTCTCGCTTTGCGCGATAGTGGTTACGGGCACCGGCGATGGCGGTGGAACCTAGAGCACACGTGACCCGTGTTGTCATTTTATAATACAGCTTTCGCTGTAATATCGCGATGGAGAAGTAAATTTTTTTCATAAAAAAAATGGACTGAAAAAAATACATAGCTTTAAACGAAGAGCATCGACGAAAAACGGACAAGATTGGAATATAAAAAATAGAGTAACAGAATTATTACAGACCAGTTAACAGAGTGCGAGTGTGAATGGAAGTATGGAGTATTTAGGAATAGACAAAAGGGGAAGGAAATTAATAAATAAATAATGATACGGGGGACTTAACGTCCCAAAACCACTGTATGATTATGAAAGACGCCGTAGTGGAGGGCCACAGAAAATGTGACCACCTCGGGTTCTTTAACGTGCACCCACATATGAGCTCACGCGCTTACAGCATTTTCCCCTCCATCGAGAATGTAGCTGCCGCAGCCGGGAATAAATCCCGCAAATTAGGGAGTTCATAAATAAGAATTATTATTAAATGCCAAGAGTTTTGAAACGATGATAGAGACAGACGTCACAGAAGAGTGTGTGTGTGTGTGTGTGTGTGTGTGTGTGTGTGTGTGTGTGTGTGTGTGTGTGTGTGTGTGTGTGTGTGTGTGTGTGTGTGTGTGCGTGCGTGTGTGTGTGTGCGTGTGTGTGTGTGTGTGTGTGTGTGTGTGTGTGTGTGTGTGTGTGTGTGTGTGTGTGTGTGTGTGTGTGTGTGTGTGTGTGTGTGTGTGTGTGTGTGTGTGTGTGTGTGTGTGTGTGTGTTTATTAACCACTCATCGAAGAAAATACATCTCTAAGTTCCCATGCACGTCACCATTTTCTTCCATACTTGTTACCGGGCATCAGTGCCATACACTGTGGGGTGACGTAACAACCCACCATTAACGAATTCCGCGTAGCATATTTGCTGGACGTCAAACACAACAGAGCCGCACACGCCTAGCGTCCGCAGTTAGGCAGCGATGTAATGGGTAGATGTCAATGTTTTTGTGGCTTCCATGGTCCTCGTCTAATCTCCACTCTTCCGTATTTCGGGATTTCTATAGGAGCCATTCACCATCTACATCCCACTCTGTAGCCGGGAAAATGCAGTTTTACACGATGCTAAGCATAGTGATCTTTTTTGCTCTGTGGATTCGTTTGCAGCGAAAAAGAAAAGAAAAACGACCATTCGCTCTCGCTGAAACGGTTGACGGCGAACGACCAACATTTTGGAAAATTTTTGCTCTGTTCGCAGTGGAGGAGCGAGACTCTTCGTCAAGATCCGCCGATATTGCTCCGAATCACCCAAACTATCTGAACTGCACCGACGTGTTTCTTTTGGTTATGGCCGCTTTTGCGCGCTCTAAGACAAATTGAGATTGGGGAGTGTTCCTAATGGCAAAGATGCTTGTTCTAAGCTATTGTTGACGAAGAGTCAACAACGTCATAGTGCACATAACTTTTCATTGCATTTGAAAAATTATGCATTGTCGGCCACATTGTCGGCAGCAGGGAAAATCGGTCGCCGCGCCAGTCGCAGATGGCCAGTACGAGCCCAATCGAAGCTCATGTGAAACGAAATCGCCAATATCAGCGGTTCCGAAGCGGGCAAATCGAGTAAACGTAGTGACGTTTTTTTTTTTTTCCTGCAATCACAGCGCGTGAAACAGCCTTAAAAAACGATCATCTGGAAGCATAGATAACTTTTAGTATAGCACCTTTTTGGCCCGAATAATATCGCACAGCACACGAGGTAACAGAGCTCTATTAACAAACCATTGCTATGTAATTAATTCAGTAAATACATTTGGAAATAACCAGATAAGGTTCCAATAATTTCAGTGTTGATTAAGCTAAAGAAAATCCGTGTGTTATTCCAACGCCAGATCCCCATGGTAGCTCAATTGGTAGAGCCATGGACACGTGATTCGCAGGTTGCGGATTCGTATCGCACTAACGGAACGGGTGATTTTTTTCCTCCTGAATGCCTCTCAATAGAATTCATAATGATTACATACACAGTTAAAAATCCCAAATATTTCGCGGATTCGAATCCCGGCTGCGCCGGCTGCATTTTCGATAAAGGCGTAAATGTTGTAGGCCCGTGTGCTCAGATTTGGGTGCACGTTTAAAAATCCCAGGTGGTCGAAATTTCCGGAGCCCTCCACTATGGCGTCTCTCATAATCATATGGTGGTTTTGGGACGTTAAACCCCACATATCAATCAATCAATCAAAAATCACAAATATAGATCCTATTCATTTCTTAGCGTAATTGTTTCATTACTTTTGTATAACAAAGGAACGAGCTTCTAAAGCAGTTCTTTTGGACTGATATTAAGACCCTCGCACAAACAAAAAAAATAGATACACTGCCACAATTTTTTGTTTGCAGTGGGCAGTGCATTGTTGAGTAAGTCCATTATTAAAATTTCCTAAATGTGATTGCACAGCATCACAGAGCAAAGCAATGCCACAGTCTGGTCGAAACTACAACAAGATACTAACACCCAATCGATTTTGGCATGTAAAGTGGTGTCCGGTCCTAAATGATAGACTCAGTGCGTCTTGGGAGACAGGGACATAGATGGAGTGGCGTGTGACGTCACTACCCTTAGCTCCTCTCTCGAGGGACCTGTCGTGTCATTCGAGCCATTAATGAGCGGGTGAACGACCACCGGGATTCCCGACAGCGCCATCGAAAGGTAACAACGTCATGAAATAGATGTACGTAGGCGCCTCACCAGTCGTCTGGAAGACACCGTTCATTGATTGCACCTTTAGGAGAAGCTTGTTGCACAGCTGTCTATTCCGCTAACTTTTCATAGAGAGTCGGAAAGTTAATGACGTCGATACAAAAGGCTTCTCTGTCAGCGCTGCCATTATGACCAGTAATTAAAGCTCACGAACCAATAAGTGTCATTGGCGAATTTTTTTTCGTAACAAGAAATAAGGATGCCAATAAAAAGTCTGCGTTAAACTTGTGAATGAAAAAGAGTTGAAAATAGAGATTAAGAAAGAGGAAACCCTTATTGAAAATAGAGCATTTTTTCGGCAAGTTCCGGAGCAACAATAAAAAATAAAGCAATATATGCAGAATGAAAGAATTGAAAGCTTTCTTCAAGCCCTGGATTACGCGAAAAGTAACTTCAAGCCCTTTGCAAGCTTGCTAATTTATAGAGTTAGTAAATAAAAAGACTTCCTTCTAAATGAAATACGCCGAGCCCTTACGTTCAACGGTACTTGTATCTTAAGGAATTCTGTTTTTAAGTTACTCGCTTCAAGGCGCTGCTCGAGAGGCAGCCATTAACGCCCATTGTCTCCGAAAGACGTGTACACAGGTCTTCGCAAACACCATAAATATTTCCATTTCACAAGCTTCGCTATAGATCTGCAAGATAGCGCGAACAACCCGAAATCCGCTAAAGAAAGCTTCCTTCTGTATCGGTTTTCTCTCTTCCTCTCCCTCCTTGCCGTTGCGTCAAAAAAAAAGAAAGGATTGCCATAAATTTCTGCAGAACACAAGCGCTCACAAATCAATTAACAAATTAAGTAAAAAAAGCTTCAGCGATTTCCGTGGCTCCACAGCATGCCCCGCCACGCTGGTCTAGTGGCTAAGGTACTCGGCTGCTGACCCGCAGGTCGCGGGATCGAATCCCGGCTGCAGCGGCTGCATTTCCGATGGAGGTGGAAATGTTGCAGGCCCATGTGCTCAGATTTGGGTACACGTTAAAGAACCCCAGGTGGTCCGAATTTCCGGAACCCTCCACTACGGCATCTCTCATAATCTTATGATGGTTTTGCGACGTTAAACCCCACATATCACAACAGCAGCATGAAAAATGCAGGTCTCAATTCTTATTCCCGGCATATTTTCTTCGTACCGTTACAATCAACAACTATGTAAGAATAGGTCAGAATAAAAAAAATTACACATTAGCGTAGATAAGGGGCTGAGTGTAGTAGGAAAGAAACTGCAAAGGTTTAGTAACTACAAAAAATATACGAACAGATATCGGGAAGGGCTACGTGAGGAAAGAAAACTGATTTCAGCTCTATGCTTCGAGATAGGGATTTCTCGTAACTGTTAGTTGGGCATGCCTTCAAAACGAAAGATAGCGCTGTCTCAGTGGCAACGTCATGTCATGATCACTTTGATCCCATTATATGTATGCTGCAGGACCAAGGCCTTTCCCAATTATTTCCATTATTCCGATAAACCGTAAGGCTATTTCATTTTCTGACTGCTAACTTCTTCATTTCATCACCTTATCTGACTTCCTGTTGTCTTATAGACTGCGATTATTATCGCTTGGCCTTCATTTCATTGCTCTATAACCGACAACCAGCCACCTGTGCTGCGCACGATGGGGCCAGCTTCGGTCCAGGTTTTAGTCAGTTTAATTTGAAATGGGAGAGGGGCTACGTCTATTTTCGAACTCAATCTGCTGTCTTCCTCTCTTTAATGATCGTCGACAAAACATAGTTTTGCTAGAGAGATTCAAAAGTAGGAAACGGGGTTAGTAATCGCCACTTCTGACACGCGCTCATTGACGAAGCCATACGTGGTACAGAGCTCTGAGACTTGCACAGGTCCACAACTAAGCCGTCTTCCCTTCCCCCCCCCCCCCCCCTTCCCGTGGAGTCGGCCTAAGCCTGGCCGACCACCCGACTTGACTTCTGGATTCGTGGACTTAACCAGCGATCATTATTAGAGTTTATACACTAAGTGAATTTGCAAGCGTCGTTCAACACCCTAATTACTACGCCCAAGAGCCGGGTTTCGTAGTTAAAAAAAACTTTGTGGCTGGCCAATTAGGGATCGCAAATAATTATACGCGAACTATGACCTAAAAGGTGTCCTTCCACTACCAACCTACATTTGCGTGATAACCATTTCTTCTGCGCATTGCCCAAAGCCTCAGCCAGAAAGAAACAGCTCGAAGCGACCATTCAGTCCAAGAAATTGCGCTTGGTAAGATCACGCAGTTCTCTTTTCCAGAGTTTCCTAACGCACCCACGAAAAGTTTGGCCATAAAGACAGCCTACTACGCCTCGCACAATGGAAACAAAATGGCACCGGAGAGAAACTTCCCGTGGTGTTGGCCATTACCATTCGTATAAGACCTCGCCCCTTCCCCCATTATGGTGCGCTTCCCCGGCTGGGCACCTGAGCTGCGTGGTGCTACTGGAAACCCTCCCGGCCAGATTCATCACAGGCAATCAGGCCGAATGCGTTCTTTGCTATAGTCTTCAGTTTCCTTTCTTTCACAAAACATAGAAGAGTGCGTGGGCGCTTGGACCTATGTGAGCTATGGTTCGCTCTACGATAACAACCGGTATGCATGCGGCGTTTTGCACGGAGGGCGTGGCGATATTTCACTGATGTAGTGGGTAAGCATTGCTTCAGCTGAACGGAGGAATAGTGGTCTCCAAATAGACTCGCACGTTCGGATTTCACATAATTATTTCCTCTTTACTTTCTTTTTTCTTTCGTTTCCTAACCTTTTGTTCAGTAGACAGAGGCCAATTTAAATTTGCTCCTTTATTTCCAAACGATTTAATTCAATTTGAATAAAGGAACTGCGCATCTTGCCAGTAGGCACCATGCTCGTCACAATAATAATGCCAGCGATTCAATTTTATTTCCTCTATCAGAGCGAACAGAAATATAGCTTATGCGAAAGTCTCATAAAAGAAACCCTGAGTTCCACTTATGACAAGTTACTGCCGCGGTAGATTTTCCCGTTGCTGCCGAGAACCAAGGGTATAGTTATTATTCATTTAGTTATTACACTGGCCCATACTTTGGCTCAGGCAGAAGAGGAATTCATCGTGTTTCAGGCTGACAAGATGGGTTTCCGTCAAACCCCCGTTGTCACACTATTTTTGATTTGTGCACGAGAGGGTGCACGTGAAAGCGTGTACTTCCAGAAGGTAATGCACTTAATTTTCTCCTACCTGTTGAAAAGATACCAAGAAAAATTTTCAGTTGATAAGTCTAAGTAAACTTACGTCTCTGCAATCGACCCCCTACTTCGCAAGAGTAAGCTTGAAAAGGCGAGAGAGAAGCAAAAAATATAAAAGGAGTGTCGTGAAGCTTTCTTTCCTTCTCCACCTCAAACCGCCGAGGTGCCATAAGATTATAGTGTCTGTTATAGCTTATAATTGGGATGGCCAACACCGCAGCTTGTAGCCACTGTGGCAAAGAAGAAACCATCCAACATATCCTTTGCGACTGCCTAGAGTATAGTAGACAACGGCTATGCCTTCGCAAGGAACTCAGCGAATAAAATAATCAACCTCTGTCGGAGGAAAGAATTCTACAATATCGACAAGATGCAACTTCACAGAAGAAGGCCCTGAAAGTGCTACTGCAATCTTTGCGATAGAACGGCCTTTAGGAAAGGTTGTAGGCAGAACGGCCTTCCTGTGTGTGTTTTCGTTTTCTCACGAGTGTACGTGCGTTTTTTTAGAGGCGAAGCTGCTTATGGCGTGGCTCGTGTGTCCCTCGTAGTACGTAACCACCAGTGGCACATACCCGAAATAGGTATAACATTTGACCTCCAAGGTGGTGCCGGTGAGAGATTTCTTCTGTGCGTTGTTTAACAATAAAAAATAGTGCTCAATGTACATGCCAATGGCTGCTAATGGGGAATTAGAGACAGGAGCATTCGGCTTTTAGTCAACGCGCACGCTGCGATCCTCATTAGCAGCCATTGGCATGTACATTTAGCACTATCGGACAAGAAAGGGTTGCTACATTATACTCGCTGGGTGTAACCTCCTTGGTTTTAGAAAGGTTTAGCGAGCATTGGGCCGCAATGCCATGAATACAGCGAACTAGTATATACCATGAACTCAAGGTGGTTGAAGGTGGGAAGTAGACCCGAAGCACAACTTAGAAGTGTGGCAGCTTGGGCGAGTTGGTATGGCATGACGATAGTTATAGCGCGAGTACAAAACGACGACACAGAGACAAGAAGGACACGAAAGACACGAGCGCTCGTGTCTTTCGTGTCCTTCTTGTCTCCGCTCGTGTCTTTCGTGTCCTTCTTGTCTCTGTGTCGTCGTTTTGTTCTCGCGCTATAACTATCGTCCGAAGCGCAAGCCGTAAGAAAGTGTGCGTGTGCCACCTCTCGTTTAGTCCTTGGAATGTCCACTGAATGGCGGTGCTTCTATATGGGGAATATATAATAAAAAGATGCTAGATGGTGGCACTTGGAGTGTTGAATAGATGGACGAACGGACACACAGACAGATGCATCGATGGACGCATGAACGGACGCAGGGGCGGATGCATGAACGAACGCAGAGACGGGCGCACGAACAGACGCATGGACGGTCACACAGACGGACGCATGGACGGACGAATGCTTCGCCCCACTCTCCATCATTCACTCTGTGGATATGCTGCCATTTTTTTTCTTTGCTCTCTCTCTATCTACCGCCTCTTTCTTGCCCCTATTTCCCCATTACTATTGCTGGGTAGCGAACCAGATGCCAATATCTGGTTAACCTGCCAGCCTTCTTTTTTCTCTCTCTCTCTCTCTCTCTCTCTCTCTCTCTCTCTCTCTCTCTCTCTCTCTCTCTCTCTCTCTCTCTCTCTCTCTCTCTCTCTCTCTCTCTCTCTCTCTCTCTCACTCTCTCTCTCTCTCTCTTATCAGCAAAAAAAGATGAATTGCATTAAAGAAGGCACGAATACTTAACTTATCATATAGCCTAAACTCTTTTTCACAGTAGCTCGACTACTATACGAAAAAATAATTTTAAGTCTGGAAAGGCACGCTATCATCATAACGCTAACATTTCCGCGTTTTATTGAAAGAAAAAAAAAAGCGCCGAAGAAACCCCACGCTGTTGGTAGCCATTCTAACCTACAGCAATAAATGCTTTCGCCCCCAGTAAATGATAAGTTAGTTTAAAATAAGCAGTATATTTGTACAAGTTGACTCACTTTTCTGGTTGGAAAGTGCTTGTGTAGTCATAGCAATATAAAATCTAGATACAAGAATTGTACCTTATATGGTGCACAATGGTTGGGGCTTGAATAACAAAGCATGCATCTCTGAATTTATACCCCACTGCACTATCACAAATCGCTTGCTTCACGCCCTAATGCACGGTGAAAAAGCCGCACTAAGTCGCCAGAGCGAAGCTTCCGACAAACAGGCAAACAGTGCGTTTCGCGAGTTTTCGGGGAAAGTTTTCTTCCCTGCAGCGGGGAAGTGGGTACATCCGCTTCGTCACACGCACTCACAGGTTGTAATCAACGCCCGGATATTAAACTCGGTGTCTCAATTTCAGCTGTAAAAAAAAAGAAAGTCTAGGCAAGACATCACATAAAGCTAAGAAGACAAAATATAATTTACAAGATCGAAATTTCGGCTAGTTGGCGAGTGTTTTTTCAGCGCGCGAACATCTATTTTGTCTACTCTGTCCTTTTTTCTATGTTCGCGCACTAAAAAAAAAAAAACTTGGTCGTGCGAAGACAACATAGCCATGTTCGTAACAGTCACCCACAACAACAGAACGAAAATACCAAAAATAAAGACTTCCGCCAGGAACAGGACCCGAGTGGCAGCTTTTCTACCAGCCATACCTATCCTCTTGCTGCACACTATTGGCGTCCAAGTACGAAAGTTCACTGCGGGTACCCGCAATCTTCTCCTGAAGCACAGGTCTCGCATCAAATAGATCGCCTGGCTTACTTCACTTACACGGCAGATCTTCCTTTGCAACGAAAAACAGTTTCGGAAAAGAGTCGTTACTTTCGACAGCTTTGCTTGTGTTGATGCTACCTGTCTAAAAAACTGTAAGCTTCCTAGCCACGACGTCTTACGTCTGTACGGCAAGAGCTATTCTTTTTTTTTTTTGTTAAAGAGCTTACAAAAAAGTGCGATGAGTTCACTGGAAGCTATTTGCGAAGCTTCTGTTGTGAGTTTGAAGTCTTGTTTTTGGTACGTTCCTTAGAAAGCTTTTCAAGAAAAATCTCGAGGACAGATTACGGAGAGCAAAACACGAATCAAGTGCGTTGGGCGAACGTGTCCTACAGTAGGTCTCCTTGCAGTGTTTCGTGCTGATGGAAGCTGAAGCAGCGATTAGCAACATTTTTTGAATATTTCATGGACTTTTGAAAGAATAACTGTCCTTTTTCCCTGAGGACAGAATACAATGATTTCAAAGAGCGAACGAGGTCAACGTAACAGCTGCTAACAGTAATCAAAGAAAAAACTAAGAATCAATAATAATAATAATAATAATAATAATAATAATAATAAGGAGGAGGAGGAGGAAGAAGAAGGTGAGGGGTAGGAGGAGGAGGATAAGAAAAGAATATTTGGGTTTTATGCTCGAAAACCACGATATGGCAACCAGCGACTCCGTATTGGTGTATACTGCGAATTTCGACAATCTGGTGTTCGTTCTGAGCGTGCAACAACATGTCACAGTGAATGGGCCTCCATCGAAATGAGACCTCCGCGGCCTCGAGTGAACCACCGACCTTCGTTTCAAACACCGGCCACCGTACCAGCGTTACTCCGAGATTGACAATGCCTAGAAAGGATCCGTTATAGGGAGATAAACGTAGAGTAGCCAGATATTTGTTGTGACCACGAGCACGCTAGTCATACTAAGCAAAAGGAAGACAAAAGGGTTGAAGGGGGAAAAAGGCAGGAGGATAGTGCATTATGCAGCACAACTGTCTGGATGATAGATAACCCTTGCTGCTATTTCACACGAGTATATTCTCCCACGGAGTTTCCTAAAGTAAATTAGAAGGAACTATGGCGATGCGATCGTTCAGCGACCATGAGAATGATGGGTAGTACAAGGCTTTGCCTAGTCTTCGTGCTTGCGTGTGGCAAATCGCACTAGTGGATTCGTGTGTTGCTCTATTTCGGTTTTGTTTCGAAGGAAGTAGGAAGCCTTTTGAACTTCGTGACCCGATTTGAAATGGTAAGCCTGAAGGATTAAGGTGGCGAGGCGCAACTGCCAAAGATTTGCCGATCATTGTTTCGCGACAAGGCAGCTTCAAGTCCCGTGAAGCCACAAGGAACGTAAAGTATGCAGACAAGGCAAATCCATGCACTAGCCATAATTCCCATGCTCGCTGAAGAGTCATGCGTTGCTGCTCCTATAGACACTAGCGCCAGAGTTTTGGTGTTTATGTAGAAAACTGTATGTATTTTCCCACCTAAATCGGGATTGGCTAGGCGGAAACACCAAAGCTAAGAGGACGTCGTGATTTTACGGATAGCCCGGCCTGATAGTGTAGCGATTTCGAAACAAGATAGACCAAACGACTGAGGAGAATTGTAGAGATGGGGACATTCTTGGCATATCCTTAAAGCTGTCGATCGTCGTTTCGCAAGAAACGAGCGTGCGGAATTCACAAGCTCGAGCTATCTCTGTGACGACAGCATGATTTCTTTGCGTCATCTACTATCTGCAGCTCTCAAATGGTGCAGGTCAGTGCGGTCAGGAAATAAGAAAAATGAGGAACGTCACTGGGGAGGTGATAAATTGGTTTTTCAAAAGGCACCTAAATTGGGTCATTGAAAAAGTACTCTGTAAGCACAGGTCTGAGTCAAGTGGAACATACAAGGATTTCGTCCTAAGACAAATTTAGCTATAGAAGAAACGTGAGCGCAAGACAGAAGGTCAGAGCATTATTTTTCATCCTAACATGCGTAGACTTTCGCGAGGCAGGATCAACATGTTCTGTAAGGAATAGGTTGCTTTAGCAACTCTCGTATTAGGCGCATATTTTAGCATCAGTGGTGTGAGGAAAAGGAGTGAAAGAAGAGAAAACATTTTAGTGAAATAAAAAGAAAAGTGGAGATTCGAGCAACCTGCGCAGTGGGCGTTGCACATACCCCCCCACCCTGAAACGAAGTCTGCGTCCGTTCACAACATCTGTAACGAAATGACTTGGAGACTACAGTTATCCAGGGAACGTTGTACGAGAAGAGCCTATGTATCCGAGTAGATCGTAATTTATAGCTACTGAGCCAATTATAATCAATATAACGCATAAGGTCTTCTGAGCAGTCCGATCCGAACGAAGATTTCATTATCGGGGCTTTCCTGTCACATTCATTTCTCGTACTTTTTTTTTTGTTGAAGCCTGTAAGAAGTACAAGAATTCGGCTGCAGAGCCCTATGTCTTGTCACACTCCCAAGCGCATCTACAATGCCACTCTCTAGAACCTCGTATGTGCACCTTCAAGAGTTGTAGTCGCCATGGGGCACGAACGGAACTGAGCGGCAAACTTTACACACATGCAGGCTTGTAAATGAAGTATAGGAGATGAAGTATGTTCGGAGACTATTGTTCAGGCACACTGCAAACATCACCCCTGTGCCAGTAAGCTTGCATCGTCTTGAGTTTCGTTGTCCAGACCCTCACCAACATCTGTGATGTGTACGTGTGCAACAGCCAATACAAAAACTGCTTCACAGCTAAAGGCAACATCCGTCATGCCAGCGGTTGTTACGGTAGTATTGTTATGATTAAGATTGTTACGGTAATATTATTCATCTGAAGCTTCGCTCACTTTATCTGGTTACCATTTTCCTTCTTGAATGTGTTGCTTACCGCCGGACGCCGGAAGCGCTTGACGACATCTGGCTCTTTTAACGTTCCGCCTTTACGTATACGGCCATGCTTTTGACGAACGCTCGTTAGACACCAGCCTCTATAGCTTGCGACGAAGACCATTCTCCTTAAAGACTACTGGAAGTTTCAGGCAGCAGCGTATGCTTTATGAGAATTTAAAGGTGGCCAGACTGTCCAATGCTGCCGCATTCGTTTGGCGTAACGCAGGCAAAAGCACGTACATAGCATGGCCAACTGTGGCACATTGAGTGAGCGTTCATGCCAAAAAGATTTTGTCCCTTTTGTTTTACGAGTGCCTTCATGATGACGTAATGTGCGGAAATTACTACAATGGCTGGGGACACAAACCACGTATAGAGGAAAAGGAAGCAAGCACGAAACTCAAAGATGGGAAAAGAAGAGAAAATAAGATCAAGAACAGAATCAAATAAATAATAACACAGAAAAACTGTAAAAGAGAACAGGGACGAAAGTGAGGAGGATTGAAACAGAACATGGACTGGGCGGGCTTGCTTCTTTGCTCGGTAATCCCGCCGTCATTGCCGCTCCCATGACCGATTCGTTTCGAAACTGGCGTATTCTGTGAAGTCGACAGCTGTTTCAGTGCTACTGGCTTTTTGAAAAAAAAAAACTGAAGTACGGGTCTGCATTTCTTATTTAGCGGGCAGTAAGTGCGATATACAATTGCTTATCCTTGCACAATGGCATTCTTTGACGGGC
Organism: Rhipicephalus microplus; assembly: GCF_013339725.1. Lineage (NCBI taxonomy): Eukaryota > Metazoa > Arthropoda > Arachnida > Ixodida > Ixodidae > Rhipicephalus > Rhipicephalus microplus. The sequence goes on along the minus strand of NC_051171.1, from coordinate 151,165,458 downwards.
TGTAACTGCTGGTGAGACCGCATAATGCAACATGTTTTATTGATTGTGAAATATGATTAGAAGGATAACTGAAGTGGTGAAAGTTTAGGAAATGTAAACAAAAAGTAAATCGTCGTCAGGAGTTTCGCTAGCATGCTCTTCTTTTGAAGATAGTGGGATTATATCTTTTTATTGGGGGGTATTACTATTACAAGCTTTGACAGTTTTATGATTACGCATTCTGAAAAAGTAGTGCAAAACTTTCAGCGCTCTGTCGTAAGCCCTTTGTGAAACAAAGGCTTGGAAACTAGGGAAAAAAACGTTTTATGGGTCAATATTCGGATTTTTTATAGATATATCTGAACTACCCAAAGAAGCTACAAATGTATTCTATGTAATTCATTGCCAAATTAAAAAAAACAGCAGAGAGGGTAAGCATGGCCCTCAACCTCTTCGTCATTATTGATTTACTGTGCTTCGAAAAAAAAACGCGCGTTTGACAACTAAGCAAGCTCTGACTGAAGTAGAAGGAGCCGGAAGCAAAATCGTTGTGCTCCTGCATTTGAGATGCGCTGGTACGGGCTCAACGTAGTGCCAAGAAAGAAACCTTCCACTCTTCTTTTGTTTTCACAAAGCAGGAAATAAGGTATCGTTAGTTTCATTGTGTATGCAAATCAGTCCCGTCAGTGATATTGTAATGGGCGAGGGAGCCGGCTAGTGGCTGAACCCTCGAAAAGTTTGATGGCGCCGGTTTCATTACCTTGTTAGACCCGATCCCAATTAAGATCACTGCTGCCATTAGGTAGTTCGCTTCTGCTTCCACTGAATTTTATAGCGCTGGTAAGTGGGTTCTTTTAATTAAGTCGACCAATCATTCATTCAGAAAAAAATATGGCCTGAATTTACATGTTGCACTGTAAATGTCGAAAGACGATAGTCTTGCGCCTGGTGAGAGTGAACAAAACGTTTAATTGATGTTCTGCGCAAGAAAATCGGTGAATGGTATTCTGAAGGCGCTGCGTTAAAGTGCCTCGAGCGTGTAACGGAGGCGAACAAATGCATCAAGGCGTGCGCGACCACGGAGAAAGATGCGCGCCAGTCACGGAGGTGATAAGGTGTAGAGTACAAAGCGACGGGCAGCTGCCACCACCGTGCCGTCGTAGAAAAGCGTTGGAGACACCTTCTAGAGCATCGCGTTGCACTGTCAGCGCAGCGCGTTAAACGCTACAATCCTTAGAGTTACTTGTGTGTGCCTCTTCTAGTATGAAGGCAGACATACAAAACATAGACATATTGTTATGGCGCCTCAGATATGCGCAATATTTGCTTTTTTATTTGACAATCGCACAACTATGAACGATAACCTTGAGCAATATTGGTGGGCGTTGCGAATGGGGTTAGCCGTTTGGTGCCGTTTGAGTTATCATTAGGGCGGACAAACAAATGTACAGACAGACAGACAGACAGACAGACAGACAGACAGACAGACAGACAGACAGACAGACAGACAGACAGACAGACAGACAGACAGACAGATAGATAGATAGATAGATAGATAGATAGATAGATAGATAGATAGATAGATAGATAGATAGATAGATAGATAGATAGATAGATAGATAGATAGATAGATAGATAGACAGATAGACAGACAGACAGACAGACAGACAGACAGACAGACAGACAGACAGACAGACAGATAGATAGATAGATAGATAGATAGATAGATAGATAGATAGATAGATAGATAGATAGATAGATAGATAGATAGATAGATAGATAGATAGATAGATAGATAGACAGACAGACAGACAGACAGACAGACAGACAGACAGACAGACAGACAGATAGACAGATAGACAGATAGATAGATAGATAGATAGATAGATAGATAGATAGATAGATAGATAGATAGATAGATAGATAGATAGATAGATAGATAGATAGATAGATAGATAGATAGATAGATAGATAGATAGATAGATAGATAGATAGATAGATAGATAGATAGATAGATAGATAGAATTGCGGCTTTTTTTAACGAAATAGCGTTAAAGAAATATTTTGGCTGAAATTTCGGAGTTAGTGTCATCATCGACATCACTGGTTGCGAGCGAAAAATCGGCTTGTGCATAAGCGAGAATCCCAGATACATCCAAATAAAAAGTTGGCCCGAATCTACCTGTTACACTGTAAATGTCGTCGAAAGACGATAGTCTTGCGTCTGGCGAGAGTGAACAAAACGTTTATTTGATGTTCTGCGCAAGAAACTCGGTGAATGGTATTCTGCAGGCGCTGCGTTAGAGTACCTCCAGCGTGTGGCGGAGGCGAACGAGCGCATCCAGGCACGTTAGACACAAGTGCCATCTGGCAGTTATTTTTGAAAACGAAGGCGTGCAGCCCGCGGAGAAAGATGCGTGCCAGTCTCGGAGGTGCTAAGGTGTAGAACGCAAAGCGACGGGCTGGTGCCACCACCGTGACGTCGTAGCAAAGCGTTGAAAACACCTTTTTGAACATCGCGTTGCACTGTCCGCGCAGCGCGATTAAACGCTACATTCCTTAGAATTACTTGTGTGTGCCTCTTCTAGTATAAAGGCAGACATAAAAAACATCGAATCGTTGTTGTGGCGCCTTAGATACGCGCAATATTTATTTTCATTGACAATCACACAACTATGAACGCTAAATTTTGAGCAATATTGGTGGGCGCTGCGGATGGGGTTGGCCGTTTGGTGCAGCTTTAGGTATCGTTAGGGCGGACAGACAAATGTACAGACAGACAGACAGACAGACAGACAGACAGACAGACAGACAGACAGACCAAAATTATTCCGTCGAAGTTCCCAAGAAAGACTATCGTCTTTAATACATGAAAGATTGCTGGTCATGCCACCCTGAGAACGCGTGTGACTAGTGCATTTAAGGCAAAAGCCTTTTACACGCGGTGACTGGTGTTCAGCCGGCCCTGTGGCGTGCTGCCAGCTGTGGCGTCTAACCCTCACGCGGGAGGATAATTGAGCCCTATTAGCACTGGAATTCGGATGGCGTCTGCACGATGCGTAAAGCGGGACAATGTGAACGCATGCGAAATGGAGGCAGACTAGTCTCGCGTCTTGCTGCGATTTGTAGTAAAAAATTCAAAAAAGAAAACACGCACACATTATGTTTGTGTGTCATTCCACAGATAGTGTAAAAAAAAAACATGGCATAGTCAGTGAAAAGGCCCTGGCTAACCAAATCCATTTTGGAATATACAAACTTCATTTTTTAGCTTTCATCTGCATTGCCCAACCCAGTAGAGAACACTGTGCTCCATGAGTTCTTCTCCGCTTGCATCCAAGCACACAGCTTTCAACAATCCATCCCCCTCTTACCACTCCTCGTTTCAGCTTCTTCACGTCCGCAGCCGCTTGCAATGACTCCGCCTTTGTTGTTGGCACTTGTTAGCGCGGACACGTTTCCCCTCTTTGCCACGACAGCGTCAAGGGCGTAATCAAGAGCATCGCCAGGCGTGCTGGTCTGTTTCCCCGGCGCATTTCACCAGATGCACTCCGCCCAGCCTACTGTCCTTCTCGCTATCTGTGCTTTCGATGTGACTTTGATTCTTCTCTGGCAACGCCCACTAGAACACTGCACCAATGGGGACCTATAAGATCATGACGCGTGTTTGTGGAACATAGTTACTACAGCACGCCCATACCTTGATCACTTTAATTTAGACAGCGATCCTATATATTCAGCCATATATTATACATTATTCTACTAAAATGAAGCCTCTCGGCCGCATCATAATCATCGAGGAGGAGGAGAAGGCAAGCCTGCACATACCGGTATTTCATCGGACTTATAGCGTCAGCGTTTAATGTTCAGAACTATGAAACGCTGGTTCTTGAAGAAAACATCTGCAGAGAAATTTTCCTCTTGTAGGAAGTAGCTAACGCAAGTTAGTTACTTGTGTTACAACGTAGCAAGGTAGCTAACGCAGACACTTTAGAGGTGCTCTATCTTGCTCAATGCTTGCCTTAAGTCATAAAGCAGCCAGTCACTATAAAACATGTAAATGAAACGCAACAAACACAGTTTAGGTAATCCTCTACCATCCTTAACCAGAAAAGCCACCTTTAGAGGGTAAACAAAATTGTGCTAAACAAGCAATCGCTGACGCACGCTGGCCGTCTCTCTAACAGTATGATTGAGACGGATTGTTTTTCACTACCCCTGCACGAACATTGTGACAGCGTGAGAAATCACCCGTTCCGTGGCACCGTGCCCGTAGAGACAACGGCCTTCATGCTCGACACAGATTGATAGAAACTCGATGCATGGTCTCTACCTGCCACAGCCCTCTCTTTGTCATCAATGAGCATCTGTTCGTTGCTTCACTGTCGGCGTCTGTTCCGAGGTTACATACACCAACAGGAGTGGCTGTACTGGTTTCTTGGAAGGCCATCCTATAATGTGCTATGGCGCTGTAAAAATGAAACTAAGGTACAGTTAAGGTACATTCAGGCAATGCAATGTGGGAATGACCCACCAACTGACGACGCCATGTATGACGTCATAATACGACCTCCCAAATTTAGTCTACCTGTGACGACATTGTGACGCCATGTGGTGGCGCCACGACGTGATGGTTTTTTTTTTTTTTGCGTCACTGTGTTGTCGCCAACGCCGATAGTCACTTCTCGTTTTTCATGATACGTCTAAGGCCTCATGTAACGGGGTTCCTCTCTTTACCTCTCACAGGAATAAATGCTGCCGTGCTTCTACACGGCAATGGTGCCTGTAAAATATCTCTGCTTGAACATGAGTACATGTTATTCTTCGTTTGTCTCAACTCATCTTGCGATGCACGCTTATATTATTTTCGAAGTACTAGATGGCATTCAAGAAATTTGAGCCAACATTTTCCAGCTGACCGATAATCAAAGAAAACACTATTTGATATGCTATACCACGCTTCAAAAAGAAAGCGCAGCGTCAAGCCCATCACATTAAGCAAGAAAAACGAAATGTTCGCGAGGACTTTTTTTTTTTTCAGGTTTCTTCGAGAGCAGTTTTTCATTCACGCTACTCTCTAAGCTACTCAAATAGTGCGTGCAGAGCGATCCGAGGGACCATGTCCTAGACACATGTATGATGTATGGTTGCTTGGCTGGTGGCCTGGATGATGATTTTATGTGGGGAGGACTAATAAGGACCCGGAATAAAAAGAGAAACAATTAGGAAGAAAAATGGAAATAGATATAATAGACAGGACAACTGGCAAATACAAAAACAAAGTTTGAACAAAAATGAGAAGTGAAACCAAGAGAAACTAAGAATGCTCTCGAGTTCCACACTTGCTTCAGGCTCGGCACTATACTAGTTCGAAGCTGCAGAAGGTTCTTCTTCAAAAAAAAAAACAAATTAAAAAAACAACCACTTCATGGCAACGTGCAGGGATCAGAAACTTCCGTGAATGGCCTCTTTTTTCTTGCTCGGAGAAAACCAGAAACTCGGTTAGGCGTGTCTTCCTGCATCGCCCAAGTCACGTGCTGTGCTCTGGAGCTAAGCCTACTCACCACCTGATTCGCACTAGCAGCCAGAGGTCGCGGCGGTGTTTGCTTGGGAACGAAGGGCCACGTGGTAAATGTACCCACGTGTTTGACAATGTTCGCGTCCCTGCGGGAACGGATGGGAAGTCAAGCGACGTGAATCGAATTCAGAAGTCAACTGACAGTTTTAATTCTTGCCAAAAGAAGTAGCAGGCAAGACTTTGGGAAATGACACCATGCATACAAATATCTCACTCGGGGAAGCTCGTCGCTGTTTGTTTCATACAATCAAAGCACGGGCCTAAGTGCTCACTTTAAAGTCCCAGCTTCTGGATTGTCGACACTTGCAGCGTTTACCGAACAGAAGGACGCAACGCTTGTGACAGTTGTTAGTACACACTTTTCCAGTGTACTCCTGCACGTTCTTGTCGAGCATCCTTCTTTGTGCTTCAGCGGTGCGGTTCAAGTATCGAGCTCCTAGTCGTTCGTTTGTCGTTCCAATTTCTTGCTATCGCATTCATTGTTTCGCCCTTGCAGTGAAACTGACTTTCTATTGAAACGAATACTTGCGATATGCCGAATTTCTTACGCTGTCATTTCACCTAACAATTTCCTGTTACATTGATATGCAGGGTTTAACGGCCAAAACCACCTTATGATTATAAGAGACGCTGTAATGGAGGGCTTTTAAAATTACGACCACCTGGTGTTCTGTACCATGCACCCAAATCTGAGCACACGGGCCTACAGTGTTTCCGCCTCCATCGAAAATGCAGCTGCCACAGCCGGGATTCGATCCAGTGACCTGCGGGTCAGCAACCGACTACCTTAGCCACTAGACCACCAAGGCGGGGTATTTTCCCGTTAAGTTGTTTCTACGCTTAATTTGTATGAATATTTGAGAGCACAATGAACGTTTAGCCGCTGCAACTTCCTTAAAATGGGACAGCCTTTTCGTTGAAAATAGCTAGAAGAAGCATTACTGAGAGAAGAGCTTGCTGCTGCTTTTCCTCAAAATGAAATTAAATCGTAATGTGTGGTTTTCAAAAGTGAGGCAAGTTTCAATTGAAGATGAATAGTTACTTTTGCGCTATCCGTCATGTACAAAAACACTGAAGTTTCTCGTACGAAATCGTCACGTCTTCCCTTTCAAAGAATATCGCACGTATTGATTCCCGATATGCTCTGCTCCGATTATATAAACAGAGTACATGTTGGCTCTTGAAACTCAGAAAACACGTCCGTGGCGGGCGAGTATATTATATGCCATTACAAACGCGCACACACGAAATCAAAACAAAATGCGTAAGATGCGGCGCACATTCCGATTCGGATCGTTTGCAATGTTGACGACTGAATTCTCTCGGCTGAAAGCATTCACTAGGCATACACAGAACGGCGAACAGGATCGACGACAATAAACAAGCAAAGCACTACACACGAACCAGTGAGCCAACGCATACACAAAGTCGGCCGACACCAACATGCTACAGAGCTTCACCGCCCAGTCTTGCGTATCGAATTGAACTCACAATCCTGCAAAAACGGGCGCAGGCTTTGTTCTGTTCATTGTTTTGTTCGCACCCTGGAGTGGGTTTGCGAAACCACATTCTCGTCTAGATATAAAAATGCGGCTTCACTTTCTACAAATAAATTTTTCCGGAACCATCGTGGAACAGCAGCGTACTGGTGCGCGTTGAGTTTCGAAATCGCTTTGTCGACGAATTCGAAGCGCCAAATGTACGAACCGAGAGAAAACAATCCAAATATGCGATGCGAATGTGGCAAATGCGCTACTCGTAGTGCTCGTCAAGATGCGCCCAAGATGTAAGCGTGAATGCTTCTGTATCGCGAGCTACACTACCCAGATTCAGCTGTTTCGCGTGGCTTAAGGTGAGCAGTTCTGCGCAAGCGCGAGGAGCAATGACGTCATGCGGCGCACAGCTGGCACGCCGAAGAAGGCCTGGATGTTCCTGAAGCGCTGGACTTGCGTGAGATCACTCACTCACTAGTCCATCAGTCCACCCGTCCATTCATGGTTCGTCCGTCCATCCGTGTCCCACGCTAAGTATATTCTGGCATAGCCAAGCTAAGCCACGGCAAATTTTTATTGAGATGTCTCCGAATGGCCGGACCGGAAACGTACGCTTTTTTTTATAGTCGGGTGGTAGTCCATTACTGCTCCGTTTCAACTTACGTACCTTCGTTTATATCACTTCTACCTCAATCACCATAAGGAGTTTTCACACGGAACAAGTAATTATGTTAGTTCTCAGTATGCATCACGCAGCGGCTGGTCATGACTTCCATTGCAAAGGAGAGAAAATAGCCCCATTAGGAATATTATAAAGTGGTCTTAAGTGCGGTATCCTCTTTTCGTGCTCCCAAATAACGCCCATACTTACGCAAGGAAGCGCGAGTGTTCCTCAGCAATATCGCAAAGCCACCAAGTGCTTCGCACTTCAATACTGGTCATGAATAATAGCAGTTTAAGCTGTCGCATTGTGCGATCGAAGGTTAATGCGAAGGAACATGGTATCCAAGTATATCTCTTGAAGACTCTTTCATGAGTGCCAGTGCGCTAAAACGTGATTTGTAAATGCTCCGATTAACGATATTCCCGCAAAACGTATGATATCGTTCACCACTACTCGTTCGCTTACTTAAGGTATTAGTTTCTCTATAGTCAATTAATTTTTTTCATATTACCCTTTCGGAAGGCAAGAACGGAGCAAGGACGATGTGAGAGACGAAACTTTAAAATCAATGGCACCGGTTGCGAGGCGCTAGCGTGGCATTTGTGGAACTAGAACGCACCTGGTCCTTGGAGAAAGGGCATCCGGCAGTTCATAGCAATCATAAAAAACTATGATTTTGAAATGAAATCGATTTATACGTTACTATACGGCTATTATACTCGATGCAAGAAAAAGCAGGAAAATACAGGTTACAAGTTCATAGCGTGGTTACAAGTTCACGTGTTTTCGTTAGTTTTCGGCAAGTGCACATCCGGTTAACACTCTTCTTTCGCCTAGGGAACAAAAGGTGCTGGATATGCAATGAGGAGCGCTTACAAGGCATATGAACACTGGTTATTGTATATTTTATACTTTAGACAGCAGAAAAATATTCGTATGCTCCTGATCGACTGAGCATGAATGTTGACCTCCATGAAATAAAGTCTAATAGTGAAAAGGAAACGATAAAAGTCTAAAACCACAAGCTCAATTAGCCCATTTTGTTTGTTCATTACATCAGAATACTCCGATCACTTCGCATGGCAGCTCTGCGTTATTGAGCTGAAAGCAACGTGATGCACAATGGAATAAAAATGACAGCTGTTTTTGTGAAGGTACCTTCAAGTTTCTGATGGTAAATTAACGCTAATGAACTTTTCATTGCTACAACACGCAAGTTGTATTAGTTACGAAGGCACTTTTTCTTCTATGAACAGCAGTACAAGCGTAAGAATGATATGACTTGTAACTTGCTTTTCGCTAACGGGCCAAAAGTCTTCCGCGAACGCGTTCATAATGAGCCTCACCCATTCCTGATGGGTCAAGAAAAAAACTGAAGAAAGCGACAGAAACTTCAACAATGAACCAGCTCACGTAGTCACTAGTATTGCTTTATAATAAAAATATAATGGAAAACTGCAGCTATGTAGGAAAGGACAGCAAGTGACAGCTCAATTACAAGAAGCACACTAAGATTCTTTGCACAGCTTTGATTGAAACCGAATATACAGTACGTTTTGTGTTTCTTATTTAGAGGTACTATAGTGCTCTATACTCTCCAAACAAGAATACAGCAGGGCAAATGAAATGTTGCAATTTGTTTTCGTCCCTTCTACCTTTTAGAACGTTCCGCCGCATCTTGTTTTCCCTGAGAAAACTTTGTGCGAACCTTCAGAACTTACAAAAGAGCCTTGAGAAAGGCGCCGGCCTCGCTTATTTCCTGAAGATTTATCTCGAGGTAAACGTTCCAATCCGGAAATTCACTCACTTCCGCTCGAGAGCAATTTAGAGATTTCCAAATAGGCCCATGTTGCGAACTGCTTTCACCTACTTTCATCACTTTTTTTTTCGTTCTTTAAACACTCCGGAACTGAGAAGGTTATGCGTGTCATTTCTACGGGTATTCCAAAACAACCAAATTACTCTTCGAAGAACCTTCTTCGTTGAAATTTTCTTTGCATCACATGACGCAAAATTGTGGCAGTTATTCATTCCGTGACATATATTTGTTCTGCGATAGCATCTTTTTGCTTAACCACAAAAATGAACGGCCCAAATGTGGACATTATTTCATGAAGTAGACATGTGCAAGTGTGTTGTTCAGTCTTTCAACTACAGTTGATTTTGCAGACAACCGTTAAATAAATAGTATATGATATCCAACGTTTCCTTTGGAAACATAAAGTGCGAAATAAGCGTTAGCTGACTGCACTGCACTGTTTTGACGTGTGAAGAAGTTGTCTAAAGTAGTTGATTTTATAGTTGCTGATTCATAACTGGCCGACACACAATAGTGTAAAATAAAACTGACGACCTCGAGAAAAAAAGGAGTGCACGCACATGCGCTAGTTTTTTTCTTGCGGTCCCTTTTCTTTTCCACTAATATGGCTGCCAAAAAAGAGCTTATCAAAGGAGCTTATCTACATGCCAGCTACTGCCATGACACAATAGCATGCATCACCCATAATAACGTTCGCTTCACATGATATTTAACAAAGAGTACACATAGCCTGACTGCCGATCCATGGAGGAACTATTTCTTTTAGTAAAGTTTGTTCGAAGGTTCTGGTAATAATTATTTTAAAGTGATATTTACTTATTGCCAATGCAGGAGTCGTTCACGCAAGAATTCAAACAGGTCATGAAGCAAGAAAAAAACATTTATAACAACACTCGCATTAGGTAACACTCACATACGTAAAATTCTAGAACACAAAACTTTGCTGACCTCCATCTCGTGTTTGTATGAAGAATTAAAGTGGCAGCTATCAGGGCACAGTTTCAATCAGAAACACCAACAGAGCACCAAGGAAGGCGGAACAAGAGAAATCCTTCACAACCCTGGGCCGGAACTGCAGCAGAGACCTGTGGTGGTTGGCTCAAGAGATCCGGACTTCAAATGCAACCAACGGGCCACCATTATTTTTTTCTTTCTCTCATTATGATTTTACTCACGTGTCCTAAGTTCTTAGTTGTCGCCTTTTTCCGTCCGCATTTTCTCCGAAGGAGTGGAGGGGATCGAATTGCCCTCGATACGACCCAGGGTTCTATGCGGAACAACGTCGCATTTGTCATTCGCTTTCTTGCGGCATATTTTGCTCCCAAAGGGTGAACTGGCAAAAATTTTCGAATCAACTGGGCGATTGTACTATTCTTTTTGACTCTGCTCTACGAGGCCTCGTTGTGGAAACGCCAGAAAAAAAGACTAAAATCACACAGGCAACGACGTTTCGAACACGGCTGTATGAAAATACTAGATCTTCTTCACAATATGTACATGTATGTTGATTTTCTTTGAGCTTCAAGAGATTGCTTCACCTTTATCACTGCATATTTTTGTATATTTGTTGTATTTCGTTTTAATTTTCTTGATGCATTATTTACAATGCATTTTTCGTAAAATATAATAAACGCGTTTATTTTTTTTTAACGATTGCAAGCTGTTTATTGCTCTGTTCCCCATCTGCCGGGTCGTCAATGGCCGCATTGTGTTCTGAATAAAAAATAATGTAAAAACAAATTACTGCGACAAAACTCTGCTGACCATGAGACAGCCTTGCTAATATTCCAGACCCTCAATGCGCTGCTACATGAAGTGTTTAGATTTAAAGAACTAGCTCAGAAGGCCCAAAATGCGCATTCCAACATGTATGTATGTATGTATGTATGTATGTATGTATGTATGTATGTATGTATGTATGTATGTATGTATGTATGTATGTATGTATGTATGTATGTATGTATGTATATATGTATGTATGTATGTATGTATGTATGTATGTATGTATGCATTTATGCATGCATGTATGTATGTATGTATGTATGTATGTATGTAAGTAGCATGCATGCATGCATGTATGTAGTATGTATGTAGTATGTATGTTATGTATGTAGTATGTATGTATGTATGTATGTATGTAGTATGTATGTATGTATGTATGTATGTATGTATGTATGTATGTATGTATGTATGTATGTTCCGATTTGTATGCGTACGTTAACGTCGTGTAATGGTTAGGTTGCGAATAACTGTTTTTCTTCTCCTTGCATGGTCCTTCTTAATCAGACAACTATTTCGTCATTGCACGTCTTACTATCTCAAACACTCCCAAAAGCACGTAACTGAACAGTCTCGCAATGATTGATTGATATGTGGGGTTTAACGTCCCAAAACCACTATATGATTATGAGAGACGCCGTAGTGGAGGGCTCCGGAAATTTAGACCACCTGGGGTTCTTTAACGTGCACCCAAAGCTGAGCACACGGGCCTACAACAGTCTCGCAATGGCAACACTGTCTGTGCTTTATGCCGCATAGAACAAGCGTAAGGAATGCTCTCCGACAGCTGCGTTAGATTTGCATACATGTAAAGCAAAAACGAACTAGTGCAATCAATGTTAGGCGAGTAGTCCACTAGATTTCAGGTACTAGATTAGTCTACCACCAATTTCTTTTCATTTATCTTATAACAAAATCACACCAAGCGGCGATATCTATGCAAGCTTTTTCATTCATCTAAGGAAGTTCGTATGAATCAAACGGATTCGCCTTTATAAATACTGACGCACTAAGTTTTTGGTAATTCCTATCACAAAACTCTATTGAATGTGAGTTCGAAGGCAATATATCACATTTGAATGACGTTAACCAGACAAAGCTTTCTATTCAACATTCTTCTCATCTGGAGTAATTTATTCTCTACTTTATACTAAAAAGATATACAATATTTTACAACTTATACAATGCAGAAAAAATTACATCATATCCACGGAGTAAATGATGATGAGTGGGGTGAAGCGTCCGTCAGCCCGTCCGCGCTTCCATCCGCCCGTTCATTCTAGCTTCCGTCCGTGCGCGAGACCAACCGTGCGTCCATCCATGTGTCCGTCCGTCTGTCCGTGTTTCCTTCCGTCCATCTGTCTGTCTGTCTGCTCGTGCGTCCATCCGTCCGTACGTCCGTACGTCCGCGCGTCTATCCATCCGTCCGTCCGTCTGCTAGCATGTCCATCCATCCGTCCGTGCGTCCATCTAGTGAACAAGTACCGCCATCTCCCATCTCACCTCCCCTGTGGCTCATACCCTTTAGAACGGGTATGTGCCACCAGTGGCTACGTACTACTATGTACATACAAGGGATGGACAGACCCACGCCTTAAGGAGCTTCACCTCTAAAAAAAGGCAGAACAAACCTCAGAGACAACGAATTTAACCACAGCGAAGAGAAATAAAATAAAGATGAAGACGTCGGATAAGTAGGAACTAAACTTCGTTATGCAGGTTATTATTGCGTAACGAAGATTCGAGGCACGCCAACTGTAATACATCCCGATTTCGCACTGCAGGACGTGACGAATAAGTGTGGCAACTTTTTCGTGCGCGGTTATATTCTTGCCGATGAATACTGTTGCGAACATTCCCGTTTTTAGGGTGAAGCCCACCTAGCCCGATGACTCACTGAGCAGGTGTGGACAGACAGACAGACAGACAGACAGACAGACAGACAGACAGACAGACAGACAGACAGACAGACAGACAGACAGACAGACAGACAGACAGACAGACAGACAGACAGACAGACAGACAGACAGACAGACAGACAGACAGACAGACAGACAGACAGACAGACAGACAGATAGATAGATAGATAGATAGATAGATAGATAGATAGATAGATAGATAGATAGATAGATAGATAGATAGATAGATAGATAGATAGATAGATAGATAGATAGATAGATAGATAGATAGATAGATAGATAGATAGATAGATAGATAGATAGATAGATAGATAGATAGATAGATAGATAGATAGATAGATAGATAGATAGATAGATAGATAGATAGATAGATAGATAGATAGATAGATAGATAGATAGATAGATAGATAGATACAAAGGAAGATGTTGAATATAAAGGAAGATGTTGAAGAAGAAGGTGAAAACTTCAAAAAAAGAAATAATGCCACCTTGAAGTTTCCGGCTCCGGAGCATGTTTTGGTTATTTTTAGATATTGTGAGATGGCTGATCCTTTGGTATCCCGCTTTTCTGCGGGCTCAATCGATGGCCGTTTGACCAAATGTCATTTACTTGAGTGTTTAATCAGGATAGCTCGCCTGTTTACTATTCTTTTGTTCATTTTCTCCTCCGCCTGTTCTTGAAGTGGATAGCGAACCTGACCGACATATTTGTTATCACGCTTGTATACCTTTTTTCTTTGTATTATCGCTGCCTCACACACGCAATCAACTCCTTCAGTTGACCGTTAGGCAATGCCTACCTTGTCGTAAGTGCGCGAATTTCGCAGCAGTTTTGACCGAGCCACATTATTACGAACGCAGAATTTGGAGGTCAAATGCTGCGTCTTCATGAATGACAGTGCGCAGACAGTAAAGTTCACGGGTATGTTAAACGCGAACTTCTGAAGTGCTTGTTATGCAGGCCGCAGTGCCTGATATGCCAATATCCCTAAGAGTCTTCAAAACCGGGCTCACTGTGCACGTGTAGGTAGGGACCCAACGTTTCGTTAAGATGTGCCAGCGCTGCTTGAAAAACAACATTGTAAGATGGAAACAAAAGAGCGAAAAGGCACAAAGTGCATTCCTTGTTATACGCGTACGCTATAGCAATGACAATTACTGCCCTTCCAGGGTTTTTGTTTGTGGTACGCAGTCCTTGCGCAGAATGGACCATTTCCGCGTGACTCTCGGCCGGACATCTCATGATGGGATGCGCCATACCATTCGTTCTTCTCGTCGACAGTTATACAAAAAAAAACTAGCAAACAGGGATTTCTTTCAGCGCGTTCTTTCTTGGGGGGCTAAGCGAAGGCTTTACTCCGGGCAGCAGTGTCAGAGCTTGTGCAGATGCATTTTTCATAGCTGCCTCAGCATCCTGCCTATAGCCGTTGGAATGTGGTCAGCAGGTACGTAATGGCTGCCGGTAGTTTACTTGGTCGTTGCGTTCATAGCTTTCGTAACCCTTTACGACCAGTGAACGGTGAGTTCGACGCCCGCAGTGTGCTGATCATTGAGCGTCTCGTCACGTTGGCCAATCAACAAAGTGCTGCGTACGGCGAGAGTTAGGGTACAGGAAACGCAGAATGCAAGGTCATCGAGGCTTCGAAAGAGCATGCCGCGTTAGCCGGGGTTATAGTTCGGTTTACAGAACACAGACCTCGAAAAGCATCAGTGGTACGTGAAAATTGTATTCTAGATTTTTCATGTAATATATACTTTCAATGTTCATCATGGTGAAGGACCCATAAATAATGAGCGCAAAAATTAACAAACAACGTGAACAATGTTGACCACGACTTTTTTTTGTATCTTGGATCGATATTTTCAAAGCATCGGAGATTATTCTGTTGGAAAGCATTTGGGTCGATTGCTGACGATTTTCATGCACTATAGACGAGCGCCGATCACAAGTGACACATCATGCTTACGTTAGTTTGCCAACAGCGTTAAAATGCACAAAGCATTTCTCCATTAGCCTTTTCACAGCTGTGTGAGGGGTGAGAGGGGAGGACGAATTTTAATGCATGGGCCTTCTTAGTTCTACTTTTCACAATTATAATTAGCAGGCTTAGAGTGTGCTTGCATTTTTGATGCAACGTTATGGAAATAGGTGGTGCGGAAATCACCGTCGTGTACACTTTGCGTTTCATTTACGTACAATAGTACGAACAATGATTCATTCTTTCAGCATTCAAAATGTCGCGCTATTTCTTCTAATGGGCGACATCTGAATCATGTTTGTCGCCTGTACTTATTCGTTTGCGTTGTTGGTTTTCTCTTCCCTGACAGTAAAAACAGTGACATTCCACATGCCAAGTTATTTGGCAGTTGCAATTGTATCATTTATTTATCTTTAGACTGCCGTTATGGTCGCCAAAAAATTCTACCTCTAGAAGCTACCAGCGAACTCTACAACTTGGGCTATGTGAATTCAACTAATATTAGGTCAGTTTCATGAATAGATTAATAGTATTTTATGCTAAATGGGTCATGCAACGCCTTTTGAACATGGTCGAAAAATGTTGCCTAAAGGTAGCGGAGCCTATTGTTAGCGTGGAAGCAAACGTCATAGCGTAGCTTGACAGGTAATTTACAATTAGAGTTTAAGGTAATACGCAATCGCTCAATTCCGGAGTTCTCGTAGCCACCTCTAGTTCTCGGAGTGCTCACTACATGGCACTGCGACGCCATATATGAGAGTGCATAGTGTAATTAGAGATCACTAGATGGGTCTCGCTCGGCATTGGCGATGCATTGAGTACGTACAAGATGGCGCTGCGGCGCTCACTGCGTGCTCTCGTGTGTGTGGGGACTGCGATCGCTCTTGCCTTAAAATCCGTTCGTCTGGCACACTTCCTTTTTGACCAGCAGGTTGTGTGCTTCGAGTGTGAGCTGTGAAAACAAGGCGGTCGAGCGGAGGGCTCGGAAAACGGCTGCAGCGCGTGCTCGTTGTCTTTGTATGCACGATGATCTACTGGGGCAAAAAGTCGGACGAATTCACTACACCTGTCTTAATGCAATAAAGACAGTACAGTCGCTCATTGCCTGCTTCGTTTGCAGAACATTGACTTCGGGTAATTGTCGGATTATTTCACCTGAACTTTTGGGCTTTGTGGGATTTTATTCCGTAAGTTATCGATACATTTACACGAAAGTGTTTTATTCCGTGGTCCACCAACACTTCCAACATTTCTATGACCAACATCTCCGAAACAAAACACATCGGTAAAATGCAGATGGCAGACAAAAAACTGAAGCTTCACTTATTTGGATGACCTAGAAATTGAACCCACGATCTCTCAGTCCACGGGCCACATAATCTTACTGCGAGCCACGTAGCACGTGACTTGTATAAATTGAACAAACGTACGTGACTACAACACGCGAAAAAAGTGTTTCACACTCACATAAATGACTATTGGCGGCTTTGACTGGCGCGAACTTGCGTTCCAAAAATAAGAGCTCCTAAAACTTCAGAACAACAAGGATGTAATACGCAATCGCTTCAGGGCAATCCAGAAGTTTCCGTATCAGTCATGCGTAATCAATGGAACTTCTAGAAAACAAGCGACTCTGCTTTACCGGATAAGAACTGACTTCACATACACACCTGTTTGGTCATTCAAGACTATAGGCGAGGTGCTTCCCCGTTTCGTGCAGTTTGTTGTGACATCGGCGACATCGAAAATTTCCGTTGACTGTGCCCGCAGTTTGACAGAAAAGAACAGAGATGGTAGGCAGCATGAAGAAAGGTTGTCAGAAGCCTGAGACATTTGAAGATGTCATTTTTCCTGAAGGACCCACGGCGACGAGCATGAGCATGCAACGGATCCTGATGGCTATCCTGCGAGACACTGAGCAGAGTGACATTTGGTTACTGACTCCTGTAATTCAAGAGATGCTCAGGCGGAACAATTGTCGGCCATTTAGGCCAGGCTAAATCCGCCTTTGCGACATCACAACCCCCATCACCACCACATGGCACTTCCAGGTTTGTATACGCATATATATATATACACTATAAAGTGGACGGAGTCATGACTGCGACCATAGCTCAGATGGGAAAGCATCGCTCGCGTTATTCGACGGTCACTGGTTACGTCTCTGCCGCGGCTAGTTTTCCTTCCATCCACTTTTATTTCTTTAAATTTACATTGTGATTACCACTATTACCATCCCAAAACTCTCCTTTGTATCGTTCCGAAGCACAGGGTAGCAAGCTGGAGTCTCCACACTTCTCTCTCTCTCTCTCTCTATCTTGTCTGCTGGCTCACAATATTACCGTTTAAAAAAACACATCTAAATTGACCCTAAAGGCGTAGCCTGATTTATCTCGAACGTGTGAAGCTCAATGTGCGAGCACACACGTGCATGCCTTTGTATGTGTGAGTGTGAACAAACACGGGACAAACTGCAAAAAAAATATAGAGTAACTAGTGACCCCCCCACCCCCCACCCCACTCTTCTTGTGCACCTATGACGGGCATATTGTGAATTGCAGCCGTTATACATACAGGAACCTCAGTGGCGTCAGAATACAACGCGTTAGCTTCTAAAATGATCTGGATTTTCCAGGATTGTGAGTTAAATTATTGCTAGATTGCGGATTTCAGTTTGAAGTGGCTCAAACCAACTAGACTTGAATATTATCCTTCTCATGTAAATAGTTCAATATGGAAGTACGAGAGCTACCGCTGAATGAGTAGAGATCACAAAAGGTTCTTTAGTGAAGCACCGTTTCATTATTGTATGTAATAGTCACTGCAATAAAAACAGTTCTATCCATACTTACCCAACCAGCCCAGATATATAAAGGGTTGGCTGCGAGACTCATTCACTTGAAATTTTGTGATTTAGCACTGATCCACTAGGAAAACCTCTCAAACAAGCCAGTGCTGTGGGTCACAGATCACGACCTATTCTAATAAAAGAAATATTTATTGGCGTTGAAGGAGTGTAGATGCTGCTTCCGTTTCATAAAATAACCACCTATGGCACAAGGAAGCTTTGTCGCGCTACCGCTTGCGTATAAATAAAAAAGCATTCAAGGAAACGGGAGATGATGAGCCACCCTGGTGCATTTATTTATGACCGAGATCAGTACAATATCTCTTTCCCGACCACAGCGCGCGGCTTGAGTTATGCTGGGGTCCTGTGTCCGCGTTTTCTTTTCTTTAAGCGCTTGTTTCATTTTCTGTTGTCTAGCACTTGTGATGATGAATAATTCAGCAGCAGGAGCGCTGAGGATTCAGCTGCTCAGTGGGGAGCTTGTGCCGAACTGTGGTAACAGTAATTGATGTGGTTCAATGAGACAAACTACGATATGTCCTGCTAAATAGCTCTCACAGAACAATGGTAGCGGTTAGTATGGTCCTCGGTTGTCGAAATTTCATTTACAAGTGAGGCACTCCAGAAAATCCACGCATTTACACGAAGTGCACGATGACGAGTGCATGGGCGAAGCTAAGTCCTAATATTCATAATGTCCGCGTTCAAGTCACCGACCAGTGTAAACAACGAACAAATGGAAGGATGGACGAACAGGTGGATGAACGCAAGGACGCACGTAGACGAACGAACGGACAGAGCAACGGATTGACAGAAATCGCCGAATGGACGCATGGACGGATAGACGAATCGATAGATAGATGCACGGATGAGCGGACAGATGGACGGCGCAGGGGATTGTCTATTGCGATGTCATATAATTGATTGATGTACACATAAAGTCGGTTTCACACAGTTCTCGTATTTCTTCGTACAGGTGTTTAGTTTCACTTTCGGATGTGTGGTTTGACATTAAAAATCCCCCGTAGATGGTTTAACCATGTACTCCAATGGTGTTTTCGATTCTAGCCTGATATTTATGTGATATAAGACACTTCGTGTCATGCATGCAATCTGATTGCAAACAATCTAATGGGCGAGATGAATTAAAAAGTTGTCGACATAAAATTATTTACCTTGCGCTTAGCGATAACTTCGTGACAATATTTAGCTGGTGATCAATTCACCAGAA
The DNA here is from genome assembly GCF_013339725.1 of Rhipicephalus microplus. Classification (NCBI taxonomy): domain Eukaryota; kingdom Metazoa; phylum Arthropoda; class Arachnida; order Ixodida; family Ixodidae; genus Rhipicephalus; species Rhipicephalus microplus. Next base: position 151,146,169 of record NC_051171.1, on the reverse strand, counting down.
AAAGAAAAAAAAACAATGAATGCAAGAGCTTGCGCCAGTATAATTGAAAGTACTCGCCCAGAACACTGCCTGTCGTACACAGAAAGTCGAGCTCAGGCATCTCCATGCCTTTGTCCTCACAAAATCCATAGCGCGTACAACAAAAGCCGACGAGAAGCCGTGTTTGGGGAGGCACGATATAAGCGCTGCAGCTTATAGGTCAAAGCAAAACAACGATAACCTGACACGATTCACGGCAGCTGACTTGTAAAAAGGGTAAAATTCACATATTTTAAAGAAAGTCAGCTTGGTAGAAGTAAAAAAGAAAAAAACATGCATATCCACGAAGTTGATGCTGATGATGCAGCGGCGCTGTTCCTAAGGTTCATAATGTTATACGTTGAAGTCACCGACTAGTACAAAGGACGGGCAGATGCAAGGACGTACTATATATCTAGCCCATCTCGCTTGCGTTAAAGACACAACGCACTGGCGGGAGAACTCACTTCGTATAGAAAGAAGCTTGTGATGCGAGCACCCCTGTGTTTTGCGGGCAAGTAGGACTAGAGTAAATATCAATAGAAGTCATAGTGCCTTTATTTTTCCGAAAGATACAATTAATGCAAGGTTATTGATATTGCCATGGTTTTTTTACTCTAACATCAAGTTCTTTCAACAAATGCACTGCAAATAATGCCACCCGGCTCCGCAAGCTCTCTCAAAGCTTCTGCGTCAAAGTCGCATTGCGCAAGCGACACTTAAGTGGAGCCCACTGAATTACTTGCAATAAGCACGTGTTGTTTCGCACAGAGCCACAGAATAAACGAACTCTCAGCCCTTTTCGCGACATATCACCGTGAAGTGCTGCTGTGTCGTCGTTAACTGTCGCCGGATCTCGCTCCGCTCTTGGTGACGTGTGAGCATGTAGCTGCCAATGCATCTGTTTATTAACGCTCTTTAACGTAACCCAGGCCTTCCCATGTGACCTGAAGAATATCATCAAGAAACCTCTTGCGCGAACTACTTCATTTTGGAGTATGTTTCCTGGGCTACAATAGTTCAAAGTACCTGTCTCCTAACCCTACAACTTCTATCGCTGTCGTCTCTATATTATCTTTCTCATTCCCCCAACGTAGGGTAACAAAGCGGACATGTGCCTGGTTAACCTCCCTGCCTTCTCTCTTGTTCTTCCTCCTACCCTTCTCTTAACTAGCCAACCTTTCTTTTTTCTCCCCGAAGAGGCAAATCTGCTCGCAAATCACGCCGTATCGAACCCTATTTAAGGCGTTCTTTCTGAAAAACATAACTAGATGCATACACTCATGCATAATCACCTCTAGCAGTCAGAACAATGTCATTTTAATGATAACTCCCACAAAAAGCTACACCTACGGTACGTAGCACATTTCATCGAAATAGTTTCCAAAACGTTCCCTGTGCATCGGTGGTCACCGTTCAGATTCTTTGACAGCATTGGGAAGCTCCTGCTTGAAACTTTCACCAGTTCCAAACTAGCGTAGCAAGACTTTTCAAAATGGCGTCACGAAAACAGCGAGTGCTGCCCTACAAATTGCACACGGTATTTATTTTGATTACGTATTTTCCGAACCATCCCTCTGTAAGGAAATGTACGCGTCTTCAAATCAACTTTATGGCCGTGATGTACAAGCGCAGTCTTGTCACCGTCTTGTTAACTGGCCGTCTCGTTTCGGTGAAAGTGTACACTTGTTTTCTGCTCTACTTACGTTCTCGCCTTCCAAGAAACAGATTTTGATATTTTTTCCCTGTTCTTTTTTATATCATTGTATAACTTATTGCTGATACACAGCGTGAAATACGTGCTCGGACATTCTTTCCAGTGTTATTAAGTTCTCTTCTTATACCAACACACCAAACTCCAGGGTGTCTTGCTACTGACCACCCTGGTCGGGTACTAAATTGTATACGTTTTTCCTAGTGAACCCTTTCAGATTTGTTATTTGTTCTGTTCCATTCCAACTGGCTTGATGTGTAGAGGTTTAGATTTATGACACCTCGGCTACTCCATTTTTGTGAGTGCTCCAGCGGAAAACGAAAATACTTGTTCAAAACAAAGCAAAAAAAATGAATAGGAAAAAAAGTGTGCAGCAAAATGAAACACGTAAACAAAATAGTATGGCAATAGACAGTTCGGTTGCAGTAGTCCCTAACCAAGATACGTTAATCAGGGACGCCGTAGTGTATAGCTCAGAAAATCTGGACCACATGGTGTTCTTTACCTTACACTGACTTAGCACAGAACACAGGCCTCTCGCATCCCGCCTCTAACGAAATGACTGGAATCAGTCGCGGCCGGTACTGCACCCCCGACCTTCCAGTCAGTAGCTAAGCACCTTAGCTGTATGGTCTTTTCTTTTTCTTTTTTTATGCTTGTTAGTAACACCATCAACCGAAATTGCGGCCATGGCATCCGTGTTTGAGTGTCGGGATTCGAACGAGCACTGGACAAATGGCTGCGCATGTAGTGAAAATGATCCCAGACACAGCTATACTCGTGGCCTCATTATTTGCGCCGGCGCTCATTTAAGTCTTTCAATTATTACTACACTAGGCTTACAAGAGTAGCGGCTGTGTACTTCCTACTTACCGTTTGAACACATCAAACGGGGCCGCTTACGGTTTCGATTAATTGATATGAGCTAAACAGGCTAACTCGTGTCACCTGATTGCGCACAAAGCCTCTCCATCGCATCGTTCAAGTGGTCACGTTTGCTGGGAGCGTTGTATATTCTCTGTTCACCGTTGTGTTGACTATCGACGTATCGACCCGCCTCAGTTAGATAAGCTGTTCGAGGCAAAATCTTGCTCTGGATTTTTTTTAGTGTTCTCAAGTCCTGCGTGTAAACGGCTTCGTCGTGCCTTGCATACGACTGCAGAAAATTATGCACCCTCGAAAAAGGTCCAGACACTTGCGGGAGGAACGAGAATGGCTTCCACTTCAGAGCGCCGTGTTGTACAAGTCGCTACAGATAGGGCTCGCCAATGGCTACGCAAATAACCTAAATTACATGCTGGCCTGCTGCGAAGCAACGCATCCAACGTCTCCAAATGACGAGTATTAGTGAGCTGCTATTTATTTAGCTGGTGGAGCAACCCTCTCTGTTTTCACAGATTGTAGTGTACACAAATTTCAGAGCTTTGTTTCTATGCACTACAAGACAGGGCAGCTTTTTTTTTATTGACGCCAACATTCGTACACATTACTAATCACTTTGATTTGGGAAAACTGCTCGTAAAGAATGGTGATGTAGGTTAGAGAGAACAGCATTGCGTCAGAGCTGAGTATACTCGCCGCATTCGCGGAGCAATACGAACGCAAACGTGTACGAAAGGCGCGCATTCCACTCGGGTGATTTACCTCGTTTGTAATAGGCGATCACGCAGAAGAAAAAAAAACGATGGGATATTTTTACCCACTACAAAATTTGAACGATTGCCTAACCGAAACAGACTTACGGGGCGTTTTATGCATTCGCTTAAGACGTCTCAATGCTGAAATCCTTCTTCACAGTTAATTGTGAAGAGCTGTCGCTCGTTCATTAGCATTACATCATTGTTTTGTATTTGTTTGTTTTGTTTTGTAATATATTGAGTTGTTTGCAGAATCTACACCTTATGCACGCTTATATTTTTTATGTTCAGCTATATAATTTTTTCAAGGGTTGCTGTTTTCCATGCAGTGTTCTAATTGCAAAAGCGCTGCTTCAGACTCACCCTGCAATTGCCAACACGTTAACAGCAAGAGCTAATAAAAAATACTTTGTCTCTGCCGGACACACTAATGTGTCCTGGAGGGCGTAAAATTCTGGAGGGCGTAAAACTTAATCTTTGAGTCAGGCAATGCAGGATCAACAAAGGTAAAACACGGACAAAGCATGTTAATGGAGTGGTGAAGTAAAAAGTCACCGGCATCAATCTACCATCGACTACATAAATATACAAAACACACGTTAGTTGTTCTAGTAACGAAAGTTCCAGTAGAAAACTATAAGGCAAACTATGACAACTTCAATTAATCGACTGAGTTACCACCTGGAGAAGCGATCCTCTCCTATAGCTCTCAATGTTGTCCACTGTGTTCTATGTGATCCTTTTATTTATGTCTAGCATGTACAACAAGAATCCCATGATAAATTTCATGGCCGTGCGTGTGTGTGTGCGTGCTGCCTGTGCAAGAATTCACAATTCTGTAGCCGCCGTCCTTCCAGTCCACAGCTTTCACTGACAGTTCTTTATCCTCAGTGTGTGGTCTTATGTGCAGGCGCAGCCACTGCTCTTTCTTTCTCTGTTTTTACCCTACTTTCTTCCATTCAACCATCTGTCGGTAGTGTTTGTGGCTATTAACTATAACCTTTATACTCTTAATTCTTCATAGTCGAAAGCAACAAAGAAACAGCATAGGCAGAAAAGTTAGCAGAAGTGATTAAACTCCTGCGAACTTGCGTCATGGAAAAGGTAAACTGAAAAAAAATAATATTATAAGGAAGAAACATGCTATGCATTCTAGCGCCCCTAAAAACCTATCTGTGCCGTTTCAAGTGACTCTGTTGAACCATTCAGTTTTACTGATCGTATATTAAAGTAACATTGGATGAGCTGTGGATTTAGTATGTTCGAAAATGTTGGATCCTTAATGCTCTCTGTTTAAGAGCTAAGGAGTGTAGGCCGACGCCTTACATGTGCGCCAGCATCTCTGTCTGTCATGTCATCAAATAGAAAGATCGTCACCACCATATGAAGAATTATATCACAACGAGGATGAGTGCAGCAGAAGAAATAATGCAAGGGAAATGAGCTACACAATTGCTATCAGAAATACGTTATGTGATTTACGCTGTTAAACAACACGTCGAAGGACTATAAAGGCTTGACTGGTGAGCCAATTATTCGTACATCTGATGATTGTGATACTTTCAAAAACAATTGGTTTTGTCATAAAAAACAATTATATCTAACCATTCCGCTTTTTACAATGTAGCTCAGACACTCCTCTTTGAATGAGGCCGCGATACCTGGGGAAGGAACACATGGAAGCGTATCCACAGCACCATCAGGTGCACAAGAAGGCTACCTGGCTCGTTTGTGCTCTTGTTAGGGTTTACAAAGTATGTACTAAAAATAACCACAATTAGAAAGCGCTATCGCTGATGCATTTACTTCAAATGCACCATATGAACGATTAAACTGTGATTCGATCATTCAGTTTTAAGTTTGTACGCAAATGTTTCCCCAATTTTGTTTGCACTTCCTCAGTGAGCTAAGTATCATCTATAAGTGTTCTTCATTAGTGCCTATCATGCCGTTTTTGATACGAATTGTCGACCCGTATTTCCGCTTGCTCTAATTTATTTTTTCTGATATCACTATTACCATAGCTCAACTAATTCATGGCCGAAACAGAAGAGTGCTATCGATTCTGAAAAAGAAAAGTGACCGCCTCAAAACGGTTAATAATCGGTTGTGTTTTTTTTTGTCGTATATAGCAAAAAAGAAAGAAGAAAGCAAATTGCAATAGTGTGACCGAAAATGAGCAGCAGCTGCGGTACGTAAAAAAATATAAGCAAAGCTGCTCGCCAGAACCAAACAGCGCACACCGAGCACAAGTTATACCCGCGAACCCCCGATACCACACGCCAAGCTTTTCCACGGGTATTATTTATGAGCGGCGCTCCCTTTTCTCCTCTTTGTTCGGAGAAATGATCCACGGAGCGTGGCGTTCGTGTCGAGACCACCGTTGTCTGCACTGCGTTATGTCCACCCAAGCACGCTATAGATTGCGATGTGAGGCTAGCCACCGTATCGCATCTCCCCGTGTCTTCCGCAATGTGGGGGGGTCGTGTATCTGAGAACGGTGAAATAAAGGGCACTCCGAGTGCTATTTTAGGCTAAATATGTCTATTATAGGATAACTGATTTTGCTATTACTTAAATTGTTTGATTGTGTGTTCTTTATTGGCAATGTATAATCTATGATTTGCGTGTCATTTTGTAATTCCGGCTTTTTCTTGTGTTTTCTATCATTATGACTTTGTGTAAACAAATACTCGATTTCATATAACCTCTCTGCTCTAATCTCTGATGAGATTGGCAGTATTGTAAGTAAGTAAATAAATAAAAATAAATAAATCAGTAATTAAATAAATAAATAAACTATGTCTATGGCTGGTGGCAAACGCAAAGAACACTACATACAGTAAACACTCGTTAATTCAAAACTCGAAGGACGTTATTAGAGTAATTTTCAATGTGATGTGAGTTCGAATTAGTGGGTATGCACTCAGAATGAACGGACATTGTAACAATGTATGGCAAGCATGCAAAAAAGCCCTCTCTGGACTCGTTGTCACGAATCAGGTGCCGATACAAATTTGCGACGGATACGTCTTCTCTTGACTAACAAAAAAAACTAATCATCACCACCATTGACCTCAAATGCCGAAGATAATTCACTCAGTGATACGCGAGAATAAACACCAACATGCATTTGTGTTAGCATTCTGCCCTAACGCTGAAAGAATACGATGCCATTCATGCTCCAAAGATGTTTATTTATATGCCAGTGGTAACGCAATCAAAATTGAAAGTAATCGTTCATTTCAATTGGCTTGCGTTTTTTCGGTCACGACTCCGTGAGCATCGTTTGCAGCTTGCCCAAAAGCTCAAGCGCACGCGTTCGATTATTGATCTGCTGAGAACTGCTGTTGTTTCATTTTCTTGCATCTGCAATAAATTTAGTATGGTCTAGTTCAGTTTGGCAACACAAGGTGATCAGGGGCGTAGCCAAAGGGTAGCGCACCAGGCCCGTGCCCCCCCCCCCCCCATCCCCCTCAAAAGTTTTTCTCATGACATAGGGAGCGAAAAATGACCATTTCAAAGGAGTGCCCCTCCAGAAACCAAGGAGGGCCACTCCACAATTTTTTTTAACTTTCTTGAAGTTTCGTCACGGTTGAAGTGATTGTTCAGTAGATGAAGGCGTGAAATGAACAGATTGCTTTTATAGCATTGTCAAGGTCCCACAATATTTGGTATGCGTTGCGCGTTAAATCCGTTACAGCCCCCATCTCGATTGATTGATTGATTGATTGATTGATTGATTGATTGATTGATTGATTGATTGATTGATTGATTGATTGGTATGTGGGGTTCAACGTTCCAAAACCACCATATGATTATGAGAGACGCCGTAGTAGAGGGCTCCGGAAATTTCGACCACATTAGGTTCTTTAACGTGCACCCAAATCTGAGCACACGGGCCTGCAACATTTCTGCCTTCATCGGAAGTGCAGCCACCGCAGCCGGGATTCAAGCCCGCGACCTGCGGGTCAGCAGCCGAGTACCTTAGCCACTGGACCAACATGGTGGGGCAGCCCCCATCTCGACAAGATATATCCCGCAGAGAGCATCTATGCTTTGCTTCCATCAATCATCGTCCCAAGGTTGCCACTGCGGACGCCTTCTTGTGCCGCACAAAGCATGCATCGAACTACGCAGTGAGAGCTTCGATCTACGCATCGAGAGCTTTCTGCAAAGTTATCAATCTCTCTTCTCTTTTTTTTTCTCTTTTTTTACAAGGTATCGCAGGTTTATTGATCCATGCCTACGGCTTCGCACCATGTGGATAAGACTTCCCCTGGTTTTCATTACGATTCCGTCTTTATGTCGATAAAATTGCTGTTTTGCCTCTCTCATCTCACATCAACTGCCTTCCGAATCCCTTCTTGCCGAAGACGGCCGGTCGTCAAATGCAACGCCAATGGGGATTGCCGCGCCATTGCAAACATGGTCATTGAAAGTACTCGCAGCATATGCAACTACTTCTGCCACAAGGCACTCCACGAGGAGCATAAACACTTTGGTAGCACCTGTAGACCAATGCGGCATTCTCGGATGCGCATTTTTTTCGTAATAGAATAGCCTAAAAAATTACTTGCGATAATACGGCGGTGAGCAGACACCCAGGGACACTATAGACGTAGATCGGCACTTCAGGCCTTATACATGAATAGCTGCGTCCTTTAAGATGTTGTCAATTCTGCAACAGGCTGCGAAAATTGCATTGCGTTGAATCACGTCCGTGTGTGCGTTTTAGATGCGGAGCATCTAATACTCGAGGCTTGTAGTGCGGCGCCGTCCGCAAGCTTCCTCCTCCTTCTTCCACCATCTGTGCATCCCTTCCTCCTCTACACACCGCGCACGCTTCCCCAACACCGACTAAATTTCAAGGCCGAAAGGCTGCCGCAGTGACGTCAGAGGGTGGAGGCCCAGTTACGCCGCGAACGCGGCTAAAGCCGGTGTTTCGTTCGCGTCTTAGGAGAACCAACGCTCCCGCTCTCGCAGCTGCTGCGGCTTGATTGGGCCGAATAAAAGATGTGGAAAAAAAAGTCTTACTGAGCATGCTCAGTTGGGTAACTGGGCCTCCAACCTCCGACGTCACTGCGGCAGCCTTTCGGCCTTGAAATTTAGTCGGTGTTGGCTTCACTCCTCCACCATCTGTGCCAACACCGACTAAATTTAGTCGGTGTTGTCTGTGCACTCTTCCTCCTCTACACACCGCGTGCGCTTCTCCTCTTCACGAACATTCGCTAGCTGCATAATGTAGCGCGCATGCGCCGTCGCGCTTCGAGAACATCGGCAGCTGACGCGCGCGCATGCGCTGTTGCGCTTCTTCCCCTTCTCGAACATTCGACAGCTGACGCGCGCATGCACCGTCACCCACCATCTGTGCCGCGCGCGCTTTTCCCCTTCGAGAACATTCTACAATTCTCCTGATTCTCCAGTGGACGCGCATGATTCTCCAGTGGACGCGCAGTGGACGCGCCGTCGCGCTTCGAGAACATTCAACAGCTGACAGTGCATGCGCCGTCGCGCTGTATATATACTCAAGGTCGGCGCTCGCTCGCTCAGTTGCCGCTCGTCGGTTGGTTTGTACGGCGCGTCGACGTCCAAGGTCGCGGTGAAATGAATTCCAACGAATCCACAAACACAATGATCGACGTCCCTTCGACCAGCGCCGCCCTTTCGCATACGTGTGTACGTGTTCACTCATTTAACACCCCCTCCTACAACCACGTTAACCAATTTAGCCATCGACCCAAGTAAGTCGCAATTTAACACCCCATTTCACAACCACGTTAACCAATTTAGCCATCGACCCAAGTAAGTAGCACTTTAACACCCCATTAACCAATTATATGCTCCGCATCCTCCTCAGTGTTCCCCCGAGGGAAGCTGCGGGCAATCTTTTTTTTCTCTTGATTTTTCTCTTTTCTTCGAATCATTCTATTTTCTTCTCTCTATTATTTTCTACATCGAAGCCTAGTCTACTGAGAAGTACACCGGCTAGGCTGCTTGTTCTGCCCTGCCTTTCTCCTACTTAGATGTCATCATCAACTGTGGCAACCTTGCCTACGCCCACAGCAGCGCGAAGGCATCTTCTATGTTTCTCTAGTGGACCCTGTCCGCTGCATTTTGCGGTCACGTTATATCCCTGCAAGCTTCTCGATTTCATCCGCCCACCTAGCTTTCTACCTCCTCTTCCTCCTTGGGCGCTTGCATTGATTCTTGACAAATGCGTCCCATATATCACACAACCTCGCAATATTTGCCAGCGTAGAGCGCTTTGTGCAAGGTATTGGTTTGGCGTTATAGGAACGTACAAAATAAACTGGCTCTATACTCAGCGACGACGCCTTCCCGTGAGGCGCCCCCATTCACGCGAGTCAGAATTACACCCCCAGGCTGCATGCCGCACGGTTAGGAAACTTCAAGAACTTTGGATGTGAATAGCGATCAATGAGGAAAACGCGCGAGATTCTGTATGGGAACGCTGCGGCGAATCGTTGATTATTCGTTCCAAACCACCAGGCCTTTATACACTTCTCGCTTAATGCTTCCTTCTTCGCCTTTGATACGAATCGTCTGCCTCTGTATTGAATCGATGCTCTGTATTCACAACGCAGCTTTATCATTATCTTCAGTTGTCCTTACTCGTTTTTGCCTTCAACTGCGTTTGAAAAACAAAGTAGGTGATATTTTACCGATAAATATGTGAGTATACTAGCCTATTACCATTTCTGTGCCCTTATATAGCACGTATAGTGTACAGGAACTTAAAGAAAACACAAGATCAGGATAAGGTTGGCTTGTATTTACGGGCATATGACTCAAAACACAAAAACATGCGAGGAGACTCAGAAAGTGTCATTTAAGTGTTGGGACGTTAAACTCCACATATAAATCAAGTGTGATGAATGCATGAAGTAATTACCAGACTTCCCAAAGACAGCAATGATAACGTGTTAGTATGCGTGAAGCTGTCGTCAGTATACCTCGAGAGCAACCAGCCTCGTCCTCATCAACAACAAAAAAAAAAAGATCACCGCCCAAACACTTCATACAAATTGCTAACCAGCAACGTTGAAACCTGCAGCCAAGGTTTTTAGCACCATAATTAGCCAAAAAAATTGAACTGCCTTAATCTAACTCCAGAAATATATGCGCTTTGGACTCACTCACTCGGAATCACACTGATGCAAATTCTCTTGAACCGAACTCACTCGGACTCACTAGGACTCACTCGAACTCATTCAGAATGAGACTCACGGCCTCGCCTGAGTCAGAGTGCGTTCAAGTGAGTCCACTTATCAGTGAGTTTGCTGACTTATGCTTCTCATTTTGTTAATACCAACACATTGCTAATGCCTTTCTCAAGTATCGGTTAAATCTGTTCAAAACTTCTAACTGGGGTTCGCTACACGTGTGTTGCCCTCTTCATTTTCAGTGGACCAGTGGTGACTGGCAGGGAGCCGTCTAAATTTTGCGACACAAACTAGCCGATAGTTTCATGGTACACGAGACGCGCCAATTTTGGTTTTCTCTAGCCACATACAGCCTCACTGTAAACGTGCTCATTATATTTCGGGTACATAGGTATCAGGACAGTAGATTTGCGGAGAAAAAAAAGCCCGATTCTATCTTAGCGAGAGTTGAAATTGTATCTCAGAACTCTTGTCAATACACAAGTCTCCGTTAAATCAGCAGGTTCATGCACTATAGCTTTGCAGAAATCCGTGTTTTCCCTCAACCGTTTCTTCTCTGTAGAGTACGACAACAAAGCAACGCTTAGGCATTGTCACTAGTGCTCGGGAAGTCTTTTGCAATCCCTTGTGAAAATATTTTCATAAGGTCAGCGTGAAAGCCAGAACGAAATTGAGTTGCGCGAGACGGCAGTCCAAGTGTTCGCCTAAATACAGCAGATCAAAGTGGACGATTGGGCGAGTTGGTGATTCATGATCGACGTATGTAACTGCGCGGTAGTAAACACGGACGACAAGAAGAAATATATGCTTTTTCGGCAAAGACACACAAAGCCGACGTGCCATTTCGTGTCATTGTTACAGAGAAGGGCTCTTGGCAAAACGCCTTAGGGATGTTTTTGCAGAAAAAGTTGAAACTTTTAGAGATTAATGATCCCTTTTTAGTCAGGAATTCAAGGGAGGTCACTGAATTCTTCAAAGAGTATTCTAACTACACTTTGAGTGCTTTTTCCATAGATATCAAAGATTTATATTATTCTCTCCCTCGTGACGCTTTGTATTCATGCATAGAAGAATGTGTTGATCTAATGGGCCACGTAACGTTCCAGAATGCAGCTGGTGTCAGTGTTAGCAGTTTTCTTGACCTGCTAGCTACCTATCTGACCTCTACCTTTGTAGAATGGAACGGTGATGTTTATCAAAATAATGGCGTTTCAATAGGATCTTCGATTGCACCGATTCTGAGTGATTTGTTGCTTGCGAAGTTCGACAGGAACTTGAAAGAGCGGCTGAGTTGCCAGGAAGTTGTGAGAATTTTCAGGTTCGTCGACGACTACCTGGTGGTTTTTAAGTGTGAATCTGCTAGAGTAATGGGGTTGTCATCTGATGTAATTGAAGTTTTTAGTGACTGCTTGAGTCCACTCGTACTGACCCATGAACTCCCAGTGAACAACTCGATTCGCTTCCTAGACATGAGACTTTTGTTCAGCGTGAATCACGCATGCTGGATGTATGAGCCTCGCGCTATGAAACCGCTTTTGCCTTTTAAATCAGCGCATAGCAAATTGGTTAAGAGAGGCATAGTGAACACCTGCTTCACTAATGCCCTGGACAGATCATGTTTCCATATGATGGAAACAAGCTTCCAAAATCAAGTTGAGCGTCTGAAAGAAGCTGGCTACCCGGATTCGCTTCTCATTTCTGTGGCAGAAACAATAAAAAAGAAGAAAAAGCCCAGAAGCAGAGAGAGCACTAATGACAGAGACAAAAGCAAACGTGACAAAGTCGCGGTAATCCCTTACAAGCACCAGCTATCTCACAAGATAAAAAAGCTCGGTCAGCGCATGGGCGTAAAGGTCGTTTTTTTCGGCACCTTACAAGCTCTCTCAGCTAGCCAAAATGACATGTGTAAACAATAGGCCCAAACAAGCTTGCACTGTCAGGCATAAAACCCAGTTTGTCAGATGTGACATGAATGTAGTATATAGAATTCCGCTATCTTGTGGTGCGTGTTACATCGGGCAGACTGGGAGATGCCTAAATGAGCGCCTGCGCGAGCACGCACGCAATGTGCGCACTGGCAATGAGGGTTTTTTAGCTCAGCACATCAGTAGGTGTGGCTGCCTTGCGCAGTTCGAAAGCACGGTCGTAATGTTCAGGCACAAAGACGATCATACCCGTATGATCGTCGAAGCGGAAAAAATGGCACGGGAACCAGGACACTGCGTCAGCAAACCGTCGTTAGCTCTTTTAGATAAAGAGCTACGGTATCTGGCAAGTGGCGCACATGGTCCTTGAATCTGCTTTTGTCAAACGTTCACGTTTTGTCGATTGTTAAGTGCTAAGTCATCAGTTTTTGTTGATTTTCGTGTTTTCTGTTTCTGTTTCAGTCATATATATGTGGTTTGTGAAAAATAAACCTTCAGTTGATAGTCTGCGCTTGTCCTTGTATCTTCTTGTCGTCCGTGTTTACTACCGCGCAGTTACATACGTCGATTAAGCAGATCAAAGCACGGGCAGCTAAGCTAAACATGGCTTACTCTGTTTAGTGCAGCCGCCGCCTGGAGCTATAGGTAGCCTACCCTCGTAATGCATAGAAGACAACGCATAAAAAAAACAAAGGCCCCATGGTTGCTAACTGCATAACATGCGCGCCCCATTTACCCAAACTCGGTTGACGATCAATGTCAAACGCGGCTGCAGATGATAAGCTACGACAGCCAGCCGCAGATTTTTAAGTGGTTGTTTCAATGGCACAGTTTAATGCCTGGCCGCAGTAATGGCGCAAGTTTTTTTTTTTAATTTAGGTAGATCTCCGTGCATTGATTATTAAATGTAGTCACTTTTTTATTGTTGAGGTTGAATTTAGTATGCCCCCAAGTGACAGTCTCATCGCGTATTCTTACGTGAGCATCTGCTCACTTAAAATGTGTGCTCAATTACTATATAGAAGCTGAGTGGAAGTCAAATGGAATTTGACAACACTGTCTGTTGCCCTTGCTAAAACTTGAGCCATGTCTCGTCGACGTTGCTCACCCCCATCTCACCTTGTATCGTTGGCCACCTCCTTCCCTTAGACGCTTGGCCGATGGAGGTCGCGGATGTCCGGACTTAAGCTCCACAGAGTGGACTGTTTTGTTCGTTTATATTTGTCATATCTATTCGTGTTTCATTCTTCTTCTTTTCTACTTTTCTATTGCCTTTTATTGGTCACTTAGACGTGTTTCTCTGTGGGCTGCATAAAATAGCAACACCTCTATTTTTGTAGCAATGACCACTTACTTTGTTACCACTGTTTCATTTTAACCTGTGAGGTGGCAGGCATGAATACGTACGCTTAGTTTCCTCACCACCTTCGTAGAAGTCTACACATCTTTTGAAACACAGAACATGATTGAGGCCTCATTGAACTTTTCGCGTGGTAGTGGTCTATTGATTAGGCAAAGCACTCCCCTCGTTTTTTTTTTTTGCGCCTCTACTTTTTGCTATCCGTCTCATCTTTCTCCCCATATCCCCTCGCCTTATTGCAGGGTAGCAAACCAGATGCTTTAATTCTGGTTGACCTCCTTGCCTTTCTCTCAATTTATTACCATTCTTTTTGAGGTACCACACACGCTTATCTCTCTCTCTCTCTCTCTTCAAACACAGCTCGTGACCATTGGCCTCTTATCTCGACTTATTCAGGCGTTATGTCCTTTGTTTTGGAATCTGCACCCCTTACCTTGAGCCAGCCGTCTATCATTTCCATATCCGGTGCACTTTAAGAAGAATCTCAATTTTAAACCTTGAAGCCTTTCTTCTGTTGTTGTTACTTTTTCCACGCGCTTTCATTAAAAAAAGAGAGGGGAAGGGTAGGGGTGTTCACTTTGCTGCCACCAGTACGGCACTCCTTCACGCCATCGTCGATTCAGCAAAACCACGCAAACAATAAAAGTGACCGACAGAACTTGCTGCGTTGGAAAGAAATATGACGTCCTGCGAGTGCGTTTCATCAGGGTGTCCACGCACGGCTTTCAAGCGCCTCCTACGGCGAACTCTTCGAGGGAACGCCGGTTCGCTTGTTGCTATCTTCATGAGTCATTCGTCTTTAGAGCACCTATGATGAAGCGGTAGACGTAAAGAAGCCGGGCCGAGGACGGTTTTATAGCTGGGCGTCCTGCAATATCCACGTGAGAGAGGCGCACTTCCTTCTAAGCGGCCGTGTTTTCTTTGGCAACGTGCCAATGCCAGCTTCCGCGGGAAGCAATCATGGAAGATCCCGTCGCCGCGAAAGTAAAGTGGGCGTTGTTTGATTTCGAAGAACTCGCCTCATTCGAAATTGTATGATGAACTCCCGCACATTAAAACGTACCTGTACGCCGAGATAGTCCGCCTCGGTGTACAAGTGGCTTCGGTGCTCCACTGCTCACCCAAAGGTTGCGGGTTGGATTCCGACCGTGGCAGTCGCATTTTGGTGCAGGTGAAATGGTTGAAAACTTTGTGCGGTGTGACGTCAGCGTGCGTAAAAGAACACCAGATGGTACAAATTGCCGGAGCCGCTTTTGCCGTTTCTGTGCACTGTACTCGCCAGGAGAAGACCGCAAACACTGACTTAATCGTAAATTAAGCATTATCGTTGCCTAGGGTTCTTTCGTATAACTTTTAGTTCAAATATTTCGATACACATCATCGCTTCATTCAAGGCGATACCACTTTTAACAAGCCGTTGGACATGGGGCGTTTCGGCAGTAACTTAAAAAATTTTGTTTCACCTTTTCTTTTAGAATGTTTGCAACCAGCAGGTAACTATGCCATCACCTCCTCCTTGGCGTAGTCGTTGAATTCGGTCTTTGAAGAACTGTAAGGCGGGTCAACCTACAATAATTATATAACTACTGAACTAGTAATTTCATCGAGTTGTTGTACGATACACTATAATTTGCTCGAATTCTTTCACTTGCCTTAAATTTTGTCCGCACAACCTTGCTATGTGAATTACCCCTACTTATATACAGGCAACCATAATACGTCTTTCAATGGGTATTCAACCAAAGCGTATTGTATTTGGTCACGGGAGCAAAAAGGAAAAAGGACTTCTAAATTAGCATTTCTCCATGCTTTCTTTGTATCTGCGCACATTTACCTGCTGTCGTACTAAACATGTATATGTACGCTATAGGACTTACAATTTAGCATTTCTCTTTACACTGTATCTTCCCAGATTTTCCTGCTATTGTTCTAACAATTTATTATGCAAAAGAACCGCTTAATTTGCACATCCAGTGATCAACCACCTTATAACTTCTCGTTATTTCTATATTATTGTTATGTTCCTAGCTCAGCTAACGGCTCTGGGAAGAACGAAAACTCCTTATTTGGCATCCTTTAAATCTCTTTCATATAGATAATAAATGTTCTACAAAAAGATGTGAAAATTGCAAAGAATGCTTCCTAGGAATGAAGTCTCTTTGAAAGCGTTACCTCCTCAGGAGTGGCTATAGGTCACTTATTCGGATCACAAGCCTAAACAATGAAAAAGACCAAAATCCATAACTATTTCAAAGTGAACCTTGCCATTTGGTTAAACCCGTTCAGAAGTTTAATCTAGATGTCTGCGCCAAGAAAATGCAAATTAAAAAAAAGTGAAATTTTCGTATTGTTTTGCCTTGGTGAGAGCTCTTGCAAACCATGTCATGAATTCAAAATACTAAGAACATGTTCTTATGGAGAAAAAAAAAAGAAGAAAAACAGTTGTTAGGGGTCACTAAGACAAAAAAGGCATAAAAGAAAATAAAGGACAAACCAGTAGGAGGTACGAGTTTGGCAGTTTCGTCGAATCAGCCTTTTTTTTTTTTCAGTTTTGGGCCGACATTCAGCGTTTGCGAGAAAACAAAAAAGGAGGCAAGAAAAAGAGAGAGGGAACATTATAAATCAAAATCAACACAATAATTGCTGCACTTTAAAGTGTTCGCAGCGCGAAACAAATATTAATTTGGAAGTCGAGAGCGGGAAGCCGTGGCACAGCAATATTTTATCGTCGTTGCTTTTCGTTTATCAATGGGAAGCTCTTGCTAGCTTTCTTCTTCTTGAGGGAATACGCATAATTAACGAGCTTGATATTTAGACGACCCCAAGGTTTCAGAGTAATTGCTTCTTCCCCAGATATCACTAATTGCAAAACTGGTATAATATAAAGTGCGAGATTTCTTATCGATTTTCGCGCTTGAAATAAGCCACCTTGTTCGTTATCTGACGAACAAATATGCCACCTTGTTCGTTATCTGGTTCCGCTGGCTGTGATTTTTATTTTTTTACTGTTTATTTTTCACAGATACGATTCGTTTACACTTTGTGTGGCATGAAAGTTTTCTGCGTGATTGCATTGAGAAGCACACAGTTCAATTAGATAAATGCTACTTACACCACAACAACAGCCAAATTTGCATCGAAATTAACTCAAAGAATAGAATAACATAGCATGATTAAAGGCGTTCCACACAATAAAAAACTTACTATGCAGAAGTACTCTCCCAGATAACTTCCATTCAGTACAAAGTTTCGAGCTGAAATGGTAGTCCCACGTGCTTCTTCCTGAAGTTGTCAAAGGTGGCGCCAAGTTGACGCCCTCCCTATGTAAAGTGCACGTACACCCATCCACAAAAGTTTATGAAATGCGAGCTACACTGTAGATGTGAATTATCGCTCTGTTCATGTCCATGCTTCTCACGTAACAACTATCTGCGAAGGCCGCAAGATATATATATATATATATATATATATATATATATATATATATATATATATATATATATATATATATATATATATATATATATAAATGAGATCTAACAGACAGTAATGCCAAGGAATGTATAGGGGAATGTATAAGGCCGCTATGATACCTCACTCAGTGGTTAGAGCATCGAACGCGTTATTCGAAGGTCGTAGGTTTGATTTCTGCTCACGGCTGGTTATTTTTTCACCCACTTTTCTTTCTTGTTATTTGCATTTTATTGGTTCTAATAACTTCCCCTATACATTGCTTGGCATTACTGTCTGTTAGATCTCATTATTATTGTGTCAAAACACGGAAAAACTAGCCCTTAGGTATACTACACCTCTTTCCTTTATATATATATATATATATATATATATATATATATATATATATATATATATATATATATATATATATATATATATATATATATATATATATATATATATATATATATATATATATATATATATCCGCAGGCTACGTCCTGCGACAAAGCCGGAATATAGATTTCTCAGAAATCTCACGTTCCGCGAGCTTTGGCAGGGGCGTGGGAGGGGGGTAACACTTTATGCGTAACGTACAAGGTATGTTCTACGGCGGCCGTCACGTCCGTGACGGAACCATCTAACATTTCTAGGATTGATTGCAGCTCACTTAAGCACACAACAAAGTGCTTGAGATGACAAAAAATTATGCCGTGCTAGCTCAGGGCATTCGTCTTTCCTTGCACTCTCTTGCTTGCCTTGCAAAGATGTTTATTAGTGGGAGATTTGGCAGAACGAGAAGTGGTCCGCATCGTATAGCTAAGCGCAGCAACATTGTTTTTTTTTTTTATAAGCGCGCCGTAAATTGAGACTTTCGACACCCCTTCTTGTTTGCGATGTCGCCAGGGTATGAGGTCTATCAGCAAAACCTAATGAAACATGAGCCTTCCGTTTTTTTCTTTTTCAGATCATCCCAAGGATCTATAATTTTCCCGTCCACGTGCGTACCAACTTTTCGTGCTATAGCCCTTCTACACGACAACTTACCACGAGTTGAACGAGCAAAAAAAGGAAGCAGGGTGAGATGAAAGAGAACCATATCCATGCATGCGACTACGAATTCCGGCTAAGTGGAGAGCGCTGAACGCTTTATCCCGTCACGTGGGCCTGCCAATACTTGGAGGTGGTGCCAAGAAACAACACGCCAACGCCGGAAAAGCGGAAGGCTGAAATGCTCTGCTCGAAGCTTGAAGAAGTGCTCTGGCTGTTCGGCAGAGCTCGCAAGAGGGCGAATGTTTCAAGGTCCTCGGATTGAAGATTCTACCGTCACTCTTGGGGATTCTTTTTTCATAAAATAAAGTTGTTCAATTTATTCTACGTAATATAACTAGCCGTAGTCCACTCAGAAAAATTTAGAAGCCAAATAGATTTTTTTTTCCTTTTTTTGAAACTGGGGCTATTAAACAGCTTCAGCTACAATAATATTAACAAGCCTAGTTCTCAACTAAAACCTCGGCGCCTCTACGTAACGTGCCAACGCGCTTCCCAGGAAAACTTTGCCGCCTTACCACCACGTAAGTAAGCGACAAGGGTATTCTTTTTTTTTTCAAACTCGGGAAACACGGTACACCGGATTTCAAAGTGCTGACGTTTCCACGCCACCGCGACAGGTACCCAAATGTCATAGACCTGCCGCGGCCACTATATTTCCCGTTTAAATCACTCAGCACACCGTTTTCAAACTTTTTTTGTCATCATTACTTCTATTTTTGCTAGCTGCACTTTTGAGCCACCTCGGCTTGTTTCGAATGTTGGCGCAGACCTGTCACTGTTCCCGCTGCCTCCCATACATCATCCGCTTCGTGCGCAGCGTAGGCAAGTTTTCACCTCGTCCCGTTTATTCCACAACCATGACTCACTTTCACACTCTCCTCCTCAGGTCTTCTATCTTCAACTCACTTTACCTCCCCCTTTGGGGCGTTGTTTTGCATAGGTAACAGATGTATCACATTTTTCGCCCGCATGAAGACGCCTCAAGATAGCACGCCAAACACACACATAGCTTCAGCTCTTGTACACCTGAAAAATATCTGCCGGCTCTGCGACAATTTTACTACACCCTTTTTAACTTGCGCGTAGGTCAGACATCATGATCGTTTCCCTCTGTGCCCCATTGTGGACGAAAAGACTATTTGTGGGGCATAGTGCAAAGGATCCAGGAAAAAAAAGTAAAAGATTTCGAAAGAGCCTAACAAAGCCGGTAGTCATTGTGGACCAGAGAAAGGCGCCGGCATGCCGAGTGTACCACCAAAAATTTGCATGAGTGCCTATGTCAAGAAATCGCCAATAAAAAAAAAAAAAAAAAAAGCCTATGTCAAGAAAAAAAAAAAGGCGGGGGGACAATGAGAAACACGTTGCGTAGAAGTTTACAAGATCAGGCTTGGTTACGTTGCTTTTTTTTTTCAGAACCGACGCTTCCCGGTAACACCCCTGTCACTTCTCCCATTTTTTTTTCTCTTTTGCAACATTATTCGGGGCGAAGCCGTACATAATGTACACGGATTTTTTTTACAGCACGTGCGGTGTTTCATAATTTATGAATGTGTCATTTTTTGAATCAGCAAATTTCGTCTTGTTCATTTTTTTATTGTTGTTCTTGTTTTCGGGGGAGGGGAGGCGTTGTTATTAACGATGTATTCGTACAAACTAGTCCAACTAACGGTAACTTTGCCATCTCAGGAATTCTGTTTCTCTTTCTCTCTTTCTTTTTTGGGGGGGGGGTGGCTTTCTAGAAGAAAATCCGGCAGATCAGACGTATACCTGGGAATGGACGTTATGCGAAGCATGCGGAGGGAAGGTGACCGTGTTGCAATTTTTTAATCGAGTTACACGTCATGAAATGACGCTAAATATATGTACAAATTATGCACGCACAGATATACGTCGAACAGTTGCAGATGTTTACATAACCAGTTGTTTGCACTTTCGCAACGATGCCAACTGGGACATGCGTATTAGCAGCACCAGAAGTTGATATGAAGCGCTGATGCTCGCGAGGATGGAGGCCCTGGACACTGCTCCATAAACCAACTTCAGCGCATGACAGCTAGCGACAATTGACGTTAATCCGACGTGACTGCTGTATCAAAGACTGTATGTAATGTTTATAAAATTGGGTAGGCAGCACTGCAACTGCTATTGACGTTTCACGAAGATTAGCGTCTATTTGAAATGTAGTTCTGAGACCTGGCGTAGCTCTGTGGTAAAATTCTTTATTGCAGGACTCTTGGGTTCAATTGCAGCTAGGACCCTGGCATTCATTCTTTAAATTTGTCGGGTCGACGCTACCGATAGCGGGTATTTTTTTAACGCTTGTGCGTTAAAATTACCCATGTGTGTTCTCGTCGTTGCTGGGTAGATACTAAGTGTCAATCACCCATGGCACATACCCGCATACCAGTGGCACATACCCATCCATGGGTATGTGCCACTGTCTAGCGAGAACTTTTTGACGACGTACGCGACGGGATTGTGACATTATTTATGCATTGACCAGCGCGTCATATTCGTCAAACCATCTCACCCTCCTATGCTAATTTTGGTTCCCGCCAAGTTAGGGGCTGAACACGAAAGCATCCAAACGTAAGCGGATAGATAGATAGATAGATAGATAGATAGATAGATAGATAGATAGATAGATAGATAGATAGATAGATAGATAGATAGATAGATAGATAGATAGATAGATAGATAGATAGATAGATAGATAGATAGATAGATAGATAGATAGATAGATAGATAGATAGATAGATAGATAGATAGATAGATAGATAGATAGATAGATAGATAGATAGATAGATAGATAGATAGATAGATAGATAGATAGATAGATAGATAGATAGATAGATAGATAGATAGATAGATAGATAGATAGATAGATAGATAGATAGATAGATAGATAGATAGATAGATAGATAGATAGATAGATAGATAGATAGATAGATAGATAGATAGATAGATAGATAGATAGATAGATAGATAGATAGATAGATAGATATGCTCAAAGTCGCCGAAGTTCGCTAAGAAATTCTTCGCATTTAAAAACCAACAAGACCGTCCTTCACCTTTGATAAAGACAATTTGTTCAAAATTTAGGGATGAGAGGGCGGTGTACGGATAAAATAAGAGAGCAGAAAAAAAAATGTTCCCTTTACGGAATCTTAATAAAGAAATGAAGCACGGATTGAGTTATCGTGCACCCGGCTATGCAATGCAATCTTACATTTAAATGCAAGTATCATTCATGCATTATTCGTTAGTCAAAATGCATTGGATCAGATACACGCATGACAATCGTTAAATGAACATCTCTTTTGTCATGAATTTCAATCTAGAAAACGTGTTTACTAGAAGATAGTAACGTTCGTAGAGGCACATAGCTGCGGCGATATGTATTTACCCTAAAATACTGTATTGTTATCAAGTTTTTTATGTTTTTTTTACATAGGGTGAATAAACTTTTTAAAACATAATGCCAATACAAGATTCTTCTATTTCGAAGGAATTCGGGACGTCTTTATACTCTCCCATGGTAGAATACCGACTGCTCTAAATCGTTTCACACTTGCTCTACGCACAAGTGAGATCACACGAAACAAGGTTCGGAACAGCACAAAGCTCTGCCATATGTTAGAGTACATCATACTCTGGATCATCGAACACTAGTTCTAAACACACTACTTCCACTCAGCCCTGACTAGATTCGTTTCATTATCTCTCTTCATGAAATGGTGCAGTTGGGGTTCCAACAATACAGGATCACGTTACGCCTACTCCAATTCATTTTCTCCGCACATTACGTTCGAACTAGTGGCGTAGGTTTAGATATTATTAATCAAGAAGAGAAGACTTGAGTAATGCAAGTCGAGCACTCCGTGGCATCCGCTCACCTAACCACGTGTCTATTACCACAACATTTCACACAATGCGGCCGTCTTCCCAGAAGAGTTCACATTATAAAGGCCGTGGGCCACCAGATCGCGAGCAGAGAGCGGAACCAACAATGCGTATACAGCAGCCGAACCTCCGCAGCGGAGCGAGGCTGACCCTGCAAATTAAGCTGCCGAAATTACGTGGCCTCTGGCCCAAGTGAAGCCACGACTATTGCGTGGTCAGCTTCTCCCCACACAGACGCCTTGCGGAACAGCTGTAAAGGAGACGGAAGCGCCCGCGGGCCCGTTGCATCCCTACCACGTGTATTACGCACGCGTAGTCACCCTCTTTCGCACCAGAAAGACCGTATAATGGGATAATTCAATATGAGGCGGTTACCGCGAGACGGTGGTGGCATCATTCACTGCTCGAAAGGAGTTTCCACCGCGAAGGGAGTCACCGGCGTGGATTGAGAACCTTAACGGCTGTTTTAGATGCGAAGCATTTTAGAGCAGGGTTCGATACGGTGTACGGCGAGACCACCTTTTACTGCCCATGCGCGTCCCCTTCTTCTTTCCTACTACGCTCCTTTCTCACCTCGCAACGCCGACGCAGGCAGCGTCTGCTAGCATACACTCTCTCTCTCTCCTCTAGGCATTCCTGCCCGCGGCGTTTGCGCCCCCATTGCACACGCGCGTCCCCTACCCTTCTCTCCTTCTATACTTCACCCTCTCTCACAACGTCGACGCAGCTAGTGTCTGCTAAGGTGTCATTGAAAAAAAATCACCGCATATCCACGGAGTGAATGATGATGAGTGGGCGAAGCTCCGCAGGTACATCGGTAAACCGTGAATCCTCCGTGAATTTTGCCCAGTCGATACGCCATATCCCCGAAGTAAATTATGATGAAGGAACTTTCTCCATCCGTCCGTCGGTCTGTCTGTCAATCCGTCACCTATCGCACTAATGCACGCGTTTCCTACGCGACGGAGTGAAGCGAGCGCCGCAGAGCCATCTGGTGAGCACTCCGAGTACAAAGGGTGGCTACCATGGACCAGACAAGCCTACGCCCTAAGGAGCTTCGCCCTTAAAACTGACAGCTAGCGCTGCTCAACCGTTCACTGGCCGCCCCGTATATATAAGCACTGTATCTTGACCTCCATGGTTCTGCCGGCGAGATATTTATCATGTGCGTTGTTGAGAAATCAAAATTCGCAGCATGCGCAATAACTGAAAGCGGACTGCAAGTGCCTGTGCCCAATCGGAGTCTTCTGTCTCTAATTGCCCATTAGCAGCCATCGGCATGTTCCAGTAAGAAACACAGGTCCATCACTGCGTGCTTTGCGCCTCTCCAGGTTTCTCTCCTGCGCAATGCCGCGATGAGCACCAGCGTCAACGCCCCCGCCAGTGTAAGCGTTAGCGGCCGTTGAATCGCATCTGCACATGGCTGCCTTTAGCGAAGGACGGTGTGTGTGTGTGGGGGGGGGGGGGGGGGGGGGGGGTAGATGATTTTCTAAATAAGCGACAGGTGGCGGTAATTATCGGCTGGGTTGAAAAAGCGCGTGGTGGAGTTTTTACCAATTCAAAACTGGGAACGTTACTATCTCGAAATAGACTGGTGCAATGCCAATGTCAGCCCTCGTTTGTATTGATACGCTGTAAACATTTTCTTTTTTCTATGAATTCGAATTATTTAGTAGTGGGAAACACAAGTGCCATGCGAAAGTTTTCAAACTCCAGAAATTGTCATGGCGTAGGCGACGTCGTTTGTTTATCTTCATGATTGCGCGTGTTGTTTAGCACGGTAACGCAGATACACACAAAAAGGAACTCAGTTTTCCATTCATGCTTGATACATAGTGACCGAAAAACTTTAGGACGTAACAGAACTACACCGGTGACAATAATAAACAGTTTACAATGAGTTCTGCAGTGAACGTAATGTATGTCTCTCCTTTTTTTCTTTTCCTTTTCGTCCCACTTTCTAATCGTTTTGTCCCCTTCCATAATACCCCAGTGTAGGGTAGCCAAGCGGATGTCTTTCTGGGTGACCTCCCTGCCTTCTCCTTTTGTCTCCTTCCTTCCTTTGTTAACATAAGTTATTATGATAATACACAAACTGTTCGCTTTCTTCTGTAATGTGGTAGCGAGCAAATATTGTGCGATTTCCTTGTTAGCCGCTGCAACGTGCGAAACATCGAACGCCTTTGGCGCCAGAAGTGCCGTCAACTCCTTCACAACAATTTCACCACAATATCATCGATCAGTGTCGCGGTGAGAGCCGTCCCCGATTCCCGTATGCTTACGAAACTTTATCACGGGCAATTAGATCAATAAAATTTTAATGCTAGCAACGTTGCCATTTGCGGTACTTCCGAGGTTTGTTTTCAGGCTTTGTAAAACCACATGTTACCTGTCTTATATTAAGTGAGATAAGCTGTAAGGTTACATTTTATGCGAACAGATCACAAAAGCGAAAAAAAAAGCATAGAGCTGTGTTTGTAACTTTATAAATTTGAAGCGTGGTAGGTATAAAATGAATGCAAAATTAGCCTCAAATGGACAAGCAAGAAACTGGCCCTGCAATCCACCCTCTCCCATTGTTCAGAGTTACACTTGCTAGTTTTTATTTGGTCTTGTTTGAAACTCGCTCCTGCAGTAACGCCATTTCGTGTTGTCGCGCACCACTGAAGGGTGCAGCAGCTGTAAACCGGTGAACTATTAATTGGATGAACGCGCACGTAGAGTCTCTCATCGTGTAATATCTTTGCTTTCGATAAAATTCGACAACCTTCATACGTGCGTAATATCAGCGTTATCGCTAGCACTGGTGCCGGCGCGTATAGTACAGGCTACTTGAAGCATGCCTGTTTTAATCATCTTGCTTGCCACTACATTGAAAAAGAAATACGTTTGGCAGGTACTATACGAAACCAAACCACGAACAATCTCAAAGCACGCATGGGAAGGGGACTCCGAATTTACGTTTACTAGCCCGGCTTTCTTGACGAAATGTGTTGTTCTGTTTAGCCTCCGTTGGAATGCGCCCGCTGTAGACGCAAATTGAAATCTCGTGTGCTCTCTCTGCTTTAGATGAATGCCAACTTGTCTTTTGATCTTGCAGATTAAATAACATATGGTTCGCGTGAATAGTGACCTAAGCTAATATGAAGTTTTATCCTTCGTAACCTTTTCATTCTGCCATTGTTTAATTATTTCTAATTTTGTTCTTCGTTGACGATGCTTAGCTGTGGGGGTAAATGTTTGACGACTGAAGCATTAGACCTCTCAGTGTGCCATTTTATCAATATCTCGTCATGTATTGCTAAACAAAAAAGTAAACGGATAAAAGAACACGTTCTTTCTCCAACTCACCTTTGTCACTCCGTAGCTCCAGCGGCCGGCGTCAAAATCCGCATGGACGAAGACGAAGTGGATGCTGCTAAGACGGGCCCGATGGTCGGTTCGGCAGGATGATGTAAAGCACAGGGGCACACGAAGGGAAGCCGTCACAACACCAACACAAAACAACAGACACTGGCACCGTGAAGTCGAGGCAGGTTGAGGACGAGCGAGCGTCACCGATGCCGGCGAGCGCAGGCCGCAACAAATCCAGGGAAGAGCGCCCGACGTCGCAGCATCCCTCGTGGAACACCGAGAGCAGGATGACCGGCGGGCGACCAACCGCGCGTGCCAAGCCCCTGAAGAGAGAGGAGGACCAGAGATGAGCAAGAAAAGAGAGGAGGTGAGACCCCCAGCACCATTGCAAGAAAGGGATGCGGGGACGAATTGGTGAGGAGGCAAGGAGGAAGTTAAGGAAGGATGGATGCCGGGGAAAACCCGGGAGAGAGTCGTCTCCTGAAAAGGGAGGAGGATAGGCGAAGGTTGAAGAGCAAAGGGTTGCTTCGCTGACGCCTTTCTTTCCACTACGCACGTTTCTTCATAGTTGGTTCTTTCTCCAGTCGCCTTTCTTGCGATCTCCTCTCTCTTTTGCTCTAGTTTCATCGCGCTTTCGACGCGAAGTATGCGGGTCACGTGATGCGAGGCGCGAGGCGCCTCGGGCATTCACCGGGTACGAGGTGCCATCTGCCGGCGCGGTTGGAAAGGCGAGCCATTTCGCCGCCGTCTCGTTTTACCGGGTTCGCGTGAGATGCAAGAGTTAAAAGAGAAACTTCCATGATGATGAGTGTGGCGTCTCCATAAGTCGCCAAAGAGCCACTATTGCGTTTCCGCAATAGGTTCGCTGATGTGGTAATTTTCCCCGCCACCCCCTGGCGTATGGCGAGAAGCTTCCACTTGAAAAATGCGTGGGAATATCCCTGATTGTTCCGTGTGGAAAAGTTTTTATTGCGTAAGCAATTATATGGACAGTCTCGGCTGCTTTTTTGTCGTTTCCGCCACTGTCACCCCCATTCATCAATATGTATATGTATGCATATTATACGGGGAAGGATGCGCGAGTTCCCTCTTTCTGTGGAGCGAACATTGCCTTTCAGGCCGGGTTTGTCAGCGCGCGCGCTTATCTCGCCACCGAACAATGAAGAGGAAGGGGGGGGGGGGGGGGGCGCTTATGGTTGCCGCGCTATCGCGGCAACGATCACCGCACGCCTTGTGCCCCAAAGCCTAACAGCAGGCGGGACCTTCTACGGGCTGCGCTCTCAACACACACACACACACAAAAAGCGGTGCCAAAGCCTACCTGGAGCGGCCGCGTTTCCTTGCACCAGCGTTTTGTAGAGTTACGTGAGGGCTGATCTAAATGAGTTGACTGTCAGCCTCACTTGGTATATCAATGCCGTGACTACGCACGAGCCTTCTTGTGGTCATCTATTATGGGCGCGCCGCAAGAAACTCAGTTACTTAGCTAGTGCATGCTTACTACAATTATTATTGCTCCTAAAAATGCTAGCCTTGCTTCGTAAAACATTCGAATACGTTGCTATCACATCCGTTGCTTCGCCCTTTTGTCAAAACTAGCTTTTTTTTGATCGAGCTATTAACAACGTTTGTGTGACTACGTTGCTTAAACAGCAAAGCGCAGGTTGCTGCTGAGTTTTTTTTTGTATTTGGTATCTTATTTCACGCGAACTTAGCACCGGTAGAAAAAGAAAAAAAAGTAAAGGGGCGACAGCGAAGTTTGCCAAAGGAGACTGCCAACATCACTCTGCTGTAGATGAGAAAAAAAAACGAGTATGGAAAACAGTGTGGAGTCTATGTTAACATCAGCGTCATTATGGCTGCAGCAATGTCCAACTAATACGCAAAAACATTTATTCGTTCGCTCCGGTTCATCTAAGAAGCTGCAGCGTGCCTGTAGTAAACACCTTTGTCCTAGATTTTCGCTTTTGTGTGGCTGGTTGGTTGTATGGCTGCCTTGGGTGGGCAGCTCTTTGATGTGTGTTCGATGTTCATAGGGGATTTAGAAGTAAGGCATTACATATCAATATTTCATGATCATCATCATGATAAGCCTGACTACATACACTGCAGGACAAAGGCTTCTCCCCTGTTCCGCCAGTTAACTCGGACCTGTGCTTGCTGCTGCCAATTTATACCCGCAAACTTCTTAATCTCATCTGCCCACCTAACCTTCTGCCTCCCCCTAACCCACTTGCCTTCTCTGGGAATCCAGTTAGTTATCCTTAATGACCAGCGGTTATCCTGTCTACGCGCTACATGCCCGGCCCATGTCCATTTCCTCTTCTTGATTTCAACTATGATATCTTTAACCCCCGTTTGTTCCCTAATCCACTCTGCTCTCTTCTTGTCTCTTGAGGTTACACCTACCGCTTTTTCTTTCCATTGCTCGCGGCGTCGTCCACAATTTAAGCTGAACCCTCTTTGTAAGTTTCCAGGTTTCTGCTCCGTAGCTAAGTACCGACAAGATACAGCTGTTATACACCTTCCCCTTGAGATCAATATTTCACTGCCTTCTAAATGGAAACCGCAACATCATAGGCTACAGACGTGAGCAAAAGTATGCGGACTACTGAAATGCATGCATATATTGCCGTTTAGCGGAGAGCCATCTGCTGTGAAACGCATAGCTTTATCTTCGAAGGTAGAGTGATGCTCTCCATTGAAGACGGTAAGGCAATTTAGACATGCGCTCGCGTGGCTCGTGTACGTTTGCTCACGGCTGTCTCTTGAGGGAATCAGACACTGTTATGCTGTTTCGTTTTATCGCTTTGAAGTTTGCAAATATATGGACGTTGAGCGTTTCTACATGACTTGTACAGAATGTGCGCCACGCATTTCTCGTTAAAAGTAGAAATTTCGCGAGAAGCATTTCAACCATCTCAACGCCATCGAAGGACGCAGTCACACATTATTAGTAATTCCCAGAGAGAGAGAAAGAGAGAGAGATAAAGATGCAAGGAAAGGCAGGGAGGTTAACCAGACGCACATCCGGTTTGCTACCCTGCACTGGGGAAGGGATAAAGGGGAGAAAAGAGGTTGCAGAAAGATGAGAAGGTACACACAATCACGAGCACACTCGGGGAGAATACACCGATGAAGGATTTTGCTCTCGGCTCATCTCATGACAACCCTTCATGACGACCGGCGACACCTTTGCTTGACTCATCAGCAAACAATCATCAGGAGTATAAACAAGCTAGAAATTGATATGTGGGGTTTAACGTCCCAAAACCACCATATGATTATGAGAGACGCCGTAGTGGAGGGCTCCGGAAATTTCGACCACCTGGCGTTCTTTGACGTGCACCCAAATCTGAGCACACGGGCCTACAACATTTCCACCTCCATCGGAAATGCAGCCGCCGCAGCCGGGATTCGAACCCGCGCCCTGCGGGTCAGCAGCCGAGTACCTTAGCCACTAGACCACCGCGGCGGGGCAACAAGCTAGAAGTTGTCTTTATAGTGCGTCATATCTACATCCTGACCACCTGTCTCCCCTTCCCTCTAGAAGAAAAGACGCGAATGATGCCCTAACAGGAGCATACCGTTATGGGCAACTTCAGGGGTGGCTCGCGGAGCTGTAACGAATGGCCGCCACTGCTACGAACGGCCGCGAAGGGATACGGCGGCTCTGCCGGTAATGATCAGAGAAAGGAGTCAATCGGCGCTCTCAATTAGCCGCGATCGTCCAATGCGCCCACACAATCGGGTGCGAAAGAGCCGCGTTTGCTCTTCTCTTGGCCAAGCTACGCGACAGAAGACCGAGAAAAAAAAAATTAAAGATGGAGAACTGAAAAGGGCGCGTGCCGGGCTTGCTCCCCTACATAGAGGAAAAGTATTGAGGAGTGAGTGAGTGAGTGAGTGCGTGAGTGAGTGAGTGAGTGAGTGAAACTTTATTAGGTCCACAAGAGACGCGAGTAAACTTGACGTCAACTCGCTAGGCAAGGTTAAACCTGGCCGCCCTCATGCGAGAAAATAAAAAAAATATGGAACGAGAAATATGAGAAAAGCTATAGGAAAGTTGCACGAGCAGTGTCACACTGTGTACGCATGCAGCAAACGCAAGAAAGATGTCTAAGAAGCAGAAGAAATGCACAGGACCCGTCTGTTGTTTAGTCTCACCCGACATTTTGTTCCAGCTAGTTAAGTAGGTGCTCCTTAAGACTGCAATACGTGATAACTAGACGAAGGCTGTCGCTACCCTTTACCTTCACGAACTCCCACGCCGGAGAAAGAAGAATACAGGTGCACGCAGGAGCACGCGTAGCGTTCAGCACGCCAGTGAAACTGGGCGCCATGTGCCACCAGATTAACAAATGGGATCCCGAGGTACGTTCGCCACAAGTAAACCGCATCCTTCGCGTAATGTGAAAGGAGCGTATTGCCCGAGATTGCCCTAAAGTGCGGACAGGTCGGTCGAACAGGGTGGTGTCTTTCACGAAAGCTTATACCAGGTTAATCGGAATTACTGACAGTGCGGCGTGCGATGTTTGCGGCACCGACGAAAATATCGAACACCTGCTGTGAACGCTGTCCTCGATTTGTTTCAAATAGACAAGTACTTGCCAACGCAATGCGGCGACTGGATGATCGGCCTCTTTCTGTGCAGGTGCTATTACAGCAACGCCCACATGCCTCGACAGCCCACAAGGCAGTGAAAGCCCTGTTGTGTTTCCGTCTCTGACGTGCGGTAGAGTTCTACACGCTGCAGTGACATTACTGTCAGTCTCTCCCCCTTTTTTCTCTATCTTCCTTCTTTCTCGTCTTTCGTGTCCCCTTCCCTAATCCCCTAGTGTAGGGTGGCCAACCGGATATCTTTCTGGTTAACCTCCCTGCCTTCTCCCTTTTGTTGCTTCCTTCCTTTCTTCTCTCAACGATCGGTTGAGAGAGTGTAAAGGCTCGTCTGGCACCGACAGCTATCTGGAACTGCACAGCAACAAGCAATGCACGACCACTATCTGCGCTGGAAAGGGCACAATCGTGAAACACGTGTAATAAAAAGATAAATAGATCAGGCAAAAAAAAGAAGAAAAAGACCAAGTAATATTCGAATTCTACATCAGCAGCAAGGGGAAGTGTAGCTGCATCAGCAAACCTCCTGTCGACTGAAGTGTGATTGACTATCTTGAAGATAAGTGCAACGCGCGGTCGTGTTAACCGTTCTGATCGGGTTAACAGTTATGTGCCGGTTGTATCGATGCCACGTGATATAGCTATCCTCTTTCCGATCTTTTCCCCACCCCCGTACAGGGTAGCAAACCAGTTCGTCTAGGTTAACCTCTCTGTCTCTTCCTTTTAATTATTTCTCTCTCTTTGACTAACCTTTAAATTTTCAATCGTCGCGAAATAATGCTCTGTTGCTAACTCGCAGCTGCTTCTTGTGTAGATATGCACGCGCGTCAAAACGCGCGCACGACGATAATCAAAGAGCACAAGTGTGCGCGATAAAGGCACCACCTCTTTCCCTTTGCCCTGCCCCATAACCACTTAGGAGGGGGTCGCAGGATCTGGCTCATACGTTCACTCAAGTTCCCGGTGGTTGCATTAAAAAAAAACGATTTACTTCGCATTTTACTTGAAAGCCGAAGAGCATAGACAGGCCATCAAGGGCGAGAGCATGAGCTTTGGGGATGATGATATTCCTCCTTAACTCTATATAGCACACAAAAAGAACACAAACAGAGAGGTTATTGCTTAGATTGCCATCCACGTCGTACCTCTGTGTTCCTTTCTTTCTGAGCACTATCCAGGTGTCATGATCGGGAGCAATACGCCATCTCTTCGTTGTCTTCATTTTCGTGCACTTATTGTGAATCATGTTGTCCTTTGGTCTCGACAGAGGGGGTGGAGGAAGAGAAGAGGGCTGTGTTTCGACGAAACATAGTTACCCCTTATGAGAAGCGCTGCGCATGCCTCATATAAAGAGCGACTGACTCCCTCCCCCTCTCCTATAATAATATGACTACGTAGCTAACAATATAAATTCTGGCTACACCCGCGCGCTGAAACACTGTCATAAGGAGCTTGTTTACGGTGCGACGTTAGTCCTGAAATCCTGCGCAATGCGCAGTGGAACCATGCGCTTAGAATGTGTTAGGCGTCCAATGGTTAGCTGGCCCTGTAGTATATGAATGAAATAAATTTAAGCTCTGTATATTGAGCTCAGGACATATTTATGAACCACTTCGGTGTAACGGTGCCTAGAGTGCTCGGCTGCTGACCCGAAGGTCTCGTGTTCGATGCCAGCCATCCCAGGTAGTCAAAATTCAAAAGAATCCCGGGTAGTCAAAATTCAAAAGAATCCCAGGTGGTCAAAATTCAAAAGAATCCCAGGTAGTCAAAATTTCCGGAGCCTTCCACCACGGCGTCTCTCATGCGCATATCGTGGTTTTGGGGTGTAACGTCACTTATATTTCATTTATTTTTACTACAATTATCGTTGCTCTCAGCCACTTGTTCCGACGGCTGACTGGGAACGAATAAAATTGCAGTGAAAACGTTCTTCACATACAGATGCCTCAGCGTACAATTTTTTTTCATGGAATATAATATCCAGCCTGTAAGTTTTTATTTATCTATTTTTTATTTATTTAGAAAACACTGCAGGCTAAGAATAGCCCAGGCAAGAGTGGGGTGTGGTGCATAATGAGAATATGACCAAAAAAAAGCAACAATACAGGAGGCACAAACTAACAGGTAAATATACAACACATTATGGTACAAGATCTAAGCTACTTCAATGAACAGCTTAATTTTAGGTAAACTCCCTCTTATTCAAAGGATGTACTTAGTAAAGATTACCTGATAATAATGAATATGATGATACTTGTCTCGCATAGTACGCAATGGAGGATAAAAATATTCCATAAGACTGAATGATTCGCAAGAGTGCTCAAAACAATAGGAAAAACTTTTTATTCAGAACGAGTGCTCTTGGAGAACGAAATTCAGGGGCCAAACAGACTAGCTTCTCCGTCATCGACGCGATATTCTTCCGAGCATTTATATTAACCACTGTTAAATAACTTTTTTTTTTGCTGGACGTTTAAAGCGAAGTATAAATGAACCTGGACTGGCTGCGTCTTGGAGTGTATCTGAGGAGCACGCACTCTTCATTTAATGGTCAGTGAAACAGTGCAGGGTGAACCATCTTGCTTCGAAGTGAATCGAACTTAATTTCCGTCTTAAACATTTTTTTCTATAGTAATTACTGGGCTGCTCCTTAACGGCCCAAAATCAGAAACTTCATTATTTGTTTTCGTCGCGAGTTGCTCACGATGGCCGCAGAATTCCGCGCACTCGCTGTAAGACTGGGAACTTCATTACGATGTCTGTAAACGGCCTCCTCAAATTTATTCCGCGCTGCATGGAATCATCGACTCGTTGAGGCTGCATCGCCTCCGGGCAATCTCAGCAATCACGAGCGCCGGCTCTCGACTCTTCTTGCACGAGATTGAACGAGAATAAAATGGGATGAAACAAGCTCTTAATTCATGGTAGTTTTATATGGTTTCCCTTTTACTAGAGTTATTTTGTTCACACGGCGTTGTTTAAGAGCAAACATTGTTTAACACTTTTTTTTTTGCTTTTCGCGGTAAAAATAACTTTCGAGACGCCAGTTGTGATACTGCGCATACTGTGTGAATAGACGTATTCCTGGAGCATTGGGGCTAGATCTTGGGTTAATTGATGCGTCAAGAACGTGAAAACGGGGCTGCGAGTGTGTAGGTGAATGAGGTAGCAATAACTGACATGATTCTTCGCTACTCCCAATTAACTACAGGGCCACGAACAGCTAAGACGAAGAATAAATGTGTGGTGTTTTGAAGAAAGAAAAAAAAATGCACCTAATTTCTGTCAGCCTAATTGATGACACTGCGCAGTGCCTTGAAGGGATTGGGAGAAATGGATAAAAACAGTAGAAAAAAATGAAGAAGAGAGAGCTCTCACCACATAGGATCGACAAAAAGAAGAGAAAAGATACAGGAAAGGTGGGTAACATGGTCGAAGGAGTACTAAAAAGGGGTTACCGATCGGTGAGAGCTACACGGCGTCAGAATATCACGAACGACACAAGCGTCTGGCACGGAATCCACCAAACGAGACGTTACATCGAAGACGATTCCGTGCCGTAAACGTAGTTTCGTAATCTTGTGTTCATCTTTTAAGTTGTCCGAAGTGGTTCTATTCGAGCCCAAAAAAGAAAGCAACCATAGAAAAGGGTATCAGCCGAAAAAGGACGGAAAAGAAAAAAAAGATTAATCCGCGTGTTCACAGTATGGTTATGCGGTGTGTAAGTAAGGTGAAGAAAATGAAATAGGGTATAAAGGGAGAAAAAGTGTAAAAGCTTAAGATAATGCCTACAGTAAATGTGCCTACAAAAGTAATGGAGAAAAGGTAAAGATAGCTAGTCGCGCGCCAAATATTCATGTCGACACTGAGGTAATGATAACGCCGAAAGATTTACTACATGCGCGCGGAACATGCTCGCGCATTTCACCATGTTCTGGCGATGAGACAACGGCCCCATGGTAGGGCGCAGATATGTTACAGAATCTTAAAGACAAAATAATTTAGCACTAAGCAACACACACAGGGGTTCTTGCTTCAAGAGTTCATGAGCCTACGAGCCCAAGAAAACGTTTTGCATAACCATGTGTTACAGAAACTTAGGCACAATGAATCCTGAATGAAGATCTTGCACATACCACGAGAAGATGGAATCTAAATGCGCGTGCTTTTCCTTAACTACATCATAAATGGAGTATCGCCGATTCACGCGACACCCTCTGTACAATTTGTGCACTAGTCAAAATTGCTCAAAACCACTAGCATAAACAAACGTCCTTAACTTGCGTAGTTGTAGAGGTCTTGGAAAGATTTCACCAGATTGCCGACCTGTCGAGAACAATATATGAGAACTGAGGGCTTTGTCTTTCTGAGCAAAGCTAAGATTGATTGATTGATACGTGGGGTGTAACGTACCAAAACCACCATATGATTATGAGAGACGCCGTACTGGAAATTTTGACCACCGGAAATTTCGACCACCAGGGGTTCTTTAACGTGCGCCCAAATCTGAGCACACAGGCCTACATTTCCGCCTCCATCGGAAATGCAGCCGCTGCAGTCGGGATTCGATCCCGCGACCTGGGGGTCAGCAGCCGAGTACCTTAGCCACCAGGCCATCACGGTGGGACTGAGCAAAGCTAACATCATAAAACCTTGTGATCGAGTGAAAACCTACATAGGCGAAGTACGACTCCTTCGACAAAGGCGACATCCGGCAATAAACTAAGTCCTTCTGATCCTTTTTCAATCACACCAAATTGTGTCGGGAGAAAATTGCTTGCGAGACACCCAAAGGGGCCCGGGTCTTTCCAGCTTCATTTTTGCGAAACTTTCTTCTTTCTTTTTCCCTGCTCCTCGTCCTACTTGGGGACGAGAAGCAGGAAGCTCTCGAGAGAAATGTGGCTGTCTAAAAAGGGGTAGCGTCGACAGACAAGGCAGCGCACTGCGAACTGTTCTATTGTCCCGACCCCCTTCCCCTTTTGCTCCCTTCATTACATGAAAGAAGCAGCACAAACGGTGGCTAACCCGTGAGCAGTGCGTGGACCGAGCTCCACAAGAGAACCAACATGGTCCCCTTGTTCACTGCACTTACGTTCCGTTCCTTTTCTTTTCGTGGCATCCCAACGCTCGTGTCATTGTTCGCTTTCGTTGCTCTGCACTGTGCTTTTTATGTATAGTTCACTGTCCCAGTGGCTGTATGCATGCAGACTGCTGTAGCCGTATGTCTCGAGGTTCGAGCCTCTTTCTTTGGTCTCTGTCGCAGAGGCGGGCGCTCTACTCGACCACCACTGCTGTGTGTTTTTTCTTGAGGCGGTCAAAGGCTCTCTCTCTCTCTATGTATCTAGGTTGACGCTTATCCTTTCTCTAGTCTTGCGTCAACGAAAACCTACGCAAGCACATTAACTACCAAGTATACGCATCCAAAAGTTGGAACATACGTGGCATACCCTGACAACATAGCATGTGCCAGGAATGCTAAATCTAAACAAGCCAGACAGCAGGCCTTTCTCACTAACTATTATCAGTATGGTGGTGCGGAAACGTAACAGCTACCGCATGCGGCAGGGACTGTTGCGACTATTGCAAAAATTGAGTGCAACTTGGGGTCAATGCGAGGCACAATGTTCCTTTTTATTCTATTTGACAGAACGAAAAACAATATGCGTAAACGCAGGCATGACGGAATCAGCTCGCAGTGTACCGGTTGGGTCAATACAATCGACTAAGGCGGCTTGTGCCTTGGAGTCGTCTTAGGCAAATACAAAAGAGATGGTGTGCTTTCTTTCACTAAATATTTTTGTTTTGGTTGAATTGGCATACAATAAAATAATCAATGGAGGACGGAAATTTAGGTAACTAGACACATCTCGCTAAGTGCCGCTGAACGTAAAATTTGCGCGTATTTTCTCTCATAAGTCTCGCGGACCTCACGTGTGCTCTCTGGAGCACTATAAGCATTGTGCTGTAGTGCATAACAAAAACGACTCCTCTTCATTTTCAAGGCGTGAGATCAACCTCGGAGATCTCCCGATCACTTCAACCATGTGACTTCCAGCCATTACATCGTATAACCAGCACGCTGTATACTGCCGGCCAAACAGTCGGTCGTTCTAGCTACGACTTCTCACATGGTCTCGAGCGCCGAGCCGCATGAAACATCCTTGTTTGTACTAAGGGCTCACGGGTGTCATAGATTTTTTGCCTTGCGACGGTACGGGAACACTTCCAGATTTCGACTGTCAGGCAACTTCAGTCTAAGTCTCAAGTAGGTAAAATTAGTGCATTTTTAAACAGTAAAACGACAACGCACGGGAAGCGACTTGACAGAGAAAGGGGCAGAGCGTCAGGGAAGAGTCATGTGGGTAAAGAACGGAGGCCTGCTGCAGCTTCACCGCTGTTCTGCTTTAAACATTTTTTCTTTAAATTGAACTAGATGTTGTTGTTATGGTACGTAGTAGGTGTTTAACGTACCAAAGCCAGCATATGATTATGAAGGACGTCTAGCGGAGGGCTCTCAAGATTTCGACCACGTCGGGTTCTTCTGTACACGTAAATCTGAGTACACGGGCCTCTACAATTTTTGCCTCCATCAAAAATGCAGCCACCGGGACCCGGGATTCAATCCCGAGACCTCCGGGTCAAAAGTCGAGCACCAGAACCACTGGACCATCGTGTCGGGCTATTGTGATAACGTACAAAAGCGCAAATAACGACCTCTGTAAACAGGACAGTGTGTTCTAGTAAGTACCTCTGCGTCCCGTTTGGGAGAGCCTGTGGAGGTACCATTCATTACGCAGCCTTCGGACCCGATATCCGCGCTGTGAAGACACACGGATCCTATTGCAAACAGTTGGACGCAGGGGATGATAAAAGAAAGCGAGGCAATGTTACGAAAACCCACACGAGCCTATCACGGCCGTCGCAAGGCGATGCCCTAGATGGTCGCTTCTATAAGGACCGTCATAGATACGAGCGTCACTGTCCTTGACGCAAGCTGCAATGGCCATCTGCGCGGCCGATGATATCGCCGCGATGCCCCCAATCGAGGGGCTTCTCTGTTTACAAATCAGCGTTTGCGGGGCGAGGAACGGCAACGCTCCGAGGAGCCCCAAGATCAGAGCACACAGACTAAACGCACACGCGGCGGGAAAAGCGTGTCCAAAGAATATTCGATCGCGTCGCCTTCTACGCGGAGGAGTCGATAGATTGTTTGCTCGCGCCCTGGGCGGGCACAGACCTGTATTTGACGTTCAGAAAACAACTTCGCTCGCCTCGCTCCAACTCTGAGCGATGCCGTGATATGGCTTTCTTCGAGGTGCTCGGTGTATCGTGCACAATATAGAGCTCAGACCCCTGCTCACCCACTCTTTCTCTCTCGCCCTACCCAAACACGTCTCTCGCGACGGCTCCCTTTATGGAAAAGGTTAGAGTTTTTGTTACGTCTAACACTTCACCAGCAATGTCTCTTTTCTTTTCTTTATGCTCCG
The DNA here is from genome assembly GCF_013339725.1 of Rhipicephalus microplus. Lineage (NCBI taxonomy): Eukaryota > Metazoa > Arthropoda > Arachnida > Ixodida > Ixodidae > Rhipicephalus > Rhipicephalus microplus. Next base: position 151,108,461 of record NC_051171.1, on the reverse strand, counting down.
ACATGCACATACGTATCATACAGGCAGCTTTTTCCTCTATTTATAGTTGTGTCTTTCGTTTAGTCGAATTCGTTGTACAGCGTTTCACTTTAATATGAATGGTTCTTTTTTTCTTTTTCACTGATTTATTAACTGTTAGCGTTATACCACTGGAAATTGAGAACTAGACTGCGCCGAGACTTCTTGAAAGCAGGCTGATAATGGGATCAAACGATGCGCCTTGCGTTACTTAGTTGTGTGCAGTATTTTATACACTGTGGATGCAGGCAACACCTGCCCCCACAGTGTAAGAGTCCGTTTCTCAGTCAGTGATGGCGAGTAATGTTTTGGCAATTGTCGACCAGTTGCCAGTGGCAATAGTTTACTGTGCTTTATGGCAAATCAGCGGCTTCAAGACGTCTCCTCTTTCTAAATTATATCAGCTTCAACGTATACATTGAACAAGTTTGGACACGTGAACAGGCCGAATTGCAAATTTCATGTTAGAGTGCGCACATGATTACTTCCGGCCGAGATATTTCATTAAGAACATCATGTATTTGGTTAAGAATAGTGATGTGTTAATATTTAAAAGTTTCAAAGAACAAATCAAATAGAACTGTATTCCATTCGGCACTCAAATTGAATAGTATACATTTGCGAAAATATTCGAAATACCGAATGTTTTTCGAACAGTTTCCGAGTATTTAGCACCGACGGGAGAACCCCAGAGCAGCAAAACTTTGAAACAGCTGAAGGCCATTTTTCTTCATGTAATTCTTAAAGTGCATGACCTGAACACAGCCCAAGCTTTTACGAGACTATCAACACTATATTGGTGAAATAGAGTGAAACATCTAAGGTTACCTAGGTAACCGTGTTTTAGCGCACTGTTTCAATGCGCAGTTTCTCTTAACGCATAATATTTTTACGTACGCGTATCACACATGTGTAGCGAGGCGTGTGCTGTGTACTAATTGAAGCGCCATGTTTCGTGCTTTCGCGTGTGTGTTTAGAAAAAGTGGTTAACAATTTCGAGTACTTAGTACTCGACTATGGGAGAGCCTAAAGCCGTCCCTGAACAAGCAGTGACGATCGCTTTCATGGCGTACGCAATGTTTGCAGCTCTTTATGGCAGTGTAGGGGGAGTCTGGCACGAAGTATAGGAGACTAAATCATGTACTAATACATTCGCTTTTTTCGTGCATGATAAGCAAACTATGTTTGGTTATACAAAACCTAATCAAACACATCTCTTGAGAGCCGAGTTGCGTAGGCGGCAAGCAACGTTCACAAACGTTAGTTATGCTATTTCTAATCTAAAGAAACAAATGGTGACAACGTCGTTTAATTATTACAGTGTAATATTCAGGCTTACACAAAAAATCCTTCGTAGCGACAAAATGTAGCGTTTTCAAAACGGACGATTTGTTATATTACCGCTATGAGGCACGTAAAAGGCAAAAAGTCTCCAATATCTACACGTATACAATGCAGTCCATAAGCTATCGTTTCGTAATTAAAATCTTTCAATCAAGACGACCGAAGGGCTAAACAGCCGTGACGACACTGAATTCATTTAACGCTCCAAAAGTGCGCGAACTCACGCTGCTTTGTGTGTTTCAAAGAATTCAAAGGTGTTGATTCCGGAAACCCTTGAAAAGATTTTCTTTCGAAAGCCTCGCTTAACTGCCAGCACTTTTTTTATATCCTTCTTCGTTAATTTTTTTTTATTTTCTCAACAAAACAGGGCAAAAGATTCGCCCTGGCGTGTTTGATGGAGCCAACAGAAAACCAACACCTTTGTTTTTTTTTCCTTTATCTAGGCATGTACTCTCGTCGGCCTTGTTGGCACACCTGTCCGAAAGATATACTCGTGTTGACACGTGCAGAAATAAAGAGCTTTCCCGTTCTGTTCCCATTTGAGCATGACTTATGCAAATACGACCAGGTACGAAATGTATGCACCTCAGTTGGAAAGAACGAATTGTATGCACCTCAGTTGGAAAGACAGGGGGCGGGAAAGGGGGGAGGGGGGGGAATGCGAAGGGTCAAAAAAAAAGGTGGTTTAGCTGCTTTAGCAGAGTCGATTCCACTTGCCCGCACAATCCTCAAATAAGATTTCCGAGTTTATGTGTGTGTGTGTGTGTTTTTTTGGCTTGACAGTTGAGTAAATATTGAATACATAGAATGAACACTTCTTCGCCTGGGTCATTTGCATTATTCGGGCCAACACCGTTGTTGAAGTAGGTTGTTGAGCTGGCTATGCAAACAGTTCGTATAGTGCGTCAGAGGTTAAATATTTGCGGCGGGTGGCAACTGCGCTGTTCTGCAGATTCGCCTTGCGACGGTCGTTGTTTTATTGATCATTGTGCTGCGAAAAAGCAAATTCAGAGCGGGGCCCATTTAGCAAAGCCTGCGTTTTTAAATCAATTAAGTCGATGCTAGTGCACAATATTACGTTTGGTTAGTTCTTGTTTGGCAAGGTATGTTTGCGAGGAAGTAAAATCGATTTATATTTATGTGCTAACGGGAGTTAATAAAGCTTACATGGTCCACGTTCTTCTTAACGAGTAGGGGGTATACGGCGTGGTTATGATGGTGGGAGGTATATATATATATATATATATATATATATATATATATATATATATATATATATATATAACCTTTGACGAGCGATACACATATATATATATATATATATATATATATATATAGTCTACACATAGCAGAGTTTTCGGCTTGCATTTCTTCAAGGTGCATGACCTGACAGCGGTGAGGCTATGCCGACACCGACGCCTGAATATTTCTGCGAAACGAGCTGTTTAACCCTATTGAATTGAGAAAAAAAAATCAAAGCGGCAACATATTTTTCATTGCTGGCTACACTACATCGTTTGCCACAGCAGCCCTCGTCAGTTACAAACTACCTACCCACTTGTTAAAATTACTTCCTTTTTTTTTTCCGAGATGCTGGACCCTCTTTGGCAATAACGGTAATTATTACCTCCCTCTACATCACGCACCAAGAACGTACTCAAAATCAGTTTTCTTTCTTCAACTCATGTTTCGAAAGCAGTAGCGCTCCTCTAAGACGAGAGGAACAGAATTTTATCTTCTGCAGATTTTGAGCCGCCTTCGTAGAAAAAATTCACCACTTCATGCTTTGTTTTACTTTGTTTTTCTTTTGTTTCGGGCATGACGAGTATGAGATTGTGTTTTTATTTTTTGGAGTATTGTGGCGACATCTATACTCTCCTCCGAGGAGTGATATCCGAGTGTGTCCTGTCAACTCGACGGAGGGTTTTCACCATGCAAGGGCAACAACGACACGTGCTTTGCTTCCCACACTGTAAGAGAACGCAGCTCGCAAGGTCTTTGAAGCGAACAAAACATCCCGTGGAAAGCTCTCTTCTAGCGCCATTGTCTTCTAAAGTTTCTGCTGCAAAGCTGCCGCCGAGTTCACCCAAGGGCAGGGGGGTGACGATGTTTTTCTCGCGCCGTGCTTCGCTGAACCGCTGCGCAGCAACGCTAAGCATGCCGGTATTGACCACACATAACCGACCGAGAGGCAACCTTATAATGAGCGTACCCGCATTACTTGTTGTTATCGGCATTTCACTTTCGCTTCGTTTCACTACGAGATCTGCATGCAAGAGTGTGAAACGTTATCGCATAACCGCGCGAAATAAGGGGAAGTATAGAACACACTGCACACAACGCTGTCCCGTATTTCGCACTGTTCTGCCGTGACGTTCATGACCCACCAAGGCTGACCTTATATGGCTTTGTATAACCCACGTAGAACGGAAAAGTTTCGAGCAGTGATACAAGTATACAAGCAATGATGTCCTTTTGAATTTTGCGAAAGCATGCATGTGCGCTTCTATTACAGCGTTCTATGACCGCGGTTATACGTGACTCGAACTTCCCGCGTGGACTTTGACCACAGAGGGCAGTCAGAAATCGACCATCAATTGCATTGCTTTTGAAGCACGAGAGCTCAAGCTGAAATTAATACCAGCTTTATTTTTCTTTGCCGTTTCATCTGTTGCGTGACACACAACACCAGGGTAGGAGTGTAAAAGTACAGCCGTTAAGTATTAGGTCAACGACGGGCCACATTTGAAACGGCGGTGGAGCTTCAAACCGCTTGCGTCGACACGACCGAGGTTGCCCGACGAGATGGAGGTCACGACCTTTTAAAGACCTATGTCATAGATCATTTGCTAAACCGACAGCTGCGGGAGCTCAATCTGTCCATGTGGTCGCGACCCATAGATGCGCGCGTGTGCCTAGTAGAACTCGCTGTTGAACTAGTTGGTGCGTATTTGGATTGAATAGTCAATTGCGCACCAAAATCACGACCACACAAACGAAGAAAACACAGACAGGACGGGTGCGCCCGTTGGCACAATTAATTGGGATGTGTACATGCGGCCGCAGTCGTCATTGGCCGCATGCGAGACTCCGAACGGATACGTTTATGCCGTAACGCAATGCGCAACTGAGATCACTTATATCAACGCGAATCCAGAGTTTCGCGTGTCAAAACCAGGAGCTAATTATGAGACGCGCCGTATGGTGCTACACTCTGGGTGAACTTTCACCATCTGACGTTCATATACGAAAATATAAATCAATGTATTTGTCTACAAAGTACATGTCCGGTGTTCTTACCAGAAGTTCCTGATAGAAATTATGTTCATCTGCTATGGTAATTCATTCTAACAAACGTCGCTGAGTTTCTGTGTTTTGGACAGAGTCAATAACTATAAATATGGAATAACGGTTCTTTTGTATGCCTTCCTTGTATACGTTGTAGCCTTACGCTTCTTTCTCTCGCCTTTTTTTTTTTGCCTGCCAGGCTCTGTTGCTATAGAAGCCATCGATTGTTTGGAATGCCTAGGCACAGGTATACGGCTTTCTTTCATAAAATAAAAAAGAACCGCAATATTATTATTGTTGTTGTTGTTCTTGTTCTTGTTCTTGTTCTTGTTCTTGTACTTGTTCTTGTTGTTGTTGTTGTTCTTGTTGTTGTTCTTGTTCTTGTTCTTGTTCTTGTTCTTGTTGTTGTTGTTGTTGTTGTTGTTGTTGTTGTTGTTGTTGTTGTTGTTGTTGTTGTTGTTGTTGTTGTTGTTGTTGTTGTTGTTGTTGTTGTTGTTGTTGTTGTTGTTGTTGGGATAAATGTAATCGAGTGGTTCTTCACAACCGTCAAAACGCGACTACCGCAGCAGAAGTTTAACGTTTGACCTTTTGATACGTCATATAGACGCTAAATTAACACGGCGTATATGTAATACGTACTTGTTTGCTCTACAAAGATTCCCCCATTATATCTCCCACATATGTGGGGAAAAAGGAGGCTACATGTTTTCTAAACAACTCACTAGCGTCAACTCAGTGTGCGCGCGACATGCGACCGCATTCATCATAAGCATCCCGGGAACAAGTTTTCTTCTCGACCTGACAATCTTCAAAACGTGTGCTTATCCATCGAAACATGTCATCTTTCAACGATAAGCTCGCCGTGATGTGCTACTTCGGAGAGTTTGTCACGTGTTCGCCGTTCGCGAAAATCCCCAATCTCACTTCATCGCTCCAGCTCACAAAGGCGCAACCGCTCGCTCATCAATCACGAGCTGTCACCGCCATTCTTCTGAGGAGCACCCACGAACCCGCACTGCGCATGCGCTCACGCAAAGAAGTTTACCGCAACGCTTGCTACACGCTCACGTGCGAACGCTAAAACAACGGCTATAGGTGAGTGGCGGTTGCGAATGCCAAATGCGATGACGGGAGAAGCGTATAGAAGAAAGCCGCTTACCGGGGCCCCTTTGTCATCCACCCTCGCTAAGCCAGCGGAGAAGCGGAGCAATGCCGTGTTTACTCGAACATAGGCCTACATCAATTTTGTGCCTATACTCTAGATATATACAGAACTAGAGCACCAGAAAGTGGATATGAGGCTTAGAGGCTAATACCCGTGCCGCACGGGCAGAGAAAATGGCATTTATTCCCGAATGCCTTCAGATTTATTGCCATTCGCGCGGTGCCACACGGGCGAACCAAATGGCATTCGTCCGAATGCCATTCGCCACCAAATGCCTTCGCCAGAACTCAGTTGACTGAGAAATGCCTACTCTCGACGACACAGCTCGCGAAGTGCAATTTACATTAAAGTATATAAAAGAAATCATTTCCAGCTAAAAATAAAACTTCCCGTCTTTTATTTGCACTAAACTTTTAAAAAAGTGCTTTAAACGTTATACGAAGATCAGGTTGAAATGGTTTGAAATTAATTGAAGTTCAATGTCCCGAAGCTGGTGCATAATAACTCGTCTCTGCTCCAGAATTATTCGCTCTTGAGCACGATGCTTTGCACGGAAACACACACGTGCTGCCATGAAAAAATGAACTCTGCGAACATCTTCTTCTGAGAGATGCGACAGGTGCGATGCGACAGGCGCCATTTCCTATTTACGCTGTGGATTTGACTAGTGTTGGCTTAGGTTGCTATGTTCGGCTGCAACGTCGTAAAACAAAGCAAGAAACTAAAACTTAGGGCAGCGTAATACGCTTATTTCTACATTTAATGATTATCTCATGTGTATGAAGCTTGTAAACGCTTGTTTATTTTTTTATTGCTATTCACCCAATGCTCACTTGGAAGGTGCTGCGATCGACATCATCAAGTCAAATGTCATTCACTTTGGACGTGTAGCAGCGCCGCCGAAAAAAATGTCATTCGGGAACTGAATGCTTTCGCCACCGAATGTCATTTTCTATACCCGTGTGGCACGGGTATAAAACAACACAAGAAAGACGCTTCTCCAGTATACAAGCTGATAGAAAAAAACGGTTTTGGGTGTTTTATTTAAATTGTACCTCCCTGTGACTTTGTTTAAACATATTTCATGTCTGTGTGACCATACTCAATTTCCCATTTCTTTGTTTTTTAATATAATTTTACGACGAGTGCCTCAGGGATGCATCCGTCATATATGAAGTCCCCTTAAGTGCGATGTTATGGCAAAATTCTTTAAGAACATTAATTTCATTCTTTCACGCAGAATCCGGCACCACCATTAAACGCATACAACTGCTAAACATAGCGAATATTAAATAGAGGATCGAAGGTTTCTGCGAAAGGACCTCGCATTATAGTGCGGTTTTTGATGCTCGCCACAGAACTACCGCAACGTTAATTCTTATTAAACGGATCACGTTGCCGGCCTTTCCGTTGTCGACAAGTCTGCTCGCTGGCTCCAGAGTGAACTATATATATACTGTATCTAGTAATAGTAATCACCGAATTTTACGCTCAGAAACCGCATCACTTTTCTGAGGAATCTTTCAAGTTGCGGACTGAGGAGTGATTTACGCCGGTATTTACAAACTAACCTTATCCTTACCTAAAGTTTTTCTTATTGGTTTTAAGCGTTTGTTGCGTTTTATGAACAAAGTAAATCAGTACTGATGACCAATGTTGTTTTCTCTTAATCTGTTACCATTTTTGTGCCCTTACAACGCATGTAGTGAGGTGAAGTCAAGGTCGCTTTGTGAATACGGGCCTTAGGCTATCCGGGATGCCCTAATATGCACCTAAACCTAAGCGCACGGGTATTCACCGCATTTAACTCCCGTCTAAATGCGGCCGCGGTTGCCCAAAAACGAACTCACATCCGCGGACTTAGCGACGCGACACCTTAGGCGCTAAGCTACTGCCACGGGTCACCCGTGGATCTAAGCCGATCCCCGAATTTCTAACATCACCGTAGAAAAATCTGGAAGCCTATGAGATGCTTGATCACGAAATGCCAAAAGTGAACGTCGCCGTGAGCACGAGTGATGCAAGAAATCACCATCCCGTGATGACATCACAGGTCGTTAACACTTATGACGTCATACTGACGTCACTGACGTCTCAAAATGATACGTGACATTACATAATCAATTTGTCAAACGTGAGCCGATCCCGGAGGCTATGCAAAACGATGTGAGTTGCAGGGAAATTGAGTTACCACCGATCACTGAGGCCACGCAAGACCTCGCTGGTTGCAGATAGATGCTGCGTTGTGGCTGATCAATACAATGGGCTGAAAAGAAAAAGTACACGGATTTTGCCTTGGAGTCATCTTAGGGAAATACATTAGGAGTGGTTCGATTTTTCTTCTTTTCAGGTATCAACATGAGTTCGAATAAATGCGGTATCTCCCGTTTCGTCCCGCATTCGTCCGCTCTTGACTGTATCGATTCGCTTCGTGCCGCAGAAGCGGCGTAATCCGGCGAGGAAACTGCACACCCGCAGCCGACGCGGACTTGTTTGACGCATCCTGGCGGATTTTGCGCCGATGGGGAATTAGGCGACGCGTTACGGCATCTAATGGTCCGCCTGTTGAGCCCATCATCGTCTAAGACGCACGCTTCAGTCAGCCCGCCTTTCAGAGCCCCACGTCGCGCGTGTAGTACACTGCAGCGGCTGCGACACCGTTTCTTTCCTTGTTCGTTCGTTGGAACGCTGCTACACCGGAGGTTCGCGCCACTGCGAAATTCAGACTTGATCCCTCCGTCTTAAGCCCTCATCTGGACCGGGAAGAGTGAACCTGGGGCCCGTGTAAGACGTCCCGTATGTTCGAAGTTGGGACGACCGTTGCGTGTACACCTGTAATGAACTCGCAGCTTAAGCTCCCACTTCGTAAGTGTGTCTTCTCAGAAACGGTGGAATCGATTAGGAAGGGTTACTCATCGGCGAGCGTATGGGTTGCGACGTGTTGGAGGCGGCCAAAGCCTAATGAGACCGTTTCTGATATGCGACTTAAAGCAGTGAGCTAATGTCATTGCAAAGTTTATCCTCTGTCTCTTGAGAAAACGAAGATATATGAAGAGCCATTTGATAACTTCAATCATTTTTCCCTTTCCTCAGTGTAGGGGGCATACCGATTCCATATAGATTGGTTACCATCCCTGCCTTTCCTTTCTCTCCCCTTCTTTTCTTCCTGTCTATGCTGTCCAAAAGAAAACACCGGCCATAGAGCACTGCGCATTCGTATGAATATATGCTAATCACTCGCGTACGTGACTTGAATGTGAATTTGAACGAGCAGTGTAGCATTTCCTACAGCAGTGTGTTACAGACTCCGGAAAAGTAAGTTGCAAACAGTTTTCATGTAAAATGAACAATAATACTACTGCAAACGCCCAACTTTAACGGTGAAGCTGTTAAGGCCGGCCATGAAAGCTTTGATGGTGTCTACATCCGAAACGGGTATGTATGCCCCAGAAATTGGGCAAATCTCACTACTACTCACCGCTAGTAAACTAAGGATGAAAAAAGAAACAGAAGGACGGTGAACACTAATTCGTGTTTGTAGACGGACGTAAGCAGAAATTGAGAAAAGCTTTGTCAAACCATCGGTACGGACCATGTGATAAACAGCGCCACCACACGTTCCAGCTTCGCTGCAGCATCTCAGTGGCACGTACAATGAGAGATTACTATGGAATGAGAAAGGCAACGGTGACCGCTTAAAGACCCCGAAGCAATAGAAGCCCTATGCCAATGACGGCGTGCCCGGGAATCCATGGGAGGTGCAAACAATTGGTTTCAGCGCAACTTTCTGGCTCTGCAGTTTGAAAATCCGTGTCTCTGTGGTTTTGCTCAAACCCCTCAGCGCCGAGAAGCAACGTAGAAACAAGATGCCATCAAAGTGCTAAGGTTTACTGCAGCCTAGTTCAGAGTCCTCGAGTTTCGCTGGTTCGAACCTTGCACGACTTAGTGCAGGTTTCGACATTTTTTTATTCGTATTTTTATTCTTCCCATATATATCCCAAGCGCAATAGTGCAGCACTTTTTCAGCAAAATGACGCGAGAAACAGCGCACGTGCAGTCGAAGCTGCGGTGGCTTCCCACGCCGGCTCACAAGCTGCTATTTCCACGAACCGTCGAACGTATACAAAAGCGTGCGGGAAGGCCGTCCGTATCGATTTCGCGCATGGTTTAATTTCACATCGACAAACGCGAAACCGACTTCGAAGTCTCGAGAGTCCCACTGGTTTACTTTATCTCTTAATACTTATTCTTTTTTAGAATGAAAGAGACGCTCGTGTTGCGTTTTCTTCTCTGCATGCGCCTTTGTTCTTTAACGTCAGTCTTCTTTATCCAAAAGAAGATCAACTTGCTCATTTTAATCTTTACTTGAGGGTGAAAATTTGGGCTTTTCTGATAATATGACGACTCACAATAGTGCAAACTAACGAATACGATACAAGAAGACGTATTCGAGCCCTGCATCATATCTGATATGTCTTCTTTTGCCATTGCGCTTAGCCTAAGGTTCCACTAATTACCATGCTTCTTCGCTTGTTGTCAATTTTAATTCGCAAAGGAAGACACGTGTCAAAATGATAGCTCTTGCCTGTGAGCGTCGCACACAAAGAAGCACGGTTCGTCTGATATGTGGTATGTATAGCATTGGTGTCAACCTGATTGATTGATTGATTGATTGATTGATTGATTGATTGATTGATTGATTGATTGATTGATTGATTGATTGATTGATATGTGGGATTTAACGTCCCAAAACCACCATATGATTATGAGAGACGGCGTAGTGGAGGGTTCCGGAAATTTTGACCACCAGGGGTTCTTTAACGTGCACCCAAATCTGGGCACACGGGCCTACAGCATTTCCGCCTCCATCGGAAATGCAGCCACCGCAGCCGGGATTCTATCCCGCGACCTGCGGGTCAGCAGGCGAGTACCTTAGCCAAAAGACCACTACGGCGGGGAAATCTGTACAAATGGTTAAGCAGCGAAAGCTGGAACGTGCGGCCCGTGTTTTGCAGTGGGTTCAACCGAGCGTAGCACTGGAGCCTTTGACAATTATTGGTTACATGTTCATGCTTCTAAATGGGGTTAGACAGACTCGCTCGCTGGATTCCATACCGACCGGTTGTGCCCTCGCGATCTCCGACGTCAGCGTAGCTCTGGCCGACTGGGCTGGCCCTACGTCATCTCCTGACGCCGATCTCCGACGACAGCGTAGCTCTGACCTGCTGGACTTGCCCTACGCCATCTCCTGACGCCGACAAGAGCTCTCGCAAGTGGTGCCCCATCCTCGGACTCCTGTGAACGTGTTTCAATCTTTCCTATCTCTCCTTTCCTCTCGATATGTCCTCACTCACTGGCTTAGTATTCTCTCTTTCTCTCTCTCTACACCTTTATTCCTATCCTTTTAATCCCTCCTCACCCCCATCCCTTGTGAGCTACTGTTGAGGTGTCGCACTCTGATGCAGACAGTTACGGGGCTCACTTTTCTCTTCTTTTCCCTCTTAGAACCACTCCAGAACGAATGGGGTTAGACACAGGTTTGGCTTGGGTTTACCTAAGTGTTTATTTCACATGCCGCACATTGTGCCTCACATGATTATGGTCATGGAGGAAGGTAATGAGCGGTTAAATGCGTTTCGCAATGCGTTAATCACATGTGGCTGTTCTCCAATCCCTTGCGATCATAGGCGTCGTCGTCGAAGCCGATGTGCCGCTGAATAAACTACCACCAAAAGCGGTCGTTGGGCACGGTGAGCGTGCTCCCGCAATCATAACATTGACGCCGCGACGCCGTGTTGTTGCGAGCGCTTGACGTCGAGATCCAACTTGGCACCGTGGCTTGCAGGATCAGCCCGCCACCGGCACTTGGACTCCCGTTCGCGATTTACCGCGGGTTCGGAAGGCTGCCGGATCATCGGTACGCAGTTGCTGCCGACCTCGGCCTCCCGGCCTGTTTTTGTACCAGGACTGCGCCATCAACCCGGCGAATGTAATTGTGGTTATAAGAGGGGAAAAAAGAGAAAAGTGAGCCCCGTAACTGTCTGCATAAGCGTGCGACACCTCAACAGTAGCTCACGTGGATAAGGAGGGACTAAAAGGATAGTAATAAAGTATAGAGAGAGAGAGAGATGCGCAAGGACAGCGAGCGACGACATAGGAGAGATAGGAAAGATGAAACACGGTCACGGGAGTCCGTCAGTCGGTCACACTTCCCCTTCGACCCCTACCCGAGATAGCTGGGAGGCTGCTCTGCTCGGCTGCTCGGCCTTGGAGGGTCGAAGAGCCCTCGTGGCCAGGACGCGTGCCACCGCGGAAGTCGCAGGGGTCCCGGACTAGGGACTCCTCCTATAGAGACAGGGTTAGCCTTTAAGGCCACACCATATATCTGTTTCACTTGTATATAGTTTCAATGAATGTTTTTCACCACCACCTATTTTACAGTTGTCCGTGGCATTCCCGTGTGGAAGATTTCAGGAGAAACTCGTACGCGCGTGCTCAAGACCATGGCTGATATAGGATGAACGACGTCACTCACAGCGCAGCCAATGGAGTGCGTACTTGGGTACGACGCTGCGAGCGACGTAAGTGATTACGTAGTAAGTGTTTAGTCAATGGAGACCGCTCGTGACACAGATTCCGGGAGGTTTTTTCTATATTATTCTTCTAGCCATAAACAGCTTTCGCTGTGAAAAAAAAAGAAAAAAACGTGTTCCTTTTTTTTTTTTTTTGCATACATGGCCACAAGAACCCGATCTGTACATGTTAAACCACAGTTTTCATTCAGAAAATCCTCACGTATACAGGCAAGCGAAAATTTATGCCGATAACTGCAACGGCTGGACAGCGTTCCGCCATACAGTTTCCAGAAGCGCCCTAAGTTCACCGCACTATCGGGACTGCATAAGTATACTTTTTTCTCAGATTCTTATTTGATCATTTGCAAACTCCAAGTTCGGCGTTCCAAATATAGTGTACAGCGGCCGAACAATAAGCGTGGGTAAAGTGAGCGAGAAAGACAGCAAGGTAGCATCTTTCCCTCGGGGGATGTCTGCGGGGCGAGGCCGCTAATTGCTCCGCTCCAAAGTTTCGCGGTTCCCTAAGAAGCCGAACCGTACATTTCTTTTGCTATATTCTTCTTCGTCCTTCTCGTTTGCGCCCTTCAAAGCCTGCCCACGGACGGGTTGCCCAATCAACAGCACGTGGACAGCTCGAGCATCTAATTGTCTTCCTCCGCTTCAACGGTTACCCTTTCTCATCACCCTTTCTTTTCACCCTAGCTCCCCCGAACTCTTGGCGTCCACTTTTGCCTCGGGCATTGTCCGTTCATTACCGCCGCGGCTGGCGTTAGCCTCGGTTGGTGTTGGTGAACAGGGGCTGGGATTAAAGGGTGCATCAAACGGTGGCTCTACTGAAATTCCTCGGAGGTGCGAGAGAACGTTAGGATAAATGAAGAAGGGAGAGAGGGGGAGAAAGGGGAAAGGGCAGGAGCCCCCTCGTTCGCTGTTCTCACCGGGAACGTGCGCTGTGCTATGCGGCGAATGTTGTCCCGCGGGAGAGAGCGGCGCAACTGATTAGAATGCAACAACGCAGACCCCATAACCACGTTGACCTCATACGTGCTTCTTTTTCTCTTTTTTTTCTTCGTGCAGCGTCTTAGTCATTCAAACGGTTGTTCTGGAAGCCTCAGCACGCGAACAGGTCTTGCACACTGTACAACGCAAGAAGTACTACCTCTCCTCCTCGTGAGAAACAATTTCTGAAAAGAACCGTGTTTGCATTGTGATGTAAATTTTTAGGCAGTGGAATTGTGAGGCTAATTTGCATCACTGTGCCGCGACAAAAAGAAAAACAGTTATGTACACGTGAAAGCGCAGATCAACACAATTTAGCTTGATTGATGAAGTTATGTAAATGCGTGTGTGTGTGTTGAAGTGGGCGGAGCAGAGAAGAACTTGCGCTGTTTTGGGCTTTGTTGCGTAGCTATAAACATAATATAATGATGAGCACCTCTCCGCACAGCGTTCAACTCCCGCGCGCGTTCTCGCAAACTAGTGTGCACTTTTGCTTACTTACAAAACTGTCCGTGTCTCTGGGTCGTCTTGTGATGTCACGTTTTCTCTGAATCATCAAGCGAATTCACCCGCACTTCTTGCAAAACTGCAATACTATGACCCTGTAATTACTCGTAAATTATACTCTCACGACTCTTACGACATTAATTTCACAATCGTAGGTGTGTTAGTAAAGGATAAAATCAACGTCGGAGATTCATCTTTAAACATCGTACCAAAATCACCACACATTGCGGCACATATTTCAAAATATATTTCTCGTATTTCGGCGACATTGGCTGAGCGATCTTTCTGAAACATATATAGTATTTTAAGTTTAAGTCCATGGCCATCGCAGAGGGCAATGCATTTCATTTTTGTTGATTATGAGCTAGGCAGGACCTATACTCGGGGGCAACTATCTGTGGCAATGCAGTCAAGGCTACAGAGCCGAACTATGCCGTTTCGTCAGTGTCGCTGCGCAGCTACAAGTGGTTTCGCAAAAAAAAGTTCATTTTCTGCGTAACCTAATCATTCAAATATGTGCAGTTATCAATTTAGCTGCTAATTGATAATTCCAGAAAATAATTAGTCACATGCGAAATATTGTTATATTATAGATCTTTCACTTTTTTTTTTCAGTTGCCGCGTTCTCCACTGCCGTCGCATTGGCTCTGTTCCATCATCTCTCTTCAGAGAAAAACAACAACTAAAAAGTGGCCTCCACGTCGCCAGTGCCTCCTCCACCGAGTTACTCGCCAATTCGCTCACCGTACAGGATATTCAAGAAGCTCGGGTACAAAAAGCTGTCGAAACAAACCAAGCAATGAGTTGGCAACGTGTACACCCAAGTGATAGTGACGCAACCGGGCCCTTTCTGTAGCTTCCGTGTCAGGCGTGTCACGCCGGTAAGCAAGCTTACCGGCGTGAGCGAGAACACTATCAAACGGCTCAAGGCGGGTGTTCTAAAGGATACCCTGAAGTGCCCGAGGCGTAAAAGGCCGCTTGCCCGTCCGGTTTTAATGAAGGGCACGGAAACGGGCAGCAGTTGAGATTGAGCACAGGATTCATCTTGAAATTTTTGCGCAAGCACACAGCCTTACTGGAGAAAGAAACTTCGCTCATGTCTGTTAATCAATGAACCTGTTAGCGTTATTTGTCATAAGTGCGCAGTGCATTTTTTTTTTTTGGTGACCAGAGATTTCAGATCCGAGGGGAATGAAGTGAATGTGTTTTCTTTTTCGAAAAATAAACGAGTTGTTAGATTGCGCCCGTTTGTCTTCCTTTCTGAGTCCCTGTGTGCTTGCGGAAAAATTTCAAGATGGATATGTTCCAACTAGGCCGAATCGCAGTTTTGCACAGGATTAGTGGGTTCTGCAGCGGCGCGAGGTAGCGGCTAAACGTTTTCTGAGCTGCGGAGCGTGTGGGCAGTGGGCCACCTATGACCTTTGGTGCCGGCGTAACTCGACGCGACTCAAACTAAGTTTTATTTCGCGCCGCAAGATGTGCTAGCTGCTCTTCGGTATACCACACGCGTGCTATGTAAGCGCGTTACACGCGTCAGATTTCACCTCTAGATGAGTTTACGTATCAGTGCGTGCCCTAGAAACTGCAGCGCTGAAAATATTCACGTCCTTTCTGGACAACAAAGAATGGCGCAGACAAATTGAGCGTATAGAATGAAACGCCAATACGCGCATCACGTATCAAGCATCACGTATCAACGCACCCTCTCTCCCCATAGGCAGAGGGTGCGATGACGCATCAAAAAAGCCACACGCTCATACGCAGCAGCGCGTACGTGTGGTCAGGTCTGTAGGTTCAGCCTCACGTTAAGAAGCACCAGCGGTCGCGACTGCCGAAACACTCCCGTGCGACGCCTCTCACTATTATATTGTATTTTTGGGTCGTAAAATGACGGAAATTGCTATGATTTTAGTAATTAAAACAGGAGGCAAACAGCAATAGAAGAGAGAAACACGTTTTTAGCGCGTTTTTTTTTTTTTAGCGCGAAGAAGTGAATGGAAGAAGCCCGTAGCTTCATTTCGCTCTCTTAATTCAGTTATTATATTGAGTTTCAGGATCTTTTTACAGTGTGTACGGTGGGTGGACTGTCTCCAGAGTGGCAGCTAAACATCGGTGAGTCGGAGTTTCACTACGCATCGCGATCAGAATCGCCCCTTAGCGGGCCCGTGCCTCATACCTGGCAAAGCCCGGGTATGGGGGACAGCGAGATGCCGCTAGCGCCAAGAGGAGCACCACTTATCCATCCCGCTCGACTTCAAGTTGCTGCAGGCTCAGCAACAATATCGACGTCCCCTACAGAGAGCAGCGAGGCCTCGCAGTGCAAGAAGAGGCGTACAGAGGAGGAAGAGGTTGACAACGATGACGCTACATCGACGTACTCCCTTAATGACATGACACAGATGGATACAGAAGCACCCAAGGAAGACGAGGGAGCTTACACGGTGGTCACCCATCACAAGAACAGAGCTACGGGGATACCGGTGGTATTCAGACCAATCGCTGCCGAGGACTCCTTCTGGAAGGTGAATCCCAATCGCATAGCGTCTGAGATAATCTCTGCTATCAATGAGAAAGTGACATCATCAAGAATCAACAGAGACGGAAGTTTTTGTGTTGGAGTACGGTCTTTGTACTCGGCAAACAAGTTACTGCTGATCAAAAGTCTGGCTGGATTGCCTGTACAAGTGATGATACCTCAGTCTTACATGAAGACCCTAGCAAAGATAAGAGATGTTCCACTCGAATACAGTGATTATGACCTACTGGATTATCTTAAAGATGCTGGAGTAATCTCCGTCACACGACAAAAGAGATGGGTTAGAAATGAAGATGGAAGTGTCACAATGCAGCCCATACGAAATGTAATACTCCAGTTTAGACATGACATGCCATTGCCAAAAAGAGTTGCTCTCGGCTTTACGGTTCACACTGTCGAGGAATACATTAAGCCGGCGGTAAGGTGTTACAACTGCCAGAGATATGGGCATAAGGCTAAGACTTGCAGGGGAACCAAGAGATGCAAGGTATGTGCGGGCGCACATGATTACAAAGAATGCACCTCGAAGCGTCAACCTAAGTGTGCAAACTGTGCTGGACCACATCCGGCGTCGTTCTCAGGCTGCTATCGAAACCGTTTGGCATCAGCGGCACAAAGAGAGAGAATTGTAAAAGGGTACCATAAGATACAAAAAGGTCCAGCACCCAATGCGGATATAGTCGAAGATGTTCCTGCGGCACAAAGAAGTGCAAAACAGTGGCGCCACGACTCTTACTCGGAAGTATTGAAGCGCTCAGCACCAAAACATCGCGTTGGAAAAGAAGTCCGGGCCCAGGAACATGCTGAAGTGGAACTTTCTACCAGGCCAGACACAGCCAAAGAGCCACTGACTACCAAAGGGAAGGGTCACAGCAGCTTGCTGAGTAAAACTTCTTCGAGAAATGCGATCTCGGCGGAGACAGCCGGAAGCGAGCAAGTCATTTTGCCAATAATCTTTGCGGCTCTCAAAGCAATTCTACGATCCCTGCCACAAGCAGGCTCTTTACCAGAAGTGAAATTGCTGCTAGATGTTGAGCATCTTCTCTTGTCGTAATCATGGCTACCGGACTATCTAACTGGTACAAAAGAAGTGCAATATTCCAGTGGAACTGCAACGGTTTGCAGAATAAGAGTGGAGATTTTCGGAAATTCGTCGCTCAGCACGGGTTTCCGATTTTGTGTATTTCCGAAACAAGAGTATCCACTAACTTTCGCTTGTCCAATTATGTGGTGTACCAAGCAGACCGTCCTGCTGCAAAAAGCAGAGTGATGTTGTGTGTGAGACGCGATATTCCGTCGACACTTGTGGCTACTTCAAAAACAGATGCGCCGGAATTTGTTAGATGCAAAGTGAAGTTTTGTAACGTTACTGTAACTGTAGTTAGTGTTTACGTGCACCCTCAAGCAAACGTTTCATACGCAGAGTTGGCTGCAGTGTGTAGATCTGACCATGATCCCATAATTATATGTGGTGATTTTAACGCGCACCATGAATTGTGGGGTAGTGAGCGTTGTAGTGTAAGGGGATCTGCTATAGTAAAAATATGCGAAGATTATGGTTACACTATAGTAAATGATGGTTCTCCAACGTTTCTACGGGGGCATAACTACTGCAGCGTACTAGACATTACTGTGTGCTCCTCTGAATTAGCGGCTGGAGCAGACTGGACTGCAGACGCTGACACAAGAGGAAGTGACCACTTGCCAGTATTCATATATCACCCAAAGTTGAAGAAAACAAGAAATAACCGCACAACAAGAATCACAAACTGGGCAATCTTTCGAGAACTACAGAGACAAAATCTTGAACCCTGTTCTGACGCAGAAACGTATGCATCTAAGATAAAAAATTTTCTAACAAAAGCAACTCGTACAGTACCCATTCCAGATGGGTATTCGGGTGTTGACGCTGAGTATGAGAGGCTTCGGGCAATACGACGCCGATCTGAAAGAAGATATCGCAGGTCAGGTAATTTAGAAGACTTCAAGGTTGCACAGAAAGTACACACTACAATGCGTAACCAACTGCAGAAACTTTCAACCAAAAGGTGGCAAGATTTATGTGCCTCACTTTCCCCATTTACCTCGGCGACTCAACTGTGGAACATGGTACGCGCCCTCCGACAGCCAGTAGTACACTCGAGACCACTACAGGCTCTAGCGCTGTCTCGAGGAGTTAGCGAACGGGTGATTGCCGAAGAATTTTGCGATCTTATACTGAGAAATGGAGAGACCGCCCAAACGAGCGAATATAAATCCTCAGCAGAATCAGCTTCGGCGGTTGTAACAAAGTCCTCTGCGATCAGTTCATCAGATCTGGATGACAGCTTCACACCAGAGGAGCTCCAATATGTGTTGTCTTCAGTAAAACGAACAAGTTCACCAGGAACAGATGGAGTTACATACGCTGCTCTTGCTAATTTGTGCAAAAAAGGAAAATTACACCTGTTGGACATCTATAATAAAATTTGGCAAGAAGAAAAAGTTCCGGAAAGTTGGAAGATATCAAGAGTAGTACCGTTGCTAAAGCCAGGGAAGAGCCCTATGCAGTTGGACTCGTTTAGGCCGGTTAGTTTGACAAGTTGTTTTTCAAAAGTGATGGAAAAAATGATCAATGAACGAATTTTATGGTGGCAAGACATGAAAAAACTACTACCAGAAAGCATAGCCGGCTTCAGAAGAGGTAGATGCACAATGGACTGCATTCTGGATTTGGTCACAGATGTGGAAAACCAACGAACGCAAGGAAACATTACTGTCGCTGTATTCCTTGATGTCCACCGAGCATACGACACAGTGAGTCACGTTCACGTTCTGGAAGGCCTGGCGTTACAGGGATTCCAGGGCAAGATACTGCGTTGGATCGCTGACTTCCTGAAGCACCGGAAAATTTTTGTAGTTACGCAGGAGGGCCCAACGTCAGAACATGTCGTCAACCAAGGAGTGCCACAGGGCAGCGTACTAAGCCCTACTCTCTTTAATGCAGTCATGGCGCAGCTCCCGTATAATCTTCCACCCGACATCAGATGTTCAGTATATGCTGATGATATAAGTATATGGACGTCTGGTCCATCGTTTTTGGATATACAACAAACTCTACAAGAAGGATTGGATAATGTAGACCATTTTCTAAAACAAAGAGGTATGGCACTGAGTCTGGCCAAAACAGCCATACTTCCGTTTACATTAAAGAGACCTGGAAATTTCCAGATTATTCTGCAAAATCAGCCTATTAAAATGGTCAAAACTCATAAATTCTTGGGAGTAATTTTAGACCGGAGACTAACATGGTCGCCTCATGTCCAGTCCCTGGAACAAAAAGTGAATCAGGCCATTCGAATCCTCCGGCATCTCTGCGGGGCGAAATGGGGTGGTACTACAGAGTCGTTATTAGCCCTACATGTTGCCTGGATACGCCCCATCGTAACTTACTCACTTCCCCTGCTGCACGGACTCCCAGCCTCCACCGAAAGGAGACTGCACTTGTTATTGGCAAGGAGCTTGAGGGTATGTCTGGGTTTACCACGGTCAACTTCCAGTGATTTAGTGTATGCGGAGGCTCGAGAGCCACCTTTGGCAGTACTGCGAACTAAAGAAACATCTCGAAATTTATTTAGAATTTTCACGCAACATGAAAGTCATTTTTTATCTGGTGCACTAACACAAAGAACGGCAACGAGACTACAGGATACTATATCATCATTTCAAGCAGTATTACCAGAATTTAAACAATGGAAACCTTCAAAACCACCTTGGACGCTGCCACTTCTCAACGTTATCCGTGAAATAGACGGCATAGAGAAGAAAGCAGCCATGGCACCTCTAGTAGCGGCACAGTTGGTACTTCATCAGCTTCATGTAATGCATAATGAAAAAACGAAGATATATACAGATGGATCATGCACAGAAGAAGCGTCAGCCTGTGCGGTCTTTATACCCGAAATTCAGGAAAAGAAGATGTACAAATTATCGCACAAATCTTCATCGACGACAGCAGAATTGGTGGCTATCTTTGAAGCAGTTAAGCTTATCTGCGAGAATCCAGATCCACGAAAATGGGTGATATGCACTGATAGCAAACCTGCTCTTCAGCTAATCAGAAATGTGAGATCACCTTACAGAAATGGTGAAATACCACAATGTATCGCAGAAACTGTGGAATATGCCTCATCGCAGGGTCACAACATCGTATTCCAATGGATACCCAGCCACATTGGAATAAAGGGAAATGAAGATGCTGATAGTCTCGCGAAGAAAGCATTGAAGGAAGGACGGGATTGCACAATCCCTATATCTGGGACGGATATTCGACATTTTATATCGCAAGGAGCTAACCATTGTTCGATGGAGAAGTGGTTTGAGAGCCCTAAATCAAAGGAAACGGTACTTTATGAAGTTGATCCACACAGAAAATTTTCCATAGCGACAGACCTTCCACGACACCTAGAGACATTGATCCACCGACTTAGATTGGAAGTAGCATACACAAACAGCTTCCTGCACAAGATACATCGATCCAACTCACCGGAATGCCATTGTGGTCATGCAGAAGAAAATGTTCGCCATATTCTTTTGGAGTGCATTAAATACGCGAAAGAAAGAGAAAAATTAAGGAACAAATTAGCAAGTTTGGACAGACGGCCCCTCACAATAAAGAAACTACTTGGACCATGGCCTGAGATGCATCTTCAGAAAAAGGCAATAATCTTCCTGACAGACTTTTTAGTGGAGACCGGACTGGACAAGCGCCTATGACTGACAGCCAGAAATGAGTATTATGTAAAGGGTGGTCATGTATATACTGGCATTAGAGTAGTAAGGTGTGCGTGAAAGAAGTTTATGACTGTGTGAACTGCGTGAAGAAAACTGTGTATTGACATGTTATTTGAACTGGTTTCAGTGTGCTATTATGTGTTTTTTTTCCTTTTCCGTATTGTTAATTTTTGGGTACCGTTCTGTATTATTTTTTTATTTTTCGCTGCAGAACTCTGTGATATGGAGTAGCCGAGGCAATAGGCTCCTCAACCTCTCCACAGCAAAACAGTTAAAACAACAACAACAACAACAACAACGTTTTTAGCGCAAAGCCCACGTGCTGTGGTTTATTGCGTGTCGATAGGCTTCCAAAGAAGATGGCGCCCCAGAAGAACAGAAAGTAAAGAGCTATAAGTAGGCACGCAATCTTAAAACAAGAATCGAGATTACAACCAGCCGCCCACCACCTAAATCTCCTCTGGGAGTCGCACTTTTCAGGGCTCTTGCCCGGCTCTTTTTTTTTGTCTTTTTTAGCAGCGCTGTGCGTCGCACGGCGTGTCCTGCACTATCGCCGCAGCTCAGCGTGCCAAACTAGACTCGTCGACTGGCCAGTTCTTGATGCGCGAGGTTGAACGACGTATTTAGTTACGCGCGCTTACATTAAGTTGCCCGGGAAACGGGCTCTTCGCAATGGTTGAACGCTTTGTGCATGAACGCGCTGCATTAAGCAGGCAGTAACTATATAGCTTAGTTTATGTATGTCTCTATCACGCTTTCCGAGGCTGCTGCTTACGTGTAGGAGAACTGATGGGAAGAAAGAATCCTTGAGTACTTTCCCACCCGCATGAATATATCTGCCTGCTGATCGTTTCTCTGCAGCGATGATCGTCAGCTGGAAAACGTGGCTTTACCACGAACTTTTCTTTTTTTTTCAACTGTTTTGCTTAGTTTCCATACGCCAACAGGGAACTGAAATAGATGCGCTGCTGTTGAGCCTGCCTACGGGCCTGTTACGGTGTCTCTCATGATCAAATGGCGCTATTGGGACGTGACACCCCAGATATTATTATTAGTCAGGAAGAAGAAATTCTGCTATTTATTACAGATTATCGTGTCACCAACCCACGGCGCAATACCTCACCTTTGATAATATCAACTGTCCGACGGCGGGCACAACAACTGGCTTATGAGTGTCGCGAGAATGCCCGCAAGACGTACTGTTTGAAGGCACTTTAACAGGTGATGTTGTTAGAAGTATAACGTACTGTTTGAAGACACTTAAATAAAGGGGATGTTGTTAGAAGTATAATTAGAAGTCAATAAGGCATTAGAGTTGTCAGAATACAGTTCATCAATCTAAACCAAGTTATTACTGCTCTCAGGCGTCCCTTTAATTAACTACCAGCGTCAAATGAAACCCGAACGGCGGTAGCCCTGCCGCGGTGGTCTAGTGGCTAAGGTACTCGGCTGCTGACCCGCAGGTCGCGGGATCAAATCCCGGCTGCGGCGGCTGCATTTCCGATGGAGGCGGAAATGTTGGAGGCCCGTGTGCTCAGATTTGGGCGCGCGTTAAAGAACTCCAGGTGGTCGAAATTTCCGGAGCCCTCCACTACGGCGTCTCTCATAATCATATGGTGGTTTTGGGGCGTTAAACCCCACATATCAATCAATCCGAACGGCGGTAAGCCTTAGCGATGATATAGTTCGCACCATCCACTTATCACCATGGACCGGCACACATTTATGCGCAGTGCTACCGAACAAGATGCGCGCCTGCCAATGGTGATAACTGGACGGCACAAACTACACTATTAAAAAGGCATGCCGCTGCTCGCCTTTCATTTTACGCTAGTAGCACATACACACAAGACACAAGACAGAACGAGGACGTGCACTGTCTCGTCTGTGGTAAGTACGTACAGCGAGGGTCAAAAGTCCGCTATCCGGAATCTATCACCCCCCACCCCCCTGCCCATTGAGCTCTACGTTTTCTAAGGGATCTGCAGGAACGAGCTCGTCTCAACAGTCTGTTATGTTCGTCTGTGCGCGTATTTTGTCTTCTTTGTATCCCAATATAGCAGTTCATACGCCGAGGTATCAAGGGCAAACTGCCGGTTACGTGCGGAAAACCAGAGAAACGCGTCTTAAGTTAATTACAAGCGCGATTCGCTGCACTCCTGTTTAGATTGCTCCGTCGAGTATCATCGATTCAATAGCGTCGGTGTTTATATCTCGTCGAGGGCAGTTTTCCTTCGATATTTTTTGTATATAGACTTTTGTACAATCTGCTTCATTGTATGAGCTGTTCGCCCATGCAACGTAGAAATACGATCGCGCTGTCGTTAGCTGTACAGAAAACTTCCTTTATCTAGTTGTTTGCGAATGTGATGAACTAATATTCTTTGATAATACCTGACTCACCGACAGTGATTAATGCACACCATTGATGAGGCTGCACCATCTGTTTCGTTCACTTGTCCTACTTTACGTTTGAAATCCTCATGCTCCTTGGCGAAACGAGTCCACCTTTTAAAGTAAATAAGCCAATAAGCGTTAAAATTACTCCTGTAAGAAATCGCGATGTTCGATAGCTAATTACAATATTGCAGTGCTTTTAAATAGTTCGCTCGAGATATCATTCTTGAACTGGGAGGCAGATCTATGTCATAAGGCAAAAGCAGGGAGAGTATTTAGCAATAATAATAATGATATTATGATTTTTCGTCGCACAGTCACGATATGATCATGAGGGACGCCGTATTGCAAGGCTTCAAAATGTCGATTATCTTGTTTTATTTCGAACCTAAATTTAGGTACATGGTCCTTTATAGTATTCCACCTGCTTCAAAATGCGTCCACCGCAATCAGGATTCGATGCCGCAACCTTCGTGTCAGCAGTTGAGCTCCATACCCACTAGACCGGTGAGTTTAGCCGCGCGGAGCTCGGTCGACCAAGGTATACGCTGCAAACGTTCTGACGGCTTACCTGCGTCGAGCCATATATTGAGCGTTTCGCGCTACGTATATGTTAAACGTGTAAATTTACTACCTGAACTACGGGCGCGTAAGTACTAAAGAATACAGAGACTAAATCGCGTCCCTGTCTTTTTGTGTACACCTTTGTAGTTACGCAAACATATTTAAGTTATCACGAAGCACCAACTCACCCGATCGACCACTCCGAGAGTCACATTTCTGGCATGCAACAGCAATGCCGCGTCAGAGAGCCGTATGCGTAGCGCCTTGCGACATGTAGCTTGGAAATCCTAAGTATTCACTTTGCGAAGCTTGCGGACATACTTGCGCAATGCGGTAACACAATAAAACTAATGCAGACTTCACACTAGTGGCACCTAGCCTGAAAGAAGGGGGGACCTTGGTGACCTTCCTTGTCTCTCTTTATTTTTCTTTCTATCACTATCTTTGCCTATGTCTTTTCAATGCACTTATTGTCCCTGTTTATTTCTTATATGGATAATGTTCCTTTCTCCTTGCTTTTTTCCCGTATTTATCTTTCTCTCTTTCACTTTCTCTGTACTCGTTCTATCGCCCATCAGTTATTTTATACCACGCCGGACCCATCGTCTCCCGTTTTCAGGGTGAGAGGCAGAAGCTTATGGAAAGGACGAACCGGAAGTAGAGGACGAAAACAGTGCGTGCCTGTTTAGGATGATAATTTTTGTTCGGGACAACTGTTGTTTCTCCGAGCGTATGCAGCTCCACATTCAGGAAAAGAGACTCTTCTTCAAAATCGATGTCCCCCCTCCCCATTACCCCTTCGTACCATCTTTTCTCCAATGCAGTTTCACATCCCAGAGCCTCGAGCACTGACTTAGCAAACGAGCATTAGCGATGAATCATCGATCAGGACGTCGGAGTGTCAGAGCGGATCGTTTGCAGCGCAGGCAGCCGAGACGGTAGCGGCACTCGAAAAGCAATCTTCCTCGACGAACCTGACATCCCTGAACAGCACTGGCAAATGAAAATTCCTCCAGTGTAGCTTATTACGCGTGACGAAGAAGACAATTTGTCGCCGTCGCAAGAAAATCTTTAGAGAAATCGGGTACCCTCGCACCCCACGTGACAAGCCTTGTTCGTCCGTTTCAACCGCTGGGATTCCATCGATTTTTGCCTGCTGTGCAGCTTTTACGTCATGTCGCGGAAGCCCAATTATTAATGTCAGATATTACCGGCAGTGAGAACGCGGACACGGCGATGTTTCACGACCGCGCTTCCATTTTTTTCAGAGGCTGAAATCTGCTGCGTCCCCAAGGCTTCATTTGGTTGGGTGTTCTGCTTTACCTTCTTCAGTATGATTTAAACTTCGCTCTCGTCACACGTCGTTTACGCACGGCGAGGTTCGTGTAACGAATGAAACACCTTTTCTTGCTGCGTCAGCGGCACCACTCGGCAGTCTAAACCATTACGACGCAATAAAGTTAAGCTGACAACCACTAACTCATGCTATTGCATGACACGCTGAATTTTGCAACGACACCTACTACCGGGAAAATTTTGGGCACTGCCCTACGTAAAGCCGATACTAGGGTGTTGTGTGTATTTTCTTTTTTGTTTTGTTTTGTATTTTGGTGCTTTTGCAGAATTTCAAGAGCGAACATGGCTGCTGCAGTAAGAGGCAATTTGCAAGTGAGTTATGGTCAATTGGTTACGATCGATCGTGACATCTTGGCTAACTTACCTTATGTGTGTACGTCCTTTTAGAACGTGCTTGCTAATTTTATAGCGTGCTTGCTAAAGGTTAAGGTGGTGAAGAGCAACTGCTGAACGTTTGTCTATTGTCGTTTCGTGGCAAAGAGTCTCCAAGCCACGCACAGCCAAATGAAGCAAAAAGTACGTAAATTAGACAACTTCATCTACTATCCTTCATTCTCATGCTCGCTGAAGCGCGGTTCGTTGCAGCTTCCATAGACACTAGCACCAAAGTTCCCTCTAGTGTATTTAGAGGAACTCTATCGTGCAAGCCACACGCATAACTTACTTTTGGGCTTTCTAAATTTGTATTGCAAAGATGGCGTGTGTAGCAACACCAGTTTTAAGTTTGATTTCAGCGCTCATGAAACTGAGCGCCTTCGAAATTTGCGTTTGTTACCACTGTTGCATTGTCGTGGACTGTTCTATTTATTTATTTATTTATTTATTTATTTGTTTATTTCAGTACCTTCAGGGACCAAAGGTGTTACAGAAGGGAGTGGGTAAGAGTGTACATAAGAAAAATAAGACAAAGAAAAATGCTGCTAAGAGTGACATCGCATTCAACAGCAGCCTTTAAAGCAGTGACATCGGTCACTTAGGCAATACAGGAGGGTTCCATTCGTTCGATGAGTAAAGGAATCGTAAAAAAAACTTGGTATTTGAAAAAGTAATGTGTGGGGATGGTCGCATCACATGTAGTGTGGTTTGGAAAGAAGGTCTTGTTTTAGTTGTGGATTGTTGAAATGTTTGTAAAAAAGAACAAGTTCATAGATGATGCATTAAATGTGCGTGCATAGTCTGAGAGGATGAAAAGTGCACTCCGATTTCGGACTGATTCTAAGTTTTCAACGAGTGTGTTAGTGCCGGGATCCCATACAGCACTTGCATACTCGAGCATAGGACAAATCAGGGTTTTATATAGAATAAGTTTAAGGACTAAAGGAACCATTGAAAAGTGTCTTCGTAGGTAGCCAAGAGTGCGATTGGCATTGTAAGTTACGTAGGTGACATGAGTGTGTCATGAGAGATTGGGGCATTTTCGTAGGCACGCATCGAAACAAGTTGTCAAGAGGTTTTCATCGCTTTTCAGGTTATCTTTCTCTTTGTTTCAACGCATGCCTACAAAAAAGGCCCTACGCTCAAAATATTAAACCAGTCATTTAGGCAGTGTGTGCGTGTGTGCGCGCGCGCTGGTAAATCTGTCTTAGCAGAACAGGTGTCCTTTTCTTCGACGATCGCTCTTGGAGGTACTTTCACTTTCTTGAGGCGTTCGAACATCTACTACGAATCATGGATGTCCGACACCCCTCTAACAATGCTCCATTCTTTCTCGGACACTCCGACGCTTCTAGTGACAACCTCGCACGGGTGGGGGGTGAGTGATTTTAAATGAAAAAAGAGAAAAGTGAGCCCCGTAACTGTCTCTCAAGGGTAGGACACCTCAACAGTAGCTCACGAGGGGTGGGGGTAGAGAAGGGATTAAAAGGGTAAGATTAAAAGGTAGAGAGATAAAGAGAGAGAGAGAGAAAGGAGAGAGAGAGGCGCAGGGATAGCGAGCGACGGAAGTAAGGTGAAGACAGGAAAGATGGACACGGTTGCAGGAGTCCGAGGACGGGGCAGCACTGGCGAGATGTCTTGTCGGCGACAGGAGATGGCATAGGGCTAATCCAGTCGGCCAGAGCTACGCTGTCGTCGTCGTCGGGGACCGGTATCCGGAGGTGGCGTAGGACAAACCCAGTCGGCCAGAGCTGCACTGTCGTCGGAGATAGCGAGGGCACGTGCCGGTCGGCACGGAATCCAGTGAGCGAGACCACCTCGCGTAGGCGTCGCCAAAAAGTGACCCCTTTCCAGGTGTCGGCTGTGGCGGCACCAGATTTACTAAAAGGATATTGCACTAAATGTGCTCGGAAAACTTTTTGTTGTGCTTGCGCATGAGAGAACACACCAGGCAACGTTGCACGGTTTCTTCAATCATGAGCATTGAAGCAAAACTTTTATACCCCTAAATGTTTTGTTTTGTTTTTCCGGTTCGTTTCTCAGCTCTTGTATTTCCCGATTCTTCCATTTATATCTTACGGCCCCTTCAAAAACGTATAAATGGGGGTCTTATGTGATAGTCTACAGGTCGTTGCAGCAGTAAAATAATGAACGCTACTGCAAGCATTGCCTAGTGCGCCGCTGAAGTGTAGCTGTTACGGTACTTAGCTACTGACCCCTAGGTCATGAGTTCGATGCTGGCCGCGACGGTCTAGCTTCGCCTAAGGCAAAGTGCTGAATGGCCGTGTAGTGAGAGATGTCAGTGTGTGTTAAGGGGACAGGGTAAGCAAAAATATCTAATCTTTTTTTGCGTTATTTGCAATCTGCAGCCGTTTCTGAACCCGGATAAGTCATTTGTTCGTCTTAGTACAATTCTTTTTCTCGAAACATGCTTGTTTCGTACTTATGTTTTTTTTTTAGCAACCACAGTATCTAGAATCCTAGATTTCGGCCAGTATTTAGATAACGCAATAGGGAATATGATGAAGGAGAAATATTCTTCTGAGGGGAAGTGCTTCTCTGCAACACAATATCTATTATCTATTATCGAGGGATAATTATATGCCTGAAGTAAAAAATTTACAAAACATGAACATTACAAATTTTGGAGCTAAACCCGCTTCGGTAAGAAGAGGAATGACTCACGAACACAATGATAGTAAAATGATTATTGTAGCTCTTGTGGTTATGGACAAAAAGGTACATAAACTTCGCCTAAAATACATGGCATACCCTGTTGCCTTAAAGAACGCCAGATCGTCAACCTTTCCGCAACCCTTTACTATAGCGTCTCTTATAACCATATCGTGGTTCTGGCGCTCAAAATCCAGATATTATTTTATTATTACTGTAAGCATTGTATGATGTGTTAGGCGAATTTGTATGGTGTGTATCAGCCAATAGCAAGAAGTGGTTTGGCATATACAAGGGCACTGTCAGGCGTATCAGTGCCAAATAGAACCCGTACAGCGGCAAGCATTCACGATGGTACAGTGGGCACCGTCCAGTTACCACGACTTACAGGCACGGACATCCTGATAGGCAGCTCAGCGCATATGTGCGTGCCTTTCCATGGTGATAAGTGGGCGGCGCTCACTGTACGATCGCGAATGCTTGCCGCTGTTCGGGTTTCATTTTATGCAGGTAGTAGATAACGCACGAAGCAGTTGAATACGTAGTACCGGGATTGACCATGTTGCTGCGCCTCTATATAACTCTATATATGCCGATTACTGCGAAAGAAGCCTCGGACGATTTTATTTACCACTTGGTGAGACACATCGTTTTAAATTAGGGGTTTTTTTTTATGGCTGACAGCCATTACATTGTCTAGCCGCCGCTGACACATCGCGCATTCATCGAGAATGGAAAAGTGAATGGCGAATGTGTTGGGGGCGATGTAAGCCATGAAAAGAGCATGCGTACAACCCGTCATTCTTTAAGGGAGATTATAAGGCGAGAGCTTTAAATAGCTCGTTTCACAGAAATTTTGTTATCATTGTCAGTGAAGGCTTCGTTGATTGAAAAATGGAAGAAAGATGCAGATAAACTAAACAATAAAATGTTCTATTTCGAGTTAGACAAGAATGCGCCCTTTTTGCGTGGCAAAGAGGTGTTCTACCCCAGAGCCACGCTATTTTTAAAACTGCTCAGAAAAATTTTAAAAAACTACAGGAATGTGATGCCCGAAATTCTCCTGAAAGAATGTAGTATTGCGTTGCTGAAGTGTAGAATCGCGCCAGGCATCAAAACATATCACTTGCGCAACGAGTGCATTTTTTAACGACCCACACACACATCACAAAGGAAGAGGAATAAGCGTTATTATAAGAAACCAGCAGGTTTAGGCGGCCGGGCCTAAGCCTCCCATGAGAGGACGTCAAGGGCTTGCCTCGACTCTGCCTCACGGGCATGCGCTCAGACATTTTCAATTGTCATCGGCAGCAAAAACACCAACAAAGTGTGCATCTGCGTAGCTTCGTGGGGTGTTGTCGGCACTTAACAACTGTATTTGCAGCAGGCGTTCTAGGATAGTTTGAAACGGTCAAATGTTACGTGTGAAGTCATTCATTTCCTTACAACGCTGTTGAGGCATGCACCGGAAACCGAAGCTAGGCTAGCGAATCAGAAGTCGATGTGCAGGAGGCCCAATCACACTATATACCGCGTTTTAATCTTGAAGGTGAAACTCAAGCGTATATTTAAGCTTTTTTTTTTCATCTTCATCTCATTATTCATCCAATATAAGGCCGCCACGGTGCATGGTGAGCCAATTAAGCTGCGACAGGACATGCTGGCTTTTGTTGAGTGCTAAACAGCTGTTCCAACAGCACGGATTTATTATCATCCGCAGCTGCACACAACACGGCTTGCCTTGAAAGGGTGAGCGTTATAGTCTGTACCGATGTCGGCGACAGGAAATGCGAGAGCAACAAAAATAATGAAACTACCATAGGTTGCAACACCGCACGTGAGGCCTGTCTCTCTCCGTCTACTCCCTCCCCCCTCCTTCTTTTCTCTCGCCTCTCAGATCGGT
This sequence comes from Rhipicephalus microplus, assembly GCF_013339725.1. NCBI lineage: Eukaryota > Metazoa > Arthropoda > Arachnida > Ixodida > Ixodidae > Rhipicephalus > Rhipicephalus microplus. The sequence continues at coordinate 151,077,991 of NC_051171.1, read as the reverse complement.
ACGCCGCGTTTAGCCACACTCATCGAATACGAGGTTTTCTCGTATTCCCTCACTTTCTCTCTATTTCTCCTTCTCTCCGTAATCCTCGCTAGGTCATGCAGCTTGGCTGTTTGCCGCGATGGCAGCAGCGATGGCACAGGGTAACGTAGAGGGGGCGCTAAGACTCAGTTAAGCTCGAATACACTTACATGTTTCGATAAGCATCGAATCCACCTCTATGTTTCTCGATCGCGTTGGTCTCCGTGGTTTAGAGAGGCACGCCGCTGCACGTTTACGGGAGCCCCATCGTCCCGGAGTACAGCAAAATAGACAATGGAATTCGAAGACGTCATCGAGGAGCTTGGAGGATTCGGCAAGTTCCAGAAGTTCCTTCTGTGGGCCTTTCTGTTGCCTTCGCAGATACTGTTTCCGTTCTTCTCGATGAATCTGATATTTCTGCTGTCGGAGCCGGACCACAAATGCGTGGTGCCGCAACTGGACGCCCTGGCACTCAACGAATCGCTCACCCGGGATGTTCGGAAACTGCTCGTCAGTGACGACGAGTGCGAGGTGTTGCCGGTGCGTCGTTTCAACTCGACGCTCTTCGCGGACGACTTTAACGCGACGTCGTGGAACGCGTCGTGGTATGTGAATGAAAGTGCGACCAGGCAGCCTTGCGAACTGTTTCGTTACGACGACCTGCACTACGAAGAGACCGTGCCGACGAAGGTAAGAGAACGGTCGTCTTAAGTCCGCGTAATCCTCAATTGTTTCTAACTGCCACTGTCTATCTCTTGCAAAGACAACTGTTACTTTTTTTTTGTCATGAAACGTTTTGAGCATGGTTTGAAGAAAGAGGGTCTTCTGCTGTCTAGCACGTGCACCTTAAACACACTTTAGGTACCTGTTTTGCATGTATGACTCATTCATATGGCTCCGGCAGTGACCCATCTGAGATCGCGGTTGTGAGATGAAGGAGTGTCAAAGGGCCCGTTTAATGTTCGGCAAACCTTGTGCACTCTGAAAACATGCAGGCAAAGGAGAAGCAGAAGCGAGGGGCAGTCTCTCACTTGGTGCAAGCCCAAGCAGGGCAGATCTTTTCATTACCATAAATGACGTTCACTGGCATGCCTCAGCGAGTGATTGGCAGCATTACTGTGCCAGTTTGCGTTATGGTTTCACAACTGAAGTCGTGAAGTTACTCATTGCTCTCCAGAAGTTCATAGTGGTGGCCTCGTTATTAACTGTTGAGCTAATGTCCAGGAATTGAGTTTACCTGAAATCCAATGTTCACCTTGAGCCTCAGATTTGATTGATTTGTGGGGTTTAACGTCCCAAAACCACTATATGATTATGAGAGACGCCGTAGTGGAGGGCTCCGGAAATTTTGACCACCTGGGGTTCTTTAACGTGCACCCAAATCTGAGTACACGGGCCTACAACATTTCCGCCTCCATCGGAAATGCAGCCGCCACAGCCGGGAATCGAACCCGCGACCTGCGGGTCAGCAGCCGAGTACCTTAGCCACTAGACCACCATGGCGGGGCTGAGCCTCAGATTTCTGTTATTCACAGTTGTCTGTATCGGCCACAGTTGTCTGTATCAGCCTTTTCAGAAAAATTTCAGAAAAAGGCTGTTCCAAATTGCAATAATGCCACGGACTGCTTTCTTTGTTTCGCGGGCTGTTACAAAAAAATTCTTCTGCCTGCGTTTTCATAGTACAGTAGAAAATTGCTTTTGCTCGAACGTGACAATGCCTCGAGAAGATAAAAGTGGTTTCTCTATGTCCTTCTGAAATTCGGTTCGCGTTCTTTTTTTTTTAGCATCAGCATTTTCTGTTAATATTTAGTGAAAAGCAGTTATAAAATTAGGCGCGTAAATTGAGACATACACAAGCGATGGAAACGGGACGAGCTCGTTCATCTGTGTACCCTTATATGCGCTATATTTTATGGACACCTTTGCTCGTTTAGTGTGTGCATATAAGTTAATTAACAAGCGAACAACCACTTAACCTTGTCCAGTCATTTCTCTTCTTTTCGCCGTAGTTTTTTTTTTTCTTCATTAACTTGTCGTCTGAGTTTCCAGTGCATCTGTATCCGTCATTTAGTTACAGAAACTTGGTTACAACAAATTCACATTTTTGTTCACAAGTCGTTCTGCAACACGCTTAGAAGCGTAGCTCTTGGTTTGTGAATAAAGCAAACAGTTTCCCCACCTGCGTTTGGTATGAACGTTGTATATTACCTTTGTTTTGCGTGGGACGAAATTTAGTACAATGTTATAAACCAGTTCCATCTAGCACTAAACAACAGCGTTTGTTAAATACAATAATTACCTTTCACATACATACTCAAATAGCATCATGATTTTAACGCTATCTCAGTGCTTGTCTTTACAGCTGAATGTATATTTCGTTGCGTCTGATAAACAGACAAAGAAGCAACGTTGTATATATTCAGTCGATGGTGGCTTTCTGCAACATCCGCATGCAGTTGGGGACGATAACCCAACGAACGGTAAGTGGTAACATGAAAACATACATCCAAAACATGTGAAGCACTTCGTCACAGCATAAAAGAAAAAAAAAAGTGAAGAGACATGGCTTAATGCGTTTCACTGTTTACTTATTGCCGTAGGCCCCAGCTTAAATAACTCCAGCGTTTATTTAGAGATCAGCCGCAGTGTGTGACGTCAGCGATTTATGTATCTCCTCGAGCGTAGCTCTTACATGTTCTATAGCGTCGTTAAAAGCGCAAAAATGCAGGCATTACATTTTGCAGAGCCACGTTTCCATCAAATGTGGCAAATAGCAACAGGTGCACGAGGGGCGGTTTCCTGCAAAAGATGAGAAATTTTCATTTTAGTTCTCTACAGCTGTAAGGCCGGCTCTTCTTTGTCAGATCTGTCTTCTACTTTGCATTTAACTGAAAGCTTTATTTGAGTTCACTGACCTCGCTCCAGTTTTATATGTCCGCTTCAGTACGCGGCATCTGTCAATCAGCAGTGGCATGATCGCGCTTTTAAGGCCCAGTATTTTGTTTGGTTAACTGCATGAGCTCACTTGCTATCTTTTTAATGGCTCGACGAACGGGTGACACTCTCGTTTCTCTGGCAAGCACTTCCTACCGAGCACTTCCACTTCTCCAAATATTTTTACAAACGTGTTTAAAAAAGCACAGGTTCATCGCATGGGCAAAGCGATCAATGTGATAGCAACAAGTTAAGATGTTGTACCAAGCCAGGATGGCAGCGAAACATTTCGGATCTGATCTCACGTAACTTTACAAAACGATAGTTTAAGAAAATACAGCCCCTCAAGAAATAAAGGTAGCTTACGCACAGCCTCTTCGCCTTGAAAGCTCAGCCCGTAAAAGGGTATGCTATCCACCCGCTGATGCCTGTCGAGATAGCGCGCACGTCCATAATCGCAACCCGACCTTCAGGATCATAGTTCACAGTTGCTGCTAGGGTGACACCCCACACTTACCCCCTGGATCCCTTCATGCTTGCTCAACACAGGCAGGGTGGTTTCCCTCTGCTTGAGCAGCATTCGACGGTACGCCTAACACGTGGGAGGATGTTATGCGCCTCACGAGCGACGAAGATGGACAGGCTCGTTTGATCACTGCTTATCCGCGTTAATCGCCCCAGCTCGTGCGCGTGTACCCCCGGATAGAACATGCGATGCGCGGGGGAGTGTTATCAATTTGTACTTTTATTCGGAGCATTACGGTGAAGACTGAAAGCCGTCGGGAGTGTCCAACTATGAAATAAAACTAGTGCAATATTGATGGTGCTTTTTCAAGTGAAGAGTTATGCTGAATACATTTGGTGTCGGACAATAGCTTCACTTCATAGATTGATATGTGGAGTTTAACGTCCCCAAACCACCATATCATTATGAGAGATGGCGTAGTGGAGGGCTCCGGAAATTTAGACGACCCGGGGCTCTTTAACGTGCACCCAAATCTGAGCACACGGGCCTGCAACATTTCCGCCTCAATCAGAAATGCAGCCCCCGCAGCCGGGATTCGATCCCGCGACCTGCGGGTCAGCAGCCGAGTACCTTAGCCACTAGACCACCGCGGCGGGGCATAGCTTCACTTCGGATAAGTGTCTATTAACTTACAAAATATCTGATGAAAATTAACTTAATGGGTTTATTGAAGTAGCAGATGGTTTCTCTTAAGCAGATGGAATTGTTGTGGCACCTGGCAGAGCAGCACGACTCCCTTCGGCAGTGCGACAAAATGCAAGGTTTAACTATAGTGAACTAGACCAACATCTTGGTTCTAGTTTACTATAATTAAACCAAAGAGACCACCACGGTACACGAACGCCGACGTACAGACGCCGCTACCAAATCCCCAAGCCAAATATTGGAGTCACTTTCAGTTTTTATCTGTCAAAGGCCGATGGACTGGAAGGCATTGTCATTTACCTGTGTAATGCTTACGATGTCAACTCGCTGCCATAAAAAGCACTTACGAAGGAAAATGTCTAGCTTACAGATAGAGCATTCGACTTTTACTCTATCTGTTATTCAGTCTTGGATTTGCACAATATTCATCGATCAAGCCTGACTACGTCCACTGCAGGATAAAGGCCTCTCCCATGTTCCACCAGTTAACCCGGTCCTGTGCTTGCTGCTGCCTATTTATACCCGCAAACTTCTTAATCTCATCTGCCCACCTAACCTTCTGTCTCCCCCTAACCCGCTTCCCTTCTCTGGGAATCTAGTTAGTTACCCTTAATGACCAGCGGTTATCCTGTCTACGCGCTACATGCCCGGCCCATGTCCATTTCATCTTCTTAATTCCAACTATGATATCCTTAACCCCCGTTTGTCCCCTAATCCATCGATGAAGCATGCAGACGTAGAGTGAAGCATTTTCATACGACCATTCTGAAGCATAAATTTATTATATTTTTTCCTTGTTATTACGCACTTGTTTTTAACCACACATACCAGCAGGGTATACAATATAGCCAAACGTCCACTCTGGTAGGCTAAGTTATTAAGGAAGATGTTTGACGTACTCTCACTCGATGTGCATTCGCGTGCACGTTTTGCTCATATTTACCGTAATAATGTAGCACATATGGGTTCAATCCTAGAGCCGAAGACACGCGTTTTACTACAGTCATGATGGCGTCATTTAAGTGAGAGTAGGTGCAAACAAAAAACTGTTTGCTTAGATATATATGAGAACGTTAGAGAACCACAAGTGGGCACAATTAATACAGAGTCTAACCCTTTACAGTATGCCTCATAGCCGTATCAATGTTTTGGCACAATAAATCACCGTAAGTAAAACTTTATTAAAGCCCTCCTTAGGTCGACGCTGGCGGCTCTCAGAATTTATGTATTTTAACGTTGTACGCAACGCACATGTCTTGATTTACGCGCACAACAATATCAGCAGAAATGATTGTTATCTATGTTTGTACCTTGCTTTTTGTTGATTCTCTTGTCTCGAAGAATCACTGCAGCTATCAGATACATAAGTTTGTATTACATTTGTTTTTGATTGTTTGTTTGCCTGTTTCCACTAATGTTTATGTTTATCTTTTGTACCACCCCTGCTATGATCTTGTAAAAGATTGCAGTATCAATAAATAAATAAATAAATAAATAAATAAATAAATAAATAAAAAAGCGCTCCCTGCTCCCTGGCGAGCGTGATGGTGCGGCGCGAAGCTGCCAACTTGAAAGTGTTTTCTTCAGGTGACCTTGAATCCTTCCAAGGTTACTTTCCGCCTGCTTTTCGCGTCACTCTCACTCTTTTTCTGTTCTTTGGTTGCGCTCTTCCAAGTGGCGTCCAGGCATTGGTCTCTCTCGAGCGTTCACAGAGAGCAGACGTGTTGCCCGGTGCTCCCGATTCTGCGAGAGACGCTACCGCGTCAGCCCGCGAGAGAAGCGACCGCGTTCCGCGCAGTGCTCCTCGCGTTCCTGGACTCTCATACCCGTTCGAGTCTTGTCAAGGCGAGTAATCTTTACAGATTATGCCCATGGATCCCTGCCACCGCTTTCGGTGACCTGAGCCCTGTGACAGCGTCCTCTGCTCCTGCGCGTCGCTGGGGCAGCTGTCATCCCGACTACCATGGCAGAGCAGTCCCCTCCATTCTCGGCTACGCCATTGGAACGCCCGTCGCGTTCCCTGGTTCCCACATCGTCACACAGACGCTCAGCGAGCGTCGCGTGCACCCGCGTGCTGTGGAACCTCATCTCCAGTGCCAAAGCGGTGCGGTTGCATCATGAACAGGCACAGAAACTGTGCAGAGTCGTCAGCGAGAAACCGACATCACTTCGCCTACCGGTGCTTGCTGCCGACGTCGAGACAACTGCAAGGGGCCTGACGTCCTCGGCGGCCTCCAGCCCTACCACTAGCACCACAGCATCTTCGACCGCTGTAGCGGCGCATCATACAGCCCAACTCGAAGATGCCGGGTCAATTCTGTGCGTGAACGTCACCGATCCGCAGAACGTACCACTGCCGTTAGACGAGGAACCTGATATTGCAGACATGGATACTACGTCAACGCGTAAGCGCTCGCGTCCTAGCGAGTCGGGCAGCGACGATGAGGGTGGCTCGCGGAAGATGCACGCAGTAGCGCCTGAACGTGCCACAGTTGCGTGTCTTACCCCAACGTCAAATGATGCGGTTGCCCAAGAAGACGCCGTCACACACGCAACTGACGAAATCAGTCAGTCTGAGTTTCAGACCGTCCTCTCCAAGTCTAAGAAGCGCCGACAGCGAGCCTCGACTTCTCAAGGACCCGCTGCCCACACTGGTCCTCGTCCCGCCACTGAATCGACGGCTATGCTTGCCCACGTTGCTCCAGGGACTTCTAATGCGCCCACTGCGACTCAGACCGCTCCTGCAGGGGTACGCGCCACTGAACACACCATGCCGGCTTCTGCTTCATCGTCGCTAGACTCGGGCACTATTCTTTTTCGACCAGCAAACGCCAGCGCCTCCTTTCACCGCACCTCTCGTCTTGCCATTGCGCAAGCTCTCTCTGCGCTGCCCGGAGTCAAGGAGGTGAGAGTAAACACGAAAAAGAACATCGTGGCAGCAGACGCATCTACACCAGAATGGATGAATCGCCTACTAGCAACATCGGAGCTCGCAGGAATACCCGTGACTGCCCGCCTCCCTGCTGACCGTTCACAAAGCAGTGGCGTGGTGCAAGGCGTCGATGGCGACTATACCGACGAAGCCCTCCTGGCCGCCGTATCGTCCGATGTGCCGGTGATTGCAGCCAGGCGACAAGGGACATCACTAGTCTTGCGGTTCGCCTCTCCCGTGCCTCCCACCCGGGTCCGCCTTTTTCGCATGGTGTTCGAAGTGAGGCCATCCCGACCTCGCCCGCTTCAGTGCCGGCGGTGCGGACGCTATGGGCATATCGCCGTCACTTGCCGAGGACCAGAGCGGTGCCTGCGATGTGGTGGCCACCACGGGAAAGACGCCAACTGCACCAACAAATTAAGATGCCTGCACTGCGGCAGGCCACATTCAGCTGATTCCGCAGACTGTCAGCTCTGGCAAAGAGAGCGGCGCCTGGCCACCATCAAGGCATCAGCTCCCACCTACCTGCCTCACCGCGAGGCTCAAGCAGTCTTGCGGGCAAGCCCTAGTGTAACTGATAGTCCTCAGCTGAGGCAGACCACGGGCAAGAGCTATGCTGCCGCAGTGGGATCACCATCCAAGATGACGGTCAGCTCGACCCATCCAGGCCAGACAGGCGTACAACAACGGGGCCCTTCGGCTGGTCTCAAGCACCCAGACTCTACCACGACTCGTCCACCCGCGAAGGTACCTTCCCAGCCTCGTGTGGACCAGGAAAATGCAAACCTGAGGCTCCTGTTGAGAGCAGTTGCGGACCTGCTGCCTCCTGAAAACCAGCTGCGCTCCATCTGCCTTCAGGCAGGTGGCGCGCACCCTCATAGCAGCCACCATGGCTGACACTCATCCGCATGCTGCAGAGAACCACCGCCGCCGCCGCCCGTGTGTGCTTCAATGGAACGCTCACTCGTTGCGGCGGCGGCATGCAGACCTCTCCTCACATCTCCTGCAGAGCGAGTATGATGTGCTTGCTTTGCAGGAAGTGTACGTAGCAGCGACCGACTTGCGACTTCCCGGATACATCGGTTACCAAAGTATCACGTCGTGTACTCTAGACACGTGCCAGGACGCGCCGTGCATAGCGAGTGCACATCCCCAGGGTCGACCACGTTGTGCAGTGTACGTGCGACGAGAACTACCACATGTGCACATAAACGTGGCTGATGTCACTGGAGGGGCTCTTGAGTGTTGTGCCGTGACGGTGCGGCTTCGCGGTGTGGACACGACAGTGGCCTCTGTGTATGTGCGACCTGGACAGCGGTGGGACGCCTCCATGCTGTTACAGCTCACGGCTAAATTCGGAAGAGACTACCTCATATGTGGGGACATGAATGCTCATCACACCATGTGGGGGAGTAGCACCTGCTCCTCTCGAGGAAGGGATCTGGTGGACGTTATCCATCAACTGGGCCTACAAGTTTTGAACACCGGATCCTTCACTTTCGTCCGCAGAACAGCACGACCGTCATGCTCCGCCATTGACGTCACCTTGGCCAGTGAAGGGGACCGGTACGATTGGGCAGTGGAGCCTGACTCCTGGGGTTCAGACCACCTGCCGATCGTCATCTCACCTGTGAGCGGAAAGATCCCAAGGAGGAGGCTGTGTAGTACGATCGATTGGTGGGCTTTTCGAAGGCAGCTTCGAGACGTCCCAGAGGATCAGGATTTCCTGAATCTGGTAGCAGTGGCAGCGCAGGCGGCAACTATCCAGACCAGGGTGCCAGAGCACCACCCTGTGCCAGACCTCCATCACTTGAACTTACGGGCTGCGAGGCGCAGGGCTGAGAGAAGGTACCTAAAATCCCATGACCCAGCTCAACGTACACTCTTCAATCGTGTGGATGCGGTATGTCGGCGACATGCCAACCGTCGCAGGCGGCAAAGCTGGCAAGGCATCTGCCTCTCCCTGAGTCAGGCAAGAGGTGGCGCAAAAGCATGGCGACTTCTACGATCCCTCGTCACTGGACCAATGGTGCGGCAACCCGTCATTGCGGTGGCCATCTACTTAGGCATTAGTGAAAAAGAACTGGCAGAGCGACTGGCCGATCGCTTCACAGAACTCCCACCAGCCAATCCTTCAGCCCTCATCGCCACGCCTGCTCCCAAGCCACCGCAAGGTCATCACCCTGCCTGGACGGCCAGCCAGATCGCATCTCTGTGTCAGGACCCTATTTTCGAACACGAACTGAACGTTGCTCTAGCCAGAACCAAGCGCCGCAGTTCCCCTGGTGCCGACGGCATCACATACCAGATGCTGCGCAACCTGGATATGGCCTCACGACGACACCTGTTGAGGACTTTTAATGAAATATGGCAGAGCGGCAACCTACCTGAAGCCTGGCTGACCGCTGTTGTGGTGCCGATCCGGAAACCTCGCCGCCCTTGTGCCGCCATTACGTCCTACAGACCCGTTTCTCTCACCTCTGCTGCCTGCAAGCTCATGGAAGCCATAGCACTGGCACGCCTAAATTGGATTGCGGGGGCAAAGGATTTCCTACCAGAACAGCAGACGGGCTTCCGACGCCACCGATGCACAGCAGACTCGATCGCGGACGTCGTCTCTACCTTGGAGGAGGCCAAGCGCAACGGCGAAGTGGCCCTCCTCGTCCTGCTGGATGTACAGAGCGCTTTTGACAGCTTGCCTCACATAGCGATAGAGAGTGCTTTGGACACACTCGGCATCGTGAGCTGCCTACGTACCTTTATCAGTGCCTTTATGGCAAAACGCACCCTCCGGGTTAGAGTACGACGCGCGCTCAGCGATCCACGGCCAGTGACAGCAGGCGTTCCACAAGGTTCCGTCCTGAGCCCCTTTCTGTTCAACCTGGTGCTAGCGGGGCTGCCGACCGCGATGCCCGCAGACAAGCGTTACCCCACGCAGTGCTCCTTGTACGCAGACGATGTGGCACTGTGGGTTAAGGGGCCTAGGCAAAACTTCACGGCCATAAGGCGTTCCCTGCAGCGCTCCTTGGATGCCGTCGTCTCTTTCTTCAAGGCAATCGGACTGAACGTTTCGCCCACGAAGACGGAGGCACTGCTGGTTCACCCCAGAGCCGCTGCGCGGAGGGCCGTCCGAAGGCTTGTGCTAGGTGACCGACCTATCCCGTGGAGCGATGCAGTGACGTACCTGGGGCTAAGGATCGACCACCGCCTTACCTGGATACCAGCCGTTAAGCTCGCCGTCCTCAAGGCCACCAGGGTCGAGACTGCCGTAAGCAAACTGCTCAGCAGGGGCCAAGGGTGCACCTCACGGCTGGCTCTAAGACTCTACGAAGGGGCTGCAACGACAGCGCAAACTTATGCACTGCCCTTGGTGCAGCTAGCGCCACACCGCAAGGAGCAACTGGAGCGGCAACATCGCATGGCAATTCGGCGCTTCATGGGACTTCCCCGTCAGTCACCCATAGCTGCAACCCTGGCGGAGGCCCAGACCTGGCCTCTGTCACTCTTGATGCTACGACAGGCGCTGCATCACGTGGATCGCCTTCACAGGGCCCTCGGGGGCGCTGCCCTCCTTCGGAGACTGCGGAGCCGACCAGCGTCACGGATGGCACAGATCTGCGCTCTCTATGAAGAGCTGGTCCCCGATCCCCCCAGTCCAATCCAACCCCCTCCACCACACCAGCAGCCTCTGGACGTACAATTAACTCTGGACAACCTCAGAAAAAGGCGCACACCGGCATGCGAGCTCCATCAGGCAGCCGTGGCGAAACTTCATGAAAGACTTAAGGGGCAGCTCCTGGTATTCACGGACGGGTCCGTTCGGGACAGCCCCCATTCGGCCGCGGCTGCCTGCGTCATACCATCGACTGGGACAACCATCCGCTGCCGACTTCCCTTTCACGCCAGCTCCACTGCAGCTGAATTGGCCGGCCTTCACTTGGCAGCCGACCACCTTGCTGCCACGTTACCCCAGTTGCCTGTGGCGATTCTGTGCGACTCCCGACCAGCCCTACAAGCGCTGCTCCAACCAGACCAAGCAGGCATAACTGTGGCGTTGCTGCACGCAAAACTGACCGCCATCAAAGAGAGTGGTGTGCGCCTGTCCCTCCACTGGCTTCCCTCGCACGTTGGAATAGCTGGCAACGAGGAGGCTGACGCCGCCGCTAAGGCAGCACACCACTGCGACACGCCAGTCACTAAGGCGGTAACCCAGTCGGATTACTCACGGCAGCGACTGCGGAAGCTCTTACCAACGGCCCACCCTGACACACGGGTGGCAAGCGGCAAACCTCCACCATCCCTTCCGGAGACCGGCCTGGACAGATGCGAGCGGCGGTTGTTGCTTCGCCTGCGTACTGGCAGCGTCTGGCCTGCGGCACGCATGTATTCCGCGGGTCGCTCTTCATCGCCAGCGTGCCGAAGGTGCGGTGATGACGAAACGCTGCAGCATATTGTTTGCTCCTGCCCTGACCTGGCCACTGAGCGTTGCGCACTGGTAAGCCGCTATCGTCTGCTTGGACTACCTGCCGAAACAATGGAAGACATACTTTTTCCCGCGCGCTCGAAGACGAAAGCCCTTCGAGCCTTCCTCGAGTTCTGTGCTTGCGCGGACCTCGCCGCCTTATAGACGGACTCTTTTCACTCGCACTACTGACTGTACTGACAAGACGTTCTCTTGCCATGACATTCACTTTTTCTTTCCTTCCTCTCTTCTTCCTATCATCTTTACTTCCCCTTCCCCGATCCCTAAAGGCGCTGAGCCGTGCCCCCGCGACGGGAGGCAGAAAATAGCGTCCTTTTTGTCTCTTCCTCTTTCATTAATCTCTCTCTCTCTCTCTCTCTCCAGGCATTTCGTATTCCTTACAAGCGGCGTTAGCTGAAGGCGCGCAAGCGAATAAGTAATTGCCCGCGTTCCTGTCGCTGGTTCGTAGAAAGCCAACTCATCTTTGTACGTGACGCCTATACGACTCGTACGCTTGTGTCGCTAGAAGGAAGCTATTAGAACAAACTAGGCGTTAACCTGAACCGTGGGGTCTCATTTTTTTTAATAAACTTTTATTTCAAGTGGCGAGAGGATGGTTAATATATCGCGCTGCGAGTATTTTCCTCAAGAACAGATATTTTACGCATGTTATACGGCGCTGGCATTCTTGCAACCGCAGCATAGTGTCATGAGTTGCACAATGAAAGTGGTTGCAGAGCTGTAAACAGCACTTACAAAAGTGGATATGCGTTTGCTGAATGAACAGCCTTCCCATTCTTTTAATCAACCATGTTAATAAAACGGCAATTGTAGGTCTCAACAAGAGTATACTTATTGGGATAAGTAGACAAATTGTGATGGCGTACCATTGGTTACATCATAATTGGGTTACACGGTACCCCTCATTAGAGGCGCGGGTGTAATTAAGGGGCAATAAAGAGCCGCCGCTGGGACGGGGTCATTTTACTCGTATTTTACGTCCGGAAAAACGTATATAATAAAGCCTTTCTTCGCTGCTAATATGCTCATTTTCTTGTTGAGCCTTATTATGAACTTCGTTTCTCTCCTTGACTGAAGACTTTGACGTACACTACAGTACGATTGGGAGAAACACCGTAGTAAAGCGCTTCGTTAACTTCGAACATCTGATGTTCTTTAACCGGCTCTGGCATCGCACTAAATACGGGTCTCTGCAATTTTGCGTTCACCGAAACGCGACTGCTTCGGCCGGAATCGAACCCGCGACCTTGAAATCAGAGGCCGAGCGACGTAATCATGGCTCCACCACGGCGGACGCTCTGACGTGCGATGTATCTACATATAAACGATAAGATTACCATGCCTTCAGACAGTCGTGCTGAAATTTCAGAGAAAAACTTTATTCTTTTCCGATTCCCGGCAGTGGGATTTGGTTTGTTCTCACGGTCACCTCCCAAGCCTGGTGTACTCCATAGCCACGGCAGGCAGCGTCATTGGCACTGTCATCATTGGTGCAGTGGCCGACAAGTGAGTACTGCACAGTGATATCAGTGTACAATATTTTACGATTATTTTATTACACAGGATTTCGGCAGAGTTGCTTGGTTACTGCAAGTTACCCGTTTCCAAGAGCACCATAAGGGCCACATACATATTTGGTACTATTGACTGCATATTTTTGCTTTCCTCCTCTACATTCTAATGCAAACAAAATTACAGAAACATTAACGATAAGTCGCCAAAATCTCGCATTCTGGATCATCTCACATTGTTCACAGCACGGTGTTTTATTGATAACAAAAGCACATCGCCAAACACTGTTGCTTTCCACAGTTACGTGCCACACAGCACTATGGCATTGTTAATTATAATAATAATGGACCCTATTTCAAGCCCATTAGCAAACGCCAACAAAGCAGCTCAGTTGCGTTCACTGTGCCGCGATTACGTCACTGTCAGAACAGCACTCTACACCAGAAATTTAATTTTCGATCCACATTAGTTGGCCATATGCGACGTCTTTTCCGAGTTGAATTTGTATATCTTAATCTTCCGTCTCAGCACAACCTATACCAAATGCACGACGAAGGCCTGTCTCGGCGATCTCTAACTTACCCTATCTTGTGTGATCTGACCCAGCTTCATGTCGGTAAACCTTTCAACATCTTTGCTGCGGTTTCTGACGACGACACTCAATTTCCGTGGTGCACTTTCTACCGCAGGTACGGCCGCAAACCAACCTTCTTCGCAATCGTGGCGCTAGCGGCGTTCTCAGGCTTTGGCGCCGTACTGTCTACCAACTTCACCATGTTCGTCGCCATGCGCTTCGTCAACGCCTTGCTGGACCCACAGATCGACCAGGTGCCCTACATCATCAGTGAGTCTCATACGGTGCGTTCGGTTTTTGCCGCGTGCTTGGTGTCCTACACTGATGTGCGCCACAAGTCGCTGTTAAGAGTCTGTTGACTGCTAAAAGCACTTTATGGAACGAAAAGATGCAATGTACTTATCTCGTGAATGTTTCAGATAAGAAACCCTACAGTTTGCTCGGCGGAGGCGGAAATGGTGTAGGCCCATGTGCTCAGATTTGGGTGCACGTTAAAGAACCCCGCGTGGTCGAAATTTCTGGAGCCCACCACGACGGCGTCTCTCATAATCATATGGTGATTTAGGGACGTTAAACCCCACGTATCAATCAATCACAGTTTGCTCGGCCTGCCGAAGCTTCAACGGAATACCATAAGGCGTACAGGATATCAAAAGAGCCGGGGATTTCCTTCTTTACACTAATGCAAGTGAAAAAAGAAAGAGTTATCTAATCAAGGAAAATGGGAAGATCTACCACGATTTCTGCTTCGTTGCCGCGTTCTGGCCGGAGGGATATGATAGGAGAAATGATACTATAGGAGGAAGAAATGATATCAGACGAAACTATGATTGTAATAATAATTTTTTTTCTGATCACACAATCCCGTCTCATTGTTATGCAATGTACAATTGATTGTAAACTCGGGTGATCATATCTTGCATCCATATGTTGACTTGAGTATTCTGCAAACAATGGGGAAGTCATCTATGAAACCCAGACAAAATGAAATCGCGATCAGAGTACTGTCCGGAGCAAAAGTTTGCGGAATCTGCTGCGCGTGGCGGAGTGGCGCAAAACTGCACAGCTGCACCGCCTATACCGTTACGTAACGTGGTGTCGTGTATATTGGTCACGGCTTCCGAGATTACATCCGGCAACGCCGCATTGTCTCAAAGCGCCCCTGCTAATCGCCGAGGCCGCAGTCGATATAGCCTTAACACCATGCCTCACCATGGTAGGCGACGCAGCAATGCTGTTTCCCGCCGCTCTGCCATGCACTGCTGATCCTGCAAACCTTTACTGCCGATAGCAGGACGATGATTAGGCGCAATAAGTAAACCTTGTAAGCAAGATTTGTTGGCCATGATACATGATCACTACGAAAGGTCAGCAGATGCTGCTCACTCGGTCTTTTCTAGTCTGTGCTACTACATCTGCGTTCATTTTTATTACGACGCCACTGTATCGAGTACTTCGTTGGATTTGAGTTTGACTTACTTTACTGTGCTCGGCTGCGGCGGCTGCATTTCCGATGGAGGCGGAAATGTTGTAGGCCCGTGTGCTCAGATTTGGGTGCACGTTAAAGAACCCCAGTGGTCAAAATTTCCGGAGCCCTCCACTACGGCGTCTCTCACAATCATATATGGTGGTTTTGGGATGTTAAACCCCACATATCAATCAATCAATCAATAAATCAATAAATCAATCAATTACTTTACTGTGTTTGACCGCAGTGTTGGAACTGGTGGGTGCCAAACAGCGCACCCTGATGCTGGGCGTGGCGTGCATGGGCTGGACGCTGGGCATGTGTCTGCTGCCGCTAGTGGCGTACCTGAGCCGCACGTGGGTGCTGCTGGCAACAGTGTGCGCCTCGTGCGCGGTGCCTCTCTTCTGCTACATCAGGTGAGTGACCAAGCCTTCAGAAGGTTCTAACAGGGAGCTGTTTCAGACTAACAATGAAGATAATGCCAAAGGTGTCAAAACGTTTAGGCTCGTGCCCCCTTTTTAATGATTCTTCGTTAGTATAGCTATAGTAACGAAGAATCATAAGATAGGGATAAGATAGGGAGCACGAGCCTAAACGTCAGCGAGAGCTAAGAAAAATCTTGCAAGGTATATATATACATATATATATATATATATATATATATATATATATATATATATATATATATATATATATATGTCTTGCAAGACTTTTCTTAGCTTTCGCCGACGCTCAGTTCGGCCTCTTCTTCGGAAGCATAGGCGCTTTTAGCCATTTTGGAAGATCTAACTCCCGACAAATCGGCACCCCCTTTATAACACATGGCGCCTGAGTCCATCCTCAGCTCAGAAAGCTTTTGAAGCTTTATTACGTTTTTTTTTTTTTGCGAGAAACTGCCTTTAGAGAAGACCTTAGTGCCGTACTCTCTTTTATTTTTGTTTCTGTTCATTCGCTATGTTTTGTCTTCTCTCTCCTCCTTTGTATAATCTTTTATCCCCGTTAACCGCTTCTCCAGCACAGGGTAGCCAGCCGGTCTAAGAACTGGCTAACCTTCCTGTCCTTCCACTTGACTCTTTCCGCCTACTCCCCTAACTGACCCACTTTTCTTTAACAGCTGGGTTCTGGCCCGCTTCCCGCCGAGTATCACCCTCTCCGCTCTTCTCTTAGCGAGCTTCTCACCGATTAGCCCTTTCCACCAACCTCATCCTCGTCACTTCTGGCAAGAACCTCAGTCTTTCCGTGTAACCTCTCTCAGCCCGGCAAAGCCACCCCCCCCCCCCAACCCCCCCCCCCCCCCCCTGGCGAGCGTCATGTTCAGCACACCGTAAAGCAAAGGATCAACGAAGAACACCGTTGCCGCAAAAAAACAAATAAATAAATAACGCTCAGAAGCAAAAGCATAAACCGCATACCACAAATCATTACCGCAACTTGAAAGCTATAATTGTTTTGTCGTTTCCAGCAGTTTCTATCTATACGGTAGTAGGTTAAGTTGTATAGTATGACGTTTCAGCGTCGTGTCCTCAGTCGGCTGAAACCCCGGAGGCATTCACGTGATTTCCCGTTTGTTTCCTCATACCTCCCTAATGCCATATAATTTCCTAAAATTAACTAGAGGGGACTCTGGTGCTGCGATCATTCAGCGACCATGGGAATGATGGGTAGTACACACATTTGCCTAGTCTTCGTACTTGCGGGCGGCAAATCGTACTTGCGGCTTCGTTTATCGCTGTGTTTCGGTTTTGTTTGAAAGATTCAACCCTATTGAACTTCGTGACCCCATTTGGAAAGGTAACTCTAAAAGAATAAGATGGTGAAGCGCAACCGCTGAACATTTGCTAATATTTGTTTCGTGAGAAAACAGCTCCAAGCCACACGAACACACACGGAGCCAAAAGCAGGCCAGAAAGTACGAATATTAGACAAATGTGTGTACTACCCATCATTCCCATGCTCGCTGAAGCGCCGAGCGTTGCAGCTCCCATAGACACTAGCACCAGAGTTTCCTCTAGTGTATATTAGGAAACTCTATGCCTAACACGGCTTCCTGATAACTTTTTCTTTTTGCATGCACAACTGCAAGAGGTGTACAGGCACCGCCCACGGGTGTTTTGCCTGCATTTTATCGTCCGTCAATGACGGACCCACGCATGTTCGTTATAGGGTCATCCCCGAATCTCCGCGGTGGCTCTTGTCGCAGGACCGGCTCTCTGAGGCATCGGCTGTTCTTCGCCGCATCGCCTTCCGAAACGGTGTCGAGCCCCCGATCGACCTCGACCTGAAGCTCAAGGTGAGTGCCTTCCGTCCACCTATGCAGCAAGCGGCGATGAAAAGTCCTTGGAACAACGGGTGTCGATGGGCCAACGTTTAGACAAGCCGAGTGTCTTCTTCAAGGTTGTAGTTGCACGACGTGTTCCGCGTATTTTTCATCTCTCGAAGATTCTAGCTTTCTCTGAACTTCGATACCCAATGTCAGAAACCAAGTACGCATGTTTTTTGTTGTTTTTTTAAGGGTTGAATCTCCTTAGGCTCTCAGGATCTCACAATGTACGTTGACGCCGTTGTCGTAGCCGTCGAGCCGAAACACGGGTTTTACATATACCATACATACAGTGTTTCTAGTGCGTATATAAGTTTAAAATAGACTATACTCTGACCGTTCATACATCCATCCATATATCTGTCTATCCATTCATTCATGCGAGCATCTCTCCATCCACCCGTGCGTGCGTGCTTGCTTGCATGCTTTCGTGTATCTGTGCGTCCGTTCGTGTATATTTGTCTATTCATCCGTCCATGCATCTCTCCGTTCGTGCGTCCATTCATCATTTATACTATGCATGTACGGCGGCTTCAACGTAGACATCATGGACCTTAGGACCTTCCTCCTGTCCATCACCAACACTAACTTTCTTTTACTGCGAAAGTCTTCCAATGCATGATCAAACGTGAAATGTGGCCGTTGGCGTTAACACCAGTAATGTAAATATCATATCGTAACGCCCCCACATGACGTGAATGACGTTCCCACGTGACATTATAGCTTGGTGAAACGTACGCCGATCCCGGAGGCACTAGAAAAAACCCGTCGGATGCAGAAACTCCCGATGAGCTCACGGTTGGGATTGGACTGATAAATACATTACTATCAGAAGAAAAGGAAGGAGGCTTTTACCTTCAAGCTATATTGGGGGAATGCATGATGGACCCTGTGAGTTTTAACTTATATATTTTTTTCCAAAACAGGCCGATAGTAAGACTGACCATCCATCTCTCAGACGCAGAACAGCCCGTGAAACCAACCACTTTTATAGAATATGTGTTTGCACAGAAACCATAGACGTGTGCACAGGGGGGGGGGAGGGGGGGGGGGGTTAAGGGGCAGATGCTTTTTCCCCGGCACTTAAGAAAGAGAGGGGCGCTGCAACAAACCTTCACCCTTCCCCTACCCTGCGCACGACTATTACAGATACCACTTTTAACCTATGTCAGCATGAGCAAGTGACCGAACTATTAGAGAAGGCTACACTTCGTTGATGCTAAGAACTTATTCGTAGTTCAAAAAAAAAATAGAACCATTTATTTCTATTTGCTGATTCACGGACACGAGCCACCTGTTTCACGACACTGCAGAGCATTGGCGAGGTGAAGCATTGACAAGCTCGACCATTTCTTAGACAGCACGAATATTTCTAAATTCAACTGAAATGCTCGGTTCCAGTGGCAAGCATTTAATTTCGTTTAGTGGGTAGTTTTTGCCGATAATAAAGTGTTACTTTTGTTATACAACCATATTTGCCGTGCAAACGGCATATATCCCTCATCTAATGGCTGCATAGGTGATTTTTTTTTTCAACCTATGATATCTTACTTTTTACCCATACAGCAACCACTAAGTTCGGTAGACTTAATAATGACGAAGAAATTACTGAACGAAATAGATTTGTTTCATCAAGAGATTCAGAATCAAAAAGGCATGGATCCAATATTCAAAGCTCCGGATCACATGGGTCACTTCTGCTCCGTGATGTCATGGTTGACCGCATTCAAATTTATGGATTGCAATAAAGCGTCGAGCAGGTGAAAATTCCAGCGGTCCAAGTGCACGGACATCGCAAAGAGGATCGGAATCGGTTGGTGGTTTCGAGAATACGCAGACTCCCGTCCGGTTATACGGGGCTCTAAAAAATTACGCTACGCGCGGCCAAGCGCCACGACCACCTGACCTTTGCGATAGAGCGAGGTTTCGAAAGCTCGAACAATACAGAGTAATGCCCCTGTGGGAAACCGATTGTCGGTCGTTCATTCGCGGCGCAAGAATGGCGTGACCGAGTGCACATGTTAATCTGCTTGAAGACTAATCTGTGTGAAGCGGCGGGTAGCGCGAGAGCTGGCAGACGTTCTGGCGCGCTAATGACGTACGACCGACCTGGAACCCGACAGCATTAGAACGTCTTGATTAATTCTGAATCCGTACAATCACACGCACACTGCAGTTTGAATTTCCCTTCCAGAGAAATCATATTGTTGCGTCAACAAGCGAATACCTTGGCTAACGAGGAACACGACCGTATCAGCGGCGTAGTATCCACGTCCAATCGTACACGACGATGCTGTAGTTGCACTTCCTTTCGATGTAAAAAAAAAAAAAAAAACGCTAGCCTCATAGACCCAAGTACCACTATAAATAAAAAAATACGTAGCAACATCACCCTTATCAGCCCCACGTGACATGTGTGAATATTAAAGGTTATATTAACGCCTGTATTATACTTCGCACCAGGAACACGAATACAAAAGGTCAGTTCTTTCTCCCACACAATAAACGTGGCACAGAATTCTATTATTATTATTATTATTATTATTATTATTATTATTATTATTATTATTATTATTATTATTATTATTATTATTTGTAGTGCGCCTCGGAGAGAGTGATCACTTATAAGGCCTTTTAAAATAGTTTAATAACAACCTACACTTGAAGTCAACACACTGAAAACAAGTTTAGTTTCTCGAGTAATTTGTGTACCAAGAACAACGTAGCTAGTGTTAGTGCTGCTGATAATTCGTAGCTTAAGAGGCTGAAGACACGTAACTATTTTTTGCGGCCAATTTCGTCACGAGCTACATGATTCCTGAACTGTGAACAGCAGACCTGCGAACGGTAATAAGCACGAGTAGGTGTCGTGCGGCTGTCAGAAGCTTGCGTGACTAATCAAATTTATGCTAGTCAATCAAACTCACGCTGTCAGGAACTCGCCTGCATGCATACATACTCAGCCAGATCAATCTACTTATTTTACGATCTACTTAGTCACCTTGCGATTGCATTCTGCTTCTATCAAGATGTTTCTTTTTTCTTTCAGAAAGTTCGGCAAAGCATAAATGTCGAAGAGGAAGCGGAGAAATCGGGTTCCATTATAGACTTGGTCACCAAGCCCAAGATACGAAAAAACTTGCTGATACTGACGCTGATATGGTAAGTCTGCATAACAGGACCTTGATAATAAAATTCGGTCCGAATGAGTGTTTCGCATTGACAAGCTCATAAGAAATACAATACTGAAGAAGTTATTTTTGTTCCCCGAGAAGGTTACATTTTTTTTCATTACCAGCGTGGTGCCTGTTGCGTCCCGCTGCCAGTGACGTCTTCGAGGCGAGCGCGATGTCGCCGCCACTCAGTTCCGCGAACGCAGCGACTGTTGAGGCTGACCATTGTGTCGCGGGACGGTGCGCTGGCGCCACGGCTGGGCCCTGCGGAATGCGGCGGCGGTTTCGGGGAACGAAAGATTCGTCGCTGCTTCTTGGAGGGATGGGTCCACCCGGAACAACTGAGCATAGAGCTGAGGGGAAGTCGGGTTCCGGGTGGACGATTCACCCCCTTGATCCCCCCCTCTTACTGCGGGCCGCCCCTGCCTTTCGTGAAGTGGACTGATGGACCGAGATAGAGGGAGAGGGGCGGCAACGAGAGGGATAAAAAGGACGGAGGAGACGGCGGGCGCAGAAGGGGGAACCACGATGACCAGTTAACTTTTCTTTGAATGCAAATAAATCCCTTTTTTTCAAGTTTCCTAAATGGACGTCCTGCTTTCATGACCTGCCTGATCTTGGTCATCCCACCCAATCTACCCCGACGACGCTACAAACTGGATGGCAGCGGTGGAATCAAAAAAAGGCAGGCAGAAAACTGCGGACGGAAGATCGACTTCTGTGGATCCGGGATCAGCAGAACGAGACCTCGTGGCTCCGGGAGGCACAACCGTCGCAGTAACGGCATGAAGTTTTGGACGACTCCAGGAAACTAAGGACGAGCAGCAGAAGGCAGACCAGACGATCTGGGATCGGCGGTCCTGTGAACGTGGCTCTGGGAGACACGTCCTTCGCCAGCTCGAGGTTGGAAGTAGCTGCGGACGGAAGATCGACTTCTGCGGATCCGGGATCGGCAGAGCGAGACTTCGTGGCTCCGGGAGGCACAACCGTCGCAGTAACGACTACCGGAAACTAAGGACGAGCAGCAGAAGGCAGACCCGACGATCTGGGATCGGCGGACCTGGGAACGTGGCTCCGGGAGACACGGCCTTCGGCAGCTCGAGGTTAGGTGAGTGCTTGAGCGATCACGTTTTGCCGGACGATAAGAACAGGGTTCTATCGGGCAATTGGCTCTGAAGGGCCGCCACAAGTGTGCGGTGAATATTGCAGAAGTATTGGTTGGCTCTTGTGAAGATATGGATATCGGAGTGTTAAAGAAAGAAGAGCTGTTGCTGTTAGCAGTAGAGCTCAGCTTGGATATCAATAGCAGGTTAAGGAAGCCCGAAATTCGCAGTGCGATAATCGAAGGGGGTTTCGAGGAGGACGAGCTCAGCGAGGCCTGGGAAAAGATATGTGAGGAGAAGAAACAAAGGGAGGAAGAAAAGAGGGAAAGAGCGGAAGAGAAGGAAAGGCAGGAAAGGAGAGAACAAAGACAGGCCGAAATTGAGCTCGAGAGAATAAAGCTAGAGCAGGCGAGATTAGCACGCAGTGCAGATGCGGCGCCGCCGCATACTGAGAACCTGAAGATGACGAGTTTGCTTCAGCCGTACAAAACAGGCGAGGACATTGGTCTCTACCTGATTAATTTTGAACGGATCTGTGAGAAACATTCATTTCACCAGGACACCTGGCCAGAGCGGTTGCTTGCGTTGTTACCGGGTGAGGCCTCGCAGGTCGTGGCCAGACTGAGCGCAGCCGAGGCAGGCGTATACAGTTCAGTGAAGTCGACATTACTCGCAAAATACAGGCTCTCCACAGAGGAATTTCGGAGGAGATTTAGACGGGAAAGAAAGAAGCCTGGTGAAAGCTTTGTTGAGTTTGCGTGTAGCCTGAGTGATAATTTTTCAGAGTGGGTGAAAGGAGCAGGTGCGGATAACTTAAGTAAACTGAGGGATCTAATTTGTTTGGAGCAGTTTTATGACACCCTGCCGGATAACGTGCGCCTGTGGGTCAAGGATAGGCAGGAAGGTGTGTCTGTTAGGAGTGCAGCACAGCTTGCCGACGAGTACGTGGCCAGTCGAGGCTTCAGGACCCCGATCAACAGCGCACATCACTATCAAAGGCCTGCACCACGGCCCCAAGCTTACACTCGAGGACCGCAAAGCGCAACAAAAGAGCGAGAGGAAACTAATCAAAATTCGGCGCGTGCTGAAGGCAAGCTGAAAGAGCAGGAAA
The DNA here is from genome assembly GCF_013339725.1 of Rhipicephalus microplus. NCBI lineage: Eukaryota > Metazoa > Arthropoda > Arachnida > Ixodida > Ixodidae > Rhipicephalus > Rhipicephalus microplus. The sequence continues at coordinate 151,055,192 of NC_051171.1, read as the reverse complement.
AGAACAGAAAGGAGGTCAGAAATCATTTAGAAGAGTTAGAGTCGCGAGCTAAGGCGCTATGTTTCAAGTGCAACGAAACAGGTCACTTTGCCCGAAACTGCTCAAAAGGTAGGCCAGTGTTTGCTTGCGTAAGCGATCACCCGAGTAACCTAGATCTTTTGAAACCTTACACGACAGATTTAATGGTTAATGACAAAAGGTGTAGGGTACTCAGAGACTCCGCGGCCACTATGGACGTAGTCCATCCGAACTACGTAAAAAGTGAAGACTACTTATCCGAATGCGCGTGGATAAGACAGGCCGTCAGCGAAGATTCAGTGTGTTTACCTATGGCAAAGGTACACATTCGGGGTCCTTTTGGAGCGATCGAGACAGTAGCAGCAGTCTCCCGTGGGCTACCAGAGGGCTACCCGTACCTTTTCTCGAACAGCTCGGAGTCACTACTCAACGACAGGGGGTGCACTTTTGCTGATGCCCAGGTCATGGCTTTGACGAGATCGAAAGCACGCGTATTGGCTCAGCAGCTGCGTTACGGGGAAGGGGAAGGTGCCAAAGCGAAAGAGTTAACAACTGAATCCGAAGAAGTTAAGCCCGACGAGGCACTTATCCCTATTCCTCCGACCGAAAATCCGGAAAATGGTCAGATTAAGAAGCCGATAATTGAGAAAAGAAAGAAACCTTCGAAAGGAAAAGATCATAGTTTGCAGGGGTCCGTGTTGGCCCCAATCTCGCACAGCTACGAGCGCATGCTAGGGGTTGACAGGGAAGCGTTACGGCTGTCTCAGAAAACTGACCCTAGTATAGCGGTTATGAACAACGGAAACAGTGAAGGTGTTTCGTCAAGAAACATCTCTTTCGAAGTGAGGAACGGTATCCTATATCGTAAATACCGAGATAGGCGAGGGCAGTGCTACGATCAATTGGTGGTGCCATCACCATACCGCAAGGACCTACTCAGTCTTTGTCACGATCACTCATGGGCAGGACACCTGGGCATAAATAAAACCAAGAAAAGATTGCTACAGGAATTTTATTGGCCGGGGTGTTTCAGGGACGTGCAGAATTTCGTGAAGACTTGTGACGCTTGCCAGAGAGCCGGTAGGTCTAACGACAAATGGAAGGCCCCGATGGTAAAAGTGCCCATTATTTCTGAGCCCTTCCGCAGAGTTGTTGTAGATTTGGTGGGGCCGTTGCCGAAAACAAGTGCGGGGAACAGATACATTCTCACACTATTGTGTCCTGCAACGAAGTTCCCCGAGGCGGTGCCCTTACAGGAGGCAACTTCGGTCGAGGTAGTCGATGCGTTGCTTTCTATATTTTCGCGCCTCGGTTTCCCTGCCGAAATGCAATCGGATCAGGGAACCGTTTTCACGAGTGCTCTCACGACCATGTTTCTCGAGAAATGTGGCGTTAAAATTTTGCATAGCTCGGTTTACCACCCACAAAGCAACAGTGTGGAGAGATGGCATGCTACCCTAAAAAAAGTATTGAGAGCTGTTTGCCATGAAAGGAAGTGTGATTGGGATGGTTGTTTACCGGGCACGCTATTTGCGTTGCGCACAGTGCCACACGAGGGAACCGGGTTCGCACCGGCAGAGCTGGTGTATGGCCGGAATCTTCGAGGTCCGCTGAGGCTAGTCCGCGAACTGTGGGAGGATGATCGGGGGCCTAAATGTGTGATCGAGTATGTGTTGAACCTAATGCAAAGGTTACATAAGTGTCGTGAGATCGTGAAGGGCAACCTAGAGGCGAGGCGAGACGCTTCAAAGCGCTACTATGATAGAAATGCCAGGACGCGATCATTCAACCCGGGCGACAAAGTGATGATATTGAGGCCTAATCGCCAGAATAAACTGGAAGTCCACTGGGATGGACCTGCCGAGGTTATCAGTCGCCTTTCGGAAGTAAACTACACCGTGAGATTACCTGGAAGAAAACGCGAGGACAGGGTCTACCACGTAAACCTAATGAAGCCATTTTTAGAGCGAGCAGCAATTGTTAGCATCGCCATGAATGTTTCAGAAGAGGTTTCTCTAGAGGTACCTTGTTTTCCTGGGAACACGGGCCCTAGTGTAGAAGAGATAATCGCGTGTGCAGTTAACAAAGACGAGTTGGGTACAGCTAAAGTCGAGGATCTGAAGAGCCTTATTCAGGAATATCTGGAATGTTTTGGGGAAAGGCTCGGAAGGACTCATTTGGTACAACATGATATCGAGCTGACTACAGAGGTCCCTTTTAGCTCGAAGGCGTACCGCGTGTCTCCGCGACAGCTGGACTTAATGAAGGCGGAAGTTAAAAGGATGCTTCGCCTTGGCGTGATCAAAGAAGCATATAGTGACTATTGCTCCCCTTTGATGTTGGTCGAGGTGCCGGGGAAAGAACCACGGCCATGCGTCGATTATCGCAGGTTGAATGCGATCACAAAAGACCAGGTGTACCCGTTGCCTAACATAGAGGAAAGGGTGGAGCTGGTAAGCCGGGCTACCTTCATTTCAACCCTAGATTTAGTGAGAGGATATTGGCAGGTGCCCTTAACTGAACGAGCAAGTCGGTATGCAGCATTTGTAACACCCTTTGGCGTTTATCAGCCCGTCACCATGGCCTTTGGTTTGAAAAACGCACCCTTCTGTTTTTCAAGGTTAATGGATCGGGTGCTAGAAGGACTAGAAGAATTTGCGGTGCCATATCTAGACGACGTGGCCGTATTTTCTAATGATTGGGAGTCTCATTTGCAGCACACACGAACGGTGCTTGAAAGAATCAAAGGGGCGGGCCTGACTATTAAAGCCGAGAAGTGTCAGTTCGGCCAAGCCCGTGTCACGTATTTGGGACACGACATAGGGCAGGGAAAACGGGAACCAATGAAAGCCAAAGTAGCTGCGATAGTCAACTTCCCAAGACCCGTAAACAAAAGGGAGGTGCGAACATTTCTAGGAATGACAGGCTATTACCAGCACTACATTCCAAATTATTCGGAGCTCGCCAGCACGCTAACCGACAGCCTGCGAAAACCTGAACCGGAAGTGGTAACTTGGAGCACCGAGAGGGAGGAGGCCTTCCAAAACTTGAAGAAAGCTTTGTCTTCTCGGCCCGTGCTTGTCGCGCCAGACTTTAGCCGAGAATTCATTCTCCAATGCGACGCCAGCAACCGAGGTCTAGGTGTCGTCTTGGCCCAACTTAACGAGGGAGGTGAAGAGCATCCGGTGCTCTATCTCAGTCGGAAGCTGACTCCCCGAGAAGAGGCTTTCAGTGCCTCGGAGAAAGAATGTTTGTCCATTGTGTGGGCCATTCAAAAACTAGGATGCTATATTCAAGGCACAAAATTCACGGTCGAGACTGACCACTGCCCGCTTTCATGGCTGAAGCAAATGTCCAATAAAAACGGGAGGCTGTTGAGATGGAGCCTCATACTACAGGAGTATAACTTCGAGGTCAAATATAGAAAGGGGAACCAGAATAAGAACGCCGATGGACTGAGCCGTGGATTTTAGAGTCGAACACTGATTTTCTTGTTGCTGTTTCTTTTTTTACTGATGTGTTTCTATCGCGGCTGAGGTCACGGCATTTAGATTTTTTTCCAAGGGCTGACCACCACAAAAAAAAAAAAAAGAAAGAAAGAGAGGGCAATCATGGGGTAAAATTATGGCAGTTTTGGCGTCCGGTGGGCGTGTCGCTCGGGCACGCCGACCAGAGTGTGTGTGCTTGTGTTGTGTATCCCTGGAACAGGGTTATTGGTGATGCGAGTGCTGAGGCCCAGAGAGGCCGAGTGTTTGCACATGTCGTCTCGACGCTTCAGGTGACCCGACAGTTGGCCACCCTCGAGTCGAGTCTTTCGGCGGCGGAGGAGTCTGTTGCGTCCCGCTGCCAGTGACGTCTTCGAGGCGAGCGCGATGTCGCCGCCACTCAGTTCCGCGAACGCAGCGACTGTTGAGGCTGACCATTGTGTCGCGGGACGGTGCGCTGGCGCCACGGCTGGGCCCTGCGGAATGCGGCGGCGGTTTCGGGGAACGAAAGATTCGTCGCTGCTTCTTGGAGGGATGGGTCCACCCGGAACAACTGAGCATAGAGCTGAGGGGAAGTCGGGTTCCGGGTGGACGATTCACCCCCTTGATCCCCCCCTCTTACTGCGGGCCGCCCCTGCCTTTCGTGAAGTGGACTGATGGACCGAGATAGAGGGAGAGGGGCGGCAACGAGAGGGATAAAAAGGACGGAGGAGACGGCGGGCGCAGAAGGGGGAACCACGATGACCAGTTAACTTTTCTTTGAATGCAAATAAATCCCTTTTTTTCAAGTTTCCTAAATGGACGTCCTGCTTTCATGACCTGCCTGATCTTGGTCATCCCACCCAATCTACCCCGACGACGCTACATGCCTTAGCATCTATGGCGTATAGTGCTTGTAGCCGCAAAGTCACTGGTTCGGTTCTCGGGACTCTCGCGCTCATATTTAATTGGGCGAAATTCAATTAATCTCGCAATTTTTCTGCTACCATGTGCTTTACAGCTGTACCTACATTTTTGCAGAAATCATATGTCAAACTCAATTGCACTCCCATTCTGAAGCTCACGACGCGAACAACCCGTTTGAATCACCTTCTTTATCCAGTTCTTCATGTTGCGCACAAATATGTCTAAATTTAATACGCGACATGGTAGCAAAGCTGTGCAAGACTTGCGGTATAATGCTATGTAAGCTTGAACGGACGCGTATTAAATTCCCCCACGCAGAAGGCACATTTCTATGGAACAAAAATGTTGAAATGCCCCTTCGTACTAAACTTTCGTGCACTTAGATACAGTAGGTGGTCAAAATTAGTGCAGGGTCCACCGACTATATACGGTGTTCCTCATGATCTTCTAGCGATTTTGGCCCATACCATAAAGCCTTCGAAATTTACGACGAAGCTTTCTGTCATAACTGTGATACTTTACCAAACCCACAACGAGGAGTCAACATCGTGCAATCACTTTTCTAAAGATGGCTTTTGGCACGTCCTCCTGGCTTCCCAACGACAACAGCAAAAAAAAAACACAGAAGCAAAAACAAATGTGACATGTTACAGGTATACGTGGCACTTTCAATGGTGCACTGTGCGAAGACCGAACCCCTTATTTTTCTCCGGCCACTCGGCGATATCGAAAGCGATGTGTGTTGCATAAGCCCCGGCGTCTGTGAAGGTTCGGCATTGTTTCGTGACAGTAGCAGCGTCAAGCATTGTTTACCGCCACTTATTGCGTGCCATGCTCCCTGACACGCTGCATACGAAATAAGCATACGTCTATGTTACTATATCAGTATGAATCATATAAATTTGTCCTGGGTGCAAACGGAATACCACAAGATCAGAATCTTTGGCCTTTCAAGACATATACAGAAAAACCTGATTGCTCAAAAAAAAAAGAAAACAATAAAACTACAGGTTTGCTATGCATCATGATGAACACACATATTATCGTCAGTGTTCCTTGATGTGTCTGCAGCATGCCTCAAGAATTAGTTTATTGTTATGTTATCTTTATCTGTTATCTTTATCTTTGTCAGCTTCTCGGCAATGGTGAAGCAGTGAGTGCTATACGAACAAATTGTTATGTTAGACACATAGGCTAGCAGCTTTCTTGGATATGATCCCACGTAGCTCTACAAAACAGTGATGTAAGAGGAAATGCCCGTTCAGAGAAGCCAAGCAGTTTTCGTGACGTAGTCTGAACGTGACGTAAGCGGGCCGTCTGCTGATGCTTGCCGAGATAGTGCACGCGACCGATTTAGCGATCACGCCTAATGGTCAAAGTTCGCAGTTGCTGCTCAAGCAACGCGACCCCTTCCCCAACTGCGGCTCCCCTTCCCCAACTGCGGCTCCCCTTCCCCAACTGCGGCTCCCCTTCCCCAACGCTCTTCCCCAACGCTCTTCTCCCGACGAAAAATGGGCGGGACATATTTCTCTCTGCTTGAGAAGCAATCGACGGCAGGTCTTGCTTGTGGGATGATTTTATCGGGTTCGCCATCCGTGTGACAAAGATGGCCGATTCCTTTCATCTCGGCTTCAGCCGCACTGCCACGGCTGACGGCGAAGACTCGTCGAAAGTGCCGATAAAAATGACTTAAAATTATATATAGAGTACATTGTTTGACAAGCTTTCAGGACTAAGAAGTTCAACTTGGACCTATTTTATTTGGCAGCAGCTCCCAACAGCAGCGAAACCCGGAGAGGTTCGCAAATACTGCTTCACTGTGAAATACAACTTACTTAGCGATGAAACATAGGAATGAATGCCCTAATACTTTCGTTCCTCATGCACATAAGTTCCGCACTGTGATATCCGACGTGTCGGTCTCGACGTTGTTCATCATGCAATTTTTTGTGTCCGTCCCCGCACCCCAGGTCAGCAAACGGCTGCGCATACAGCGGCCTGCACATCAACGTGACTCACTTGAGCGGCAACGAATTCCTCAACTTTCTCTACCTCGCCCTGGTGGAGTTTCCTGCAAACGCAATTGGCTGGTGGAGTATGGACCGGTTCGGCAGGCGTTGGACAAACGTCTTCTTCGTGCTTCTCACGGCTACCGCCTGCTGGGCACCTGTCGTCGCACCAACGTGTGAGTTCAAACAAACTATAAACAAAGAAACAAACAAACAAACAGACAAACGGACGGACAGACGGACGGACGGATGGACAGACAGACAGACAGACAGACAGACAGACAGACAGACAGACAGACAGACAGACGGACGGACGGACGGGCGGGCGGGCGGGCGGGCGGATGGTGGGCGGACGGGCGGACGGACGGACGGACGGACAGACAGACAGACAGACTCCAGACAAACTCTAGTTAAAGATTATCTCTTACTAAATAGGAAACCGAAGAAAAAGAAAGGCCGCCCAGCTCCGCACTTCTTTCAGGCTTGGAAAACCTAATTCGAAGATGCTTTATTAAATACTTTTTCTTTTCGAGAGACGAACGCGTACAAAAACTCCGCGTGAGGTTTCCACACGACAGAAAATGCATAGATGTTTTGTTCCTACGAACAGCTTTGTGCCTCTCGGAGGCGATGCAAAAAAAAAAAGAACAAGAACATCAGAGTCACCTGGTACTAAAGTTTGAGGGCAATGTCTTTACCAGCTGTTCCTTTTTATAGCACAAAACTGCGCTGACAGAAAACAAAGTCATTTCTACTTCCGTGAGTGTAACATAACCAATACTGCTTCAGATCACCAAACTCTTAACTTCCTTTTTTAAAGAGGAACAGGTTGCATGAATTTATATTGAGTACGCATTTTCGGCACTCCTGCCCCTTTTGCGTTGTTATGCCAGCGAGTCCCCGTCAAACGTCCGTGCCTCGGAAAAAGGCAATCTGGGTCAAGGCCAGCCCGCAGTCTGCCTGACGCGAACATCTCAACGGCGTGAACACGCGCGGCGCCTCTCTCGCCCACGTGCATTGAGTCAGCGGCGCACGTGACAGCGAGCCGGCGTTCTCGTGTCGGGTGGTCTGACGCATGGCGCGGCAACCCCATTGGAAGAATCTGCGCTGACGACCAGCGGCGCTTCTGATTGGACATTTTGGGTGGACCCGGTGTAAATAAAAGAAGCCCTGCGGCGCGTCGCGATCGGCGTTCCTATGAGCGAGGAGACCCCATGTCGGAGGGCCGACATGTATGCGAGTCAGCGGTCTTAGGCGAAAGGCTGAACTATGTGTTAGAGAGAAGAGCTCGGCTCTTCGAGTCTCTGTCGGCCCCAGTGCCGAAATTGTAACGCCTCTGTATATATGCTGTACATAAACCTTGTTTAACTCACCGTCGTCTCGTCCGCTCGTCTTATCAGCTCTGCGCAGAAGCAGTCGCGAGCTGATAAACATACGCTACCAAACGGCTGGTGACCTTCCCGGCGGAGTTGAAAGCAGTGGCGCCTCCGGGGCCGTGTTGGCGTCGCCGTCTTTCGCAACAGTGGTGGCTTCGGCGGGATCGGTCCGTCGTACGCAACAGTGGTTGGCAGCTGCGGGATCGGCCGGCGTCAGCGACATCGATGCGGTGAGTGCCTGATGTTTTCCCCTCAGTTCACCAGACTACTCTAGCTCAGGTTGTAGTAGTTTAGAGAAGGGCTGTGTGAAGCATTAGAGTGAGCTTTGATCGTTTCAAGCAAAGTCGAAGTGCTTTGAAACCAAAGTTAATGCGGAGGGGGTAAACACGGGAGAGTGAAAAATTGCTTGCGCGTCTTGCTAGTTGACTTATAGTGGGTACGGCAAGTAAATTGTTAACAGGGGCAAACAGCAAGAGGCTAGTGTGAACGATGGAGAACCTTAAGGTGAAGGAACTCATCGAAATTTGTGAGGAACTCGGCATTACTTTGGGCCGTGCGAAACGAAAGCAAGCGATCCTTGAGATCATGAAGGATGAGGGAGTGTCGGCTGAGGAAGTCGATGAGGCCTGGGTGGATATTAAAGCACGCCGTGAGGAGGCTGAAAGGCGAGAAGTAGAAGCTCGCGAAGAGGCTGAAAGGCGCGAAGCTCGCGAACGTGAGGAAGCTGAAAGGCGTGAACGTCGCGAGCGCGAGGAAGCTGAAAGGCGTGAACGTCGCGAGCGCGAGGAGGCCGAGAGACAAGAGCGCCTAGAGTTGAAACGACTAGAATTGGCAATCCTACAGTGTTCGCAGGCGCCTAGCGTAGCTTCTCCGACGATTCAGGTCAGCGGTTTTAGAATTCGGGACCAACTGCCACCGTTCGTAGTAGGCGAGGACATGGCGAAGTATCTCGTCAAGTTTGAACACGTCTGTGAGCGAAACGCTTTGGAGCGGCCTCTTTGGGCGCGGAACCTGTTAGCTCTTCTTCCCGGCGAAGTGTCCGACGCATTAACTTGCTTGTCTAGGGAAGCGTTTGAGAGCTATGACGAGGTTAAGGAAGTGCTCTTGAGACGTTATAAGTTGTCACCCGAGGCTTTCAGGCAAAGGTTCCGGTATGCTGAAAAGGGGAATGAGTCACACGTTGACTTCGCGTTTCGTCTTAAAGCCGATTTAATTGAATGGCTCAAGGGCGAAGGTGTTTATGATGATCGCGATAAAGTGGTGGAATGCGTTGCACTGGAGCAGTTCTACCGCTGCATCGAGGATAATGTCAGACTTTGGCTGCAGGACAGACTTAGTGAAGTACAGCTAAACAAGGCAGCAGAGTTAGCTGAGGAGTATTATACTCGCCGAAAGTTGCACAGCAGGGCAGTGCGCGTTGAAAAGGATGAAAAGAAAGAGGGCTTTTCAAGGAAACCTGATCAACGGAAACCCGTTCCGCACCGTAATTTCAAAAAGGACCCGTCTCTTACGAAGGACAGTGTAGGGGAAGGGCAAACAGAAGCGGAGAGATCGAGTGAGGTTTCTACCACACAGGCATTTGAATCGGAAAACAAACGGAAGCCGCTAATCTGCTACAACTGTAAAAAGGAAGGGCACATCGCGAGAAACTGTCAGGAAAAGTTTGCCTTCGCAACGATCCGAGAATCAGAGAAAAACATTCGGTTGTTGGAGCCGTATCTCCAAGAAATTAGGGTGAATAAGAAAACGTGCCGAGCACTTAGAGACTCAGCGGCAACCATGGACGTTGTCCATCCTTCATTGGTGTCTCCGGATGACTTCACAGGAGAATGCGCGTGGATCAGGCAGGTCGCCGAGGAGCAGAGTGTTCGCTTACCAATCGCCACCGTTGTCATTGAAGGCCCGTTCGGTAAGCTTTGCACCGAAGCAGCTGTGTCTGCCGCGCTGAACGATCGTTTTCCTTATCTATTCTCCAACAACTCAGAGCAGCTTCTCAAAGAGCAGGGCAAATCGTTCTTCCCCAACTTAGCGTGCATGGCTCTCACGCGATCGCAAGCGCGAAAGCTTTCGCGGAAGCTTGACTTGGTTCCATGCGGTGAACTCTCAAGTGACCTTGTCGGCGGGTCGACGGAACCCCAGAAAGGAAATTTTCCGCATGAGTCATGTGAGCAGTCACGCGAGCGGCCCGTCGCGGGAGCGGCCGGCGCGGTATGCGCTGGGGGAGACGACGTGGCGCCATTGAGTCAGAGCGAGAGGGTTGCAACGCTCTCGCCTGTAGCGGAAAGTTGGAGCGAGCTGCCGAGAGTTGATCGAGAGACGCTCATTCGAGGGCAGAGTGAGGATCTCTCGATTGAAGCGCTAGTGGAAAGCCAAATTGAAGCGCTCGTGGAAAGCCAGAAAAACGCGGCAAAAGTGCTGTCGAAGGAGCACTACGAGAAATCGGGGAAGAAGCGCGCTTTTGAAGTTGATAATCAGGTAATGCGGCTGCAGCCATCCAAAAGGAACAAGCTTGAGGTTGATTGGGAGGGGCCCGCCAAAGTATTATCGAAGCCTTGCGATACAAATTATGAGGTGCAAGTAGGAAGGCGGCAGCACAAAATTTACAACTTGATGAAACCCAATGTTCAACATCAAGCGGTCGTAAATCAGCTGTTGAAGGCTTCAGTGGAAGAGGAAGCAGAAAATTTGAGTTCTAGTGAGGTGATCGAAGGGAGATCGAAAGTAATTTGGGAGCAGATAAACCTAGAGCCTAGGTTAAGTGAAGGAGGACCTGAGAAAGAGGACCTGAGAAAGATTGGTTCCGAGTTTGAAGACGTGTTTTCGGACCGCCCCGGAAACATGAGGGTGATCGAACACGATATCGAGCTAAGCGGTGAGGAGTCAATCAGTAGCAAGCCGTATCGTTGTTCCCCTGTGCAACGTCGCAAGTGTGAGCCGCTCTTGGTGCCGCATAGGTATCGTCGCCTAAAAGTGGCCGGTTACTGAGGTGGAGCATGTTGCTCCACAGCGCAACTTTGACGTTCGCTAAAGAAAAAAAAAGGGGGAAAGGTAAACGCTAATGCAGGTGCATTGAGCAGTGCGTTCCAGCTAGTAACTTCTCAACCTTTCGGTTTCTCGCTGGCGATTCGGGGCAAAATTTTGACCTCATCACGACCTGGGCTGAGCGCTCTCGTTCAGAGTGATCTCAAGGGGCCAACTTTATGTGGTATTCTAATTCGTTGCGGGGTTGTAATTGTGAAAAATTCAAGTTCTTACTTTAGGAGTCTTTTGTCCCACATGTGCCTCTTGATGTAGAGGGAACGAAATTTCGATAGACACGTAGATAGGTATATGTTGTTCTATACTTTGTCTGGTGTTCTGTTGGGTGACCGAGGGCACTTGCTTGTGTCGTGTGTTGTCTGTTGTCGAACCGTTCTTAGCAAGTTGCAGAACCATCGACAAGTGCTGAAACCGAAGATGGTCAGAAGAGACGAGTGAAGCTGGTCAGCAAGTTGTGACGACGAGCCAGTGGAGCTGGGATCTGTCGTCCAAAAATGGGATGTGTTCCCGGAACAGTCTGGAGCTGTATTCTCCCCATGGCCCTGGAGGCGAACCTGGAGGGACCTGGCGAACGAGCGCACCTGACATCCGAGCCCCGTGGAAGCAGCTCGTCTTTCCGGTGCATTGTCTGGCGGCGGGGGTGCTGTTATGCCAGCGAGTCCCCGTCAAACGTCCGTGCCTCGGAAAAAGGCAACATGGGTCAAGGCCAGCCCGCAGTCTGCCTGACGCGAACATCTCAACGGCGTGAACACGCGCGGCGCCTCTCTGGCCCACGTGCATTGAGTCAGCGGCGCACGTGACAGCGAGCCGGCGTTCTCGTGTCGGGTGGTCTGACGCATGGCGCGGCAACCCCATTGGAAGAATCTGCGCTGACGACCAGCGGCGCTTCTGATTGGACATTTTGGTTGGACCCGGTGTAAATAAAAGAAGCCCTGCGGCGCGTCGCGATCGGCGTTCCTATGAGCGAGGAGACCCCATGTCGGAGGGCCGACATGTATGCGAGTCAGCGGTCTTAGGCGAAAGGCTGAACTATGTGTTAGAGAGAAGAGCTCGGCTCTTCGAGTCTCTGTCGGCCCCAGTGCCGAAATTGTAACGCCTCTGTATATATGCTGTACATAAACCTTGTTTAACTCACCGTCGTCTCGTCCGCTCGTCTTATCAGCTCTGCGCAGAAGCAGTCGCGAGCTGATAAACATACGCTACCAAACGGCTGGTGACCTTCCCGGCGGAGTTGAAAGCAGTGGCGCCTCCGGGGCCGTGTTGGCGTCGCCGTCTTTCGCAACAGTGGTGGCTTCGGCGGGATCGGTCCGTCGTACGCAACAGCGTGCTACCTTTCAAAGTTTTCAATTCATTCAAACATACCGATCAGCTGCATCTGGCATAATGAAATCTCCAACGCGATTTATATACAATGTGGATTATTTTCACAGGTAAATACTCTAGACTCCGGAACCCGTCCAATGGCCGCAGAATATCAAAACTTCATTAGGCTTTATTCGACGATACAAGAAATTAGCATAGAAATCTACATTGGCTCTTCTCAACGCTTTGCTTTCAAAGCATAGAATTCTACAGTGACCATTCTCAACGCTTTGCTTTCAACTTTGCCCTATCACAGAAACAGCAAGCGATAAACTTGGCAGCACATGTGTAGGCGTACGCAAAAGTACGCTGCAGTTAGTCTTTTTTTTTTCATTCTTCGTTTCACATGGCTTGAAAAGAAAATTAAAGAGAAAAAAATAATGTTAATGACTTCCCACTCCAAGCGCAACACCCGTCAATACTTCTGCCTCAAAGGATATTCTCCATTGAAACGCTTTCAAAGAAACTGCAAAATTCTGACGGCTTTCTTTGTAGTTTTGTGCACCATAATGTCTTTAGAAGTGCTAATGACGGTTGCCAAACTTTTCGCGTAGCTCACAAATGCGAACATTTGAGGACAATACTTTTTTTTATTTTCTCTCTCTCTCTTTCTCTCTCTCTCTCTCTCTCTCTCTCTCTCTCTCTCTCTCTCTCTCTCTAAAACTCAGACATCCCGGTTGAACGCTCAGTCAAACTCGAGAAAACTTATGCTGCCCTCGGCTAGCCTAAAATATAAAAAAGCTGTGTCTACGCTGCGTTTCACCAGTGCTTTCAAATAGTCGAAGCTTTCCGGTAGAACAGAGTTCAATGCAAAGCGCATGGCGTTCGGCTAGGGAAAAAAATTCTCCATAACTTCTGCATGAAGCATAAAACAGCGTTCTATGAAGACAGAAGTATAAAAATTAAAGAAGGCATGAAAGTAAAGCTTTTTGCTAATGCAAAAGTATCTATATTAGGTAATCCTGATCGCCATGAATCAATAGGCTAACAAATATGTTCACCTTGCTAGATAGCTTTATTTCCAACTCAGCAAGACCACTGCAGGCTTCCTCTAGATACATACATGCATGTAAAGTGAACTTTACATACCATAGACTTTCCTAAAATTAACTAGGTAGGACTCTGGCCCTGCGATCGTTCAGACACCGCGAAAATCATGGGTATAGTACACAAATATGCATCTTGCTTGCGGACTTCAAACGCGCTTGCGGCTTTGGTAATTGCTGCGTTTTGCATGTGTTTCGAATAAAAGAACAGATAATTGTGAACTTCGTGACTCGATTTCAATTCGTGAGCCTAAAATACTAAGGTAGTGAAGTGTGACTGCTGAAAGTTTGCCCGTTGCCGTTTCGAGACAAAAGCTCCAAGCCACGCGAAGTGCTCCCATATGTATGTATGTATGTATGTATGTATGTATGTGTGTGTGTATATATATATATGTGTGTGTGTGTGTGTGTGTGTGTGTGTGTGTGTGTGTGTGTGTGTGTGTGTGTGTGTGTGTGTGTGTGTGTGTGTGTGTGTGTGTGTGTGTGTGTGTGTGTGTGTGTGTGTGTGTGTGTGTGTGTGTGTGTGTGAGAGAGAGAGAGAGAGAGCACTGCATGTGAATGACTCTTCATTCTCTTTGCATATCACCACTTGTACACATATTCGTCATGTGTACATATTACCGCGTTCCGCCCTCAAGTTTTGTTATCACATCGTTGCTCTGTCAATAATTCTCAGCACAAACCACGCCTACACTGTTCGAGAAACTTCGCGATGGCAGTAGATCATTTTGTTAAGATTACGCCCACTTTGTGAACATTACAGATTATTCTGGAACATACGTCGCCGCTAGCGCTAACGCTAGAATACTCGATGGCAAGTTAATAAATGCCGATACGATTCGCCACTTGTCAGTTGATCGACGGCCGACGCTCTGTTCGCCGCTATCAGTGCCACTGTCTTATTTTCCTTTCGCGTGGCCACAAGTGCGGCCCGAAAAAACAGTTTCTTCTTCGGCCTGGTGTTTGCTCTCTTCGTTCGCGTTACGACCCCTTGACAATATCATGATCACTGTGATTTAGCTCATTCCTGGCTCAATATAGCTGTTAAATAATGCGAATAAAGCAAAAGAAAGAGCTATGATGTGCTATACTTATCCATTTCGATCTGTGATTAAGCTGTCTGCCCTGCTTACGACGCAGCCGGCACGGTGGGAATCGTATCCTCCGTGGTGGCCAAGTTCTCTACCACGGCGGCGTACATGATGATGTACCAGCAGTCGGCCGAGCTCTTCCCCACACCACTACGTTCCTTTTCGGTCGGAGTACTCACGGCTCTGGCCGCGGTATTCACTGCGTCGGTACCATACGTCGTCTACCTTGTGAGTACTCTAATCTAACAATGACACGTTGCACTTCAGTTTCACGTTACTTTCCTATGGAGGCCATTACACGATCAACCGGAAACTGGAGGTTTTCAGCGTAATATAGAAGTAGAGAGCATGTTGCGCCGGTAAATAAAAAAAAAAGCTTGACTGTACAAGAATATTTAGGTGCAAAACTAGCCCTATAGAGGTCGCTGCTATAACACCCACCAACCGCCAGCGACCATCATTTTTGCATGGTACATGTGTATGGCGTCGTGTGGTGCATGGAGCGGAACCCTCGTGTTTTACCACAGTTAAAGCCACTGCAGACCATTAAATTTTAATGCCGAGCCGAACAAAGCTGAAATAGCTCGACGAAACGCGCAGACGACCACAGAACAGAATCGAGGATTCGCCGGCACAGAGACGCCGATACAGCAAACAGGTCATTACGTCATTAGCCCCGAGTGCGCCATTGTTGTCCGGCTCGTGTTAATAAAAGCTTTCGATTACAAATCGGCGCTCGACCAACTGCGCTGAAATATGCCAGCTAGTTTGTGAACGCACATGAGTTAGCGCACATAACACAGACTATGATCGAAAATTGCGTCTCTAGGCTTCTTCAATTTTACTTGCGGTGAAGTAAAACCACAATTTAGGTAGTTGCGAGACTATTCTTGCATTGTGTGCAAAGTATGTTTACGAGAATTCCTTAGTAATATTATGAGGTCTTGGTTTGGAAGACCTTTATTAGGCCCGAGGAACCGGCAGCAGACAGCGGAGATGCACGAACCAAGATGATGGTGAAAACGATGAGGATGCATGAGCAATACATGATAGTGATGATAATGTACAGATGAAGAGGATTGGTATACTAAATGCCCACAATATATTGTTCATTAAAAATAAAATGTGATCGAAATTTGTCATCATACCCAGCGTTCACACGTCACTCTGACGTCACCACTTGAAGTAAATTAATTCTCTCTCTTTCTCCGAGTTTCCAGTTCTCTCAACTCCAAACGACGTATTATATGATTATTTGTCCTTTTCACTGCGTGAGATCACTGTCTCATTTGAACTGCCGTTGTAATCATCCCTTTTAATATTGAGTGTGACTAACACTCCACACAATGCAGGGTAGGTATGGCTCATGGATTCCATTTCTTTTCCTGGCTGTGCTGACGACAACCGGTGGAATTGCGGCGGCCTGGCTACCTGAGACGAAGGATTACCCTCTCTGCCAGACGGTTGAAGACGCCGAGAAATTTGGTCACGACCAAAAATTCTTCTCGTTCAACAGGCAAGCAGCAACGCCTAAATCGCAAGCAAAATGTACAAGCGTGTTACAACCACGCGTATTACTTCAAGCTTCTCTTGTTGAACGAAATGGAAATGATCCACAAGCTCATTTTTTCGTTAAGCGCAACCTAACGACGGTTACAGACAATGAATCCAAGAAGTTTATGGGGGACATTATTTGTAATCTTTAGCTGTAGTAGCAATTATCCCGTAAATGCATAGTAGTCGGAGTGGACAAAAATCAAGGTTTCCGACGCTAGGGAATGAACGTACTACCTTCGGACAACGCGTCCGATGCACTACCAATTATTTCGTCGTTAATAAGAAGAAAGATAACGTGAAAAGGTCGGCTTCCACAGAGACCACTATTCAAATACTACAGATATATTACTAACTAACGAAAAGAGATATAAAAAATGGAAGTAAACATTCCGACGTACCGTACAGAACTCTAGAGCACAAAAAAAGTCTTTCCGAGCCCTAGGGCCACTCAAAAACCGAGCGTACAAATAACCGTTTATGTTCTTACATTAAAACTCGGTGGTCATAGTACGAGCCGAATAAAAACAAAAACAAGCGCTAAACATTGTTATGTGTAAATTTACCATGTAGTTACTCCAATAAAACCATAAAGAACAATTCCGACATCCATCTGGCATCAGGGCAAAACGTATATCTATGTGTTTGGACGATCAGGCGAGAAGACCATTTTAAGAGCCTTGCATATGATAACGAAAAATTCCGTTAGGTATGAACAAAAACTATCATCATCATGACCGCATTAACTCGGCTGTCACGCCCTTTCCTCGTCCTCTTCTTTATTTTTCGCCCCGCTCCCAAATAACGCACGCCGATTGGACCGGCGTGGCATGCAATAACTTGGATGGACGAGAAAAAAAGAGTACATAGAAAAACAGAAACAGATAGAAAAAATGACTAAGGAAGAAACATGGGAAAAAATGAATGAATCGAGAAAAAAGTCACAGGAAAAGAAAGAGAAAGAAGCAGACACACAAAAAGAGAAAAAAAAGCAGGCAGCAAAAGAGAGAACTAAGGAAAGAAACGAAGAGATAGAGATAGAAAGTGATATAGAGAAAGAAAATGTTAGATAAATAAGGCCTACCATAGCCACTCATTGACAGTATGCCAAAAATATCGAGAGTGACGAGTAGTAGGAAGAGGAAAAGAAAAATATAAGATTAGTAAAGCCATGTACAGTATGTAAGGAGGTGGGAAAGGGAAGTGACAGTGAGGAGGAATGATGTGAAGGTGAAGAAGAGGGTAAGGACAGTGGAACGAAAGATATATGGGTGAAGCCTATCATAGCTATGCATAGTATATAGTATAGCTGCTTCCTGTGTAGCTGCCCTAACTTTTTTTTTTTTCGTATTGAATGAGCTACGAGAAAATAACCCAGTGAATGGCCAGTAAATATTCCACTCGATGGGTATGTGACACAACGGATGAGGTACAGAGGGTGTCATCTAAGTATGTATGCGCAAACGATGAACGACCATGCGAAGCACGAGGTTTTAATCATTAAACTTTGTGAAAACTATAGAAATGTTACAGTTTCACAATATGTATAAAAAAACGATTGCATATGTTTCCTTCCATGAACCTTTACTCACCTTGCGGGCTTTCGCAGAACTGACTTTTTATTCACAGAAATGAATACATAGTAAGTTCATCGAGCTCCCATTCGACAGGATCACCATGTCCTTTCGGAGCTTCGCAAAAACGTGATGTCATGAATGAAGCAAGTTGAATAATTGATCTTTAAAAAATGTGATACCACCACTGACGTGTGAACAAGTAAAAAAAATACCATCACCCCCTCCCCCCCCCTCCCCAACCCGTCATTTAAGGAAGGCGCCAAGCGTCTGGCATGTGCCATCGTTGTTTGAATTTGCAGCATTATGGTGAGGAAGGTTTTTGACCATAACAATGGCCGAATACCTCAAACGTCACGTTCAGAAAACTGTTTACTTTTCCACATTTACTCCCGCAAAAAGAAGAACCAAAGGCGGGTCGTAGTGAGAAGCACGTCATGGCGTCATTTTATTTACAGCGAGAGCTGTTACGAGATCATAACAGCCGATTTTGGTGCCGTGTGCGTAGTCTGCCCCCGCCGTCATCCGTAGCATCTTTTAAGCGAAATTTGAAAAAAAAAAAGAATATTTAAACCAAGCGGGATTTGAATTGAGGCACCCTACGTGACAGTCAAGTACACTACTGCCGAGCCACGCCCTTGCTTGAAATTCGTTCGTAAAAAAAAACCCTATACAGGCGTCATGTCGGGGCGAGAAATCACGTGAACATATGTAATGTAGCGTGGTAGAAAAGTAAAACAATCAAGCATCACAAAACACTGCCAGCATAACGAGTGAGTGGGTGACGAGACTTCACCCCTCCTTCTCCCCCTTTCTCGCCTCTGCTTCAATTGAGAACCGTGTGCACGCCTTTGATAACCGCAGCAGTGCACAAGAAATACCCCCGTATTCTAGAACGTCCCTTCACTCAACGCTCCACCTTCACTTGAGAAAGTTGATGAGAGCGCCGTCTCTAGTCACGACAAGTCACTACACATGAGCAATAATCTGCTGCGACTCCTGAGTAGCGCAGCGCCATTTTCAGCCGAGAGGTGGCGCAGTGCTCAACTTTGTCAAGTGAAGGGTGAAAGTTGAGTCGAGGAGGAGCGTTTGTGAATACAGGGGACAGTGTGTAACATGTTGTGACGAGCTGAGTCTCGGATGCGTAAACTGACGACATCTTTCTATTCCTGTTTTGTGAACAGGATAAAGAAATCTTCGAAGAGTACAAGACGTGCCGAAGAAAACGGCGAGAAGACAGTCGAACTGCAACCTCTGCAAGCGGAGGCATGACCGATTCGCCCACTGCTTCGCCGTGCCTCTTGTCAATTTCGACGAGAAAGAGCCATCGTGTGCGTTGTGACTTGTGACAGAACGGCATTGTGATGACGTTGTTTTGACGTGGCGAAACATGATGACTCATTACTCGTGCTTCAACGCTGACGCACCGTCCCGTGCGCTCCTGAGAAACATTGTAGCAAAGCACAGAGCTCGTTTCGCAATATTTTTGGGGTTAACCCACTACGACCATCTCACTAGTAAATACGTGAGAACACGTATGACTCGACAATAGACGACCTCTTGAGAATGCTTATTATACACAGAGTCATGCAATGAGCGCTAAACTTTGTAAGAGAATAGTAAAACAGACGATTGTTCTCATGCCAAAACTTTTTTTTTAATTAGCGCTTGCCCCTATTGGATCCAGCGTTCTTCCTTTTCGAAAATGTTTTTTTTTCTTTACTTTTCTCCGGGCATGAGGAAAAAAGCTGGTTCAACTTTGCACCCTCACTTAAACATGGAAACAGAAGCAGCTAAATTCTGGACATGCTTTACCTGTAAATTGTGCGATCTGTAGGCCCGTGTTCAAAAGATTACATCACTAACACTGTACTATTCTTTTGCTAGCTAACTTTTGTTGTTGGTGTTTAACGTCCCAAAACCACCATATGATTATGAGAGACGCCGTAGTGGAGGGCTCCGGAGATTTCTACCACCTGAGGCTCCTTAACTTGCACCTAAATCTAAGCACATGCGCCTCAAATATTTCGCCGTGGCCGGGATTGGCTCCCGCGACCTGCGGGTCAGAAGCCGAGCGCCTTAGCCACTAGATCACTGTAGCTGGTGCTAGGAAACATTTTCAGTGGGTGGGGCACTTGATTAGTACTTTCCCACAGTTACCATAAAAGTATGGCAACGAGGCAACCAATTACCTAATAAGAAATCACTCATGGCGGGAGATATTGTAAGACAGCAAGCATTGCATGACATGAATCACGTGGCAGGAATATATTCGCCGAAGCCCGCACTTGCCTGTTCTTGCATATAGCCGTAGATGAAAGTGCTGTAAGGATAACGTAGGGGCCCCACGGACACGTAGGACGCTATGAGACTGTGGTGCATAGAGGCTAACTAGCACCGCTAAGTTTTCTAACGCGGATAACGTATGCTTATAGAACATCTTTCATACATTTGGCGGTGGAGGGTCTATTGAATATGTCTAAAACAAACGTAGCACTTTGTGTTTTTCAATTGCGAGTGAACACAACAGCGGCTGCTGATTCCTAAAGTTCGTGAGAGTGGCAAAGCATCGAGAACCTTCTGGCGACCTGCCATGGTGGTCACGTGGCTATGGCGCTCGACTTCTGACCCGTAAGTAGAGAAATTGAGTACCAGACGCTGCGGTCGCATTTTCTATGGAAGCCAGAATTCTCGAGACCCACGTACTTAGATTTAAGAGCGCAAATAAAGAACCCTGGGTAGTCAAAATTTCCGGAGCTCCCCAAAACAACTCCGCTCATAATGGTGTCTTGGCTTTGAGACGTAAAACGCAAACCGTTATTATTTCGCTATTTTTGAGCAGATAGCTGCATTTTCGCAGCATCGTGAACGCGTGACTGCGCGTTTAGCATGTTCATGTGTATCGACGGCGAAAGCAGTAGAGACAAAGACGGCCCGACGCTGCGCTTTTCTGTCCAGCTATACTTCCTTTTCTCCCCTCTTTTTTTCCCCATTCCAACCCTCCCCTTTCTCAAGGGCGTTCACACATGCCATTGCCCGCGAGCATTGTTCGCTGCCGGTACCGTTCATAGTTGTTCGAGTGCTGTTTTGCAATGTTTGAACGGAGCGGTTTCGTAGGCGCCAAAGATGACTGTGGACGTCTGTAGGAAGCAAGGCTAACACGCCCGTTTCCGATGATATAAACATTTTTTTAAAGTTCGTGGCACGGGCTCCAGGAGCAGCACATTGTGAGAACGCGTCAAATGTATCGTTCTACCGGTGTCAACCAATCTTAGCATCGAATCTTTCAAATGAACTAAAAATCACGGCACCAAAACTTTTATTCAGTACCCTTGTCAAAGAGGTTTTACATCACATGAATCGTCTCTAGGGAAGCCTCCGAACTGTGTATTAGGTAGTGCTCTCCACAACCTTCAACTGGGTCGTCCTCTTCTCCTTCCGGATAGAGCGCCGCTCGCACTGAGAGTTCGTGTTTTTGCCTCGATTATCGCCATTACGTATTGTCACTGAGTTACTTCAAGCTAGAGGGTACTAGTACGCACTAGAGGGAAATAAACACCTTATCGGATTGAAGGTGAGTGCTGTGCCCTCACAATTTCGGTCCTCATTCGATGCCTATGGCACTTGGATCCCATATCCTGCCCTATATCATGGCTCAGGACACCGTCCAGCAAACGCCTTCGTGCGGATGGTACCGACGTGTAGAACTGGCTCGCGTTTTACGAGTGTGTGAGAGTCCCCAATAAATATGACATAGCAGAAAAACTGACAAACTTAGTTTTCTACCTCGCGGCTGTGGCAGGCTTGGGGTGCAACAACGACCTGTCATACTTGTCGACGTGGTTCGACTTCTAGACTACCATTATCAACGTGTTTGACCACCCGGATAATCGTCAGCTGCAGGCCGAACAGCATTTGCGTGAACGAACTCGGCAGGCTTGAGGATTCTCCTTCAGCAGCTGCATCGAAAATGTCCTCGACTTGGGTCAGGAGGCCAACGCCACCATGTCAAAATCGGACAAGATCAGGCACATTACGAAAGTCACCGATGATGAGGCCTTGAGCATGCTGCTCACCTAAAACCCCAGCACAGTGCCGAGGTCCTAATGCTGTGCCAAAGCTATGAAGAGCTGCGCCGGCTGCGAACGACAACACGTCCCTCTCCATGTTGTGACGCCGAGGTCCCTGGCTTCTCGACCATATCTGACCAGTACTCGCTGCTCGCAGAGCAGAAGTCATTTGTGAATGAGGAAATCGCGTGCCAGTTCTTTATGCTGGACTTTGCTTACTGGCAGCCCGTTCGACAGCCGTCCACCACACTTTTGCTTGCTCTCGACCACATCATTGAGAAGGAAATCGCGGAATTCCTGCCTGAGTTCTACCAGCCCCTTCCGGCTCCTGCACCACTCAGTTACGCTCACGTTGTTGCAAGGACGCCCGCAACAATTGTGCGGTTGCCTCACACAGTTACGCCGAAGCCGCCGCCAGACCTCAGTCCTTTGAACAGAGTGCACCGGCTACCCACGTCATGCACAGGCCACGAATGCAGCCCACAATGAAGTTTCATCAGCTGCCGCCCCTTTAATCACGTCCTTCATGATGGGTCGACCCTGCCCCAGCGACCCAATGGCGCACATGTGACAGCCCATTTGTTTCTAATGTGGTTACATCGAACACGTGGGGCGTTATTGCGATTGTATGCAGCCACCTCGAGTCACGTCGCGTGCCACCAGCCAGTCGAACCACCCATATTAGGACGCCACTTGAAAGCGCTTACACAGTTCCAAGGCTTCGCCACACTTCAAAACATGCCGCCACTGTGTTTGGCGAGACGAACAATTTCATCGCGACCAAGCATGTTACCGCACAGCGCCCAACAGCTGCCAATTCGGTCAACGCGGATGCATTATTCGCAGCTGCGTACAACGTGACCTACTTTGCAAGGTCGAATGTATCGTCTGAGGCGATGACGACAGTAGGAAATAATAGAAGGGAAACAAAAACACAGCAAACATAACCAGCAACACCGCACGACAGACACGTCTCTCTCTCTCTCTCTCTCTCAACTCTAACACGTCACGTTTGGCACAAACATCGTGTACAAGGGTTTCTTCGCGTCTCTCGCCATCTGTCGATTTTTCGTTCTCTCTGTAGTTCTCGCGAGCCTGGCTGGTCACACAGATAGCTGCAGCAAGCACACGCCGAAACTCTATTAAGCTCGACTCCGCTTCCACGTTTGGATAAGCAATATGAACCATACGAAGCTTGTGTGTTCGTAATCTTGTTACTTTTATTCTTCACAAGGGAGAGGAGGCGCTCCCCTGAACGTAAACAGGGGGGATATATTTCTGGCACTGTGCAGTGCTCCCGCAACGGCAGCAGAATGTAGCGGCGTTTTTCTCTTGTTTTTCGTTATTTTTTTTCTCAAAGACCACTTCTTCATCATCACGGAGTCCTGCAAAAGTCACCATGGAGTTCGAGGACGTGATCGAAGAGCTTGGAGGGTTCGGCAAGTTCCAGAAGTTCCTTCTCTGGGGCTTCCTTCTGCCTTCGGAGATACTGTTTTCGCTCATCTCGATGAACATGATATTCCTGCTGTCCGAACCCCGCCACGAGTGCGTGGTGCCGCAACTGGATGCACTCGGACTGAACGAATCTCGGGTCTCGGAGATTCGCCAACTGCTCGTCAGCGAGGATGAGTGCGAGGTGTCGCCGATGCGACCTCTCAACTCGACGCGTTTCGCGGGAGAATTCGACGTGACGCTGTGGAACGCGTCGTGGTTCGTGAATGAAAGTGCGACCAGGCATCCCTGCGAGTCGTTTCGCTATGACGACCTATACTACGACGAGACCGTCCCTACAAAGGTAAGTGTGTGCTCATTAAATATCTATTTAACCGTAGATTTTTTTTAGGTCATGAACATAAGTATGGGTACCCCGACTGCGCTAGCGACATTTTTTTACATATACTATACTGAAAATAGCTATGACATGGATGTAACAATACAGTTCGAAGGTGAAAGCAGCTCTAAAACAATCTTATCATCGCTTTCTACGCCTTTACTTAGTCCAATACGCGTCTATTTGCATTCGCTGTTGGTCTATTCGGTGAAACATAGCTAGAAAATGAGTTGCGTAAGTTGGAATTAGCAAAAAGTTGACGGATCAAAGAGCTTCGTTTATGCCCTCAAATCTACTGTCTTCTTGAAATGTATCTTCACTGCTTCACCGTATAAGGCAATCAGGAAGACAAAGCCCAGTGAGCAGGCCTAAATTGTTTGTTCCGCCTTTCCTTCTTTTTCTTTCTTCGCTGCATTTTTTTTCATAAACTTCCCATAATATTAGTACAACAGATGTGCATGCCTATAGCATTCATTTCATTTTCTCAATAATTTATTTCCCATATATATATATATATATATATATATATATATATATATATATATATATATATATATATATATATATATATATATATATATCCAAATTACCCTACGAAGTGTGCCGTCATCGGGGACTCAATCATGCGGTACGTCCACACGCACTTCAGCCCGAACGACTCGTCGACGCCGTGCTTCATCTCCTATGGTGGTGCTATGTTTTCGGACATTCCGGCGCTACTTGAGTACCTACCTCACCGGGTGGACACGTTGTTTCTGCATGTGGGCACCACGGACATCCTGAAGACGAGCTCTTCAAGATCACTGGATTCGTTGAGGGAGGCATTGAAGCGAATGAGGCAGATGCGCCCGAACATCAAGACACTGCATCTTAGTCTGCCACTACCTCGCGCACCCAATCGCCGACGGCGGGACTCGAACTGGCGATCAATGAATCGGTTTAATATGGAGGTACAGCGATTCAGCAGAGAGGCCCGCCGTCTCTGCCACTACGGGTTGTTGGGAGCAGGCGTCTATTACGTCGAACATGGCTTCTCAACACTCCCGCTGCGCCGCTTCCTGGCTGCTGACGGCTTACATGCAAGCTTCGAGGGGGTCGCGCTACTGGCACAGCACACGAGGGTGCAGCTGCGATGGACGTCGGCGGCATGGAGATCGGCGGCAATCGCTTGCACGGACAACTCCAGTGCCAAGCCCCCTCAACAACAAGAAGCCGAGCGACACACAGAGCCATCCAGGGCACCAGCAGTGACGATGTCTCCACTACCACCAGCGAGGCCAGCGAGCCAGCGGGTCCCACCAGTGAGTCAGAGATCGGCGGCAACGGCTTGCACGGCAAACTCCAGTGCCAAACCCACTCAACAACAGGGAGCCGAGGGACACAAAGAGCCATCCAGGGTCCCAGCAGTGACGACGTCGCCACTCCCACCAGCGAGGCCTTACAACACCAGGCGGACGAATGCGGCGAAGACCAAGGCGGCGGCTTCCAAATGACACGGGGAAACAAAAGGTACGGGCAGTCTTAAACACGCATGGTCCCACTCATTTCTATCGATTAGGAAAATCATTGAAAAGCGGGTGCAATACGAAAAACACGCAGAACAACTAAACAAATATCTATCTCACGAAATTGCACCTAAGGGTCTCCGCCTAGCCTGCAACCCCTCAATGTCTACACTAAGTGAAGCAGAAAGGGGGAAGTGGGAAAAAATATTACTAGAAGCGTCCTTGCAACTGACTCGGGTCATTGCGGACCATTGTGAGCGTAAGGCCGCCGAACACAGTGTCACGGAGGCCACGCAGAAATTGGTATCTAATCTCGGAGAGCATGAGGCAAGAGAACTGGAAAGATATGAACTAAAGAAGAGAGGCGAAATTTCAGTAGTAAAAGATAGAAAATTCAAGCGGGATTGCAGTAGCTCCACTGCTCTGCAACAGGAAAATAGGAATGAGGCCGTACAAGAACACCAGGGACCACCCGTACCTCAACCTAACTTTGAGGAGGAAAATGGGAACTCAGAACCACAGTGCAATCCTAATCAAAACATCCTTACTCTCGAATATGACGCTGACACTCCCGTGCCACGTGATAGCCAAGAGCAGCCGAAAACTTATGAGGAAAATGTACTCAATCCGTCAAACACAACACTCACACCCGCTCAGCTTCAACTTTTGTCGAGAGGCTTGACCTTTTGTCCATCATCCGGTAAATTCAATGAATTTGAACTGTACCAAGACCTCGATAACTTTGCGCGTAATCTCCGCCTCCGTGAATACTTTCATGATCGCAAGGACTGTACGAACGAGAATAGAGTGATTGGTGGTGACAGATCATGGTGTCCGGGTGAGCAGAGGGACAAACACCTCGATATGTATATATCAGCAGTTCAAAAAGATATCATCAGAGCGTATGGAAAAAATCGGCCATTTCGAAACAACATATCAAAGTCAGAACGAAGGGCACTCGATGAACTACGAAAAAACACTGGAATTACTATCAAACCGGCTGATAAAGGAGGCTGCATAGTAATTCTAAATACGTCGGACTACTTAAAGGAAGGGGAACGACAGCTATCAGACACAAAATTCTACAAAGAACTTCCAA
The DNA here is from genome assembly GCF_013339725.1 of Rhipicephalus microplus. Classification (NCBI taxonomy): domain Eukaryota; kingdom Metazoa; phylum Arthropoda; class Arachnida; order Ixodida; family Ixodidae; genus Rhipicephalus; species Rhipicephalus microplus. Next base: position 151,029,227 of record NC_051171.1, on the reverse strand, counting down.
CGGACCCGACTCCCGAATTTGAAAGGGAGATAAAAGTAACCCTAAACAATCTCCGCCGGGACGAGAAAATTACCGGCAAAATGTTAAAAGCAATGTTACCGGCCCACTCTGTTCCCGGTCGATTCTATTTACTCCCCAAAATACACAAGGCAGGTAATCCGGGACGTCCGATAGTATCCAGTAACAGCACATCAACAGAAAATATATCAGAATTCATCAATTCCTTAATAAAAAACATCCCCCCAAATTTTCCCTATTACCTAAAGGACACAAACCACTTCATCTGCGAAACTTCAAGTCTCGACATCCCAGGCGGCAGTTTTCTGGTGACCATGGACGTCTGCTCACTGTACACCAACATACCCCACCATGACGGAATAGCGGCTATGGTTTCTGAATATGTAAAATCTGACTCATCAACTAGTGTAAGTGGCGAGGTACTGTTTACACTTCTTGAACTTGTACTAAATTATAACCATTTTGAGTTCAACGGCAAGCATTTCCTTCAGGTCAGCGGCACTGCAATGGGCACGAAAATGGCCCCAAACTTCGCGAGCACCTTTATGGCTTCACTTGAAATCCCATTCATTGAGGGACGCACCTTGAAACCTTTCTACTACAGAAGATACTTAGACGATATTTTTATGATATGGAACCATGATGAGGGAAGTCTTTTCCGCTTCATAGAGGATTTTAACAAATGCCACCCGTCAATAAAATTCACGCACAAAATTTCCAAAACTAGCATTAACTTTTTGGACGTTACTGTCACGGTCGAAAATGACCGCTTGTCAACAAACCTTTACAAAAAGCCTACAGACCGTCAAATGTACCTACATTTCAACAGCAGCCACCCAAAGCATTGCAAAACGGGTATTCCATATTCTCAGGCCTACCGGTACCGAAGAATATGCACCGATATGCGGGAATTTGACAGACACGCGGAACACCTAAAGCATTCCTTATTGAAACAAAATTATCCGGAAGACATTATTGACGATGCCATACTACGTGCTCGCAACGTGAACAGGAATGATATAATTAAGGGACCAAACAAAGTACCTAAAACGACTTCCCAAACGAACCTTGTACTAACTTACTCCTCATCAGCGCCACGAATCAACAACATACTTTCCCGCCATTTCAACATAATCAGGCAAAGCGAACGACTAACTTCTATTTTCGTGAAGCCACCTCACGTGGTGTACCGCCGGGATAAAAATCTGAAGGACATTCTTGTCAGGGCAAAAACAAACACCCCCAAAATTCAATCAGGGTGCCATCCCTGCGGAAAATCTCGATGCAAGGTATGCCCACAGATGCTCACAACACGTGAATCCAAAGCGAACTTCTCGGATTTCAAATTCTGCATAACTGAAAGCCTTAATTGTGGCTCCAGTAACGTAATATACATGCTACATTGCAACATCTGCGGACAAGAATATATCGGCCAAACAGACACGCCATTTCGGCTGCGGTTCAATAATCACCGGTACCACGCCACTTCACTGCCGAAGCTACCTTTATCTAGACATCTGCGCCTGCCAAACCACAGTTTTAAAAATATTAGCGTAACTCTTTTGCAGTCCGGTTTTTCAAACAGACGCGAGCGCGAACAGCGTGAGGCATATTTTATTTTCAAATTTCGTACATTAGTAGCCGGTATCAATGAGGACCCCGGAAAACTCAACTGCCTCCGAGAAGTAAGCCAGGAGAAAATTGGTGACAAAGATTGATAGCTGGAGACCATGCTTTTTTCTGACTGACTCGTACGTGTACACTGTCCTCTTTTTTTTTTTTTTAACATGCACATACAAAGTGTTTACGTTCGCCTACCACTTCATGACCGTTGAAGGGAAACGGACGAAGATTAAAGGTAAATAGCCGACCGACCCATTAACGAGAAACCTTTCCTTTACACTCACCGCCCGCCGCCCGCCGAACGACCAAACGACCAATTACGGGGAAACCCCTTTCTTTAGGCACGCCGTCCCGGACCCTCCCGGCACCGCGGCGACAATCTTGGGTGGCCCGACACACGCCAAGAACTGAACAGCACGTGATATGAACCGTAGGTGGATGTAGACGGACAGTTGGCTTCGTTTTCAGTGTTGACAGTGGTTCTTCCTGTTTTTTACTTTCTTTCTTTTCTTTCTTTTTTCGTCTTTTTTCTCTTTTTTTTTTTTCCTTCTTCCAGTTCCCTCTCACTCTCGCAAACGTCTTTCAAGGCGAGAGGGACGCGGCAGCAAGGAAGTTCATGTCAGTATAACTCATCCCCTGATGAAGGGAGGTCCCCTCCCGAAACTGTTGGGAAATAAATATATTTATCCTTGTTGACAACGCTCCCGTTGTGCCATATCCCATACCTATATATATATATATATATATATATATATATATATATATATATATATATATATATATATATATATATATATATATATATATATATATATATATATATATATATACGCTTTTAAAGCCACACTGTTATATTCAATTCAACTTCGATATTATTTCTGAGTTAAGGTCATTGCTTTTCAAGTATGCAACTCCTCACAGGTTGACAAAGTGAAGGGTTGCGGAACGTAAATTGTGAGCACGAGAAGAACGTGCTGAAACCCTTCACTATGTCAACATGTACCAACAGCTGGCCCAGAAAACCTAAACATCTCATAAGATCGTTTTCTATGTGTTGCATGCTATTATTCCCTCTCAAAGTTTCTAAATTCTGATTTTCCGTATAAATAGTGCAAAGAGCTATTTCTATCACAAAGTGACTTCCAATAACAGAAAAAAAACAGCGCGCTCATCCTTGCGTCTTCAATATGTTCTCAGCACCAAAATTTTATTACATAAACAAAAACAATGCTCTAAATTATTCGCCCTTGCAACGAGGATATGTATTTTGCGTGATCTTCTAGATGTGTTCACTTAAAACACTGACTGCTAACTGAAGTGACCGTTTGCACGTCCACCTTTTGTTCAAAAAAGTATTTAATTTGAGGCACGTGTTTACTCCTAAAGGGTACTTTTTTTTTATCTCGCATCATTTCCTAAGGTACTTTTTCTATTGCCCCCAGTGCTCCGACAAAGACATAAAATATATCAAAATATAAACAATACAATTCTCATGGCATCAGACAGCCGTTCTCTCAATGTTCTTCTCCCTAATCATGCAGTGGGATTTGGTCTGTTCTCGCGGTCAGCTAATCAGCCTATTGTACTCCATAACGACAGTAGGGAGCATCGTTGGAACTCTCATCATTGGTGCACTGGCTGACAAGTATACCGCATAGTACAATACCGTCACTTCACTCATTTGTTTTCGTTTTAAAAACTCTCTGCGCTGCTGACGTCCATGGTACTACGGACTGTTCGCCATCCAAATCTATCTTCTTGAATGTTATTGCTTCTTGAATGTTATTGCCGATTCTACCCCTGCATATCTCTACATCTAACGTGATATTGCACTGCCCCCGAGATCTGAGGCACTGAAAGCTTTCTACGCCTCACGTGCTCCTGCGCGCCCTTCGATATCGGCTCACCTTTGACAAAGCGACCATGTCTTGCGATGACATCATGTGACGCTATGTCAAGACGTCATTGTGACATCATGTGTAATCAGTGACAGTTTTGGAAGATTGCGTGCTGACGCGAACGATGTCAACTGTTGACGCCACAATACTAATGTAACCAGGGTGACATTCATATCGGGTGACATCACTACTTCGAAGGCCTCTGACACCATTTTTACACCGCAACAATGACACCATTACTGGTTTATGTCCTGCGGGTTCTTGTACCACTCCATTCACCTGCCGTGTTACACTTACGATTGATTGAAATGTGAGGTTTACCGCCCCAAAATTACCATATGATTATGAGAGACGCCGTAGTGGAGGGCTCCGGAAATTTTTACCATTTGGGGTTCTTTAACGTGCACCCAAATCTGAGCACATGGGCCTACAGAATTTGTGCTACACTCATGGCTTTCGCCTCAGTAAATTAACATAGTGGTGCGCTTGATATCGCAGGTACGGCCGTAAGCCACTGTTCTTCGCCCTCGTGTCGTTGGCCATTTTCTCGGGCTTCGGCACTGTACTCTCCTTCAACTATGCCATGCTCGTCGTAATGCGCTTCGTCAACGCCTTGCTGGACCCACAGATGGACCAGCTGCCATACCTCATCAGTGAGTCTCATACGGTGCGTCCGGCGTTTGCATCGCGCTCAATGTGACGCCATGGCCTGTCGTCGCTCTGCGTGGTGGACAAGTCCAATTTAACCATCGCGAAAAACTTGCACGCCTAAGCACCACCAGCAGAAATACGAACAAGAAAACAGGTACTTCCTAGGGACTAAGGCTACTGGTGATGCTTAAGCGTCTAGACACAAGTTCTGCTAAGCTAACAGCCCAAGCGCTTTCCGTAACTGCATGATCAGAGATGTCCGGTGGGTGTTTTCTGCAAGGAGCCCAAAAGTTCGTTCAGCCTGCTTAAAATTGCTTAGAGTACAATTTAGCATGCAAAAAAAACAAACAAGAGGCCATGGTTTCCCTGTCTCCACTAATACAGGTAATGACAAAATAAATAATATAAGAAACAAAATGCAAGAATTCAGAACGCCCTCTTTCTCGCTGCCGAGTTCGGAGTCGAGGAACATAAAATAACTTGAGATGAGACGAAACTATTACTGTCTCAACCACCTTTTTTTTTATCAGACAATTCCGATGCGTCATTCTCAAACTGCACATTCTATAGTTCGGGCACATTCTATTTTCCGGGCACAGTGTTCGAACTGGTGGGTGCCAAGCAGCGCACCCTGTTGTTGGGCGTGACGTCCATGGGATGGACACTGGGCATGTGCCTGCTGCCTCTGGTGGCGTACCTGAGCCGCACGTGGGTGCTCCTGGCAACAGTGTGTGCCTCCTGTGCGGTGCCTATCTTCTGCTACATCTGGTGAGAGACCATGCGCTGAAGTGGCGTTAAAGGTTCACTGAACAGAAAAACCGATTTTCCTCGCATTATATAGTAAATTATCATTCCACAATACAAAAATCACCACGCTCACCATGATAAGACGCTTTGTAAGCCAGTAAGCGCATGAAAGGAGAATGCGGGCGGCGAGGCCACACTCAAGTTCCCCAACCAATTGCCATGACGTCAAAAACGTTGATAGCACCCACTGTGACTTACGTCTTCACTAATCGGTAAACATGAAGCACATTGTCGTCTGACGGGGTCACAGAGTTAACATAGCCAGTTTGGGGGAAGTTTAGTGAGGCCAGTGACACCAAAATACGAAAAAGGCGCTTCGAAATCCGTGAAGTCACACGGGTAGACTTTGGCGCGAAATTTATACAAGGTGCTTTTGCCTTGGTTTTTCACTTTTTTACTATTAGTGTTACGATGGCTTCAGTTACGAGCTTTTCGAGCAAAATGTACTTATCTAACTTGATTCATTGTTTTACTGTATTGTTCCTTTAACAGATCAGGAGCCAATTGGCCGACTTGACAGGGTGCTGCTTTTCAACGTGTCGAAAGGCACGTTGTGGTGATGCAGGGTTTTATACCTAAAGGATAGCCCACTGACACGAATTTTAAATGTTTTCGGACTGCTTAAATACTGGTGACGAGAAACCTAAACCGAGTATTGTGGTCACTGGGGAGGCACCGAATATCGTTTATTACTACAACTTTGAATTGACACTTTGGATATCAAGGGCACGGCTTCTCTGTGGCGTGTCATGACAGTGTGACACCATGGAGTGACATCACCAAAGTGGAAAGGTGGGCATGTTGGTATTTCTTTGTGTCCTTTCTTTGTGTATTCGTATTCAGTGCGCTCTTACCCTTCTTAAACAAGGAGTGACATCAACTCGTGACGTAATAGCGAGATATCTCTCATCTGCTATTGGGGCGCGCAAACAACAATGCGAGAACCGTTGTTCAGTGACCCCGAAAATGATTTGTGTGATTTTCACTGCATGCAGGTTGCGAAATTTACAAACTCAGTGGAACTGTCTTAACTCATCGGGATAATGTCCATTGCGGTGGTACTGGCTTGCTGATGTTCACAGATGAAAATTTCAATATCAAAGATGAATATTTTTATACGTGTACTATAAATATCCGACATGTGGAGAGCGTTAACAGTGCTTCCCAATAAAGCATAAAATTTCCCTTTGGCAATGTCTCAGAAAAGTGTCAGCGCTCTTTAATTGGGGCAACTTTTTCCACACGAACTGTGGCGGCAGTCAAAAAAACATAACCGAGATACTGGTATGCTGGGACAGCATGCTTACGCAGAAAAATCCAGCAGTACACAGCAGTGACTGGTATTGTCAATAAAGCCGGTGATTGTATGGTGGGACACAAGTTCTAAGCTAAGCACCCTGCACAAACTTTTATGGAAGTATATCTCGAAAATGGCACAATTTTCATAAACAAACCAGCAGTAGACAAATATATTTGTTTTGGCACATACATTTACTGCTCAATGTAGCTTGGTCCAATACATTAACAAGTCTTTTTACTGAGCTTAATATTCAAATACAGTGCGGTCTAGTAGCCAGTCTGAGTTGTTGATAAACATGCGAAATTGGAGATTTTCAAAAAAGTTTGAACCCCTCAACCACGCCTCCCAGTGGACCAATGTTACGGCATCAAATGCGCATGTCTAGTATTCCCTTTGAGGTTATAATTGTTGTCTGCAACGGCTCCCTGGTTACGTGCTTTTAAATGCGAACATTTTCTTTGAGAACTCCTACCTATCCACCCACATGTTTGTTCGTCCGTTCATCCATCCGTCCGTTGCTGATCCCAAGACTTAGCTCGCGCAGCCGTTTATTTCAAGAGATGCACGTACGCAAAAATTTGCAAAACCGCCGGTCTTTCGACTTCTGTCTATGACGGTCCCCTGCACGTTCGTTTTAGTGTCGTCCCCGAATCCCCGAGGTGGCTCTTGTCGCAGGACCGGCTCTCTGAGGCATCGGCTGTTCTACGCCGCATTGCCCTTCGAAATGGTGTCGAGCCCCCAATCGACCTCGACCTGAAGCTAAAGGTGAGTGGTCCAGAAGGCTGGTTAGCCGAAGCAGTTAATTTTCTCAGTGTGCATGGTCTTAGCCAGCGAAATGAAGGCCAGAAAACTAAGAGCCTGTTCAGAGACAAAAAAAAGCAAAAAGAAATGCCTGTCATTCAATACGTACACAAGGTGGCACACAACTTAAAACACATTGGAAATAGATAGAGCGTAGACGTGAAGTTTTCGGCAAAAACCAAACTAGCAACCCTGCGTCCATGCATCAATAAGCTCATAGGTTCGAAAGCTTGCTCTTTAAAACACAGAAACATTTTCATAAAATGCGTAAATGGGGCAGTATATATGATTCTTTTTTCTTGTAGTAAAGTCTAACATCGTACAGTCAGGAACGTGCGTGAATGACCGCCTTAGGGAACACCACACATCTGTTAAGGCATCAAGCAACACTCATCTTGCAGATTACTGTAAAAACTGTGGATATTACTCTGTGTTTAAATAAACAGGAATAGTATTTAAACATAAGAATCAGCTGACTCGTCAGATAGAAGAATCATACCTTATCCGAAAGAGGGGACATGACTGGGTTAGCCAAGCCATGATTGTACTGCACGCTATGTACTGCACGATATGTACTGCGCGTATGTAGACACTATAGTGCTTGCGAAATATAAGAAATGACAAATAACACAGAACATTTTGTAATCCCGACACGAGTGCTTTTTCGCTGCTCCCTGCTCTGTTGCACATGTGCGAAGAACCATGCATCCGCTTTAAGTACCGCTTTTCTGACTAATAAAACTTCCGTTGGGAGAACAAGCACTGTCTTTGCGAGCCTCTTATGATATTGATATGCGGTGTTATTTGCTTTCTGTCTATTGACTGATGCTTCCGTCCACCTACACGTAGTAGCCAACGTTTCGGCCTTTTTGTCCAAATTTATCATCTATTCACGCAAGCTTAGCGAAAGCATGCAATACTGCGACCTACATTCGGTGACAACCTAAAGGCAACCTAAGCTGCGACCACGACACAGAAGAAAATGTCTATAGGCACCCCAAACAATTGCATTCGCGTCATTTTTGTGACGTCGAACACGTAACGCTTATGTTAAGCGGGTGTACCCGCTAGTCGAGGACTGTACCAGCTAAACAACCCTGGCATGTACTTCGCGATAATTTCACACTTCTAACAAGCTCTGTAATTGCGAAAGCCTTGTACGTCCTAGGCGCACTTGACCTTGAAAAATTAAGTAGTGGTGCTAAAAACATCAGTCAACATAAAAAAAAACCACGTGACCATGTGACTACTTGGTCACTTCAATTTAGCCTCATGGCGTTCGCGTTAATAAAGAAACATCAAAAGCGGCATTCCTTTTAAACGTGACTCGAGTCGGTGACAGGTGCGCTTTTACAAATGGCAACGACCCGACTGAGAATGCACCGAGAGCTACTCATATGTCACACAGCGAAACAACAAAACAATATTATTCGAGTAGGAGATTGTTTTTTGTTTACACACCAAGCCTAACAAGGCAGATTTTATTTTCGCAGGATCATAATAAATTCGGGGTTTTACGTCAGAGACGCCGCGGTGGAGGACTCCGGAAATCCCGACCATCTGGTGTTTTTTTTTTTTTTTAACGTCGGGTGTTCCATCGGGTGACCATCGGGTGTTCTTTAACATCGCACAGTAAACGGGCCTCGATTGGACTCCATCGAAATGTGGCTGCCACGGCCGGGATCCAACCCGCGACCTTCGAGTCAACAGCTGATTGAGCACCGTCACCACCGTTCCACCGAGGCGGACTATTTTTGCACGAACCAATAAATGTATACCGAACGCTGAAAGCAAATTGGTATACACCGGTACTTAGCTGCGGAGCGGAAACCTGGAGACTTACCAAGAAGGTTCAGCTTAAATTAAGGACGACGCAGCGAGCAATGGAAAGAAAAACGGTAGGTGTAAGCTCAAGAGACAAGAAGAGGGCAGAGTGGATTAGGGAACAAACGGGGGTTAAGGATATCATAGCTGAAATAAAGAAGAGGAAATGGACATGGGCCGGGCATGTAGCGCGTAGACAGGATAACCGCTGGTCATTAAGGGTAACTGACTGGATTCCCAGAGAAGGTAAGCGGGTTATAGTGAGAGAGAAGGTTAGGTGGGCAGATGAGGTTAAGAAGTTTGCGGGTATAAATTGGCAGCAGCAAGCACAGGACCGGGTTGACTGGCGCTACATGGGAGAGGTTTTTGTCCTGCAATGGACGTAGTCACACTGATAATGATGACGATGATGATGATGATGATGATGATGATGATGATGATGATGATGATGATGATGATGAACGCTGCTCTGGGTCAGTGTTTTTCTTTCTAACGCACTTCGCTTGCTCACTATCATGGATGATCAGCTCGCCAACGTGTTTTAGTCATACCGGTTCACTTTAATTTCCGAGTCTTCCTGGATGAAAACGGAAGAAACCTTATGAGCTCTTTTCTTTCAGGAAGTTCAGCAAAGCACAAATGCTGAAGAGGAATCGGAGGAATCGGGTTCCATGCTAGACTTGGTCAGGAAGCCGATGATACGAAAAAACTTGCTGATACTCAGCCTGATATGGTACGTGTTCTTAACCCCACGTTCGTGATAATCTAGGCCCAAGTGAACATTTCGTAATGACGCACCAATCGCAGAAAGTAGCCTGAAAAAATTGTACTGTCACCAACGGGGTAATGTAATTAGTTAGCCGCTATGACTGCTAAGCAGCTACAAGAGTTTTACTGCTAAGCGTAAGACCACGAGTTCGGTTCTCGTGGCATCCACGGGCACATCTAAGTGGGATAAAATAAAACAAACTTCGTTTACTTATACTTAAATACACATTAAAGAGAGACCCTTGTGGCAAGAGTTCACAATGCAATTAATGCTTCACGCACATATGATCGGACTGTAGATAACCAAACCTAATAGAAATGGAACACTCGATGTGATATAAATTTGAGCTTCGCTGTTAGAACAAAACAGACCAGCTTGGCAGCAAAATTGCTTCCTAGTTTATCACTGCCGCGTGTCTCGTAATGAAATCTGTATTTTGACAAAAATAAATGGCGAAATTTGGCCTCTTTTTTATGTGTACATAGTGTAACGGGGTTTATTTGCAGCGCAGAACGCAGCGTCCGGCCAAGCGCAGCAAGCACGAGCTTATCCCGATGGCGATGCCCCTGATGCGCCGAGAAATGCCGCTGAAGCTCCTCTTCTTCACTACAATCGCTTCTTTTTTTATGTTGATACCAGCAGCTGGTTAATAATAGTCCTAATATAAACAAGTATTGATGCAACAATCTACACGTAATTATGAGGGAGTGCATAAATCCTTTTTAGTAGTTTCTTGCACTAATAGCTCGTTTCAGGTATGATCAAGCTAGCCTAAAAACAACACATTCTGCTTCTCTTAAGCAGCATGGCGTGCCTCGTAATCACATGGTCGTTTTATTGGGCACATGAAGCCGCTAACGTTTATTTTCTCAACGCTGCAACAAGCGAGTCTATACGCAATGAGGCCTCAACAACACGCAATGACCTTCGTAAAAATAGTGCTAGGCCAGTCTTGCTGTCTTTCGCACAAGAAAATGGCTCAAAGCAAATGTCAAACACACGGCGTCACACGTTTCAGGCATAAGCGTCTTCTTAGATGGCGCAATGCTGGAGAGTCGAGGGACTTATCGTGCCGTGGTCTACACGATAATAGCCGATCATAGTCGTGAGGCGAGATTCTGCACTGCCCCGTGACAACTGCGGTGTCGCGTTTTGTTTGCAACCACCAAAGCAGTACGGTGTGGCCTGAGGCGTGGAATTATCACAGAGATATCTATATGTCTGTATATCAAATTGCAAAAATCAAAAGAAGACAGGAGGAAAAGGGGGTAAATATACAAAAGGACAGATGTTAGCCAGTTTTCAGACTGGCTGGCTACTTGTTGCTGGTAAAAAGTATAAGGAGGCAAAGAAAAAAAAAGAAGAGAAAAAAGTGGGGGGAAAGGTAGAGCAAGTGAAGATACTATCACACTGTTAAAAGTTCGTCTCTAACAGTAGTTTCTCGCAAGTAGTGATACGATACTCCCCCAAGCCGTCTGTGCTGAGAACGAACACGGCCAGTGTCGCAAGACCCTTTTCACCAACAGTGAATGATTGTCAAGTCTATGTAAGAATATTGAAAGATCGTTTCTGGGCGCACCTCCTATCACCAATTGGGTCAAATGAGTGAGACCACTGTGAGCACACGCTGACAGTGTTTTTGCTACGATAAGGTGTTTATGCTGCTAAAAACAACAAGCCCTCTCAGTGTTATCCAGCGACCATCCCCCACCCCCTAAAGAGAGTCGCTAAATCAACCCTTGGTAAGGCTATCAGGTAATTCCTTTAACACCCCTTACGTAACTCCCTTACATAACTCCCTAACACCCCTTATAAAGGGACCACCTTAAGGGAGCGAAACGTGGGCTGGGGAACAACCGGGTCTTAAGGACACCTTAGCCGAAATCAAGAAGAAATGTGCGTGGGCAGGGTAGGTAGCATATAGGCAAGATAACCGCTGATCGTTAAGAGTAACAGACAGGATCCCAAGAGACGGAAAATGCGCGAGAAAAAAAGCGAGACTTCCTTTGGTGGATGAAACTAAGAAGTTATCGCGGGTATCGTACAGCCACAGAAAGTACCACACCACGGCATGATTGTCGGAACAAGGAAGAGGCCTTTGCCCTGCAGTGGACGTAGTCAGGCTGCTGATGATGGTGAAGACTTAATTCAGCGAAACGCCGGCGTAATAAAATGTGTCCGCTGCAGCGAACAAGTGAAGTGATCTTTGTGCTGCCTCTCACTTCAATGCAAATAACACGTACAAAGTTATGAGCCGAGATCGGTTGACGGGCTCTTTCGTGTTCGGTTGTGCCTCAGGTCTGCAAATGGTTGCGCTTACGGCGGCCTGCACATCAACGTGACACACTTGAGTGGCAACGAGTTCCTGAACTTCTTCTACCTGGCCCTGGTGGAGTTTCCAGCAAACGCAATCGGCTGGTGGAGCATGGACCGCTTTGGCAGGCGTTGGACAAACGTATTTTTCATGCTTCTCACGGCCACTGCCTGCTGGGCACCCGTCATCGCACCCATGTGTGAGCTTGTTTGCCTGATTATTTATTTGACTTTTTGTCTATTGGCGATCAAGACAAGCCATGCAAGATATAAAAAAGGCCACCCCGAGCCTTGCATGACATTTCCATTGCAAAGCTAAATCACAACGTATAACTGTATTTTATTGCGATAGCAATCATATCGAGACCTTTGGCTGATTGTTGCAGTAGCCGTCGCCGTCATGTCCCGGATATGAATAAGTATGTATATATCTATAAAAGGCACATAGAAAAATAAAATAGGAGAAAAAATTTCAAGCCATCAACTCCATCAACCGGAGATTCAAACCAGTGACCCCTCGCTCTTCAGCGCGCTGCGTTGACCAAGATGACCACGCCGCTCATACAGTTCCTCGCACTAACGGCGAGTTATGTATATACACCATTTGCTAGTGGCTTACTGTCAATGGAATTAGAAGAAACGTCTTGAACAAAGCATGTACTTTGTTTGTACAAGCCATACATGCTTTCCATAAGGTGCTTAGAGCTCATATTAGACACCTTGCTCGCGCCCCTGCCCACCACCTAGCTTCGCTTCCAGAAGATCGACCGAGTGCCTCCTTCTGTAAGAGAGTATTGACTTTCCGTGAGTGCCTTCCAACAGTCTACACACCTCCGGAACGGATACTAACACCTCCTTGGTGCTTGGACCGACCAAAACTGCGCTTGACAGTGCCGGGGATTCGCAAGAAGGCGGAGCTCTCGGCGCCAGCTTTAAAGCAGATGATTCTACTCATGCTACACGAAGAATACAAAGATCATGTCAAACTTTACACGGATGGCTCGACAACTGTTGGAGGATCTGCAGGAGCTGTGATCTTCCCAGCAAGAGCCGAAACCATCCACTTCAGAACGTCACACAAGACGACATCGACAGCCGTGGAGCTCGCGGCACTCCGCAGCGCACTCCGCAGGATTGACCAAGAGACACCACAAAAATGGAGCATTTTTACTGATTCGAAACCAGCTCTCCAATGTTTACACAATACTCTACGTCGTGGACCTCAAGATCAATTGGCGCTCGAAATACGACAACTGTACCATCACCTAATAGACGAAGGACATGACATATCTTTTCAGTGGTTACCAGGCCATTGCGGCATCATCGGTAACGAGCATGCCGACAATGCAGCTAAGAATGCTCACGAAAATGGAGTGATGGAACCCATTCCACTATCAAGAAGCGACGCAGCAGCAAAGATTAATACGCTTGCGCAGGATGTCGCAAGGTCTATGCGGAATACGCCCGGTTTTCTCCACACCCGTCTTCACCGCCTGGACCCATGCCTACGACTTACTATTCCATCTGGCCTACCCCGATCCGAGACGACCCTTCTCTGCCGTATGTGGCTTGGGGTGTCTTTCACGAACGCTTTTGCCTGCCGCATCGGAATGAGAGACAGCGCTACATGCGACCATTGCGACAATGACGAAACAATTGAACATATTTTATGTCAGTGCCCCCAGTACAGCTCTCAGCGACAGTCCCTCTCAGCAGTGTTTGCTCGCCTCGACGACCAGCCATTTTCTGAGCAGTCAATCTTGGAATGTCGGAAAGATCGAGCTTCACGCCAGAAAGCAACGAAGGCGCTGATGAAGTTTCTGCGAGCGACCCGCCTCGTAGAACGATTGTGACACTACTGTGTGCGAGTGTGTGTATGTGTGTTTGTGCTTCTCTTCCTCCCTTTCCCCTTACCCTTTCCCCAGTGCAGGGTAGCAAACCGGATATGTTTTCTGGTTAACCTCCCTGCCTTTCCGCATTAAAATTTTCTCTCTCTCTCTCTCTCTCCATAAACAGTGACGTGTGCGATGGTTTGATCAAAGGAGGTGTGGGTTCACTGAATCACATACAGTGGTATACAAATGGGTATTCCACAAAGTCTCTGGCTCCACTTTCCCTCTCCACTCTGAAGCAACAAGGAAAATCGCTCGTATCAAGTCTGAGTTTTTGAGTTAGGTCCCCCATGAAATGCGCACCGCCAATATCGCTTTAGACGAACAAACTCAACTCGCTGCTCCAGATGAGTTTCGGTGACACTTGCGCCATTAAAACATGGCACGTATTTGTCGTCGCCACGGTGTAAATCACACCAGCAACCTTCCGGTCTGACATCATGTACTTCTTGCTGCTCAACTTCCGTGCGTCGTGTCTCCAGGATGTGCCGATGGTGATCACTGGAGACTTCAACGTTAACGTACTTCGACGGGAAAACCAGTGGCTTGTCACGTTTCTCGATGCCAAACTTGGACTTCGGCTCCTGTCGGACGTCACGCAGTTAAGTGTTCACGAGAAAATCTCTTTAGATCATAGTTATGAACTGCGCAAGAAAACATGCTGGACACAGATGAAGAAAAACCACACAGACACGGGCACCGGTTTTTCTTCATCACTGTCCCGCGTGTTTTTTTTTTTTTTGCGCCGTTCATATTTATGAGCCAACACCAACTCGTCCAACTGCCAGTGTTAATCTCTTTAGATACTGTTGTTAAAGCATCAATCTCAATCCAAGCACAATCGACCATATTCACTACATTTCGTATGGCTCATATTCTCTTAGCTTTATTTCGTAGAACAGCCGGTTGTGTTTCTGTTGCAGTCATTTCTTCGGCCTTGCACCAAAACTGTGTCTTTTTTTCTGTTATTCGATTGTTTTGCTATAGTTCCGTCGTAGTTCTCCTAAGTTTGGCACGTTATGTAAAGCTTCAACATTTTTATTACACTGCTTATGCTATAAAAAACGAGATGATGCTGATCCCTAATTCACTCTCTTTGACAAGCTTACCCAGTAATTGCCCATGCATGACCACAAACCAAACTAAACTTCAACTCTGGCTCGAGTTGGCAACCATCCGTTTCCGGTTAGCGTACCTGTGGAATGCCCACCACCCACTTGAATAGAGCAAGGTGGTCATTCCACTGTTCAGTTGCACAAGGTGCGATGCTAAATGAGGGAGGTGCTAGTCTTCTACAACATTCAAAATTGACGCTATCGCAATCGTTTCTTCACCCTCACAATGAAACTGTCTTTTAAACAGTGTTGGTTGTCATGAACATATTGCAAGACGAATGCCTATTCTATGTTCCCTACCTTTGACTATTCTCCATTGTCTGTCTTGCTCGGACGCAGCCGGCACGGTGGCCATCGTTGCCTCGGTCATGGCCAAATTCTCCACCACGGCGGCGTACATGATGATGTACCAGCAGTTGGACGAGCTCTTCCCTACTCCCCTGCGTTCCTTCTCTGTGGGAGTGCTCACCGCTCTGACCGCTGTCTTCACTGCGGGAGTGCCCTACGTCGTCTACATGGTGAGCCTCGACCACGGCCTCGACCCATGGCGAAGCAATGCTTGTGCGTTATGCGCGACGAAAGCACTGTCGGAGTTCTTTCTGGACACCAGCCTTAATAAAATTTTGTATATAGTTGACCAGGTCGAAATTTATGAAGATCTGTTGTCTACTTTTCATGAGATTGTTTCCCACTACCGTCTGGCCAGAAAAAAAATTCCAGCCCCCCCCCCCCCGATTTGACCAAGCATCAGGCGACCCGCTCGTATCCTACTCCTCGATCTCTTAACCAGGTAGACCCCGACCATTCGCAGTCGTGCCCCAAATGCGGCCACGAATCGTGTTCTTTTAATCACATGCTCTGGCTGTGCCCAGCACTTAACGTCTCTCCGCCAATCTCGAAAAAGCAATGGGATGCATCTCCAAAGCGCAGCAGCCTTCATACACAACTCCTGGCCCTCCAGAGGCCCCTCGACATCGCGACGGAACTTCGACTTCCGGTCCCATCGTAGCCGGGGCCGCCAACTTGATACGGCCGGAGGCTTATGGCTCCCCTAAGTATCTGTCCTTCAAGACCTATATAAAGTTATTGTCAACAGTCGGTTTCAAACGTAGGGGAAATCTCGGAGCGCATGAGTATCATGGTGCGGCCAGTGCTGCAGTCGTGCGCATGTGTTTGGGGGCCGCAGTGTTAAACCACATCGTCTGCTAGAGCGTTGCGCGCTGGTCACACCGTCGGGCAGCCTGCCCATTGCATTGTTGCGGCGGGAACTAGGCTGATATTCTGTACTAAACGTCGTGCTATGCCAACCTATCAGCCTTCATTGGTGATAATGTAGTTCTATAAACAGTATTTGGCAGCGTACGTTGTTTGCTCTTCCGAAACGTCGTTGTGCTGAGTGCATTCCTTTCTTCTTTGTGTGTGGCACCGCAGCACGCTGCAACGGGGAAGACCATCATGAGCAAGTACCACGCGTGTTATTGATTTCGCTATAAAAATAAATAAACGAAGCACTCTACAGCGACTGCCTTGCAACTTGTGGGTTCAACACAATAAAACAATCGAGCACGAGTTCAGAAATCCTGCAGGTTTGAACAACGACCTGAGCGGGCTTCTTCTAGACGGCATTCATTTCATGAGGCCGAACTCACTCGCCGGCGCTGAAACACACGCGTGAAGCATCCAACTTCACTTAATACGTCACCGTGCCCACAGCGGCCATGTTGAAGGCGCCCATTTTGGACTGGTGTTCTTTAGCACGCACTGGAATCGCACAGTACACGGGCCTACACCATTGCGCCTCTATCGAAATTTGACTGCCGTGACTGGGATTGAACATGCGCCCTTCGGGTTGACAGCTGAGCACCCTAACCACTACACAGCCGTTACTTACAAGCAATTTGTCGATTATGAAACAGCGTGGGGTTTTTGCGGACGCTGCATACTGGTATAATTTCCCGTCTGAAAAATAACTGCCCAACTTCGCACGTTTTCTAGCGAATCCACCACGTTTTAATCGATTCAGAGCATTTTCAAACACATTTCTGTCGTTAAAGTTCGTTCGAATGCAATAACTAATAGAGTTAAGTGGGTAACCAGACGGTTAACTATTGTCTGAAAACTTGATTTTCAAAAACTTTAAGCTAATATTGTCGCATGTTGTTAGGCACCTACTGAAGTCTTGCGCCGCTTCCTGCTCCTACGAATTCTGCCAGACCAACTGACAAGCCAAAAGCGCCAAGCTATAAACGCGCCATGCAACGCTGGCTGCACGTGTCACCACACCACGCGCTGGAAAAAGATGGCTGGCGGTTTTTCGAAGGAGCGTCACGAGGCGAGACGCAAAAGACGAAGTTTTCTCTAGAGAGCTCAAGACAACTTTTGTGCATTTAATTAACGGGCACAAGTTCACCATAAATAAACAGCTAGCTTCCGGCGTTGTATTTGTTCGTTACAATATGTTCGATTTTTGAAATAAACCAGTGGATTATCTTTCTTACTCTTCGCTGAAACCCTACAGCATCTGTCGTCATTGTGACGTCACAATCGTAAAGCTCATTCGCGCGTTCTGCCAACCTTTCCTATACGCTCTCCCTAATGCAGGGAAGGTACGGCTCATGGATTCCCTTTCTTTTCCTCGCCCTGCTGACGACGATGGCTGGCATCGCGGCGGCCTGGTTACCCGAGACGAAGGACTACCCTCTCTGCCAGACGGTTGAAGACGCTGATAGATTCGGCCATGATCAAAAATTCTTCTCCTTTAACAGGTGAAGCACAACGTGCAAATTGTAGACAAAGCTGAGCTTATGAGTACTGCCACGCAAACCCATTTACTTCCATGCAAATTACATCGTAAAGCGCTTTCATTATTAAATTCTTGAGAGAGTGTGAAAAGGTGGCTACTTCGGAGTGAGCAGTCAGTTCTAATACTGACGATTCGTTGCTAAAAAAACAATACAAGAAAGACCACATACACTCACCATACACTACATACATTCAAAAACTACATAAACGCAAAAGTACACGTGTGCGAAAGCATTCTGAGCAGTGTTATGACCGTCGTCAGTAGGCGCCATGCTGTCGCTGAGAAGCGTAGCCGGGCAGCGCTCCCACGCCTGAAACCCCAGTTCTCTCGGAACCAGCGTCCAGAGCTGACGGGGGAGCGGCGCTCTTTTGATCCTCAAACAAGTAGCCGACTGGCCGGCTGCCTATGCCCGCCAGGTATTGTCCCTGCTAGCCGGAGGATGAGACGTCGTGTCGCCACGACGCCGTAAGCCGTTCCAGAGATGACAACAAAGACAGCATCTTCCTTGGAAGAAACCGCGGCCGCCGTCACAAATTGCCCTGCTAATTGAGCGAACAGATCGGCGGACCGTTTGATGTATGCTGTCAGGAGCTTGGGGCCCCTCGACCAGCGGCACACACACGACGAGGAAGAGCCCCGCTGGCACCACCTTGCAGTGCAGTGATCACGACTCAATATTGAATGTTCACATGGGCCGTGCATGCTCGTACCCCTCGCCTGTTGTGTGTGTGTGATTGGTGTTCCACTCAAGAAGGAGGAGCCCGACAGGGCTTATAATGACGCCGCAGAGTGCGGGACGTCGCTCTGAACCATGTAACGGTTCAACCACCACGTTCGTGGTTTGTGAACTCCTAACTTCATGCTGTAAATATGTGTAAATAGTGCCATAAACCTGTTTATTTTTTTGGTATCCCCATTTTGTCAGCGTTCGTTTCCTCCACCCGAAGTTACACCACTCTACCACAAAAGACCGCGCAGACCCCGGTCCGCAACAACTGGTAAAGAGAGCTGAGATCCGCAACAACTGGTGAACAGCGCACCGATTCACATAGACTGGTTGGCAGCGGTGGGATACGACTCAGCACCGATCCACCACAGCAGGCTCAAGCACTACTAGCACAACACAGGCCATAGATAAGAATCTTCGATCACACAATATAATAAGTCCTGACAAGTAATGAGTGGTTAATAAGAAAATTCATTATGCTCAGTCTGACAACAATCAAATATATATGTAGTAAAAGTAAGCTTTTTTGCACCCACCATCCAGTCATCAATGAATGACAGGGTGGTGGGTAACGAAAATTGCATAAATGGAAGCGCCGATTCTCCCACATACGTTCTCTCATCTGGGCTTTTCACTTCTTTCTTCAATACGCAGGGTTATGGCTACGCATATTTTTTAATCTTTTTTTTTACAATAATGGTGAGCAAGTACCCCTGAAGTTGCACTCAAATACCTTTTTCCACTTTTTCCCATAACGCCACGCACCGATGGCAGGCTTTTCTGAAAATCATGTCCCGGCTTCATTTTTCATTTTTGCCTCCGTTGCGCAGCTCTTTTTCTTCCGGACACGACCAATAGAGGGAGGGGGAATGTAATTGTACCAGCCCCCCCTCCCCCCCTTACTTTGATGAAAAATCTTGCACACCGTCCAAGAAAGACATATTATCCTCTCCAAGTTAGACAGAAGTGTACCTTAGTGAAAAAGGTTTGGGCAGTTCATCCATTGCCGTACCAGAACACATTTATAGCCTATACTGTCCCGATTCGACAACCAATTCGATTGATGCACAATCTAACAAGCTTTGCGTATATCTGTTTTGTGAACAGGGCAGAGGAATCTTCGAAGAGGTCAAGGCATGTCGAAGAAAATGACCAGAAGACGACTGTCGAACTTCAACCGCTGCACACAGAGACATGACTGACTGCCTCGTGCGTTCCGTGCTTTATTCAACGAAAAGGCCGCTGGTGTCAACTCATTAAACTGTACGGAAGTGTGATGACGCTCTCTCTAGATAATGTAAAAACCATCGCTCTCTCCCAGTGCTTCAATGCTTTCCTGTTAGTGAAAAATCAGGCTCGATGTAGAAGCTGTGTGTTTCCTAATTCTTTCCCATTATATCACATGTAGCAGTGCAGAGAAACAGAGCACGACTTACAACATGTTCGAGTGAGCCACCGACGACCACCTAACTAGTCGATAATGCGCATCACTCGGCAGCTTATAGACATCTTAAGAATGCTTCATGTTGTTCTGCAGAGACATTGATTGATTGATATGTGGAGTGTAACGTCCCAAAACCACCATATGATTATGAAAGACGTCGTAGTGGAGGGCTCCGGAAATTTCGACCGCCTGGGGTTCTTAACGTGCACCCAAATCTGAGCACATGGGCTTACAACATTTCCACCGCAGCCGGGATTCAATCCCGCGACCTGTGGGTCAGCAGCCGAGTGCCTTAGCCACGAGACCACCACGGCGGTGCGTTCTGCAGGGACATTTAAACAGTGTAAACATCGTCAGGGAATAGCTTGTTGATTGATTGATTTGTGGGGTTTAACGTCCCAAAACCACCATATGATTATGAGAGACGCCGTAGTGGAGGGCTCCGGAAATTTCGACCACCTGGGGTTCTTTAACGTGCGCCCAAATCTGAGCACACGGGCCTACAACATTTCCGCCTCCATCGGAAATGCAGCCGCCGCAGCCGGGAATCGAACCCGCGACCTGCGGGTCAGCAGCCGAGTACCTTAGCCACTAGACCACCGCGGCGGGGCGGGAATAGCTTGTGAGGGTCGCAATAAAGCAAATGAAAGAAGCGGTCGGTGACAAAAATGTACTTGTCACCAGCGCTGCCTTTTTACCATCACTTCTTAGGCGTCTCTCAAACCACTTCGTCTTTTTATAGAGCGATACCTTTCAGTGACTTCCTCACTACGCGCATTTGCTGTACTACATGGCATTGCATATTTGTCGCGGATTTCACAGAAGACCCAGTACCATACTCCTACAATTTCAGACGCCCACACCAAGTGACACCATCATCGCTTTTCGCCTGTCCCGTTGTCATTTCAAAGTCACCTAGTTTTTTCCGGCCTCCCTAAACACAACTTCAATCTACGAGTGTTAACAAAACACTCACAGCACTTGAAGCATTTGTTTAAGACGTTCAAGGCGAAAGCCTCATTTCTTCTCAGTCGACTGTGCTAATTTTCGTCCCTTGAACTTTTCTGCACCATGCTGTGGTCTTGCCCCGTCTTCCCCACTAAAATATCACGCACCTTCTGTGTGAGTGAGCTCTCACTGACTTCTAAAAAACAGCTCTTCCATGGGCATAAGGTCAGCTTGACAACCGCCATTTGGCATAACACAAAATTGTATGACAATGACCTACGCAGACTTCTATGCGAGCCACTTTGAGGCTGTTTCATCAGTTCCTTAAAGAAGCCGCAGTATACGGCACATTGTGATGGGTCTCGGACAATTTTGGTCATCAAGGGCAACTGACTGCATTCAAAAACTAGGAAAAGATGTGAGAGGGAGACAGAAAATCAGGCGGGCAGATTTGATTAAGTTTGCAGGTGTAACATGGCAGCAGCAACCACAAGACCAGAACCACAGACCTTTGTCCTGTAGTGGGCGTAGTCAGGCTGCTGCTGATGATCGTTATAACCACTACTATTTCGATTTGTCATGGCCATCTTCCCCTTTCTTAGTACAGGTTAGCCCCCCGCGGAGATGTCCTCTGGTTGGCTACCCTCTATTCTTTGGACTTTGAAAGACACAGTGCCGATTAAAATAAAGTATGTTCGTAAAAAACGCTTCGGCTCTCGAACGTGAACTTTGTTCACGATCTGTATTTTCAGTGTTCCCTGTATTTCTTTCACTTTTCTTTCTAAACCCTCTTTCACACACTAACATATCTAGCCATCTACGACCAAGCGACGATATGATGTGGTGACACGTGATGACATGTTATCTCACGATGACATCGGCTGTTTGTCATGCATAACGTAATGACTTGATGAAGACACCAGCTATCATGACGAAATTTCTGGTGGCTTTTCTTTCATCGTTAGTGTTGGTACCAATGCCAACGGTAATTTTTCGTGAGTGATGAGGCGTCTAAAGCTTTGAAATGGCTCCTTGACATGGTCAACTTGAGCGGTCAACTTGAAAATATCCCATCTGCTACCCATCACCCGCGGTGAGGCATAATATATGTACAACGTCATGAATGTGGCACAGATCCTTCTTCAGGGTAGCTCTAATCCCCCACTTGCTGGAGTGACTAGAAGCTAAAGTGTTCCATCGGTGATGACTCATTGCTGTAAAGCCACCAGCTGACTCATAGAGTTTGTTGTACCGTGTACGTATCTACCGAGAGTGCCGACATCATTATTTGCTAGTTATTTGGCTTTTGTGGCATAGAAACAGCTGATGAATTTATGCTACGCCAGGTACAAGGCCTTCAGAAATGACCATTGAAAAGATTCAGTTTCAAAGCTCATTTTTAACAGCAATTTTTTTTTTTGGGGGGGGGGGGGGGGGGGGGGGGTGAGAGCTGGGATGGTCAAGCAAGAACACAAGAGGATAATAGAAGAGGTACAGAAGAGTTACAGGGTGGTGGCGTAGCCAGGGGGTGGCACATCGGCCCCGTGCCTCAACTTCCAAAAAAAAAACTTTTTTTACCTTGATATATAGAGTGAAAAATGACCATTTGTCTGCCCAGCCACCACTTCAGATCCAAAAAGTGCCCCCTTCCCCCCCCCTCAAAAAAAAATTCTTCCTATGCCCCTGGTACAAGGAAAAAATAAACTTCCACGGGACTAAACTTCCCAGACCTATCTTATCATGATCACTCCCACATATCATGTTTTTGTTACCTGAAAGATCCGCCAAAACGAGCAATGCATGCAACTAAATCATTTTAAAGCAAACCACCAACCCATAAGTCATGTCGACGCTCAGAACATTCCCTTTTGCCGTCGGCTATCTCCCACTGGAATACCTTATCCAAAGATGTCGGGTGTTACAATATAAGTTAGACTCAATCATGAACTTCATTCAGTAAATCAGATTGGAACCATGAATTCTTAACAATGCATGTGTTGCATGTATTCATTTACCCTCTCCTGCACGGACCGTGAAGAACCCGCGGTGTGTTCAAATATAAGCGCGTTTGCGCGTTTGTATAATGCACTGAAATAATTCTGTCTCTGCAATTGTCACATAGCGGCATGTGTAAAAATTGTGCGCAAGTCTCAAGGGTTCTTGGCATTTGTCGCATGTTGGTTGTTCTTCATTTCTGAGTACAAAGTTGTATGTCAAGTGTGTTTGTGTGCCCAATGCGAGTCAACATTATATAACTCATATGAACTATTTTTTCGACGGCAGTTCTTTCATTAGCCAAGTATGGACTTTACCAGATAGAGGTTATTACTTGAGCACGAATTTCGCTGTTGCAAACACTGACAGAAAAATAGTTTTTGACCATTTTAAAGGGACGCTGAAGACGAACAATGGCATGGTTTACCTGGACAAACTGCATGCTCAGGACTCTAATGGCGTATGTTTCACTATCGTAAGTCCATTATTACAAGAGAAAATCAAGGTATAAGTTCTCTTTTCTGAACTTCGCGCCAAAATCATCGTGCGTGACGTAATAAATTTCAAAATGTATTTTCGGTATTTTTGTGTCATTGACCCAATAAAACTTTTTCAAGCGTCATTTGCTTGGTTTATGACACCCACAGATTACAATGTGCCTAATTTTGTCGATGGGAAGCTACGTAGGACCCAGTAGACGTCTTCGAAATTTCTTACGTCATGGCGCTTGATGCGGGAATATCAATGTGGTGCCTACTTTCTTTTCTTTTCGCGCATTTTCTAGCTTACTAAGCGTCGTGTCGTGCTTAATGTGGTGTTTTTGGAAGTGTGAAATTATATTTACTAATACGCGAGAAAAAGATTTGCTTTTTAATGTCCCCTTTAAAACAAATTACTGTTGTTTTTACGAAGAGGTGCCATCATCTGCCTTGTCGTTTCCAAGCATTTCAACATGGCTTGAGCCACAGCATAAATACAAATGCCTTACTACTTAAAGAAACTTACCTTACTACTTAAAAACGTTCCGTTTGAAAAGTTGACATCTTGTGAATACTCTTCAGTTTTAAACGCGAAGCGTTTGGTGCACTTAATGGAATTAGTCTCTCAACAATGACTCCTGAGGGTTGTCCTCGCGGCATCATTGAAGACAAGACGCGTTATAAAAAAAACAAAAATCATTATAAAAACAAAAACAAAAACTCTAGCGCTAGTTGAAATGCGAGCATGGGAATGATGCGTAGGGCACACATTTGCCTAATCTTCGTACTTATGGCCTGCTTCTGGCTCCGTGTGTGTTCGTGTGGCTTGGAGCTGTTTTCTCTCGAAACAAAAAATCAGCAAATGTTCAGCGGTCGCGCTTCACCATCTTATTTTTTTAGACTTACCTTTCCAAATCGGGTCACGAAGTTCAAAAGAGTTGAACCTTTCCTTCAAAACAAAACCGAAACACAGCAATAAACGAAGCCGTAAGTACGATTCGCCGCCCGCAGGTACGAAGACTAGGCAAATGTGTATACCCATCATTCCCATAGTCGCCGAACGATCGCAGCGCCAGAGTCCCCTCTAGTTAACTTTAGCAAACTCTATGCCACAGGCAACAAAAAAACTCTACGCCACGCAGGCTAACTGCTCGTGAGTCTCTCATTCAGCGTCTTCATCTTCTTTTCACGCTACAACAGAACAAGCAAATGCAGTGGGGTCGCTAGCAGTTTGCCAACATGAACTTACTGGTAAATAACACTGATGCTTTATACTTTAGGTTTGTTCTTTTTCTGACTCCGCCACTTGAGTTTTACACTCTTCTCATTTAAAGTTATTGATTGATTGATTGATTGATTGATTGATTGATTGATTGATTGATTGATTGATTGATTGATTGATTGATTGATTGATCGGTTGATGTGTGAGGTTTAACGTCCCGAAACCACCATATGATTATGAGAGACGCCGTAGTAGAGGGCTCCGGAAATTTCGGCCGCCTGGGGTTCTTTAACGTGCGCCCAAATCTGAGCACACGGGCCTACAGCATTTCCACCTAAAATAATTGGTCGTTTTTTAAAGCGCATAAAGAGAGGCTGGCAGTACTTCAACAAATATTTATTCATTATAAATGAATAATTAACAGTTGACACGCGTGAGACGAAAACCGAACGAGAAGACTGAAGAAGACAGAAAACAGCTTTTATGTGCAAAAATAAAAAAACCGACAATTCAAGTGTTGAATATCGCAAATGAAACAAAAATAAAATCACTGAAAGTGTCGCTTAAGTAAGCCCCGCTTGCATTAAGTAACTCTTACGTTTTGTGGGTGACACTCCAGTAATATAACGTCACCCACCAAATATATACTACAAACCCAAATTAGGGTTCTTTATGGCTACCAAAGCAAAAAAAAAGCTATGCTCTAAGACAAGTAAAGCCTCAGGAAGAAGGACTTCCTCATTCCTAGCAGCGTTCGCACGAAACAGGCTGTATTTGTGTCAAGTGAGTCAGCCATATATGATTTAAGCACTTTAAATCATCATACGTTCCATTTACCATAAAAAATGGCTAAATAGCGCTGTCGTACGAGTTTTCCAGGGATGTTTCGTGCGAATTTAGGTAAAAATTTAGTAAGTTAGCTTCTCCCTAGAACTGCGACTTTCCTTGTAGCTGTTGCTAACATTCGGTTAATTTAAACGTCTGTTGTTAGTGTATATACTTTGTTTACTTTCATATTTTTATTGGCATGTAAAGCCCTCGCGTTACTACACATGTGTGACGCTCGCACCACATAAACAAAACAACACGCAAACCAAGCAGTCAATCATCTACACCATTTTGACATGTATAAATAGGCAATAAACAATGTCATGCTTCAATTTTTATATCACACCGTGTGCAATAACACCGAGGATGTTGCACAAATCAGCACCAGATTAAGTTAGCGCTGTTGTAAACAAGCCTTTACAGCATGGTTTAACATCGGTAGGGTATCGGCAAAAGACAGCCCACGAACATTGCTGAGGTGCACGGGCCTTGTGACAACGTTATGTATTCAGCACCGGCTGTTTCGGTGGCTGCCCGAAGCACGCATGATCACACATATAACACCTCAACAGTAGGGCGCCTGAAAGTTACATCCACTTAATACCGACCATGTGGCAGTCAGGCAAATGTGCGTAGGGTCCCTCAAAATTTCACGCTGAAACTAATGCCGACACGTACAGCAACCATTTCAAGGTTGCAAGATCCTAGGCGTCATTCTTTAGTATCTTTTAGTGTAGGTTATTTCAAACTTCGTCAGGAGAGTTCCCGTACAACCGTTTTTTTTATTTTTGAGCTTACTACACGAAAACAAAAGAAGAAATGCTTTTATGTTACCTAGTACACGTTCTTCCTTGAGATAACCCTGACCATGTTTTCCGGCAACTTCACTAAACGTCAGAGCTGTTCTTAGCACCCCATTGTGCGGGTTCTTGACGCGTCAGTTAGGTTGACGCGATAAATACTGATTATGAGCGTAGAGTGATCACCAGGAAAAAGGGGTGAACATTAGCGCTGTATCCGTGTCGTCGTTTTCCAGTCATCCGCCTTGTTTAACAGCGCGCTAAAGTGGTAGACTTAATTGCCCACATGCACAATCCTACGTCTCCATCACGTTGGGTATATAAGGCTAAGGAAAACCCCAGACTAAACGCGGGAAAATGATTGAGCAAGCATATGAGGACAAGGAACTTTGAAGAAGCTGTGTTTCCGAGTTGCAAAAGAAGTTTAGTGAAGGTAGAGATTCCCGGAGCATCCGAGCGTCGCATTTACATATTCTACGCTTACTTCCAAGACCTCCAGAAACTTTGGCAATTTTTTACAGTCAGTCAAGAGGACTACTCTGATAGGAGCTAGGATTCTTACTTGGTATGTGCGATTTTTATTTTTTCATTTTTTACGACCTCCACCTTGGAACATTTGTGACAAAGTTTCGTTTTACTTTTCTGTCTAGCTGCTTGCGTAAAGTACTCCGCAAAAGCAAGAACGAAGACGTCATCGTTGTTACGATTTTCTTAACACATTCTTTGCCTTATCCCCCCTCCACACTTTCCTTTTCTACAAGGGCATCGGCGTATTATTGCATCGTGGCGCACATAACGTCATTCGGGCTATCTTATTTCGAAAGCGATAACGGCACAACGGTAAATATCCTGCAGGTCCAAGCCTCAAAAAAGATAAGCTTATAGTTTTACCCATGCAGTGAACCATTTCGTAACACCCCATCGCCGCATGCTAGCTTTCGCAATCTAAATAACGATCTCACGCCACTTTTGTCCCTTACACTGCCTACTTTGAGATTACCCAAAGTCCTCGAAGGGAAAAAAAAACTGCTCCCTTTTAGATGCATCCACCTAATCGGTGCATGCGTATGCCTATCGTATACCGGCTCGATCCGGTTCACGTGCGTGTCACCGCGTTGAGTGGCTGTGACGGGTGAGACTCTGTATCGCACGTTCTGTGCAAGCGAGCAGAGCTGCCAGGTTATTGAACGCACAGGCGACATGTTCCATCTTCAATAAAGCGACCGCGCGTTGCGAGCACTTCTATACGCCAGGGCGTCTTCGCAGCTCCCGTCATAATCAGGAAACCTCAATCCCACGAGCCGCGTGTCTGCCGCTCACGACGAGAGACTCGAAGCCGTTCGACAAGCCTCTTGTGAGATAGCCAGGAGTGGCCGTTCCTGCAAGCCGTCGCTTCTGCTGCCCCTTGCGCCTCGCCTCCCCCGTATACTTTTGCTCTGACCGCCAGTGTCTTGGAAACTTTTCGGCTGCTTCGTCTACTAGGACTGCGTCCTTGAAAGGTACTACCACTTCTCTGTAAGAAAGCGAGTAAACGGTTACTGCCAGGTAAACGAGTGATGTGTTCCCGGTATGTTTTATCAGCGTCGTAATCAAACCTTGGCTGGCTCACCAGCGTTAGGCTGCTGCGGTGTTTTCTGCTGCAATGGCGATAGCGGTGTAGCACTGAAAGGAAAAAGACGACGGGATGCTTTTCTATGAAGCGACTGAAAATGGGGTGGCAAGAAAAAAACACTTGATTTGCTGTGTACTGTACATAACCCCTCTGTTACGCAAACTGCAGTAAATTTCAACTGCATGCAAGGTCAAGAAATACCTCGGCAAGCTCGTACCTTGAAGCACAAGGTCAATCCGAACGTTATTATAGATTCTATGCATGTAAACATTTTTCAATCTTTTTTTATATCTTGCATTACATTATAATTCTGTCTGTGTTCACGTCTTATAATTACGTAGCCCTACGAAAGCAATTAGCAGAATTTCATTTTATAGAGCGGATTACTTGTGATCTGATGGCCTGCTCAGCTGTTCAAGTATTCTTCATCTGGAATGTGCTATTGTCTCCTCATTTTAGGGGTGTACCCAAGGGTTGGCACTGCTGACGTATCCCCCCCCCCCCGCCTCACCGATCGCATTGTATTAACAGCGGAACTACTGTAATAAAAGACAGAATGGACAGAAAAGAGCGCTCTCTACAGCGCTCTGTCCTGTACAGTTTGTCTGTTCCTATAGTTGTAGAGCTCTTACTACAATACAACCACGATGACCCAACTCGCCCAAATTAAGTTATCTCCTTCTTTCATTGTATGTATGTCTCTCTCTCTCTCTCTCTCTCTCTCTCTCTCTCTATTTCTCTCTCTAAAGTCACACTCTTGATTTCTATCTGTTCGAGCCCATCTTCCCCTTCTTTCTCTCTTTCTGTTTCTTTCCAGCTTTTTACACCTGCAACACGCGAGAACCTTGAGCTTTAACCACTCGGCTGTAGCACGGGCGGCAGACAACGATTAAGGGGCACACCTTGCAGCTTCTTTTGTTAACCACCTGCACAGGGTGCTTGAGCAGTATAGTTGAGCACGAGCCTGTTCATGATGATCCCTTTCGATATACAACAAATGGCACACCTCGAGCATGGCAGCTTCACTCTGGCAGTGAACGACTTCGAGCAGTACGTACTCTACTGTAGGACAACTGTGTGAAACTACACTAGTCTTTCGAGGAAGGGTTGGCGATTAGGACTAGTATACGCTACAATGGTAAAGTGGTAAGCCGTTTTGATTGGTGACAGAGTGGCACTAACCACAAGGTCTGTTTAGAAAAGGCACCTTCGCGCTAGCGCAGACCTGGGCACCCTTCCTTGTTTCTTTTCGATTTTATCTTCCTTCGTTCTTCTTTTTTTTTTATCTGTCTCGCAGTTTTTTTTTCCTTTTCTCTCTCTTTATTTCTGTGTATTGGCATTCTTTTTTCTATTCTATTGTTTATTTCTCTTAATTCCTTTTTCTCGTTTTCTTCCTCTTTCAAATATTAACGCGTGGTTTTGCTTGCGATGAACCTAGTGATGACAGCATATGACAGCCTGGGTCGCTAATGTGATCCGCCTTTAAGACGTTCGAGCTATTACACTGTGTGAAGGTTCGTTGCCCATTACCTAATTGTGTTCGTCTAAGCAGTCATGCCCGATTATTTGCCGACTCTTGCCAGGAAGTTCGAGTTCCAGACCAAAAATCAGCCACACAAACTCGTGTCGATTGGCAAAATAACCCACCTTGCACCCACGAACGTGCTCGAAGCCATGGATATGAAGAGGTGTCATTCAATGTTGTGTGTAGGCAAATTATCTCTGTGTGGAAGAGCAACGCTGTTGGCAGTGCCGAAATTTATTCTCGGGTTATGAACCGTATTCATAAGAGACAGAACAATTTAAGGCCCAGTGCAATTTGCTCTGATACAGTGGAGAGTGGCCTAAATGGCACTTTGCTCTATATCTGTGCATAGCCACAGCGAACTTTTCACTCGGCCACTCATATGATGTTATATGGCTACCGCAGCGTTCCTGGTTAATGGAAGTTTTGTTTCTACGTTGCTGTAGTTTTCAAAAAAGCTCCGGAAAAAAAAGCAACACTTGCGAGCATTCTCGCGTGAAACTTGTCTTTATTTTTAACTCTTTACCCTAAACAAAACGTTAACCACGGAAAGAACCATTCAGAATGAAGTGAATTGCATATCGATTGCGATGAGAACCAGTAATTAATCGTAAATTGATAAACCACTACGCTAGCTATGACGTAAAGTTTAACAAGAGGCACTGTGAAATTTTTCAGAGGTTAACGAAGGGACTAGTGAAAAGCTAGTGGAAACTAGTGGAAACTAGTGGAAAGTCAAGTTGACGCAACAGTGGTATATATTTTAAGCATATAGTCGCCATATACGAATGATTACACCAATAGAATGACGACATCGTGGTAACAGCACCACAATGTGAGAAATACGAGCGTGCCTTCTTCTGCGTAGCGACAGTGGCTAGACGATGGTTGCGTGCCCATACTTTCTATTAGTCTGACTGCCTGCCGTATAAGTTTCGCGTTTCTCTGAGAACTGCCTTAATAGTCATAGAGAGCTCACGGGTATTGTTTTAAACAATAATGGCAGTACGAAATGGCGCCTTTACCACAAGGAAATAATGCGATAAAGGTGCCTCGTTTTAAAGGCGAAGCACTTCTTTGCGAACAGCAATCACACTTTTGGCATCTACTGCATACACACACACACACACACACACACACACACACACACATACACACACATACACACACACACACACACACACACACACACACACACACATATATATATATATATATATATATATATATATATATATATATATATATATATATATATATATATATATATATATATATATATATATATATATATATATATATATAAAGACGCTTGTGAATGTGTGCTCTCGTGATCATCCCCTTAACTTGTCGTGAACTAAAATTAGTATGAGAGGGTAAGATGGTTTTACGAATATGACACGCTAGTCGATGCTTGAATAATGCCATGATCCCGTTGCGTACATCCTCAAACACTTCCCGCTAAGCAGTGTCACATACCCGCTGACGGGTATGTGTCACTGGAATGTGGGTATGAGCCACAGGTTATTGGAGCCCCGCCGCGGTGATCTAGTGGCTAAAGTACTCGGCTGCTGACCCGCAGGTCACGGGTTCGAATCCCGGCTGTGGCGGCTGCATTTCTGATGGAGGCGGAAATGTTGTAGGCCCGTGTGCTCAGATTTGGGTGCACGTACGTTAAAGAACCCCAGGTGGTCGAAATTCCCGGAGCCCTCCACTATGGCGTCTCTCATAATCATATGGTGGTTTTGGGACGTTAAACCCCACATATCAATGAACAGGTGATTGGAACTCGGTATCTACCCAGGAATGGCGACAACGCACATACAAAAAATTAATGCGAGGGTTCCAGCAGGAATAGAACCACAGCAGTCTGCGTGGCGATCAGGCATTCTACTACAGAGCCACGCCAGACCTCTGAACTGCTTTTCAAGTAGACCCTATAAAGTTCATGAAACGTCACTTGTGGTTGCAGTGCTGACCATCTGATTTTATGAAGCTTACATATTGTCACAGGGTCGTGGCGTGGATGAAAGGAGCAGGCAGTAGGCAGAATAATGAACTATTTTTCGGGCCTACCTTGTGGTCACGTAAAAGGAAAGTTAGATTACAGCGAGACATTTGCACTGGTAGCGGCGAGCAGAGCGTCGGCCGCCGATCAACTGACAAGCGGCGAAGCGTGTCGGCATTTATATCCTTTCCATCGAATAATTAAGCGTTATCGCTAGCGGTGACGTAGGTTCTCGCATAATCTGTATTGTTCACGAAGTGGGCGTAACAAAACTATTCACTACAGCCTCAAAGCCTCTCGAACATCGTAGACACGGTTTGCGCTGAACGTAGTGTAACGTGGTGATAACAAAACTTGAGGAAAGGAACGTGGCAATGTGTACTCTTTTAATACAGCCGTCATGTCAAGTTAACGCGAAGTTTAGTTAAGCGCCGTGTGCTGGTGTCTAATTATGAAGCAACGTCCAGGGCTCCTCGCGAGCAGCAGCGCTTCATAGAAGCTTATCGCATCTGGCGTTGCTAATACTAACGTTACTGTTGGCATCGTTACCTAAGTGCAAACTCGTTATATAAACACCTTCAACTCTTCATCATATGTCTGTGCGTGCAACATTTGTACATATATTTAGCGTCATTTCATGGCCTGACGCTCAATAAAAAATTGCAACACGGTCACCTTTTCTCCACATGCTTCACATAACGTTGATTCCCAAAGTACGTGAGATCTGCCAAACTTGTTTCACTAATTGTACCACTCGCTAAGCGCACCCAGAAATAACTGAGATAAGCCACAGCCAATTTTTATTATGTTCTTATTGATTCCATCTTAGCGTGGTATCATCCATATGCCGTATCTAGGCGTATGCTAAGTAGTTGAGCTACCACAAAATTTTAATCGTGATCATGGGTGTTAGTCATCTATATGGAGATGCGCTGCTAGTCGTCAACGTAAATGCACCCACATCGGACGGGGCTGCAGCTGCCATCGCACAAACTCTCGTGTATCAATCTATAATAAACAATCAACTACTGCTGTGGAGGCACGCTTCAGTTTCATATTGTACTGACTCCTATGACAGCCTAGTCAACCATGTGTTTTTTTTTTTTCTTCTCGGTCGGTGCACTGACCCACTCACGCACCGCTCCGAAAGGTGTCTACACACGTAGTTCCGCACAAGCTGCAGATGCGAGGCATTGCCGCATTTCGTGCCTCTCAGGGTTTCCGCATTGCCTCTATGACTGGCCCACCACTGACCGAGCAGCGATGTCATGTGATTACGTCATCACGTGGCAGCACGTTGTGTGACGCCACAGCATTAAGGTGGCGGCACAAACTTTGGCTATATGTACGTAGCGTCATACAGTGACATCACCACGTGATGATTTTTTCAATCAGTTTTGTTGACGCCAATTATCAGCTTTCACGCTTGATGATGCGTTTATAAGACAGACAGACAGACAGACAGACAGACAGACAGACAGACAGACAGACAGACAGACAGACAGACAGACAGACAGACAGACAGACAGACAGATAGACAGATAGATAGATAGATAGATAGATAGATAGATAGATAGATAGATAGATAGATAGATAGATAGATAGATAGATAGATAGATAGATAGACAGACAGACAGACAGACAGACAGACAGACAGACAGACAGACAGACAGACAGACAGACAGACAGACAGACAGACAGACAGATAGATAGATAGATAGATAGATAGATAGATAGATAGATAGATAGATAGATAGATAGATAGATAGATAGATAGATAGATAGATAGATAGATAGATAGATAGATAGATAGACAGATAGACAGACAGACAGACAGACAGACAGACAGACAGACAGACAGACAGACAGACAGACAGACAGACAGACAGACAGACAGACAGACAGACAGACAGATAGATAGATAGATAGATAGATAGATAGATAGATAGATAGATGATAGATAGATAGATAGATAGATAGATAGATAGATAGATAGATAGATAGATAGATAGATAGATAGATAGATAGATAGATAGATAGATAGATAGATAGATAGATAGATAGATAGATAGATAGATAGATAGACAGACAGACAGACAGACAGACAGACAGACAGACAGACAGACAGACAGACAGACAGACAGACAGACAGACAGACAGACAGACAGATAGATAGATAGATAGATAGATAGATAGATAGATAGATAGATAGATAGATAGATAGATAGATAGATAGATAGATAGATAGATAGATAGATAGATAGATAGATAGATAGATAGATAGATAGATAGATAGATAGATAGATAGATAGATAGATAGATAGATAGATAGATAGATAGATAGATAGATAGATAGATAGATAGATAGATAGATAGATAGATAGATAGATAGATAGATAGAGATAGTGAACTTTAATCGATCCTGAGGAGCTACTGAAGCACCATCTCAGGCATGGTCAATTATCTCACACACATAGGCCGCTCTAGTTCAGTGCATCGCCGTGTCGTCACGGATTTAAGGCCGCAGGAACGTTTACGTTGATAAAGAAGACCAAACTAATAGACCGCCTTTGTTAATTTTTGTCCTTGTTATTCTTGTATACTAAAAAAAGTTTGCTATATAGAGGCGACGATTCAAAGTTCCTCGACTTTCAGTCACCGGGCGGGAATTCACTTTTTTTTTTTTTTTTGCCAACGTAGGAATAACTTTTGTGCAGCTCGAAATTTCCCCTGGGACGAAAACGTCAGCGATGTCGTGGACCCGCGGCAAGCGCACATGGCTTAAAGAATAGCATGCTTTTCATAGTGTCGTATGGCGAGAGAAACCGCAGAATCGACCGAGGCGTGTCCCAGTTGTGCTTTCTTTATAAAACTGAGCTTACATGATGAGCGCCTTCATTTGCAACTGACAAGACACCTTCATAGGCTGGCGCATGGGGGGGGGGGGGAGTCAGGAGGGTTGGCTGCCCCCCCCCTGGTTATCAAAGAGGAGGGGGGCGCAACATCAGTCTACATTAATTATTAGGGATGGGGCACCTTAACTCGGCAGGGAGGGGGGGGGCGCAAAGTTAGTCCTGTAAATTGACTTAGCCTCCCCACCCCCCTCCCGAAGAGGAACTCTGCTCACGTTTATAGACACCAATCATTTCCTGCGGTGCCCTGCATCTTTGCAATGGTGATACTTGGACATGCAGCACATTTCCACCAAGATACGGTTCTTGCATCCCTAATGTTGGAGCCTCAGTGGAATACGCCCGCAGGCAAATGTTTGTTTGTGTGTGCATGTATATACGTGCTTGCTTGCATGCGTGCTTCAGCAGAGCTTATAGCTTTTTTGCTGTCTTGCCGGCAGATCCCCAAAGTTATACGTAATTACATTTCTATACTTTTGAATATATCACATAAAAATATTCGGTTATATGAATTTCTAAATTTAAACGCTCAATAGCGCCTACAACTAGCAATGCGGGCCTTTCTTAACTATTCCGATAAGTAAGCACGTCATAGCTTTTAAAGCGAGCGTGTAGAAGGCTGACTTTTGGTGGATCTTCTCCGTGAAATAATAGATTGTAGAACGTAGGATAGAACTTAAAATAGACTTGTACAACAATAACTAATGGGTGAGGCAGACATAGGATCAAAAAGTGCGAAACCCAATGTTAAAGGGAAGGGAGCAATTTCATATCATCGACATATGGAAATTAATCAGATTAAACAAAACCACGTTGCTCCAATTTTCTTTCTACAAACAATTTTGGAACAGAAACGTTAAGCATTGAGCTTATGTTTTGCTTTCGCTCATGTAGTATGCCCATTTAGAGACCGTATGGAATACTTGCAAATGTGAAATCA
The DNA here is from genome assembly GCF_013339725.1 of Rhipicephalus microplus. Taxonomy (NCBI): domain Eukaryota; kingdom Metazoa; phylum Arthropoda; class Arachnida; order Ixodida; family Ixodidae; genus Rhipicephalus; species Rhipicephalus microplus. The sequence goes on along the minus strand of NC_051171.1, from coordinate 150,993,973 downwards.
TCAATCGAGTTCTGATTTGCAAAAGGTGTTCTGTTTCACTTTGTCCAGTTTGCATTTTTGGGCCACCGCACTGAAACGTAGCGCCTTAAAAGCAGCAATACCAAATAAGGAAATTCGCTCCAGATGTACTCAAAATATGTGCTTAATAAATCTCTCATTTCTTCTCTTTCAGGTGGCGACCTCACCTGAAAACACTAAATCATGGAGTTCGAAGACGTGCTCGAAAAACTCGGCGGCTACGGAAAGTTCCAGAAAATGCTGGTCTGGGGATACCTGGCGCCCGCTTCCATCCTCATGCCCGGATACTTCATGAGCCAGATCTTCCTGCTGTCCACGCCTAAGCACGCATGCCCCCTACCGGGCTTTGTGCGCGACACCTACAACCTAACGGCATCCGAAACGCTGCAACTGAGGACTGCCCTGGTCAGCGAAGACAACTGCAGGATGTTTCCGCTCTCTGCCCTCAACTCGAGTTTAGTGACTCAAATACTGAACGGTGCAAACAGGTCGTCGTGGCACGGGACTGTCGACTTGCAGTGGGAACCGTGCAAGAAGTTTGACTACGACAAGACATATTACGACAGCACCGCTTCGACTCAGGTATATTGCCACATGTTAGTGACGTTGAAGAAGGGTGTGGTCACACTGGTCCAGACGAAAAGCTATTAGGCGAGTCTGTGCCACAAAAACCAACTCAAAGTACAAGCAATACGCTCTGTACACTGATAGCGTAGATCAGACTCATCGCTCATCGTTAATTTAATCTACCACGAAAAATGTTGACTTTTATATATGAAATCCACAGTTGTCGCTGGGGCTCGCGGTAGCGCCAAAGTAAGTTACTCATTTCGGGTGCGCAATCTTATTCTATGCTTGAGTGTTTCCACGTTAATAACAATTCACATTACGGGCGTAAGCAAGTGCGCTAACATTATGTACGCGGTGTGCCTTTCTCTATATTTCGATGAACTCATGATTACTTTGCGAGGAAGCTGCAACCGGAACGAAATGATACAAAGTGTTATAGATAACGCAGCCCAAGGCGAGTGTAAAGCTTTGCTTCGGTGGCACAAAGTGGTCAATTTCGTTCTGCTTACCTTGTCGAATACGTGTGATCTTTGTCAGCTTCGTCTTCATCAACACACCGTGGACAATCAGAACACTTCGCATGATATACATTCTACAATGAAATCTGCTACTTTTTGTTATAACTGTCTTGTAGCGCAGAAGTTGCGGAGTCGAAGTAATTACATTACGTGAACTAATGCATATTTAAAAGTTGTGCAACAAAAAAAAAAGGTGGCAAGGTGAAGGGAGGGAAATGATACCCGAAATCAGTTCACGGCTGTTAAAGAAAAGTGAAGTAGGGAGGCGGAAATACCAGCTACTTAGCATTCATTCATTAATTCATTCACCTAGTGCAACGAGAGTGTCACAAATTTTTGTGGAGAGCTCTTCCAGTGCGGAGAGTATTCCAGGCACTTCAGTCGCCAACCAGTATCGCAGTTTTCCTATTGAAGAAAAATATATTTATAGTTTACATTTGAGTAAAGCAGAAAAAGCCTTTGACGCGCAAACTCAAGTCACCGAGAAAATTATGCAGACAACTTTATATTTCTTTTATTCTGCCAGGGGGACATTTACAAAAGCAAAGCGGTTGAGACTTTCGCTGAACTTTTCACGAGTTGGAAACAATGGATTATTTTACCAAAGCCGCGGAACTTGTATAGTAGGACCAGTATTTTAAAAAAGAAAAAAAAATTGTAGCCAACTTCATTATGCCGTCTCACAGGAATCACGTTTTTTTTTTTTTTTACATATATATCACTGGTGTGCCGCGCGTGGGTTGAACAAATTGCTTCCATGCGTAACGTATTTTCATGCAGCCTCACTGAGAGCTGCGTTCAATTTAACGCTCGCGTTACTCGTGGGGGCCGGCTAATTCCCTTGACGTTCAGCGCAGAAGAGCAACGTTTTCATCCACTTCTGAATACCGTTTTTCATTGTGTGTTTATTATTATTACAGGTCTGCTTCGCCCTGTGTTGGCTTTCATCGCTGCTAGCAATGTATACACGTTAAATATCTAAGAGCACGATAACTTCTTTTTCGCAGAAAAGGGCCCTGTAAGCACCGCGTTTAGATGCGTTTAATTTCACCTCTTCTAGAGTTAGGGCTGCTAGATTAGTGAAACGAGCAAATTTAACAATTATCAGTCTAAAGCATGGCATATTGGCAAGGTTATTCGTGTGCTCATTCAAAGCGGCTAGAGTCTGATTTCCATTCAGCGAAAATCGAGAAGCTAGAAGTGTGATATGAAAATGTCCCGGTGCATGAAGCAGCCCATTAATTAAAAGAGTTTACCGTTTTGGGCAAGTTGGTCTTTCGACATAGAAACCATCGTGAGTATAGTGCAACCAAACAGGACACACGAGCAGTACGTCTGGGCTCCTCTGTTTCCTTTATGTGCGTCTTGTTAGGTTGCTCTCCTCACGATGGTTTGTACGCCATCAAACGTATTCATGAACATTTCCGTCTAATCCTGGCAGGTCCCAGCGAAATCAAGTTCAAGCAATCAATCATCGTAACCTTGAACCAAACACCTTCCAGTGCTAAACAGATGCATACATGAAAGGAAGGAAGGAAGCAACAAAAGAGAAAAGGCAGGGAGGTTAACCAGAAAGTCATCCAGTTGGCTACCCTACACAGGGGGATTAAGGAAGGGTACAAGAAAGATGCATTCTAAGTTTTCTTTTATCTGTACTCGCCTAAAAGTACGGTGTACTGTGCCTAGACAGGCTATGTAGGCTTCGGTAAGACCAATGTTACACCTGATTAAAGTTTCCTCTGTTCACTTCACTAGAGCACTAATAAAATACAGTGGTTAGTCCGGCCTCTCAATGACCGTAATGACCCTCCTATGGTGTGTGGAATTCCTAGGACGCTGAGGAGTACGCCTCAGCTATTCAGATTGCTCCGAAAGGAGCTGATACACAGGAACATAGTAGAGATAGGCAAAGAGCAAGGCCGGAAGATTAACGAGATCCTAGCACAGAAACATAGTAACATCGCGTAGACGCTTACGGCTTAATGAGCTATGTATCTTGTCAGTGCATGCTGGACTTCCAGGCCCAACGGCATGAAATTGTGGGCGAGTGCACAATAGCCATGCCGTAATGACTCGTATATTATGCGAGCGTTTTAAAACTGTTGTTGTCTAGAGCGTACAATACATTTCTAAACATTGTAGTTTCTAAGCTTGTCGGGGAGCATTCATTTTTTGAATGAAAGAAAGGAAAAAGTTTAATAAGGACGTGATTGTCTTACATTGCCGGGTTCATTGATTTGCATTTGTCATTTGTACAAGTGCAGTTCATTGTGCTCGGTAACTGCGTAGTAATTCGGCTTTCTAGGCAACGTGAGCGTTAATTAAATTATTACCATCAGTCTGCGAAAAGCACAGTTTGAGTGTGCACTTCTGAAATTGACTTAAGCTGACAAACTTAAACTTATAACTAAAACTGATAATCGCAGCCTTGGCGTAGTTTCTCGAACCCACTTTCCGAGTGTGAAGCTCTGACAACCAGTTCCTTATGAAACAATTTAGCGATTTGAGTTCTTGTATCAGACCACCCAAATATCGTACATCTGGTCACTGCTTATTGTAAAACATCGGGTATATGTATGAATGGAAACAGCAGAAATAACGTAAATTGGACTACCAAAGCACGGCGGTGACGTACTGGCAGCAATTATATTAAGCAATTAACTGTGTTTTAGCTAAATGTGACAATATCCGACATTTCCTTATTCGAAATTTTGCCTGAGCTATAAATGTACGTCACAGTGCTCTCAGTGTTATGACAGGCAGCTGTACTGATATAATAAAAGAATCAATGTTATATCATTATCGCTGGTAACTGCTAATAAGTTGTAAGGATGGCTGCATCACGGCCTGTTCTCTAAAGACGCATCTAAGAAATCGTAATTACCTTTTTTTAACTATAATAGACCTCGTCAAATATATCCACGAGACATATAGAAGCAAAGCTTTTCTCAAGGAGTCGATGGGAAAGCAATTCCAAAAAGGAGTAGTGGTGGCTTTCAACATCTTTTATTTTTCTATTGCCTTGCAGTGGGACCTAGTCTGCGAACGCGGTCACCTTCCAAGTCTAGTATTCACAATCACAAGTATCGGAAGCGCCATAGGAACTATTTTCTTCGGTGCCCTATCAGATAAGTAAGAACTACACGTTATATTTTACGCCACTTGATTGACTAGGAGCTGTTCATATCAGACATCCAAAGGTTACAGCGAACGAATAGTACCTTTAAAATGCACTAGCTTCGAGAATTTGAAGCTGCATAACGCTAGTTTATTCGTAATCTTCAGCTTAGAAATTCTGGGATCCTAAAGCTTCGCCTTGAAGAGTTGAAGGTGATAGCGATATCCCTTTCCTACTGCGTACTTCAACCACTTAGTGCATGCTTTTGTTTGCATGATGTTACTCGAGAAGTTTAAATTATTGATTCTCGACAAAGTTAAAAACGGCTTGTGTCAGTAAAGCTCTCGAATATGGCTGCATTCTGTGTAATGGGTAACATGTTTTTAACCGCAAAGCCACTTTTATAATCACATGTTTTGACGCCCTATGGTAATGTGATATTAATGCGACATTGTATGTTTTATTGTGAAGCCTATATACAAGACGCATGTGCTTGTAAAGCGTGAGCGTTCATTGCATTTTCAAGCAGAAGAAATCATTTTAACTGCATTTCCAATCATAAACGTGACTCTCAGATTGATTGATTGATTAATTGATTGATTGATTTATTGATTGATTGATTGATTGATTGATTGATTGATTGATTGATGATTGATTGATTGATTGATTGATTGATTGATATGTGGGATTTAACGTCCTAAAACCACCATATGATTACGAGAGGCACCGTAGTGGCGGGCTCCGGAAATTCCGACCACCTGGGGTTCTTTAATGTGCACACAAATCTGAACTCACGGGCCTAAAGCGTTTTCGCCTCCATAGAAAATGCAGCCGCCGCAGCTGGGATGCGATCCCGCGACCTGCGGGTCAACAGCTGAGTACTTTGGCCACCAGAGTACCGAGCTGGGGCTATACATAGTGAAGTAAATAAGTGCACGTTTAAGGGCTCTTTTTCTTTGTTCGATGCAATAATAATGAGATCTATAGACAATCACGTCGAGGAAAGTATACAGAAGTCATTAGAAGTAATTGTAATGCAAAATTGAACAAAAAGGGAAAGTGGACAAAAACATGACTTGCCGTGGGCAGTGACCGAAACTGCGGCCATCGAATAACGAGTCCGATGCTCTACCAACTGAGCTACTACGGCGGCTATTTCCTCGTCCACTTTGGGACGGCGTTGCATCTAGAGCGTTGTGCTGCTCAAAACGGAGGCGCAGATTGTAAACTCCGCCACGGCAGCAGTATTTCAAAGATGGTGAAACGTAAGAATGGCCATGCGTTTTGGTTTAACGTGGAAACGTTCAAGATGGTCTGGACGTAATTCTTCTAATCCATGCGACTTGATTTTACTAGAAGGGCGTGTCATGCTTGCACTGCAGCTCGCAAGAGCGATAGAGCACGTTGGATTACCGTGTTGCACATGTAAATGCTGGCTGATAAAGGTCAGCATGATGATTATCCAAATACTGGTAGTAACAGCAACCACTGAATTTAATAAGTTTGTGGACGGTTATTCTTCAGGATCGGTCGTCGGTTCGCCTTCTTCATCACTGTGGTGGTGGCTACCGTATTCGGCATCTCGTCCATCCTCGTGACCAACTTCGTGGCTTTCGTCGTCTTGAGATTCTTCAACGCCACCATCATGCCGCAGATATTCCAGCTCCCGTATGTGATACGTGAGTATTCACTACATTTCGTGCCGAAAGGCTCTGTGTTGTCAATCGACTGACGCACCAACCGAATGAGCATCATAAGCTCTTCCAATAACACCACTTATCGAAGGAGTTACGAACACTATTCTTTATTTTACGAAAACATGCATGTTCTATTTTCAACTGCGGAGGCGATTGGCCTGCGTTTACTTTTTGTATATACATATTACAAATCTCAAAGACCCTACCATATTATCACAATAAGCAAGGTCACAGCCAACATTTCGTAAGACGTGTTGACGGTGAAGGTATCACGTCAAAGCAATAAGTTCCTCTACTTTAATTACATTACAGCATTAGGTATGCCGTCCTTCACCATTCTCACTATGCGGCGCGGACTTGATTCAGTAAAAGTATCTGGTCCACGTTTCTTCACACGTCCACATTTATTTTAATAAATGTTCAATGTTTCTTTAAGCGCTACACTGACTGATTCATGCATTCATCCATCCATCCATCTTTACTTACATACTCATCAGTCAATCAATACATTTATTCATCCATCCATCCGTATATTTATTCATCCACCCATCCGTACGTCCATTCATCCGTACATCTATACATTCATTCATTCATACATTTATTCCGCATCTCGTTCGCCCTCGTGTGATACGTATCACATAATCAATCAATGGACGCAGATATTCTAGCTCCCATATGTGATTCTCGCGTATGTCATATGGGAGCCAAAATATCTGCATGCATTGATTGATTGATTGATTGATTGATTGATTGATTGATTGATTGATTGGACACGCAGTACTGGAGCTAGTGGGGCCGAAACAACGCACGGCCATGCTGGCCGTCGGCTGGATGTCGTGGACTGCCGGTCTGTGCCTGCTGCCGCTGGTGGCCTTCCTGACTCGCGACTGGACGGTCCTCGGGCTCCTGTGCTCGGCAGCAGCCGCACTCAACGCGGTCTACTGGAAGTAATGGGTCTTTTTCTTCTAAATGCGGAGTCTTCTAGCGTTCCCTCTGCATCTATGTGAATTCGGGAATGTCTGTCCAACACGCAAACACACACACTTTCGGGATATGCATCACCTCGTTCGGCGACCGCAAGGCCCATTTAAGTCAATAAAAAAATTGTAAATGGGTGCAGCAGACAGTAGCACAAGACACCAGACGAAAGAAAGGTAACTCTTGCGTGGTTCAGCTTATTCCGATTTACGCCGAATCATTTCCTCGTGTACTCACACCACGTGCCATGAGCAGCTACGCTTTTCCTCCCCTTGGCGCCCATCCTGTTGGTCTAAATGTCACGTGTTAATGTCTTTATACCCGCTTTGCATGAACAACCTAAGGCACAGTAAAAAAAAGAAAAGCTGCCTAACGAAGTTTTCAACGTTCGTTAACTCATGTTTAGTGTTTACTTCTTCGGTACGACCCACTGCTTTGTTTGGGTGGGTGATACTGAAAGGGTTCAGCGTTGTATCCACGTGACCTCGGTTCACGTCGTCACACGTGTTCTCTCTCCTTTGTTGGCCAGGCTGCTGCCGGAGTCTCCGCGCTGGCTTTTATCGCGGAACCGTTTCGGCGAAGCCACCGACGTGCTGAAGCGCATCGCCAGGACAAACGGCGTTTCCCCGCCCAAAAACCTGGCCGTTGACTTGGAGGTAATTGGCTAATCGAGCGTGCCTCAGCGCCTCTCTCGTATCTGTGCTTCTCTCTATCTACTTGAGCACTTTTATTTACATGCTTCTTTGTAATCGAAAGGCTCTTCGCTGACACTGTTATTGATCGAAAACCTGATAATGCCCGCCCAGTTGGCCCCGCGGGATGTGATGCTCGTGTTGATCAAAAAGAGCGGGAACAAGGAGGGTAAGAGAGAAGCAGTTCCGCAGGCGACAAGTAGTAAAGCGGGCGTCCTGCTTACGGTGCAGTCGGGAAACAAAGTTAGCTCCTTGGTCACTAAAAGCGGGAGCTGTAATTGTACACATGGCACAGGAAAAACTCGGGTTTCCCAACTGCGACCGAGGGTAGTGAGCAAGAAACAGAGGCCACTTCCCGAAAGCAACAAAGAGGCGTGGTTCAAGGACCAGCCGTCTTGGGATAGCTATGACGGGGAAGTAAGAGCAAACACTTCAAAAGAGGGACAATACGCGACAACTGTTACTTTCATCAAGTCAGAAAGAAAGAAAATAAATCGTTCTTCATTTTGTGTGTGTGTGTGTGACAAACGTCGAAGACGAGATGTATTCGTTCTTCGTCTGCCACAAACACGTCTTCAGCATCAACTGCCTAATGGTCTATTATTTTCTCTCGCCAGCGAGTCCAGAGGAAACTCGCCGAGGAAGAAAAGGTGGCTAAGTCGTCCACTGTCGACCTCATACGGATGTCGAAAGTCAGAAGTAACTTTCTCATCATCACGCTCAGCTGGTAAGTAATTTGAGTACAGCTTTATCGGGGCTGACAGGCAGAGCCACACTTGTTTTCTGAGATTCGTGTCTTATTGAGTATATTTCGAGCTGGCCGTTATTCAAGTCAAAAGCGACTATTTATTTATTTATCTTTATTTATTAGAATACCCTCAGGGCCCGTAGGGCATTACAGAGGGGGTGGGTACAACATTTTATAACACACAAAGGAATAAAGACAAGAAAAAGACAAAGAAAAGAAACAAGTGTCAGATGCGCAAATCACGAAGGCAACATAAATCAACTAAAGATGTATAAGTAAGAATTCAAGCACATACAAGACAAAGATAGATAATGGAAACTGCGTATAGTTACAAACATTGCTGAGAAATTGCAGTCTTGACTAACAAAGGGTCTGTTATTGTTACAACGGAAGAGGGAAGGTGGTTCCAATCGGCGGCTGTTTTCGGTAAGAAGGCTGCTGAAAAGAATTTGGTGCGGCAAAACGGAATGACAACCTTATGCTGGTGATCATTGCGCGATAAGTGGTATGACGGTTGTGAAATGAGGTCTCGCTTCATTGATGAATTGTGAAAAAATATCTTATGAAAAAAATGCAGTCGCACCAGTTTCCTCCGGACAGTTAAATTGGGCAGGTCAAGATTAGATTTCATTTCTGATATGCTAGCAGTACGGGAATAATTAGAACAAATGAACCGAGCTGAGCGGTTCTGAACAGATTCTAACGCGTTGATTAAATTTTGCTGCACGGAAGAAACAGTCGGAAGAAACAGTCGGAAGTAGGGTGGTGGGGGTGGTGTTGCAGCAAGCGGGGTTAGCCTGGCCTACATGGCCGGCAATCGTTCCGCCGTTGTCGGAAGCACACCAACACACCAGAAGCTCTTCTCGCCCAAACTTCGAATTTTGATGATCACGCGCACAAACACATGTACAAGCGAAGGAAGTATGTTAAGCCCAAATAAGATCATTTGTTAGTGAACGGTGCCACATTGATGTGGTCAAAAGTTCACGTTAAGCAAGTTTTTATCAGCTTTTTATAATGCTAGCCGCACGTGTTACTTTTGGTATGTTCGGGTTGTCTTGCAGGGGCGTTGTGGTCATGCTACAAATGTGGCATGGAACATCTTTCAAAGTGCTGTCTTGAGAATAACCATGTACAGAAGTTTTTATCATCATTGTGTACTATAGTATAGTCCTCACAAACTAAATCTAACGTTTAATTTCTGTTTTGCATGATCCTCAAGACACTATACAAAAGCGCATTGAAGGTGTCACCAAAATGGCTTTAGTTACGTCTGAATATACACTGTTGAATCAGTGACAGTGAAAAAAAAAAAAAGCTTCGGCCTCCTCCGCCACACCAGACTTTTACACTCACGGAGTGAATAAAGAGACGAAAAATATATCAAAATCCACAATCTCATTAATCACGCAGACGACAGCCGTCTCAGCTCCCAACCACTGAGTCAGTCATGCTTTCGTCCTGCCATCAAGGGTCGCCAACGCGAGCGCGTACTACGGCATGAGCATCAACGTGACCAACATGAGCGGCAACGAGTTCGTCAACTTCTTCCTGCTGGGCCTGGTCGAGTTTCCGGCCTGCGTGATCGCCTGGTGGGCCATGGAGAAACTGGGACGCCGATGGATGAACGTCCTCTTCCAGTGCATGGTCAGCGCGTCGTGCATCGCCTTCTGCCTCGCGCCCGAGGGTGAGTGTCGCGCCTTGACGCAATCGGTTGAGACCGCACGCAGCAATAGAGCGTTCGTTCCGCGATGACAGTTTGGTCGTCTATGGCAGTCGGTAACAGCAGGTGTGTTCAGCATTCGAAGCGTTGCCCACAATGGGAGCATCAATTCGTTGACTTCTTTATACATACATCGTCACGCCGATCATCGTGATCTGGCGTGATCGCATGCGTCTTTCCCCTTCAAAAGTCATGAAACGTCTCGTCTTGGAGGCATTTGTTCTGGCAACACCGATTGAACAGGCTCCTACGAAAATTCTTTTATAACGGCTGCTGCCACCACCGCGTGAGGGCAGGGGCCTGCCTCCGCCGCAGTTGCGGTCACTGTTGCCGATCGGCGGCGTGAGCTGTGCTGCCGCTGGGAGGCGGCACTTACCAGCGACGAGCTGGCCGACCAGTTTTGGGCCGTGCGGCAAGCTGAAGATGCCGTCCGGGTGCTAGGACTTCGAGCGGTCACCTGAGGCACCACCATCATAATCGACGGAGAGTGGGAAGGGACAGTGGTAATTTCCCTCTTCCCCCACCTCTCCCGGTAAAACTGCCCGACTTTAAATAAAGTTTATTCATTCATTCATTCATTCATTCATTCATTCACGGTCGAGTGAGATGCTTACTGCGATATAAAGGACCACTGAAAATGATGAACTGTTCTTCGAGTAGCTATTATAATGTGTTTCAATCATGCAATCTGTTTCTTTTTTTTTTTTTTGGCAAGACTGCAACGTTTTTGCGAATGTCGCGTTGCAAGAACTTTTTCCCGGCATTCGAACATTTCAAGTTTTGTCTGCAAGCGTAAATGGTGTAACGTTAAGGACATTCGTTTCTGTAGCTGAATGATATTCGATTTTGCTTCTTCCTACAGATGCCCTGATCACCGGTATTGTCCTCGTGATGTTCGCCAAGTTCTTTTGCACGGCGTCAGCCATGGTCATGTACCAGCAGGCGTCCGAAGTGATGCCCACTCCAGTGCGCTCCTTTGCTCTGGGCGCGTCTTCGTCGGTGGCTTCGGCGATCACCATCTGCATGCCCTACATCATCTACCTTGTACGTTCGGCTAACCTGCTCAGTCAATTCTTTTTTTGTAATACAAAAACAGTGTCCATACCTGAATTCGCAAATCAGTTAGGTGGAAACCCTCGAAGTACGCAAAGAAACTTCATAAGAGATAAGAAGTACCATCAATTCATTTGGCACACTAAACTGGAAGTTCTCACTAGTTTATTTATAGCTTTGTGATCCAAATAACTGACCGGAAAGTTGTCTTTCATTAGGCAGTTTTATAATAATCTACACGGCGATAGCGTTGGTGTTTCAAAATATAACGAGGGTAGTCATGGCACATGCACATGCGTGTAACGCATGCACAGTGGCTACAAACGCCAAAGCGAACCTTTGCATGCATTCTTTGAAATCTTCCTATTAACAGTGCCATGAAAACATGAAACACATTGTAAGACGAGCGAATTCTGGGCAGTTTTTATAGGTCTCCGTCACCCTGTCACTTTTTGTGGCAATTAACTACTACCGTGGAGCAGTTTTTACTTTTCTCGGTGAATTTTTAGCAACCTTTTAACAAAGTTACTGGTGTATTTATTTATTTATTTACTCATTCATTCATTTATTTATTTATTCTACCAAGATCCGTGTATTAGGAGATCAGAACCACAAAGGAACATGCTGATTCTTAGAGTTTCTTGCTCTTCTTCGTACTCTTTCGCGTGTTCATATCTAGGACTGGTGTCCTGACGTGTCATGCATTTACGCGCTATAAGTAACACCGTGTTATCCCTCGGTCTCTTCTCGTAGGGAAAGTATGGAGCCTGGATTCCGTTTTCAGTCATAGCCACCCTCGCAGCACTGGGAGGAGGATTTTCCGCCTGGCTGCCTGAAACCCGGGGTTACCCTCTGTACCAGAACATGGAGGACGCACAGAAGTTCTCTGCGAACCAGAAGTTTTTCTCTTTCAACAGGTGCGTGTTGTAGGAACTTAAGAACATGCATGATAGAGCAGCGAGTGAGAAACCGTACTACAGAGATGCCGGCCGTGAGACTAATGTCCAAGCTTCCAGGAAAGAGCCCAAGCAATCAATAGTTATTACTGCAGCCTTAAGTGGCTATGCTGGCGATCCCATCCACGAGACCCTACGCGACATTGAAAAGTCCTGCAAGGCTAGTAAGCTACATTAACGGCTCGGGGGAGGCACAATGACGAGAAACCGACATATCTGTTCGTGTAGCTATGGCAGAACAACTAAAGCGGTCAGGGCACCAAGCCTCGGAATGTCTAGCAAAGTTCCCACGCAATTCTTGCAAGTTCTAGCAAGGCCCCGTCCGTAATACCCCGTGACATTGGAGATAGTGGTGACGTCATCACTATTTCAGAGATTGCCAAAGCTTGTGACTTTATAAGGAAGTCGCACAGTGGCACAACATGGTGACATCATCATGACAACACCCATTGACGTCATGCGAGGACGTCATGATTTGTTACTGGCTAATTCCGGCGGTAATGCAACACCCTGAGATGTGCAGAAAACTTCGGTTGGAGGATGAGGAACGTATGAATGGACGGATTTATTGCGTGCTTCTCCCACTGTGACTCACTACACATCCTCTCCCCATTGTCTGCTCCCCATCCTCTCCCCATTGTCTGCTCCCCAGTCTTCTCCCCATTGCATAACATTATGCATTAAGAAGCACAGCAACTTAGCACCTTCAAGTCTCACAGAGAGTAACATGCTGCCAGAGTTTTTCTTCCTTTTGTAAGATATTCAGAGAGGAGGGTTCATTTTCTTGCCGGTATTTCATTTTGTTATCGATATTTTGTCGCAGCGCTCGAGATAATTCTGCTACTTTTAATTTTTCTTGTGCAAGTATTTTCAATAGCACTTAATACTACGAAAATCTGCATTAGCAGTTGAGCCCCTCCAGTAAAGTCAAGACATATACGTAAAAAAAGTCACTGTATGTTGGCGCATTACTAGGGGCTCCTTCAGGCTTCATTCAAAGTAACAGTTACTTTCTTACCCAAACGTTTTGTGTGCCTCTGATGACATACACAGCTACAACAATAATCATCAATGCTGGTCGAACATTTCAAAATATTGCAAAAAATGCGAATAAACTACATGCTGACTGAAACATTAGGCTGTAGAAAATCATTCGTAGAAGCTCGATAGCTAACGCCTGTACCGAAGCCTGTGCTTGTCATCATTCGCATGGTGGCACAAAGCTCGCAGCACCAATTTACTCTCTAGGTTATTGTATAAAACGATGTTCTTACGATTCTCCCTACATTGCACCTCCTCTTATTTCTCAGCACAAAACATTAAACATCGCTCTGAATTCATGGTCCTGGCATCGCTGCTTCTGCGTCTGGTGTTAAGAAATCACGAGAATTGCTTTTCGCAATTCGTCGTAGCCTGAAAGCTATGCAGTGCACGAAATGTAGACGTTCCATATGAAAACATTCTGAGAAATCACACCTTGGCATAAACTTGAAACAAAGATATTCGTATGCATTGTATTAATTTTACGGCATTTTATCGCCTGATTCACCAATGTTTCGCTTCAGTCTGTTTGCAACGCATGAACTCAAACATTTATATTTATCTTGAAAATTGATCACGGAACACTATGCCTTCACTCGCGTGTCTATAATAGAGCTTTCAGCAGTTCTAGTATTTTTACTATTTTTACTATTTTACAAAATATTTTAGTATTTGATATCTTGGAGATGCTTCAACTGCCGTCTGGTTGGTTTGTTTTTCACCGCAGGAGGCCCAAGGAGCAGCAGCCTAGTCTAGACCCCCAACTAAACGAGAAAGAGATGAGCCTGATCTCAAACGGTCGTCGTCCTTGAAGAGCTCTTTAGAAGTGATACTACAAGTTCAGAGCCTATGTGTTTTTCTTTTTCTAAGCTACCAGCGCCGTGAACTGGAACGTTCAACATTTCAGCTCCTTGAGCTGACCCTCTGACGTCCAGCCACTGTCTAATAGCGTTCAATACCGAGTTTAATAGTCTTTATTGGTTAACTTATAAAGCATCATCCGCGTATGCATGTTACTAATAAGCGTCTGGCTTGAAAGACAGGAAAAGCAGTTTAATTCACAAAATTATCCTACATAGGCATGATTCGTCCTCGGCAAGCGTTTTCCATAAATTTAAGCATCTGTGTTGACTTGGTACGTAACTGGTTCGTAAAGGTACATAACATCTAGCTAAACACAACGGTATTGGTATGATCACCCATTAGATACCTACTGCCTGTTAATATATTTTTTCTTTGGTTGACGTTTCATTATTGTGCGATGTTATGCAAAAGAAATTGAAACCAACGCACAATAATAATAAGAGTATGGTATTCAAATTAGCCAGTTAACTTGCAGCTGCTAGAGCGCAGTAAAAGTGTTGAACGCCAGATTGCGAACAATGGTGAAACGAATGCGCTGATGATTATAAATAACGGTTCTTACGAGCCCGAATCTTACGAGCCCGAATCAAAAAAAAATCTTACGAGCCCGAATCAGCTATAAAACTTGTCTAATAAATTCGACTGCGAAGTCCGAAAGATCTGCGCACCTTCGAGATGGTCTCGGTGATTATTAGAATCCAACGGCACAGTACCACCGCTTTTCTAAGAAAGCATCATAAAGACACTGATTTGTCAGCAGAGTGAGTGCAGATGTCCGTCTACTGTAGGTACTAACCTCCAAACAAGAAAAAAAAGTTCAGAGGAGACGGAGACCGGAGGTGACAAAACACTGAGCGTGTAATGTAGCTGCAGCTTGCGTTTCGAAGAGTCGACTTGTCTTCAATAGAGCAGCTACACGTAGACATGCCCACCTGTTGAAACGTCAACTCCATCAACATTCGCTTTTAAACAATATTTCATGAGGTCCATAACATGTGTCATGGTGTCCATGACTTTCATGTCATTTCTTTCCCCACCCCCGCTGTGTACGATCCCATGTTTCTGTGATTAAAAAGAGGTTGTCTTTCACTTTGCTGTTCTAAATCGAAGGCCAACTGACGAGAGAGAAAAATATGCTTGAAATACTTAAAACATTGAAGGATTTCGATTCCTTCCTCCAAAGAGACCAGCCGTATGTGCGAAGTATTAGCTGCTCGCACCATGCGCTGGCAGCGTTAGCCTACGTTGGACCAACAGCAGCCAGTAGCAGCCAAGATTAAGCAGAATTTGACCAGAACTAGGCGACTTAAAACGCTGTGATATAAGAATATCTACTGCTACTCAACATCAGCAAGGGCTTGTGAAATGCATCCGAGGCCTTTGTGTAGATTTCCTAAAGACCATAATCGCTTCTTAATGCAGTATCCTTAAAAAGTTCATTAGTCGGGAAGTTTATGCTGTCGATTAATCATAGGATTACGCGACAGCTTGCGTCTCCTATTTTACATCACTATTGTGTTCTTTTTTTTCTTCTAATCTGAACCTTGAAACCAGTGTTTATTAAGCCAACTCACGAGCTGCTATTAAACTGCTCAGCACAAAAATTTAGACCACGGACACAACAGACGAGGACCATTGCAGGTGCAACTAGCCCAGCCCCACACTCTACTTCAGCACGAACTGCTTCTCAAATTCCAGTTTGTTTTTCACAGTTACTGCTCATTAGAGTTAAATATGCCCGAGAGGACACACACCCATTCCACGAATTCAAGTCTTATTCGCCAGGTAAGAACGTCTGTTTCTTCCTTGTGACACTGCATAAGGTGCAACTTCTTGAAACAGCTGAATGAATGAATGAATGAATGAATGAATGAATGAATGAATGAATGGACTTTATTCAAAGTGCAGCTGATACCGTCGGACGAGGTGGGGCAAGAGAGGTCCCTTTCCCCCCTCCGTCGGAAGGGACATGTGCTAATACCCTCTTCTCCCACTAAACAGTCACCTGAAGCGGTGCCTCAGGTGACCGCTAGAAGTCCTTGGACCAGAGTGGCTCCTTCGGCTTGCCGAACTGCTTAAACACCTCTTTTATTTAACTTTCTCTTCGAAAACTCACACGTGATCAAGGTTCAATATATTTTTCCATGAAATACCACAAAAGCAGCATCTTAACACTATTCCGTGTTCTTGTAAGCTTCGCAGGATACATGCTCATATGGCCTAAATCAAAGTTCTGTCGTGAACGGGAACTCGGGCACTGTTAAGTCATATTAACTGCTAGTGAATCCTCTTGACGTAAACAAAAAAAAATAATTCCTTCGGTTTCCTTTCGGTTTTGTTTTCCCTTCATACTCTCTTTTCCTCTTTTCGTGATTTGCGTGATTCCTTTTTTTTTTATTTTACACGGGGGTTCCCGTGCGTGGACTCCAAATGGTTGTTCATTTTATTTGCCTATTATGATGAGTGATCATAATCAATCGCAGAACAAAAGAACGAAGAGTTCTCCTTGGCGCGGACGCACGCTAAATATGATACACATGTAGCGTTACACCCGGTGATGACGACGACATACTACACCATACGACAGGCAGGCCTTCTAAAGCGATCCGCACTTAAAAGGCCTCTCGGCGGGTCGTTACCCATGCTGCACAAAGCAGGCACAGAAATACAGCAGTCAAACATATGTCTCATCACGTATAGGGAGGTAGTGGTGCATCGATTCACAAAAGTACACAAGCCCAAATTATCGTTAAGTCATAGTAAAAAGCAAGAGCTGCTAACGTCTTACAGAAATGAGGCTAAACATAATGACACTGTTTTGAAAAAAATCGGCAGATCCCACGCACCTGAGGAGAGAGAGATAAAAATGCAAGGAAAGGCAGGGAGGTTAACCATACGCACATCCGGTTTGCTACCCTGCACTGGGGAAGGGATAAAGGGGAGAAAAGAGGTTGCAGAGAACTTTTTTTCTCCCCTTCAACATTATGCGAAGCATGTGGAAGGACGGTGACCGTGTTGCAATTTTTTTTATTGAGGAACACGTCATGAAATGACGCTAAATATATGTAGAAATTTCGCACGCACAGACCTAGGTTGAAGAGTTGTATATTGCCACGAGGAATTGTTAAGGCGCAGTACAACGCAGACGTTGTTAAAAGAGGAACGCTGACGGCATCGCTACGACTCATGAAGCCCGCCGGAAGGCACGAGCCGGCCCAGCCTGTGCACGAGCTGCTACCGAGCAGCGGAAAAAGAAGAGAAGAAGAGGACGACGAGCGTTCGCTGCTTTCTCCCAGCTACTGTGTAGTTCTTTTGGCTTTGGGCACAAGTTCGCCCTTATTAAACCTTGTAAATAGGACGTCCCGGTTGTGAGGTTGTTATATCCGTTACATTTTCTGGTGGAGGTGCTGGGTACATGATTCCGAGCCCCACGCAAGAGCGAAGTCCAAGCACTGACCAGCCGCAACCAGTGGAGCTTACACCGGTGCACCAACGAGTCAGCCGCCGTATCCGAGGAGAGTTGCCAGAATTTGGGCCACTCCCTTCTGTATCAAGGGCATCGGTGACGGAGACAAGCGCCGCCACCACCATGACGAGCCAAGTTACGCCGGCACAACTCATCGTAAGCCAACCGGTCATCCCAAAGGTGTTTCATGGTGACCCATACGAGGACGCCGAAGACTGGTTAGAGCATTTCGAGAGAGTGGGAAATCTAAATCAGTGGAACGAGGAAGGCAAGCTGCGTAACGTCTACATTGCGTTGGAAGACTCTGCACGAGTGTGGTACGAAAACCACGAGGCATCTCTGACGTCGTGGCAAGAGTTTCGGCGGCAGCTACTGAGTACGTTCGCCAACAGTGATCGCCGGGAAAAGGCGGAAGCAGCTCTCCGCACACGGATTCAACGAACGAACGAAACTGTCGCGATGTACATCGAAGACATGTCCCGCCTTTTCAAGCGAGCTGATCCTGGCATGACGGAAGACAAGAAAGTGCGCCACCTCATGCACGGGGTAAAGCAAGAATTGTTCGCGGGACTCATCCGCAATCCGCCCCGTACTGTTGCTGAGTTTCGGTCGGAAGCAACAACCATCGAAACGACGCTTCAGCAGAGAGCCCGACAGTACAACCGCGACGTAGCCGGTGCATCCGCAGGAGTCTACTCAGCAGGCGTCGTGGATAATCTTGACACATTGCGCGAGCTCGTCCGGTCTGTTGTCAGGGAAGAATTAAGGAAACTGCAGTCACCTGATGTCACCCCCGAGCTGTCTCTTGCTGAAGTTGTCCGAGACGAAATTCGACAGGCCATGCGGGAGCCGCGGAGTGATGTGCCGGCGACACGACGGGCGGTAACGTACTCCGAGGTGCTCAGGCGACCTACTCTGCACTGTTCGCCGATCGAGACACCAAGTACTTATGTGCAGACAATGCGCAGCCCGCCTGAAATCGTAGAGGCAACACGCACTCCACCTCGTGCGAGAGAGATGATGCCACGGAAGAGCGATGTGTGGCGAGATGCCACACGTAGGCCCTTGTGTTTCCACTGTGGAGAGGCTGGCCACCTGTACCGATTCTGCCGATATCGTCAAGCTGGTCTTAGGGGATTCGCCATCAATGCACCGTGTCCGCGAAACGGCGAAAGACCTTCCGAGATTGAAGAATACCTATGCTCACGTCGGGAATTTGACCCGCCTCGTCGTCATCAACCACGCTCACCATCCCCTATGCGCTACCGCTCGTCTAGCCCACGTCCCTTCCCAAGCACGTCTAGGCAGCGTTCGCCTAGCCCAAATCCGGGAAACTGAAGAGGGCGACCTGTGGAGGCGAGGCCGCTGGCGACTTGGGATGTGAAGATCCTCCACTGCGGCACGAGCCTGATAACGACGACTGTTTCCAGGTAAAGGAGTGCAGTACAGAGAAAATTACTTCAGACTTGCCGTTGGTGATTGACGGACTAGAGCTCAATGCTTTGATCGATACTGGTGCGGATTATTCTGTGATAAGTTACGAATTAGCGAAGCGACTCAAGAAAGTTCTGACCGAATGGGGTGGACCTCAAGTACGTACTGCAGGTGGTCACCTCATAACCCCTTCCGGCCGATGTACCGCAAGGGTCATGATACGGGGCTTCACTTACGTCGGTGACTTTGTCGTCCTGCCTGTGTGCTCGAGGGAAGTGATACTGGGAATGGATTTCCTACAAGCTAATGGTGCGATTATCAATTTACAGAGGTCGAGCGTGTCCTTTTCGACGGAGCAAGCTTTAAAGGTAGCACGATCAGATGAACGATGTACCACTCCACTGCGCGTCGTCGACGATGATGTGACTGTACCGCCACGGAGCAGTATAATGGTTCTCGTGCATAATGATGCATTCAGCGACTACGAGGGTGTGGCGGAGAGCAACGTGGATGTTTTCTTGAAAAGAGGCGTTTGTGTGGCACGAGGGATTATCCAGCTGCGAAACGGGTGCACAGACATCCTCTTGACGAATTTCGGTAACGAATTCCAGCACATCGCAAAAGGGACGGCAATAGCGTTTCTTCATGAGTTCTGTGAAGTGACAGAAATATGCAGTCTTGAAACGACGTCACCGAATGTGAAACTTCCATCTGATGCCTGCGACACAATATACGTAAATCCTAATCTTTCAGAGATTCAACGTCAACAGCTATACGACCTCGTGCGGGAATTTGGCAGCTGTTTCTCCAACAGTTCAAAGGTACGGCGCACGAGCATTACAAAACACAGGATCATAACGGACGAGACAACCAGGCCGGTATGCCAGCACCCGTATCGTGTTTCCCCTAAGGAAAGGGAAGTCATCAAGAAGCAGGTACGAGAAATGCTTGAAGATGATGTTATCCAGCCTTCTAACAGCCCGTGGTCATCTCCCGTGGTGCTTGTCAAGAAGAAGGATAACACGCTACGGTTTTGTGTCGACTACAGGAAACTGAATGCTGTGACTAAACGGGATGTATATCCCCTTCCACGCATCGACGACACGTTAGATCGACTTCGGTGTGCCAAGTTCTTCTCATCACTAGATCTGAAAAGTGGATACTGGCAGATCGAGGTTGATGAACGTGATCGCGAAAAGACTGCTTTTGTTACCCCGGACGGACTTTACGAATTTAAGGCTCTCCCGTTTGGTCTCTGTTGTGCGCCGGCAACGTTCCAACGCATGATGGACACTGTGCTTTCCGGATTGAAGTGGCAGTGTTGCCTAGTGTACCTAGACGACGTGGTCATCTTCGCGGCTACATTTGAGGAGCACATCAAGCGCCTTCGGTCAGTGTTAGAGGCAATCCGTTCGGCAGATTTGACAATCAAGCCAGAGAAGTGCCGATTAGCTTTCGAAGAGCTTCGTTTTCTTGGGCATGTCGTCAGCGCCCAAGGTGTTCGCCCTGATCCTGATAAGACGGCCGCCGTCGCAAGGTTTCCGGTGCCAACAGACAAAAAGTCAGTACGGAGATTTCTAGGTCTATGTGCGTACTATAGACGATTTGTGAGAAATTTTTCAAAGATCGCAGAACCCTTAACGAGACTTACGAGAGAAGATGTGCCTTTCCAGTGGCAAAACGAGCAACAAAGCGCCTTCAACGAATTGAGAAAGAGGTTAGAAAACCCCCCGATTCTTTCTCACTTTGATGAGACAGCCGACACGGAAATACACACAGATGCCAGTAACATCGGCCTTGGATGCGTTCTAATACAGTGGCAGAAAGGTGAAGAAAAAGTGATAGCTTATGCCAGTCGGACTCTAACAAAAGCAGAGACAAACTATTCGGCCACGGAAAAAGAATGCCTTGCCGTCGTCTGGGCCATCAGTAAATTTCGGCCGTACCTATATGGTAGACCATTCAAGGCAGTCAGCGATCACCATGCGCTTTGCTGGCTGGCGAACATAAAGGAACCATCTGGACGACTAGCAAGGTGGAGCCTCAGACTGCAAGAATACGATATAACCGTCGTATACCGATCTGGCAAAAAACATACCGATGCCGACTGTTTGTCACGGGCTCCTACAGACACACCACTATCAGAAGAAGACGACTTTCCGTTCGTAGGAATTGTCGAGACCACTCAAATAGCCGAACTCCAACGTACAGACAAAGAATTACTCCCGCTTATCGAACACCTGCAAGGAATTGACGTACAAGTACCCCGTATATTTTCTCGAAGCCTCGCATTGTTCTGCCTCCGAGGAAACGTTCTCTACAAGAGAAACTTCAAGCCCAACCGCGAAAAGTTCCTGCTTGTCGTTCCAGCAACTATGCGACAAGAAATACTTCGAGCGTGTCACGATGAGCCCACATCTGGACATTTGGGTGTGACGCGAACGCTTGCAAGGATCAGTCTCCATTATTATTGGCCCAAGCTACTAGCTTCAGTGCAACACTACGTCAAAACATGCCGCGAGTGCCAAAGACGAAAAACACCACGTTCTAAACCAGCGGGCCTTCTACAACCTATAGATCCACCGAAAGCGCCTTTCCGCCAAGTTGGAATGGACCTCCTTGGACCCTTCCCGACATCTTTACTCGGCAAGAAATGGATCGTTGTGGCCACTGATTATTTAACTAGATACGCCGAAACAGACTCTTTGGAACGAGGAACGGCAGCAGAAGTGGCCCAATTCTTCGTACACAAAATAGTCCTGCGACATGGCGCTCCAACGGTTGTAATCACCGATCGCGGAACGGCTTTCACGGCGCAACTTTTGAAGTGCCTGCTCAACATGACTCACACTGTTCATAGGAAAACCACTGCATATCATCCTCAATGCAATGGCCTGACCGAACGCCTTAACAGAACTTTAGCGGACATGATATCCATGTATGTGGATGTCGAGCACAAAAAGTGGGACGAAATTTTACCATACGTCACTTTCGCCTACAATACGGCTGTGCAAGAGACCACCAAAATCACCCCATTTGAACTAGTTTACGGTCGTGCTGTTACCACAACACTGGATGCTATGTTACCAATAGACCAAGATGACTACCCCCCCGATCTTGACGACTTTCTACAAAGAGCGGAAGAAGCCCGCCAGTTAGCAAGATACCGAATACGCCACCAACACCGCATCGATGCCGACCGCTACAACCGAGGAAGACTTGACACGCGATATGACGTTGGCGACAAAGTGTGGATATGGACTCCAGTACGACGACGAGGCCTCTCCGAAAAACTCATTTCACGGTATTTTGGCCCCTACGAGATCGTACAGCGACACAATGACCTCGTCTACGAAGTCAAGCCTGCAGGCCACCTGCATTCGAGGCGACGCAATCCCACGGAGCGTGTACACATTGTACGGATGAAACCGTACTACGACCGATTCCAAACCTAGCCACCCCAATACCTTGACGTACTGCAACCTCATTTTTACAAACTTGCACACAAAAAAAAAAAAAAAAAACAGCCTCATCGCAAGCATCGGGGCGATGCCGCTTGAGAGGGGGGATAATGCCACGAGGAATTGTTAAGGCGCAGTACAACGCAGACGTTGTTAAAAGAGGAACGCTGACGGCATCGCTACGACTCATGAAGCCCGCCGGAAGGCACGAGCCGGCCCAGCCTGTGCACGAGCTGCTACCGAGCAGCGGAAAAAGAAGAGAAGAAGAGGACGACGAGCGTTCGCTGCTTTCTCCCAGCTACTGTGTAGTTCTTTTGGCTTTGGGCACAAGTTCGCCCTTATTAAACCTTGTAAATAGGACGTCCCGGTTGTGAGGTTGTTATATCCGTTACAATATGTTTACATAACGAGTTGTTTGCACTTGCGCAACGATGCCAACTGGGATATGCATATTAGCAACACTAGAAGCCGATATGAGGCGCTGATTCTCGCGAAATTGCTGGCCCTGGACACTGCTACATAAACCAACTATAGCGCATGGTATCTAATCACAATTCACGTTAACCCAACGTGACGGCTGTATCAAAGGAACACATATGTAATGCTTACAAAATTGGGTAGGCAGCTCTGCAACAACTATTGACGTTTTCCGAAGATTGGCGTCTATTTGAAAAGTAGTTCCAAGACCTGTCGTAGCTCTGTGGTAAAATGCTTCGTTGCCACGCAGAATGTCTGGATTCGATTCCAGCTGGGACCCTCACAGTTATTCTTTTCATTCATCGGGTCGATGCTACCAATGTCGGGTATTTCTTGACGCTCGCGCGTTAAAATTTCCCATGTGTGTTCTCGTCGTTCCTGGGTAGATACTAAGTGTCAGTTACCTGTGGCACATACCCGCCCCTGGGTATGTGCCACTGTTTGGCGGGAAGTGTCTGACGACGTACGCGACGGGATCGTGATATTATTCATGTCTTGACCAGCGCATCTTATCCGTCAAACCATCTTACCCTCCCATGCTAATTTTCGTTCACGTCACATTAAGGGGGTGACCACGAGAGCACCCAAACGTAAGTGCATAGATAGATAGATAGATAGATAGATAGATAGATAGATAGATAGATAGATAGATAGATAGATAGATAGATAGATAGATACATAGATACATAGATACATAGATACATAGATAGATAGATAGATAGATAGATAGATAGATAGATAGATAGATAGATAGATAGATAGATAGATAGATAGATAGATAGATAGATAGATAGATAGATAGATAGATAGATAGATAGATAGATAGATAGATAGATAGATAGATAGATAGATAGATAGATAGAGACAGACAGACAGACAGATGGATAGATGGATAGATAGATACGCTCAAAGTCACCGTAGTTCGCTAAGAAATGCTTCACATTTATAAAGAACCAGTGCTGCTAATATTTCTGCTTACTTCGCTCATATGTACCGGCTTTTGTACAGTCAAAGCGGGCCACCATATTATGATGTGTAGAGGTAACGACCATCGTCTAGGTACCAACATTGAAACCGCTTTGCAGAAAAATTGATTACTTAATGGGTTACAATATTTTGGTAGTTGTCAACTTATTCGAGGGTTCGAAGTGCTTTAACCTCCACTGATTGCAAAACGCAGTATGTAGTAAAGTTCGAAATATCGTGCAATATTGCTTATACGAACAGCGCATCCTAGAAGTATAGTTACAACATAACTGCGGAAGCAACAAACAATGATAAAAAAGCTAATTTTTTCCGTAGCTAGGCTGTAACTACTTCTAGGTTGCGCTGTTCGTATATTCAGTTATGTCCTACACACTTGGCCAAGTTTCCACTCTTCACAAATATTGAGGTTTCGGCAAAATTATGGGAATACATTTTACGTTAAAAGTAAATATTTTTCAAAGAAAACGCTAAGATTATTTATTCGTGACCTCTTGGGTTCCGTTCAGATGAGAATGACAAAAAGCGTCTCCCGAGTGATAAACAACTGGTTCTATAGTCAGGTGCCGCTTAAGTAGTCTTAGGCGTATGCTCCTACAGGGCGGGCGCCCACAAGCATCCACCAATGCACGTACATTCCGTACTGACGTCATGTGCTAGACAGCTGGAGAATAATGCCGAGTGTATCAAAGGGACTGCATCTTTTAACTCTGTTGGTGGCCGTCCAGCTTATTACCTCCAGTCCCGACTAAGAAAATTCTCTCGTTCTCATGTGAGTTACGAATTCTAGCCCATTTATTTTTCGTACATTAACTATAACGAAGATCCTAAGCCCACGCCAAACCATGTCAAATCAAGCTAAAATCCTCTCAAGCTGAAATAAATTCCTCTCGTCTCTGCTTTCCTCGTCTCGCTTTTTTTCTTTTTCCTAGGAGAAAGCGTGGAACACCACATCAGTATCAAATGCAACTTGGGTGTTTTGCATGCACTAATACAAACCTTGCGCTTTCCCGGCAACACACTGTTGCTGAGCACGCGTGAAGTGCGCGAAATGCGAGGTTTATCATCCACAACGGTGAGATAATGAGTTGATTGAGCGCGACAGGAAGGGAGAGTGATAGGCAAGTGTAGAGCGGGAGGACGGTGCCAAAACGTGTTGACAGAGAGGCCAGAATGGCGGGCAAGGACAAGTGGTGAGCTTTTACGCGGGGCACGTCACGTTGCATGACCCAGATGGCCCCTATACGAGACAAGTGCGTACGGAGAAAGGTAAATATAGCCGCTAGAGCGGCAGAGGATTACTTCTTCAATTAAAAGGCACACCATCAGGCTCACACGTTTATACGCGGGGTGTCTCAGCTGAATTACGCCAAGCATTAAAACAACAAACGTGCGCGATACAAACTTGCCCCGCTCGTCACGTTGGTATATTCGTTATAGTTTTCGACTGTCGCCCCGATGGTTGGGAGCGAACCTCGGCCGCGGCGGCCGAATTTTTGATGGAGGTTAAAGTGCTGTACGCCCGAGTACATGAATTTAGGAGCACGTTAAAGAACACCGGGTCAAGCATTACCGGAGCGCTCCAAACGGCTTTCCTCGTGGTTATATTGACGTCTTAAAAGTAAGGCTTGTATAAGTATTATCACATTGTGCCGATGTTGTTCTGAGCCATGTGGAGCACATCATACAGTTATTTTTTTTTTCAGTCCGTGAAGCTGTGTAACTTGAAGAAAATTTATAAATGTTTAAACAGTGGAATACGTTTCAAATGTTGAAGTTTAAGAGAAAATACCAAAGTCTTAGCGTTTCGTTAGGAACGTCGGATTTAGATAATTCTGCTGCTAATATTTTTCAGTCTTCGTTTGAAATGCGAGAAATTCTTAAAAAAAAAACATATGGCATGAGTAAGCTGATACACCATTCAAGAAAATGCTGCTTTGGCTTCAGGCCATACAGTCATAGTGAAAACGAAGATTTTTCTATTTTACCTATGACTTTCGTTTCACGGTGAATCGCGAGGAAAATAAAATTTACTACGGCTACATCAGAAAAGCGCGATTCGCCATTTTACAGCGAAATCTGTATATGGCTAGGCGGAACGAAAAACCGTTCGCCGCGAGAAATGATGAACGTCTCAATTGGCTGATCTGTAAGTTACGTCGTTCTCTACGTCACACCAAAATGCACGCGCCATTGGGAGGGCCGTCATCGACGTCGTTGATTCTTTCGCAGCTGTGCCGCCGAGAGCACGTGTAACCGTTTCAATTGAATGGCTTTGATCAAGAAAAAAAAAGGGTAGCAACGTTAACTTTCTCTCTAAGTGGACGTCACCTCAAAAGCTGCTGCGCAGGAACGTAAAGTGAGAGAGAAAAGAATGCAGGAGAAAAATTAAAGAGGTTGGGAAAGGAGGTAATCCAGCCCCACCCTGCCCGCGCGCATGTGCGTCGACTCTCATGCAGCCAAGTAATGCCGTCAAGCAGGTCGTCAGGCAGAGTGATGTAAACAAACATCACGTGACGGGCTAACGGTCGCGTGAAGTGTTTAGCGTCGCAGGAAGGTGCAACTTACGAACGCCCAAGAACAGCATCGACCACTGACCCTCTAAATAATTCAAGTTCGCCGGGCACAATAACAGGCCCGGGTGGTGAAGCACAAGCAGCAACTGTTGACCGAGGATCCAGCCACATCATGAGCCGAACGCAAGCGACAACGACGAGCCGAGGAAGCGGCGTTGCGGGCAGAGTAGCGTCAACGTGGCAATATGGCGGAAACGCGTCCTCCGGGGCCAACGCTCACTGTCAACGGGAGTTTTTCGAGTGGCACTTTGGATTCGGCTGCGCGTATCAAACCACCTGTGGATACATGTTTAAGCTTCGCTGGTCAACCATCTGTACGGAGTGCTAGGGCGCTGACTTTTTAATGACGATATGGTAACTACAGGGCTGCTGTACAACGCGTAGCTTATGCATTACTAATTATACATATCCATAATAATGCTGAGACCACCGCATATCGTTACAAGATTGTGGTTCCAAAATGTCCAAGAATGATGGTATAGGCTGCGCAAAATAGGCCTAGAAATCAAGGGCTGTCTTCTTGTACGATTCTCACGTGCTCGTGACATTGAAGAAAGCAGAATATGTCCCAGATGAAACTGTTTATTTGACCGAACTTTTGGCCAGACAGCCTTTTTGGGCCCCGTATGAACCGAATACCGCTAAACCTAAACGACAAACGTGCATAGCAATTTGATGTTGAGCCTGAGGTGTACCACAACAAGTGAAAAAGAAAGAGGTGTTCTAAGTAGGTGGTGACCCCTTGAAACCACATGTCACCTTTTAATTTTGCCACAAATTGCGAAGGCAGTGTGCCTACACACGTGATGCCACCAATTGAAGTGTTCAAGTTCACACTGCAATTTGCACATGGTTATAAACACGCAAGCACCTTCGCTCTCGGGCATGACGTCACCTGAAGGCTGAAACTGAGCTGCACGACCAATTCAGATTCCGATGCTTGAATGCCTCTGCTTTATGAAATGATATACACAGTGGAAGCTCGTTAACTCGTTTATCATGGGACCGAAAAAAAAAAGATGTTTGAATAAACGAAAGGCCCAATGATCGAAATTATATATGAAACAATAAACTAATTTCTGCCACTTCAATACAATTTCGTTTCCTTGATGAATACGTAAACCCTCTATTTATTTTGCTTAAAAGCAGTGTACAAGTACCAATTTTCGTCACCCTGCTACTTCGCCCTCATTGCAACCATGACGCCAGGCTCAAGTGCTTTATTAACACCAAACGGTTTCTGCACCCCTCGTTTATTATATATCCCCCCCCCCAACCCTACACCCATGTGAGTACAGTTCTTTCGCAAGCGAAATGGCCGGAAAATCTATCCATATCACATCTATCGCGATGCAGCAAACCAGTTTTATGCAGCATGCCACCTACTGCTGAAAGTAATTCAAGTTCAACAGCTTCCGCCATGTTTTGTGACATTGCGTGCGCACTGCATGAATCTAAAACGAAGCTAGAACGTAACAAAGCCGCAGAGTGCCGGATACACGTGCGGACAAAATCAAGGTCACTAACTGATAAAGATAGCGATGTGGAACGCCACCTCATTTCGGTTAAACGATAACGTTGTTCTCGCTCTTTCGCGTCACACATTTTCGCGCTTCGCAATCGATGCGCTCCGAAGGATCATCCGAATTGACCGGGTTGTGAAAGGCGACCTAATTAATGAGAGTTTGATGCCATTCAACAATGCCTCAGGCCGAGACCAGACAACACATCCGAGTTGTCCAATTTTCCGAATTAACGAGCTCTTTTTGCATCTCCTATATAATAAAATAAATCAGATGTAATGCGATCCAATGTTCATTGCAATAGACTGTTCTACTGTCACTACGCGCTATAAATGTTAAAAAAAAGAACAAGTTCTGAGGAACACAGTACGTCGAAACGATGAAAAGCCGAACAAGAAATGCCGTTGAAGTCAACGTGTTGACAAGGAACCTTGAATTCATCCAGACAGCATTTGGAAACTGCAGACACCCAGTTAGTACGAGGCAATCATTAGCGGCGTGTTGTGGGTAGCGCAATTAATGCGGCTGATGCAGAGCGGAGCCAATCCTCCGCTCGTCGACTAACATAGACGATCAGTTCCACGAAGGTGAACGCGGAAGGCCCGAGCATGGAAAGAAAGGGGACTCCTTCGTTCACATGGTTCACTGGCATAGCCGTCAAGGTCGCCCCGTCTGGGACTAGAAGGGGAAAGCTTACTCGGAAGCGTGCCTGGCAGGAATCACGTCAAGCGTAGTCGTCTGAGTTTAAGTCATTGTTGGCATGCACGTGCGCCATTGAGAATGCCACAGGTACTCGACCACTGGGCTCATCATGGTGGTGGTGGTAGTGGTTAGAAGATGAGAAAGGCACTTAATTTCTGCAACCCGGTCGGGAGCACGGCGCAGTGCCTGACCATGGTTGCGGCACGAAGATGAGCTCATTGTGAGTGATTTTAAATGGATTTGATTGATTGATATGTGGGGTTCAACGTCCCAAAACCACCATATGATTATGAGAGACAGCGACATAATCCAATAATAAGGCAGAGCAGAGACAGCGACAGAATCCGAGCAACACGGACACTGAGCGCGAAAGGATAGCCGTGATTCCATACAAACACCAGATATCGCACAGGCTCAAGAAAATCGGGAAACGAGTTGCCGTTCGTCTCCTGTTCTCTGCACTATTCAGATTAATCAGCCTCACCAAATCTACAAACCACCTGAAAACGCAGTCATCAACGGAATGCAGAGTTCAGCATAGAAACAGCTATGCGGCATGCTCCCGGGAAGTTGTCTATAGGACCCCCCTTTTCATGCGGTGCTTGTTATGTGAGAACACGCTAACAATGTTAGAAACGGGAAAGATGGTTTTTTTTGCTCAGCACTGCTCTGAGTGCAACTGTGTGTCCCTTTTCAAGGACACAGCGACGCTGTACAAGCACAGGGATGAGCGCACCCGAGTCATCGTCGAGGCCGTGCAGATGGCACGCGAACAGGTGTCTTGCATTAGCAAGCCCTCCGTGTCTCTGTCCGAGAAGGAACTAAGGTTCCTCGAAGGTTTTGGTGCGCGCAAGTAGTTACATTACCTTTACTTTTCTATTTCGTTTCCTTATATGCTTTTCTTTGCCTTTTTCTATGCTTTTGTTTTTTTCTCTTACTCATGCTTTGCTCTTTGTGCCATATGGTTTTTGTCACATGAATACTGTCTCTATATATTTTCGTGCTCTGCGCAATAAACTCAGTTGGAAGTTAACGCTCGTGTCCTTCGTGTCCTTCTTGTCTCTGTGTCGTCGTTTTGTTCTCGCGCTATAACTATCGCCATGCCATACCAACTAGCCCAAGCTGCCACACTTCTAAGTCATCTAAGTTGTTAGGATGGCGGGGCGCCTCACTGTTGCATGCACACCTGGTCAGTGCACAGGGCCTGACGGTGTACTCACCGCTCTTAAGGAAGCTTCTACGAAGCGACATTTAATGAGAAAACTGATAGAGCTCGTGCAGGACAACGGCTACCGACGGAGGTCGTCCGATACATGGCCTGGCATGGGATAACATATCCCCTTTCGTGTTGTATTTTGTAACGTGATCTTTACCAATGCAGTGCCTGCTGTGAAAGTGTTTTTGCGATTGGCTGTGGCGATGCGAGCCCACACGTGTGATCGGCTTGTGTGGAGACCCTTTATTCAACCGCGGGTTGAAAAGATGTTGTTTGAATGTGAAATAGAGAGGAAGGTTCGGGCTTGGACTCGGGCAGACGCCTGAGGCTGCAATAAAGCGTCTCTTTACTAGACTACGGCTCTTCCTTCGAGCTGCCACCGTGCACTCGAGTCATCGAGGGACCCATTCCGAACCTCAAACATCTTCCCTCCTTAGCTAGCGTAGAAGCTAGTCGAAGAGAAGGAAGTTAACTCACCCTGTCAAAACTATGGTTCATATGACATTGCTTGTCACTGATTTTTTAGGGGCGAAGCTTCTTAGGGTGTAGGTCAGTCCTTCTTTCAATATTGATGTACGTTGCCACCTGTAGTTTTACAAAGTGTTCAATAGATGGCATATATTTGTCGATCTCTTTATATATAATTGCGTATAATGTAACTAGATGCTGCTAGTTTTAGGGACAGACAGACAGACAGACAGACAGACAGACAGACAGACAGACAGACAGACAGACAGACAGACAGACAGACAGACAGACAGACAGACAGACAGAGGAACAGATGGACGCTTCACCCCGGTAATCATCATTTACTACGTGGATATGCTGTAATTTTTTTCTGTCTCTCTCTTTCTAGAATCTAAAATATTGTCACGCAGCAAAGGACGACGCAGTTGTCTATAAGGAAAACAAGTTTATTGGAGCGTACCTGTGCTCCCCTAACAACTGAAAGAATACACAGGCGGCAAAGCAGCGGCCGACAAAACGACGTGCACGCTAGTGAGCGTCGTTCCTGGTGAAGACCCGGAAGAGTGGCTGGAGAAGCTGGAGCGCATCCGCATCTTTAACAGGTGGGATGACGAAGAAACGTTTCGTCATGTCTTCTTCTATTTGGAGGATGCAGCTCGAACGTGGTTTGAGAACCATGAAGGCTCCCTAACCGACTGGACTGTCTTTAAGAGCGAATTGCTCAAAACATTCGCTACGGTTGTGCGGAAAGAGAACGAGCCGCCCGTTTGTTGGAGACGTGAATGCAACACCCTAACGAAGGTGTTGTACTGTTCGCTGAGGATATGAAGATGCTGTTTTGGAGAGCTGACCCCGAAATGGCAGAAGAGAAGAAGGTGCGCTTTCTGATGCGGGGAGTTAAACAAGAGCTCTTCGCTGGACTCATCCGCAACCCCCCTAAGACCGTCGCTGAGTTCGTCACCGAGGCTTCGATTATCGAGAGGACCTTGGATATGCGTTCGCGGCAATATCATTTGTGTTAGCCAAGTCCTGGCTATTGATACAGAGCGCACGCCTGCTTAATAGGCTCGAATGCGCATTGCTGTTGTGCCGCAGGGACAACACCTCCGATAAAAACAGCTGGCACGCCCGTAACGGCAGCGTGATGGTCCGGTGGCATGCCGCCACGCGACACGACGTCACTAAGTGAATGCACGTGTGAGACACAAAAGCACCACACGACAACGATGTTACGCTTGGGAAACTTGTAGTGACCGTCCGTGTCAAGTAAGAAAGGCTGCACCACACGAACGAGATCAGAGGTCGACGTCAGCAGGAGGCTGGCGAACACGCAATTTCCTTATTCGAACGGCACAAGTGGGCAGAGCCAATCGGCCACGACTCGGGCGCAGTTTGGCCCGGAGGCGTACGTGCATGCGTTCCCAAGACGGCGTCGCCGCGGTCCTTTCTTTGTTTCTATACCGCGCTTTGGAGCTGCGTCCGGTGATGCAATCGTGGAGCGATATTGCAAACCCTGGCTGAACGTCGGGTCCACCTGATCTGGCGTTTTGTGTACACAGACCTCAGTCACCCGACAAGTAAGTTTTCCTTTGCTGTATGAGCCGCCGCGATGCTCTAGCGTCCTGAGGTGGAAAGCCGAGTCTCAACTTCCCTCATGTTTCTTTCTTCAAGTTTGCATGTGTATATATGCACGAACACACACGAGCGTACGCACGGAGACACGTGAAGTATGGTTGAACGTATACGTCACTGGGTTATGGTGTTTTACTGCTGGCTCGAATGGTCACCCGATCGTATCCGGGCAACAAATAGATGGAGGCGACATTTTAGATGTTCTTGTGCTTCCAATAGGTGTACGTCAAAGAAAACCAGGTTGTCTGAATTTCCAGAGCCCTTTACTATACCGCTTCTCCCAAAATTATGCAGTTTAGAAAGAAGCCGTAGTTATTCGTGGTTATTATGCAGTTTTAGAACATAAAACACCAGCAATTTTATTTATTTTTTCTGGCCTTGTGTTTTATACGAAAGTGTACAATTCACTGATAAGGTGTTAGCTGGTTTTCTATAGAACGAGCAAGCGTGACATAGGCACGACTTTGCCGTGAGCCCAGAATATGCAATAGTTCTACTTCCAAACACGAGTCCCGTTCAAGGTGTAAAGCCGGCTTCAGAGACCGTATCTCTGATGCGCATCACCCGCATTCACACAGAACATGTTTCTGGCTTTCTGGGACATTACATCAGCTTCTTTGTTTTCCTTTTTATGAACTGGCAGCTTCATTATTGAATACGCTTTTCCGCTGACGCAAAGTGTGTGTTTTATCATTTATGTAATTATACTAAGATTAACGAATTGTTTGGGGAGATTTAGGAACTAACGCGGACTTCTGATTTTGAGTGCTGCCTCAAGCCTATACGTTGTACGTTCCCGTAGTACACTCCCAACAAACTAAATTTTATTTCGCGTGATTACGCCGTCGCAGGTATGGTGTGGTTATACGACGACATGGCAACAACGCGAAAAGACGGCGGGAGAGAAGGTACTTAGACAATTGAAAGATGTGTGGCGAAGGCGACGAGGAAACGGGGAGTACCGATTGAACACACGCAATCGCTGCGTTTTGTTGGCGCTCAGGCATAAACTTCCCTCTTATTTACGAACGTTTCATTCGTCTCCCAAATCCATCACCAATGTTTAGGCTAGTGGCACGGCGTCATTATGTGTTTTTTAATGCTGGATATCTTTCAACGCTTTTTTAGTACTCAAACGGGGAAATATTTCAGAGCACACCGTAGTATTCCCGCAGTAAGTTTAAAATTCGCCTCCGCACACTCAACAAAAGTATAGCAATCAGCAGAATTTCAAGCGGCATGGGCATTTTATATCACGAATAGCATGCCTTGACTAGTTAATAGCGTGCCCTGACTCACAATAACATGTACCAGCCACAGTGGGGCTCTGATTGTGACATTTTTCTTCTACGCACAAGGCTATATTACCTACCAGTATGTTCGCATGCCGATGAAGGAAGAAGAATATCAGCTGCAGTTGATGTACATAAATTATTTCTATCATACAATTTTTTGCTTAGTCTATTCTTAAGGACTTAAGTCCACGTCCAATAAAAGTGGATGAGATCGATATCTGTACACCCAAACTGCAAAACCTACTTCACAGCCCTGTAAGCGTTCATTTGAGACGTTGAGCCCCGTGAATAGCATAGTACTAGGGAGTTCGGCTCAGCAAAAATTTTGTTGAGTCTGAATTCGAGTGAGTCCAAAGGACAATATGTATTTCTTGAGTTAGTCTGAGTAAGTTATATTTTCTTTTTCCGACCTAAGTTCCTATCTAGTTATCTTCAGCAATACTATCAGCCTAACCTGGATTCACATTTATACTCATGTCTACTGCAACAGGTATTCCAAAGCAGATTGATTGATTGATATGTGGGATTTAACATCCCAAAACAACCATATGATTATGAGAGACGTCGTAGTGAAGGGCTCCGGAAATTTCGACCACCTGGGGTACTTTAACGTGCACCCAAATCTGAAAACACGGGCCTACAACATTTCCGCCTCCATCGGAAATCCAGCCGCCGACGCCGGGATTCAATCCCGCGACCTGCGGGTCAGCAGCCGAGTATACCTTAGCCACTAGACCACCACAGCGGGGCATGTTCCAAAGCAGTGTCGTTTCTACGTCATTTCAATGTTTATTGAAATGATGAAGGAAGAAATGTAGGGAATGATGTAGAGATGTGAATTGTGTAGGGGGGGGGGGGGTGCCTTGGCTTCTCTCTACTAACTCTTCCAGAAAATTTCTTGATAATTATATTTTACGATGTCATATCTTCAAACAAAATGATCGTACTTGTTCGGTAGCACTCAGAACTCGGTTTTCGCAGATGCTATGTCAAACTGCACCAAGAACAGCACTCACTGCGTGAGATAATAATGTAAAAAGGCATTGACACTACGATCAAACAAGCTAACTCTAAGCTTACAGGCTCGTGAGTCGACTCGCTCGGACTTACTCAGGCTCGGATCAAGCCGCGAGTCTGAGTGAGTGAGTCCGGGTGAGTCTGAGTCCAGCTAAGCAAATTTTCGTGAGCCTGGGCCCGAGTGAGATCAAATTTCAAAATTTATTTCATGAGTGAGTCTGGGTGGCCTTCACAAGTTCTGCCGACCTATGGTGAATAGAGTGAGCTGCAGTGTCAGCCACCTACTAACCGGCGCGCTTTAGCGTAGTCTAAAACTTCACTGGAACAGTCGTCTTCATCAGTCAGACACATCGAGGAAGCTGCAAGTTAAACAGCACCTGTGCCGCCGTGACGCAACTAAAGCTGTCGCCTGTGGTAAGTAGCCTGTGGTAAGCCGCCTGTGGTAAGCCGCCTGTGGTAAGCCGCCTGTGGTAAGCCACCTGTGGTAAGCCACTTATGGTAAGCCACCTGTGGTAAGCCACCTGTGGTAAACCGGCTGTGGTACACCTTCTCGAAGCCGTACTCTTTTCGCATAGCAATGGCAAACACATCCAGATGTGACTAGTTTAACAGCGACCACACATTAGAACACAGTGTGTTTTTGTGACTGCTTTGTCGCCGTAAGCAACTTTCTACGCGACGAGTTGAACAAATTAAACAATATACATTTTTCGGAAGAAAATATTCTCGGTTCTCTACGCGTCGCAGGCCAGCAGAACGATGCGCGAATAGACACCCTGCCTTTTTTTTCCTCCTCCTTAATGGCTCAGCCGTCCACTTAAGCTGACATGAATACATATCATTCGCGAGATAGTTAAACACATCACTAATAAGTACAAAAAACCACCGTGATCTCATGCTTCCGCCAGTTTGCTTTGACTTACTGATAATGTTATTACACCATTTCGCTAAAAAAAGAGTTGCAATGTTCGTTCATGTATTAAGGTCCGATGGCTACATAATAAACATCGCATTTAAACTGTATCTGGTCTGCCAGGGATTCAGCGAGATCACCTACAAGAGCTTCTTCAGAAGACTCCATACGCGGTAACCATGTGCCACCATTTCACTCAGGAGAACTAGAACACCTTATGACATATGCGCGGTGACCTCGTTTCCCGGTACAAACCTTTGACATTTGAACTTGCACACAAAGATCTATCGGTGATGGAATGCCTTTCAGGAACTCTGTTCTTTCCCACTCTCTATTTATTGATAAGTATAGGCAGCGCTCTTCGGTGAACGGCATGTTTAGAGACCGGGCTGCCCATATCTATAGACCTAGACAGAGCGATCTTTTGTTGACTCTAACGCGGCTTTCGGCGACCACCTCTCTCGGGCAACTTCTAGGAGAAGCAGAAAGAGCTCCGCAGATCTCAAGTGGTTCGCTCCTTCTGAGCTAATCTCAGCGAGCTCGCTGTAATCGTCCAGATACGAGCGCTGCGATGGCCTACGCGTCAATATACGAACGATAACGGACCCGGAGCACAGCACAGCTAAACTCTGTTTACGATGCGAGTCGCGAAGTCACTGCGGCACCCTTTTCGCGATCGCGAATGAATGTCACCGAGACGCATCTTACACTTGGCGGTGGCAAGTATGCATTATTTTTCTCGCACTCGGTACATGCGCTGTTGATGCATCTGTGTTTCCAGGTCGCGTCATACATTGGCGCCCCAGAGATGCCCTTAAAGCTGTAGCTACAGCGTCGGTGCAAGGAAGGGAAGAGCTGCCTTTCTGAACCTTCAAACCTCTTAGAGTCGTTCACGAATCAGTGACCTTGTTCTTTCCATTTTGTTTTCTTTTCTCTCACCTTCACACTCGCTCTGCGCAAAACAAGAATATTTTCGCACGTGTTAGTCGCACGTGTACGAGACGCAAGCTCAACGCTCAATTCCCTCCTTCTGTTCGGCTCATGTTTTTCAGTAAAGGCTCGCTTTTGGAAGCTCCCTGCAACTAATCAAAGGGTTATCTAAAACATCCCGTCCTCCCGTTAATGTCATCTTTCGCAGCTTTAGGCGCCTTCCGAGTTCAAATGGCTTATCTGTTTCTAGCCCTTCCGAACACCTCCTGCGAATGGTACCGCCGCAACACGGCGACTCCACACAAGCCGCTGTCTCCCGCAGGCCTCTTCCAAGAGTGCCGCCCCTTGAGTGCACACTTCTCTGGCGCCGCTGTTGCCACAGGGTGTGACACCACGAAATAAGAAATTTCCGGGCTGAAAATTGTGTTCCTCTTCGACATCCCGGGGTGGCCCTCGTGTTTGACACCGAGCTTAGCTCCGGTGGACCATGGAATTCGAAGACGTCATCGACAAGCTCGGAGGCTACGGCCGGTTCCAGCGGCTACTCGTCTGGGTCTACCTGGCACCGGCGTCCCTCTTGATGCCGGGCTACTTCATGAACCAGATCTTCATGCTATCCGTGCCCAAACACTCTTGCGTGCTACCCGACCTGGCAGTGACGTTCAACTTGACGGACGCCCCCGAGCCGGATATCCTTCGCAAGTTCCTGGTCACGGACGACGAGTGCAGCATGTACGCCCTGGACTCCATCAACGAGAGCCTGGCGCGGGGTCTCCTCTCGGTGGCGAGCGCTGTTGACGCCGGCGCTAACGTCACCCGTTTGCTTCATGGTGTGGAAAAAATGGCCTGCACGGAGTTTGCCTATGACGACACCAACTACGAAAGCACGGCATCCACGCAGGTAAGGCTCATCAAATTTCCTATACGGCATTCGACAAGCTCAATCTTTCGAACACAACGCTTCGTACGCAATAGGTGGATAGCAAATAGGCGCGTCGTCTGCTACAGTACTTTCAGTTCGCTGCTTTCAGTACTTTCGCTGCTTCAAGTGCCAGTTGCGCAGTGTAATCGGGGAGAAAACATTTCCAATTCTGTGACACATTTGGTGCCGCTTGTTTCGGGATCGTGCCCTTCAATTCTTTTTTGCGAATGAATGAATCATATTTGGCGCATTTCAGGGAACAAAGCGAGGCGTGAGAATGGGAAACGATGAGGAACGTTGAGAGGCAAGTGTCGAGCACAGAATGCGGTTATCCTTTGATACATCCAGTAATCTTTTGCAGAGTCACCTCAATTTAGTATTTTCGAGCACATACGCATATGGTGACCACTTCACAATCACTCACACATATGTGCACATGCTGTCAAATGTCAACACACGTACGATGACAAGATAAGTACGCATACCCTGTCCGATCAAGTATGCTGATATAGTAGATTTCAATTGCCTATTGTCGCAAACTGTGTCAAATTTATGGAAACAGATGAGAGCCTGAAAGGCCCACAGGACAAAACGGCCACTCAAATAACGGTATCAAGAACGTAAAACGATCAAAATCGCTTTTGAAGCAACGAGTAGCAGGGTATTGGGTCTCCACTAGGTCAGACTTGCAAGTGTTATGTGCCGATAGGTTGTGTTATATACCAACTCATAGCCTCAAAGGCTATGTTACACAACTGTATTGTGACTGTGGAGACTTTTGCATGCATTGAAGAACAAAGTTCCAGTGTATGAGGGACGACATTTCATGTAACGGGATATTGAGAGGCGTAAAAAAAACACAAAACTACGAGCGCATTTCATTTTTAGCGTACAACACTTAACTATAGCTATTCACTGTATCGAACCCGGGATGGTATCTTTGCAACTGAAAAGTAAATATAAAAGTGTTACAGCTACGTGTGCAACATGAAAACAAATGAACGGATATTTCGTGATCCTATGGTGTGCAGAAAATATTTGTATGCGAAAAACATGCACGATAATAGGATTGGCTGCAAAACAACAAGCATGCCGCTTCAATGAGAAAATGAACGCTCGCACCATTATAACCATTTCCCAGTTATTGCATTTGTTACCCAACTAAGCTGCATAGCGATCCAAAGTATTATGCAGCAATTTAAAAGAAAAGGGCACCGCAAGTGCAAGGTGGAACATGCAAAAAACGCCAGCGCTGGCAAGAATGCCAGCACGACGTCACAGCGTCTCGAACCGGAAGTCGGTGCAGACGGGCGCCGTAGCCCTAAACCATTGCTTGAGCCACGATTTTGCTATCCACCTATTGTCAACATGATTACGGAATTCCTCATTTTGGCAACCTCTGTATCTTTTCTGCGGCATTATAATGTTCAACCCTGCGATATTCTAATGCCTACCCTAATCATGCACCTAAGTGTATATTTATGTTACGATAAAGCCGCAAGCCGATATAGTCCAGCAACTTTGAGATACTCTTACAAAGAGCTACATACAATATAGGCTTGAATTGCTTGTGCTACACAACGTGGTTATTAAATGCGAAGCATTTCTTAGAGAACTTCGGCGACTTTGAGCGTATCTATCTATCTATCTATCTATCTATCTATCTATCTATCTATCTATCTATCTATCTAGCCACCTACGACTTTTAGCGATCCTGACCGTTGCGATAATGGTATCAATACCAAACTTGGTATGGCATAACAAGACTGTATTTAGAACACATTTGTACTAGTCATAACATGATAATCATGACATTTATGTCATGAATGTCATGATTTACATTTAATGGTTCTGCAGCTCTTGCGGTGGTTTCGTTTACATGGCATGTTGCAAAGCTGGTACGGTATGACATTATTGCATGGCGATACAAGCAACAGACCCTAACGTGAAAATAATGACATGCATGTCATGTAGCTACATGACTACATGTCAAGCTCATGATGCACTCACGGACGTTTCGCTAGTGTCACACATACGAAATTGGGTATTAGAGTACGTTAATGATTGATGAAGGTATGTGACTGGTGCGAACATGATAATCATGAGATGCGTGTCATGTAACATCACTACATGCCCCGCTCATGATGTGCTCGGGGTCGTTTCACTCGCTTCACATATACTAAGTTTGGTATTTCGGGACGTGAATGAATGACAGAGGTATGTGACTGGTACAAACACGATAATCATCAGGTGCGTGTCATGTAACAACATCACTACATGCTACGCTCATGATGCGCTCGCGGCCGTTTCGCTAGCTTCACATGTACCAAACTCGGTATTACGCGACGCGAACGGACGACATAGGTAAATGACACACCCAAACATGATAATCACGACATGCGTGTCATGTAACAACATGACTACATGCCACACTCATGATTCGCTCGCGGTCGTTTCGCTGGTTTCACATATATGCCAAATTTGGTATTACGTGACGTCAATGAATGACAAAGGTATGTGACTGGTGGAAACATGATAATCATGAGATGCGTGTCTTGTGAGAACATGATCACTTGCCACAGTCAAGGCGCCAATAGATTTCGACGTGACGCGGTGCACGTGCTCGCCGGCGTTTATTCCGTCGCGTCACGCCGGCGTTGCCACTCCAGGCGCCGGTCCTGCCATATACTCGCAGGCGCGCGCCGCGCTACGTTGCTTTGACGCATGCGCGTTTCAGCGCGTCCGGCGTCCCTCCGTCACGAAAAGAGGGACACGCAGTGTTGTCTGGGTATAGTGCCTACAGTATACTAGGCACTGTAGTCTGGGTAACGCATCGGCATGAAACGTATAGCAAGTCGTATTTCGCGCCGGTTGCCCTCGGGCCGCGCCGAAGGACGCTGGTCGCTCCGGTCGCGCCTAGCGTCCGTCGCTGTGCCGTGTGCGCGCGCGTCAACGTAACGTTGGACTACATTGAGCCCTTCATGACGCACTCGCAGACGTTTTGCTAGCTTCGCATATACCGAATTTCGTCTTACGTGACGCCAATGCATGACGAAATATATGACAGGTGCAAACATCATAATCCTGACACGCGTGTCATGTACGAACATGACGACTTACTACACTCATAGCGTGCTCGCGGCCGTTTCGCTAACTCCACATATACAAAATTTGGTATCACGTGACGTGAATAGATGAAGGTAAATGACACGTCCAAACATGATAACCATGACACGGCACTCATGTACGGTATCATTTACCTCCACCTCGTAACGTTGCGCTGATGATGAAGTGACCCTTCTCATTCGTGCTTCGCATATAATCGATTCCCACTGTACGTAGGATCTGCCGTTTTTAGAGTTAAAAGCAGGCATAACTAGCAAACTCTTACAAACATGGCCTGAATCCTAATATTTCTTCCACTTTGCACCTGCACCAACTGTGGGCCGTCAAGCGAGCCGAGGAAGCCGCCAAGGGCGCAAAAGCCATGACCGAAGCCTTGGCAGAATCCAAGCCCATCCCACTGATTCGTATAGCCCTTTATATAGTTATTTGATCTTCTGCTGGCCTTGAACGTTCCGAAGTTATTGCACACTATCGTCGCCCCTACTGTGGTGCAAGCATGAAGGTGAACAAAACCGCCAGGGCTTCCAACTGCACGCTCTCTTGCGCTGAGAAGGAGCAAGCCTATTTAGATAGCACAGTGGGACGACGGAAGATATTTAAGCATGTTGAATGTGCCTCACATTCTGATCTGCTGTTTGTTTTATTTTTGCATTGCTTTTTGCAGAGTTTTTTTGTCATTGTATCTATTGTCACATTCTATATGATTAAAGTTAGTTGCAAGCCAACGCTAGTCCTGTTTTTTTCTACCACCCCTTATCATTTTGTGGTGTTGTACACATTAGGAACCAGTAACAACTTACCCACTTTGACGAGCTTTATAATCTCCATCATTCTGTCGATGTCATAACGCAGCTGCTTCCGGGGCCATTCTGAAAAGCAAATGTTGTGAGGCCATGGCTGTGGGCTTAGTTGGCGCAGGAAGCAACGGAAGAGTTGCTGCAGTTGCTGGCAATGATAACTCGTCAATCGCATGAAGATTCAGGGTAGTATATAAATTGTTCACTAAGTTCGGGCTCGTTATACCCTTGTTTTAGTGAAGTTTGGTACATCCGCTTTACCCAGTGCAGAGCAGTAGACTGCGTACTACCGGTTGGCATCCCTGCCTTTTCTGTATTTTTTATTATCAGGTCATTCTATTAAAATGCACCTTGTCTTCTGAAACCATTTAGTCTCCTTCCCCGTGCCTATGCATAGCAGCATGCACGCAATATATAGACGCTGGCGAAACTATAATTTTCTAATAAAGAGTATCTTTCTCTCATCAGATTTCGTGAGGTGAGGG